>JAJKFL010000009.1:11108323-12329813 GCA_021186555.1 Reticulitermes speratus
TAAAGGACAATCGCAAGGAACTGAAGCGAGCTACGCGCTCGTTTCACGTGCATGCCATGGTGTGAACTGAGGCTGAAGGTGGGTATTTTGAGCACTTATTGTAAATACAGGAATTAAAACTTTATTGAATTACTTGATCGCCTAGTCTTATTTTTTTAACTTTCAGGCAATAATAAATCAGTAACCCTGGGAATGACCACAGTAATTACCCTGCAAATATGAAGCCCCTTGCGTGTGTGTATCTCTGTGGCGTGTGTTTCTGTGTATGTCTTCATGTCCATAAATTTCCATGACAGAATGATTAACATATTTTATTATTCCAGTACAGTTTATTTACGAAACACTAGGGCGAATAATAGGCACTTTCGGTGCTTTAGTTATAAATAAGCTTTCGAACATCTTGATAGAAGCAAAATGAAAGCCACAGGAAGGCTTTTGTAAACATCTGTTTACTCGTCTTGAGGTACGCCTTTTCACTTTTTTTTCTCTCTCTGGGAGTTATCGAGGTCTTCAATCGATTGCAGTTTCGTACGTCTAAACAGTACAGCCTACTGTAGAGCTCCTTGCTTAGAATTCGTATAGGGCGTGGTTTGACCCAGCGAATAACATTTGTGAGTGAGTGAGGTATAGATATCCAAGAATCGTGGAGGGAAATTGCTGTATCAGACTCGTGCAGGAAATGAAACTCGTGTCAGCGATATCCTTCTCAATCCGCTGTATCTAGGAAACGTCTGCCTGTTCTCACGAATACAAGATATGGGCAGACATGCGCTCTGGAAGCAGAACAATGGCAATGAATACGTGTCAGCTTATTGTCCAAATGAGCTGTTTTAGGCGCGTTCGCAAAATTGCGAAAAGCGACTATTGGCTTTGTCATGTCTGTCTGTCTAGGCTTTCGTCTGTCTGTGTGTCTGTCCGTCCTTCCGCATGGAACAACTCGGCCCCCACTGAACGAATTTTCATGAAATTTCATGTTTGAGTGTTTTTCGAAAGACTGTTGAGAAAATTCAAGTTTCATTAAAATGTGACAACAACAACGGTTACTTGACATGAACGCCCTGTGTACATTTATGATAATATGTCCCTGAATTGTTAGAATGAGAAATGTCTCAAACAGGAGTTGTAGAAAAAATCAAAACACACATTTTGTGTTCAAAAACTTTTGCCCGAAAGTCGTGCCGTTTATGAGATAATGTGGAAAAATACTGTACGAGCCAGACAGGCCACATACGACAATATAATACGGCGCATGCGCTTTGCGTGCTGGATAACTAAGGCTGCAGACACACTCAGAATATGTAATACTTATTGATTTCCCACGGCAACAATGGATACGTGAACGCGCCTGAATGTTACGTTATACGTGCATTGCCTATTTTGTTTTTTGCATGCGTGCTTGCTTTGGATATCTGTTTATTGCAGATTTTTATGAAATTAACCAATTTTACTTATAGTGTACGTCATAGAGCTTAATATTCTGCTTTTCGTAAATTTAGTGACACCTACAGCCAATAAACTGCGTAAACGTTAACACGGGGTGATCATTTCAGTTGAGAGCCCTTCAAAATAACCGACATCTTTGAGTAGCAAAGAACTCGAAGCATGCAGACCTGTACTAACATTACACTGCTATACAACCGCTGACGCCATGTAGCAGAGTCCTACTTGAGAAGCTGATCGTTCCACAGCTAATGAAATTCTCCGCATTTTATGGAACCCGAAAGTTCAGTACCGTGTTCACAAGAGCCCGCCACTTGCCTTTATCGCGAGTCAGACCAGCCCAGTCCACGCCTTCCCATTCTATTTCATTAAGATGTATATTAATAGTATCCTTCAATCTGTGCCTAGGTATTCCATATATCAGTATCAGAAGACAATATAGTTCGTGCGCAATGCCGTAGTGGAGCATAGAAACATGGCGTTTAATATAATGGATCGTGTGGTTTATTATGGGGCATTGTGTGAAGTTGAGTCTTTAAAAACCATAGAAAATTAAATTTACATCCTCTTTGATTGCCATAACGCCCGATAATAATGATTCGTATGGGAGCTTGAGAAAATTGGCAGGGAGAATGGGAACATAAAACTCGTACTAATACATGGTAGTCGTTCGATTGTTCTGATTGGCTGTCCTTTGGCAGAAATTGGCGCGAAAGTGAAAGCACCCCTACTCAAGTCACTGCAGAGTCCTTCGCCACGGACTGCAGTGCTTTACTAAACGTGTATGAGATCTGCGAAGACGCGAACAAGCAGTCTGAATGGAAGTCACGAAACCTACGTCACTGTTCTGTAGACTTCTAGTCCAACAGATATGTTTCTGCGTTGTTTGTTTTATTCTATTTTATTTTTGAGAAGAATTCATCACCGAAGTACAGATTCTGTATGATATAGCCTCAAAATATGAGTCATCGACACACTTCTAATTGCCGTACAGTTCTTTATACTATTAAAACTACTAAAAATGGGCAATTAATTTAACGTTGTGTTTCACCGTGCAACTTGACATTAATTTTCAGTTTTTTGAACCAACGAATGCAATTTTTTTATTTTCGTATTTCTGTTCAATTCACCCTACATATGTTTCGGCCGTGATTCGGCCATCATCAGGGGTACATTGATAAGTTTACTTCACTGTTCACTGGTCCATTTGGTATTATCACAGCACTGTTGCACTGTTTAAGGTTATTATTTACATTGACAATCACCAGTATACAAAATTTCTTCAAGTAGTTTCTTGAAATGTCTTTGTGTATATAGTATTTATGTTGCGTTTGAAGTGTATAGTATAGCACTATAAATTGTGAATGTCGTGTGTGCACTATGTCGTTGGTAGTTGTTGAAATCGTTAAAATTATTAAAATTGTTAAAATTTCTGGCAGTGAAGTGAACTTATCAATGTACCCCTGATGAAGGCCGAGTCACGGCCGAAACATATGTAGGGTGAATTGAACAGTAATACGAAATAAAAAAAAGTGCATTCGTTGGTTCAAAAAACTGAAAAATAAAAATGGGCAATTTTAAGTATTTCATAGCTTACTGTCTGAGTACGGAAGGCCGATGGTAGCTTCCCCACTTTACCTACCAGCGTAACTGAACCGTGTAATACAAAGTTCCCTTCCACCACTTTACCCTACCATCTTCCTTCAGTACTCAGACAGTACGCAGTGTTCAGATATGTCTAATCGGGTCTATCTCCATACAAAATTTCACTTGCCGGGCTCTGATAGTCCCTTAATTATCACCATAAAACCAGAAGCTAAAAGTAAGTTTCATACACCGCCATGTTGTTACGTTGTTTTATATTTTACAGAAATATTACGTGAACATAAGTTCATATTAAGATCTATCACCATGGCGCTAGTGTTGCTCCCGCCTCACAAGTTTGCTCATTCGATATGTTCTTATTACTGGTTGCAGGAAATGAAAAGATTACAATGTTGAAGTGGCCTCCATTGGTATAATGTTCTTAGCAGGTTTTGTGAAACTGTCTAAGGGCTAAAATACGACACACACACTGACAACTTAGTGGTCTCATAGGCCTACCTTTTTTTATTTTGTTCTAAGGAAGGAAAGTTGACTAAAATGCTTCCTTACGGAGTGCATCTCATACATCAGCTGTTGCCAGCAGACTTATTATGCATCTACAGGGAGTATTGTTTTATCGTGTCCCTGAGCACGGCAGCTGTCACGGAAACATTATCGCATAGGAAGCTGGCAGATAACACTTCCAGGGCACTGTACCGTACACTAGCTATAGCTGTAACGGAGCCGGCATCAGCAGTCCACTGTATGAATGTATTCACTGATACTAAAACAACTTAACTCACACAACACCTGCGTTTTATAAAATGTTGGAAAATGAACAACGCTTCATACGAAAATACATTATGTGAAGTACAACCTTCAACCGCCAAAGCAAGATTAGATATACAGGATGTAGCTGGAGTTTTTAAAAACTTTCAGGGGTTGTAGGGTGATCAAAGGGGCAATTTGATACCGGGAACATGTGGTCGGAAACGTCTCTTTCACACCGAAATCGGCGTCGGTTCTGCGGCTGAGAAAGTAGGCAACCCCTGAGAGCTGACTTCGGAGATCAGCGCAATTTTTAAATTTTTCGTTTCACTTTCATGATGTCTCTTGGTTTTTTATATTGTTTTATTGTTTTTGATGGTATTATTTTCAGTTACTTCACAAGAGCTGTTCGAAGTGGCGGCCACTGCCTTCATTGTAAGCATTGCAGCGACGCATAATGTTCTGGCGTAGCCTGTCGAACATACCTGGCGTGTTCTGAATAGTTGCACAGGCTGGTAGAATTATAGCTGCCAGATTCTCTTCTCTTTCAACAGAAGTCTCATAAATGAGAGTGTGGAGGTGACCTCACATGAAGAAGTCAAGCGGGGTCAGGTCAGAGGATCGCGGTGAACATGCGACTCCCCCCCCCCTTCTCCTCCAGTCCAAGGATCACGAAGTACTGCGTCCAGGTGATTTCGCACAGCATGCGTAAAATGGGCGCAGGCACCATGTGCTGCAACAACATGCGCGGGTTGCCTACTTTCCTAGCCTCAGTACCGACGCCCATTTCGGTATGGAGACGTCTCCTACTACATGTCCTGTGTCTCCAATTGTCCCCCTTTGCCCCCTATAAGCCCTGAAAAGTTTGTAACAACTCTTCAATAGCATCCAGTATGTTTTAGCGCTTTTAGTGTAGTAAGATACAGTTGTCTATATAACAGGTGTATATGTCAATACGTGTACGAATTGATGGACCTGTCTCTTTAGATGGGAAATACGCTTGGCATGAAATTGTAGGTTCACTTTGTCATGCCTTGGTCTGAAGATGGCAATTTACTTGCGGAAACATGTACCTAGGGGTCTTCAACCCACGGCCCGCCAGCTTGTGTTATGCGGCCCGCGGCCACATTTGTAAATTGTATATGTGTCCATTCATTCCGTAGTCTGTCTTACGATAGGCCCATAGCCTCTTCCCAAGCGAGTTCTCCACAGGGTGCGATCTAGTGCTTCCTCTTTCAATTTCCAGTATCCTCGCGTTCCTTAAGATCGTCCAGTACCTGCTCACGTTTTCTTCCTCGTCTTCCCCTCACTTTTATCCTTGTTTCTACCATTCCAATACTATATAGTACTACTATATACTATATGCTATACACTACAACAATTACACGGTCGTTCTGGACGTTAGGTATTCCACTTTACGTGACTTTTACACGTGCGACCCGCGAACCAGCCCTCAATAACGGCTGTCGTCTTTTGTCACAAAAAGGCTGGGCACACGTGATATAACCATTGTGAGTAGTTTTAAGTAGATGGTGTGGACGGGTAACAAATTAAGGATTGTAATACTCAATCTGTATTCTCTTAAGGTGAGAGACCAAGTGTCACATCCAAATGAAAAAATTATAATATTTCGTCTATATAATCTAGTTTTTTTAATAGGACACGGAGAAGTTCTGAACTGAATGACAAACTTAGAGTATCATCGCTTGGACCTAATCTGTATAAAAATTCGAATGTTAAGCCTACGATATGTGATCCTCACTGCTTGCAGCTGCATAATACGAATGGCTTGTGACGTCACATGGGCAATACGTGCAGTACGATCTTCTTTATGCAGACGCGTGCTCAGCTTGGCTGCTAAGGGAACGCCTCCAGAGCCGAGTGTAAATATTGGGGCAGACTCTGCTGTAAACCGTCGATGGCGTCAGTGGTTTGGCGCAAAGTCCGTGACAGACGCGCAGGGAACTCTGTGACCCTGTGTTAATAATGGGAGAGAGTTTGTCCTCATAACGACACTGACATCCGTCTCCTTTATTACGCAGTAACATGATGCAGCGGCTTCGGTGCTCGGGATAAACTGCGACTGTTTTCTTTAGCCTAATTACAGTTAAAACGTAGAGGTAATGTGCTTACTCATAGGTGTGAACCGAATTTTCAAATAATGTTTAGAGAACTTATGTTCTCATTTTAATACGCGGGAAAATTTAAGAAAATACATTTAAAATGTAAGAAGGTGCGATTCTCGGAATTAAAATTCTGGCTACTGGTAATACATATCGTCTTGGGCAACAGCCATTTTTATAAACTGGACAACTGGCCCCAAAAACTGTATGTTTCTCGTTTCAACCTACTTTTCCATAAATGAAGGGCAGTGGTGTTCTATGTCTGTGTGTCCGTCATTTCAATTTTTGAACCAGTAGATCGATTTTCATGTAGTATGAACATTATACCAATAGATCCCAACCCAAAGACGTAATTGTTACTTTCTGTAGTCAGAAATAACAGTACGATGGGAGGCGGAACGCAGTCTTAAGTCTTATGCTTTGTCTACGTGATTTAATTTCATAACAGTATTCACCAAGAGGAGGAAATTTATATACTTCTTCCAGTAGGAAGGTAGGCTTTATGAGTTCTGACCGCAATTCCTTGTGTTGTAATGAAAAGGATGAGTCTCTTAACTTGTAACCATTCTGACGCATCAACTTCACAGGGTGAAACACGTGTTCACAAAACGGTCTGTGATCTTGATATCGTAATAATTACATCTGCAGCGCAGAATATCTGTGTTGTAGAGAAAATGTCGCTATCAATATATCTACTAAACTTTGTTAGTTTGTAAAGTTTTCATATGGTTTATTTTCATGCTGACGTCACGAATAATCCCTACATTTGCAGCGGCTTTGAATCATTAAAAGAAACAAACCGGCTTCGTGGGGGCTTAAGTGTCTTGCTCTATAATGTTAAATTAATAATGATTGTAGGCCTTCATATTGTTATTTCGTTATTCCCGTAATGAATCAACAAATATTTATTACTTGAGTCAAATTGTACAAAAGACTGCGTCTGCCAACACCAGGTGTTTAGCAGTTCACAGCCTACATGTCTAGTTGTGTGAACGGTATTTTTAAACATTCAGGTCCTCAGTGCACCACCCGTATTTACAAATATTAAAACCTTCCTTCAAAGCCTGATAAACCAAATATCTTTCCAGATGTTATTTATTTCTATAACCAACAAGTATTGCACTAATTCTATTAATACTATTCTATCACTAGTATAGTGATAGAATAGTATTAATAGAATTAGTGCAATACTTGTTGGTTATAGAAATAAATAACATTATAATGTTGCACGGTGAAAACAAAGCCAAATTTATCTTTCCAGATGTTAAAACATAGTAACTTTTAGCTACTTTCTTTGTTACCTTGTATTCTGTTCTACCAATCTTAATCAAATTTCATATTAGTCCAGTTCATTTAACGGTTCACTGAACCAGGTTATACCTGTAATTAATCCTGCATTTCACGCCTTTTTTCCTTATATATTGGCCGGCAGCTGGGACCGGGACGATGAAACAGGATTCCTTCGGAACTCTTAAATGAAATGGCGGTATTAAATCATACGAAGATCAATGTGATGACGTTAAAGCAATAACAAGAAACTGCAATATAAGCTATGTTTTCTTCTTCGAATTGGTACCAATAACTAGAACCTGCTTACGTCTGTTGTGGTGTGTCAGACTTTCCTTTACAGTTTGCCAAACTTCGGAAACAAGTCATGTGCAAGAAAATACAAAACGAAAACTAATTTAAGAAGAAATGTACTTTTTTCAAAACGAGTTTCGGGAACTTTGAAACAGTAGTTAAACTCTGAGTATGTCCAGCCAGTGAATGAACAGGCGTATATCTACGACAGGGATGGGCAAAATATGTCCATCCACAAGCACATTCATGCACCTTGTTGCACTATTCGGATGTGAAAGTAAGACAACATTTAATTACTTTGTACTTTCTGATATATGCATTGAAACTGTACTGTATTCAGAAGCGAATCGAGATACTTGTCGACAAAGAAGTTCTTGAAGACCTAGTGTATAGGAAAGGGTAACAGTAAAGGTCGCCCCTAACATGCCATGCAGACACAGAGGGGGAGTAGGGGTATAGCCCCTAATAGAAATTATGAACTTAAAAAAATCACAATTATTTATGGAATTTTCTTTTATGTGGCTCAATAATTTAAAAATTGTTGAGCGCGGAAAATCAATTTTTTAATTTAAAATTATACTAATTTTGCCGCCCATTTTTTTCCACCGCCTGGACTCTGCCAGCCGGGGCGGCTGCAGAGACCTCAGTTCTGATCAGTGCTCTCTGGAATTAAGCCCAGTGTCATACGACTTTCTCGATACCTGCAGTAGGTGTACAGACAGTAATATTACAGTGGCCCTGCATGCAGGGCCGTAGCTAGAGAACGGGGGGGGGGGGGGGGGGGGGGAATTAAATATTATTAATGTTAGTTTTATGTCTTTCGATAAATTTATATTTTTTTTTAACCAGCACGAACAGTTGGTGGCTGTTGAACAGTTCATGCAGTACTGAATATTTCTCACCAGGCTCTCAGTTCTGAGGTAACTTCACAATAACTTCATCCGACCACTGGCTTTATTGTGTTCAGTTTTAGCAGCTTAACCCAACTGTTGCACAAATCTTTCGAGATGTATACAATAATGGTATCAACAGATGCACACAAGTATATTGAAATTAGTTTATATACACAATGAACTTCTACATGTTTCGGCCAACCGTGTGGCCATCTTCTGGAATGTAAAATACAAAGGTTTTGTGTATCTAACGTTTGTACTTTACAACCCTGGAGATGGCCACATGATTGGCCGAAACATGTAGGAGGTAATTGTGTATATAAACTAATTTCAATATACGTGTGTGCATCTGTTTGTACCATTATTGTAAATATTCGAAAATGCACGGATCATGGACCATATAAAGCTTTTGATATGTGTTCTTTTTCTTCGATATACATTTATTTACTCATACCGCAAAAAAAGGAAATTGCTATTTAGATCCAGCTTGTTGTGTGACAGTCGATGTGAAATATAGCCATACAGTTAAACTGCGCTTTAGCTGTAACGATACGTATGCGATCTAGTCCTTTAACGACCTGTGAAAGACATAACAGGTAGTTTGGGGTTATTTGTGCTGAGTGTGTAAAATTAACCCGTGATATTTGGGTCCCTGTCACCACGGCATGGCGCGTCCTCAGGTTGCGGATAGAGGAAATGCCTCCAGATGTGGAGGGTATATGTTGAATAAGCAGTCGTGGACAAGGGGTGGTACTCCAGCTTGGGGGTTGGGTGAGGTGCTAATAGCTCCTCACCTTTAAAAGATACCATCTTACAAAACATTTCACAAGGCCTTGGATTGAAAGCTCAGTATAGGGACAGGTGGCGGGCTCTTGTGAATGCGGTAATGAACCTTCGGATTCCATCAAATGCTGAGAATTTCTTGACTAGCCGAGGACCTGTTAGCTCCTCAAGAAGGGCTCTGCTCCATGGAGTTAGTTTGTTAGTGTAAAATGAACGCACAATGTGGATTGTTTGTTTATCGTCATGTTTTCACGTCCAGAATTAATCATCGTATAAGTTTTATGATGGGGCATACATTAGCAGCTGTTAATGTGTAACCGCCACTTGCATTTAGCTCACAGCGAACTTTCTTGTTTCTCAATTCCCCCCGTCCTTCCTCCCAAAATAAAATCTTTCTTCCAAGTATTTTACGCCATATAAAACACAGAGTGGTATATCGCTCCGTACTCATTACGGTATAGTACAGAGTGATCTGATCCTTCATGGTGTAAACATAGAACACAAGCCACGCAGACACGAAAGAAGGAGGTTCTACCATACAGCAACACACACAGATAACCGGCACAAAACAGCACACCGGACCACGCTGCCAATAATTTATGAATTATATCACAGCATGTAGTTTAATATAATATACCACACTGTTTTACTATTAATTTTAGCAATTTAACAGCGCTACTATTGTACAATTTTATACAAAGTGGTAATAACGAATATTGACGCAACTGTTCTGATGTAACTCAAGAACATTGGTCTATGTACAAACCTCAACGATCCCCCTGATGATGGCAATATAGAAGTGCCGAAATGCATATTGCGGTAATCTTTTAATAAAGAACTCAATGACAAAACTTGTTTTGGTGCATTTGTTGGTGTGAGTTAATCAATTGTACAAAAATGCACGGTAAATATAACGTGAAATAGAGTGGCAATATATAGGATTTACCACTCGATATTATTCGATGAGTATTTGCTATATCAAAATGTTGGGATGCATAAGGTTTCAATAACTGTCTTTTTAATATAATAATTTTAACATAATTTTATACAACACTGTACACAGATGTTTTAATGATCTGCTGCCATTATATATTGTACCATCTACATATGACAAAGCTGTAAATCAGTGCTGTAAAGGCCTACGTCTTTTAGTATTGATACTCCCTGAAGATGGCTAAAGACAATAGCCGAAACATGTAGGAGTGTTTTCTATTCTTATTTTGTGCAATGTTTTGATTATAAACTTGTTTTATACAGTGTTTTGCTTATTTAGTAAGGCAGTATTATTGACCAGTGTTCTGTTGCCATGACGCTGCACAGTGACTACTTCTCTGTGTGTTGGGAGACCTTCTAATGGATGAATGTTTTAGTCCAGTTTTTGTGTATGACAAGTATTTTGATCAGCCATTAATTTAGCACAGCCAGCGGCAGTAACTGTCAATACCCACATCCCATGATGCGTTTACTGTTTTCATTCACATCCAATATTATGACACCAAACATACGAACATTTTCAAAAGACTGAAATATCCAGTAATTTTTTGAATAAATATAATAATTGATACTGTTATCAGTTTCATTGGAATTCTCATTCAATGCAATAAAACTGATATTTTGTATGTATTTGCTGACATATTACGGCTTACAAACACACCATCCTGTTGAAAATTTATATTCTTTATCACCAGTTTCAGTTTTCCTTTTATATCTGCACTAGCACGTTTGCTGAATCAGCGTATTTGTTTTTATTTTCTGTGAAATGAACATTGTAATTTCAGTTTGTCTCATAAACGCGATAAAAACACGCTGATTAAATAAAGTATGCGTGAGGATATATTGCCATCAAACCTGCTTAACACAGTTTCACTGAATTACCAAACTGGTGTAATGAAACAGAATGTGGAGTAATGGGGATAGCTGATAAATTCCTTGAAAATGTGGCAAAGTTCAAATATTTGGTGACGACACTCGCAGATTAAAATTGCATGCACGAAGGCATTAGGAGCAGATTAAATTCCCGGAATTCTTGCTACACTTCTGCCTTCCTGTATGATGTCTAAAAACGTATAGTTAAGATGTAGAAAACAATTTTGCAGTTCAATCATTAACAATCAGTTAATCAATCTTTTATTATGAAGAGAATAGTTAGTTACCACTAACATAAAACTCGAGACAACACGGCGCGTAAGTAAGTATGAAACAAGAAGCAGTAAGTATATATATATATATATATATATATATGTAAGGCCTTGGTTTCATTCTGATGTTATGAAAGTAAATGTATAGTACAGTTCGGTCACGATTTACTCAGTATTATTTTGCGCGATTTTGAAATAACGAGCCCTTGTTATATCAGTAATCATAAAAGATAAAGTTTTCTCTATCCACGCCATGAAAGCATGTAGGGGGAGCAGAAGTATAGCTCCACTCATTCTTAACATTGGCACTAGGTGGAGGTGAATGGTTAACTTCGCGCCTTGGCCGCTTTATCCCGGGAAAGAACCCCGGTACCCATTGAATAAGATACTGGGTGGGCCCCAGAGCCAGTCTGGACTTGTTGGAGAAAAGTGTTTTGCCCCTATCGGGATTTGAACCCCAGAACGTCCAGCCTGTAGCATAGTCTCTATACCGATTACGCTATCCTTACTTTCTTTTTTATTTGTTTTGGGCTTCTGTTAAGTAGTAATGTATAAATCTTATTATGCGTGTAAAAATTGAAATAACTCGCTATGTGTTCACGAGAAGTTCTTCTAGATTTAAGTTAAAATCCAATGTTTTACATTTCATTTTATCTGCATAAAATGAGCGGAAAAATTGTTACGTTGGTGATTACTCATGCGTTCCCACCCCTCCCTGAATTTTAATGTATTTCTATGGGATAATTGGTCTTAATTAGGGCGAATATTTGTTTACGCGCGCTCCAGGAACGAAACTCGCGCGTAAGTCACGACCGCACGGTACAGTAATCCCTCGTCCAACGCGGGGGTTAGGGGGAGTTAACCACGACGTGTTGGTCAAAACCGCGTTGCGGCTGGGAAGTGAAGCTGACCACTTACCTCCACCTAATACCGAGGTTAAAGATGAGTGGTTCCATACTTCCACTCCGCCATGTGTGTTTATAGCTTGCACAGAGACAGTTTTGCTCTACCTTAACAGATCAATGGACTGGTACAGTGAACTATACTCTTCTTGTCTTTACAGGTTTAAGAAAAGTTTATCCATATTACTTCACCTTTACAACATTCACAAAGGGTCGTTGGGTTGGAGAGAAGATCCTAGATGTATTTGCAAGGGAATTCCGTGCACATCCTGCTGAAGAATATGTGAGTAAAGAATAACAGCATTTTATATGTAACCTACTGACATGTGCTTTCAAGTGTGGTTAGCTGATGCAAACAATTCGTGTTGGTCTGATTTCTTCCATGAGACTGGTAAGTTATTTATACAAATGATATGCATGTACATACAGTTAAAGTAAATGAATAATACCCAATACGGAATCACCATGCTCATGCCCACATGCATGCAGACAGACAGATATACGAGTGTACACCCACATATGTACCCAGATATTCGAATACACACGCACGGAGGGATGGGTACATACACAGAGAGAGATACGCACACAGATAACACACATAGGCAGGTGTAATGTTCATAAAAAAGTTTGGATTTTATCTGGAGCCATCTTTATCCAGTCCACATTTTACAGTTCAATTTAAAACCCGACCCAGACTCACGGCAAGTTTAACGGCCTTATATTTCCGCATATAATGTATAATATAACTTACCGCACGTTATAGTAGGTTCTGGAATTGACCTCCTTCAAATCTCAGACATGCTCTTCATTTCGAAGGAACCGGAACACTGAGAAAACGTATTCTAAATTCTTTTTTGTATAGGTTTCCATAATGAAAATTATCTGTAATAAACTGTACTAAATACTCACAAACAAAGGAAATGTACGTTACATTGTGCTTCACCTGTCTGTTACACACATAAGGTTAAAATGGGCTGCGTGACTTAAAGAGTCAGATGACTCAATGTAACCGTACATGTGACGATAGTACTGGCGCTGTGTGAGTCATGCAGCGGCCGTTTCTTCAGTGGTGCAGTATCGGCAATTTCTAGATAAGAACTTCAAAGATTATTTACTAATCTGTTCACCGGGTGTCACGGATGCCTGGGAATTGAAGGAGATCATTTCCAACGCCTACTCTAACATGCGACAAGTTATATTATATGAGGAAATGTAAGGCCGTTGTTTGTTGTGCGTCTGGATTCTGTTTCCAATTGAACTGCTTGCGTTAATCTGTACTTGTTTAAACTAAATTCATCAATTGGGGCTGTGAATATTTCTCATATTTCCCACGCAGCATGTATCTTTATCAGAATGCACGGCAATATCAAGGTATTGATAGATAATATCAATAGATGTTATGGCAAGCTTCAAATATTTTACAGTTGTGGTAATAAAGCAAAATTGATTCTTTGAAGACATAACGAGCAGTTTAACTTTGAAAATGCATGCTGCCTTTCATTTCAGAATATTTTTATCTTTCTGCTTCCTCTATACATTCCCCTGTATTAAAATACAAAGTACGAAACATTTAACTTGCTGTTTTGTATAAGTCTGAAACTTAATCTCTTACTCTAAGGCAGTGTTTCCCAGCCAGGGTTTTGCAGAACATCTTTAGGGTTTCGTGGAGAAGTCGTGGAATAAATACATAAAAATTTGGAATTACCGCGAAAAATTCCAAATGGGCGTTTAAACATCGCGAGAAATTTTGTCTGCCATTGGCAGTACTGGAGTAATCCTTCTTTGTCGTCAAAAGAGTATTATTGGGGTAGGAAGTCGTATGTTGATTTCTTATGAAATTCACATAATTTATTCAGTCTGCAAGAAGAACAACAACTGACTGTACTACAGTGCGAATTAACCTTGAAAACTAAAATTCATTGAAATGTCACCTGATGCATGTTGGATTTCACTACGAGAGAAGTATCGTGCGATCTTCACAAAAGCAGTGAACATCTTACTCCAGTTGTCAGCTTCGTACCTCTGCGAAGAAGCTTTCTCATGTCTGCTGTCTGTCTAGGAGAACTGCAGGTGTGTTTGTCAAAAATGTGGCCAAGAATTCAACATTTTGCCCAAAGAAACGACCATGTATCATAATGTAGGTAAACCTTATAGGCCCATTGACTTTGGGTGTGAACTTTATTTTGATGTTTAAGTAAACTTTTTTCTTATTTATATTCATATATTTAAAAAAAATTAGATAATCCAGAAAGGACAGGGAAAATGCTTCAATTTTTTTTTTACAATGTAAGCTTACTCACTCCACACACACACACACACCCCAAAACCAGTCCTTTGCAAATACATTTCCTTGACAATAATTTATCAGTAACTGAATTTTGCTTCTTGCTATTAACTTTTTGTGGCTGTGAATTTTTTCGTAGCTGTGGGCCACTCTGGACATGCAATTACTTTAAGCGGTTCCTCCATGGAGGGGGTGGGGGAGCTTGAGAAACACTGCTGTAAGAGAACAACATAGGCTGATGGAGTTAAAGTTCTGAGAAGTATTTTAGGATGCAGACAATAATGCAATGAAAAGATTCACAATTTACACTTGCTGTATCTGATTAGACTCTCAGCTTAGCTGCCTAGTTTCCTGACTGAGGCTTCTTCAGTCTCTGTCCAGGACAGTAGTACTTTTAAATGTACTATGACCATCTCCTTTCATCATTCATAATTATTTTCTTTTTTCATTGAATACATTTTGAAACATCTATGCTTAATAACATACTAAGTATCAACCAACTGGTATGGCTCAGTCACCATTTGAAGTTCAAAAATCAGAAATTTTGTTTGAAAAGCTTCCTCTTATTTTTCAACATGTCTTTGTGATATTTGTGCAGGAGCGGTGCATTCGTGCAGGAACACTGACTGTGAACTACGAGAAGGTTGATATTGACTATCGTCTCAAACACAATGACCTACTGGCCAACATCGTACACAGGTAACAGTTTTGAAGTTGTATATTACATACATACATACATAAAAATAAAGTTTATCTGCAGTGATTCCTGTTGTAGTAAGAATGTTGTATAAAAGTGATAATTGGAGATACCACTGACCTCAGGTAACCAAGGTCTCCATTTCATGCATACATTTTTGCATATTGTTGAACAGTATTTTTAGAAGTGTATAGGACTAAACTGCATTTCGTTTAGAAATATCCTGTATTTAGTTTCTGTTCCTGCCATCTAAAGACAATTCAGTTCTTCACAGAATGTAGGTTAAAATTTGATAAATGAATGTGGCTTCCCCCCACTTCCTTCTCTCTGCCACGGCCCAGTAGTAACTGCTGCTACTGCTGCTGCTGCTACTACTACTACCACTGCTGCTGCTACTACCACCACCACCACCACGAAGGTGGACATGTCAAAATTTTTTCTGTTTTGAGGTATAATAACATAATGAGTACCTACATGCATTATAACCTAACCTGAATCTACTGCCATATTCACATGTCATGTATAATAATGCTTTGCCACCTCCAGCCATGTGGGGACATGTGGAAGGATGTGTTTGTGGAACTGTTACCCATATATCAGTGTCCACAAAATTTACAAATGCACTGCATAGATTTTGTTGCATTCGTTGATATTTCAAACATGTTCATATTGACTATTCAGCAGTACTCTCAGTATCCAAAAAGTCTGCAATAAATGTAACATATATTTTTTTTCCTCATTAGTGTCAGATAAGCAACAGACAACGTTATATTCCAGTATCCTCTTCCATTCTGCTTTTATCTAGCTTATAAAAGTTACTGTACCTTAAGTAATTTTTAAACTTCTGACATCCAGTGTGGAGTGTGGATTCAAAAAGTCTTTTAATTACTGTCCCATATATCAGTAATATTTTAACATTCTCCAGTTTCTTCACTAAAACATTGATCAGTCTCCACATTTTTTATCCCTATAAAAATGTTATTTCTTTGAAAGATGCTGTAATTTATTTCTGAACAGGTGGTGTTTCACTTTCATGCGCATAACAAGGTGTACATTTGTACACATACTGAGGCATATTTTGCCAGCATAACAGTCATAAGATGTCAAACTTACATGTTCTGAATTCCAGTTATCCTGCTATACAATCACACATGTAAATTTCCATACATAAATTGAGGTATAAATATTGAAATTAGTTCCAGTAATTTTATGCAGTGCATTTCTAAACTCATAACTCACTGTTGCAGAATTTCCAAGTGAGTTCTTTGGAACCTTCTTAAAACAGCATACAAAACCCTATCTGCTATACACCAGTTCTAACAAATTTCATTCCTTATACTCACAGATATTGTGTCTAAAATGCAGAAGGCTGTCATGTAAGCAGAAACTAAATAATTTATGTTATGTTAAAGTTTTCCTCAGTCAAGGAACCACACCATGAAGATGTACAAGGGAAGTGGAGGTACATCTCCCACTTATCTGCTTCAGGTACCCCTTAGATAAAAAACTGTTGATGGCAAAGATAAAAATCCCTCTCTCCTGTCTGGTTTTGAATGCCAGTCAGCCTGCCCATATCCAGTCATTACACTGACTGATATATCCCAGCTGAACATTCATGTAATCTGCCAACTTGAGTTTACTTTCTAAAATGAAGCACATCTGTGTTTAATGAAAATTATGGTTTCAGCTTTAACTATGCCAAAATCATGTAAAGCGTTAAATTGTTACAGTTTCTTTAAATCCTTTCATTATTTTTCTCAGGGTCAGTTTATATATGTAGGAGTTTGGAGAGATGTATGTTATAATTTAATTAAAGGGACAAATCCAGAGTATTGAAATTGTATCAAACAATTGTTTTTCTGGTAATTTGTATGTAAAGAATATATTGGTAACTGTTTATTTTATGTTTAATTTTGCTTTGTGTATGAAAATATGAACATGTTACATTATAGGTAACAAATTATTTGTGGAATATGAATTTGTATATAGTATCTGTATATGAGTGAATATGAAATTAATGGAGGTAATTTGAGAATGGTCCTATGTGGTCTGATTCTGAATGGAAATAGACACAGCAGCTCACACACACACTGGACCACATCAGGGTGACTTATTCTCAGATACAAAAATCACTGTTGAATGTAGATATCTAGGCTATATTAAGAAATAATATATTATTTTAATATCAGATTTATATTTTTTATTCATAATTCTAATATAATTTGTTATTAAATAATGGTTGTGTCCACTTTACAGTGTTGCCACCTAATGTTCCATTCTGTATTGCATGGGTTTAAATGTACCTGCACTCATTAATTCAGACTCTAATTAATGCATGCATGCATGCACACACAGTTATAAGGTGCATTGTGCATTCCAAACATATGCTTATTTTACTTTGAAAAAGAACTGTTCCTGAAGACAGAGGATTCCAACCTCGTTTGCTTATCAACAGTCTCCGCCTTTCTTGTGTATGTACTTTATGCCACTGCAGCCAACTTTGAAAACAGTTTAGCGGGGTTTGATGATATTCTTTCCCCATCACAGTTCTTTACAAATCAGTACTGATTATCTCAGAGTTAAACTTTCATATTTGTAATATGTAGTTTATTTAGTGACAATCTCAGTAACTCAGACTGTGAAAGTTAAATGATTGGATGGTACTTAGCACTGAATTGAAATGAATGTGGAAGGAAGTGGTCATGGCCTAACTTAATTACTTTTTCAACGTTTGTCTGGAGGTACTGAGGGAGACCACAAAATACCTCAGTCAAGATAATCTGCGTCCCAGCCGAGATTTGAACTGGGCACCTCCAAAATACAAGCCACTTGAGCCCACTTGCTTGATCCCTTCCTCATTATGAACAGTGCTAAGTAATGTGGTACTGTGTCAGGTGAGCAGGGTATGCAAAACCACTCTACATCAGGCTCACACTGTGACTCATGGTGAATGTGAGATGAGCCTTGCTCTCAGACTCAGAGTGAATGAGTTGAGCCTTGCACTGGTACTCACAGTGAATGTGAGTTGAGCCTTCCACTGTGGCTTACAGTGAATACGATCTTGATCTTCAGACTGCGACTCTTAGTGAATGTGAGTTGAGCCTGCACACTCTAACTCACAGTGAATGTGAGCTGAGCTTTGCACTGGAACTGATAAACACGGAGAGGGAGATAGTTACCGAGGTACGAACTGCTGGCAGGCAAACATTTTATGACACGCGAGTGAACAGAATGGACTGTTGAAATGCATTCTGCACACATAAGTATACTCATTTGCACAAGCATGTGCATGCTCACACAAACTCACAAACACTTAGCACATCTGTTTTATTATAAATGAGTGGTTTCTGCTGGGTAAGTCGTTGTTGTAGTAGTGTTTAGTACCCTTTTCTTGTCCATTTACTTTTCGTACCTTATACTGACTTGTTCTTTTACTATACTGAGGCCACAGAAAGAAGTTCATATTTGGTGGGGATGATGGTGCTCAAGGCTTCATCTACCTGCCTACTGTTGTATTCCCCTCCAGCATGTGCCAACTAGCACAGAGTGCTTCTGTCTAGTGAAGTGATCAAGCCCTGTTCCAACACTTGTGTGAAGAGAATGACTGGAGGGGAATATACAGAAGTATGCTAAAAGAGGAAGAGTAACAGCTCAGGGGTGATGTGGAGGGGGTCCGTACATGAAATTGCATTCCATGGCATTAGTATAAGTTACAATAATGCTATTAGTCACATAATATTATACAATGGTTCCACTTAGGGCACAACAAATTCCAGGTACCAGATCACCATGCTATCTAAAATTTTTATTGTGATGCACAATATTTTCTGCAGTATTCTGGTAAAATTTTCTGTAGTTTCTAATGGTTGGTAGAAATGTATGGAACACTGTGATTGGCATATCTACTAATCTGGAATGAATCATAGTATATCTACATGTGCACTATAGAGATTCCCATTTTAACACCTTGCTCCAGACACATGCCAAACAATGCTTTGTACATGTGCCTCGCCCAGTACCAGCAAGTCAGACCCTGTTACATTTTATCACAAAAAATGCATCCCGTTTGTGGGTGATGCAGAGCTGCTGCCACCAATCCACAGATCTGTACCGTAGGTCACTGGGTAGTCACTTCACACTGAAAATGGAGACAGTATGGATCTCTGTAACAGCAGCAGTACAGCCTGTCTCTCTGTATGGTACCATGACTCACAAACAGGATCCACACTACTGTTAAGCAACCACAAAATCCCAAGCTTTTGTTACACATTGCACTCTGATAAATAACTCTACTGGTAGAGGAAGCTGTTCAGAGATATCTTTCGACATAGAGTAATAGTTAGTTATATCAGTCTGTATGTGAAAACCACTGACAAAATACAGTACTGTACATATCCAATCTTTTTTTTATGTGCTGGTCTGTAATGTTTGGAGGTCACATTACAGTATAGCCATTTATTTACATCTGTTTAATTATTTCTTAATTTCATGTTATTTAATACCCTGCCTCTGTACACTGGAAGAGTTTTCAGTCTGAATTCTATTTTCTGTGTATATACAGTATATATTGCTCATTAAACCTTGTACCAAATCTTACTCGACTGTGCCCCCCTCCCAAAAAGAAAAAAGGTCCTACGCTAATTATTTCAGATAACTGAACTTATTTTATTGTGTTCATAGAGTCTGTGGTGCCGTAAAACTTCATGTGTTTGACAGTATAAATCATGGCCCTGGATATAATGTGTTTTTCTGCAGTTTAGATTCATTCTGAATCCAAAGTTTGATACCTACTTCACCAATCTTCAATTAAAATTTTGTTTCTTTCATTTTTTTCAATGTCTTTGTCTTCAAATACCTTTCTGTTATGTTTGTGAAAATTTTAAGTCTAGCACCACACACAAACAAAAAATATAATTCCAAGAATTGTAGGTTTCATCTACCAAAATCCATTGACAATACTCATAGAACCCCTACAGAATTATTATGAATGCAGTAGAATCTCCATTTAATGACACTTTGGATTTGCCCTCATTTAAGATATAATTTGTATAGTCGTGTCCCCCTTATCTCAGTGATGCATGCCCTCTATATAATATTTTCCACAGTGGGGTTTTCATACCCATGTCCCTCAGAGGAACATTAAATGTGGCTTACATGTTAAAATTAATAAAATCTGCCCAGTAGGATTTGTTCAGCAGCAAAAGGGTTGAACTTCTGTCTGCTTCTGTCTCTTATCAAAATACAGTGTTAGCCCACTGAATATCTAAATTTCAGCTTTTTTCATTCCACATTTATATTGTTGGCAATCAGGTACAATATCACTGTAGACAATACAGTGTTCTGCTTCAAAATATTTAACCCTTTCCATGATTTGCATAAGATACCGACCATAAATAATGTCTGTTTTGGTTTGGATGTGTTTGGTATTTTAAAAGGTCAGTGACTGAAACTTGATATGCCATTTCCTGACAGGTGAAGCTACTTGTGGCTTTTCAACATGGAATCAACTAACAGAAGATCTGTTGGAATAGAAATCAACATGGAAAGGGTTAACACAGTAGAATTATTTAATGCATTTGTTAAGTGCCCCAGCATTATACATGGCATGGAGATACACTTCAGTGCCAAAACTAATTTTTAAATAGTCAGATGGTCTTAAAGTGTCTGACTCTCTTAACATATGTACTAAACGTTGACTATGTTCTTAATGAAGCTTCATATTTCAAATTCTGTGTGAAACATGTCTGATTACTGAAGTGGTTTCCTTATATCAAAATGCCCATACCACATAGATCATTGTTCAAGGAGAACTCGTCCTTAGTCTACAATGTAGGGCATTGCTAAGTAGGTAGTTATTTGTTATTTAAAGTGCTGTAATAAACTTATAATTACAAAAATAATTTAAGCCATGCAATATAAAACAGACTATTAATTTTTGTGTGTTGGACTATAATGAGCAGAACAGTTCAACCTTGCAGATAGCATGCCAGTCTGCTAAATATGCAGACTGATGAATTGTGAGCTTTCATGTGCATAAATCCCACAGTAAAGAGAATAACGTATGAGAATTTAATGTTATGTGTACAGATTGAGTTTTAAAGGTAATAACGGAATGTTGAAATGTTTCATTGTTATCCAAATTCTGAATGCATTATCCATCACACAGGCAAATGGTATATTCTTTTATATTCTAACAGCAAACGGGTTATACTCTTTCATATATTCTCTACTTCTGGGTACTTTGAAGCACATAGTATGTGTGTCTATGTGTGGAAGCAAAGGAAGGAATGCCATGTAAGTTTTAGGTTAAAACGGACCTTTCAGAGGAACATACCATCTCCATCTTTGAGGTTGAAGGAATTAGGTCCAGTTAAGCACTGAAGTGATTTGGGGAGGTGGGGAGGGGATGTAGGTAAGTCAGGATTGCAAGTAATGTGGCTAATCAGAACCACAGAGTAGGAGGGATGGGAGAGAGCACTTACCATGTAAATAATAAAGCCACTTACTGTAATTGCTTATAGGAATTATTGAACAAAGGGATTGTAGCAGTATAGTCATTTGTTCTGTAACAAATCGGGGTAGACATGCAGCCTTGTCTTGCCTATCCATTTCAGGTAATGTGAGATTTGAGGGTCTAACAGTGGTGCTGAGGAAGATTTACAGCTTTATGATTGGGCGTTAGGTTTCCGATGTTTCAAAGGATTTGATTGCCTTTGAGGCATTGAAAACTACTGGTCCACTGCCCAGAAGACGTGAATCTGTTGTCAGCATGTTAAGACAACCCGAATTATTATTTCATTCCTTTACATAGAATGTTTTGGCATACTGCTCTGTTAGTATTATGAGTTGCTGAATATCAATTTATATATTCAACCATAAACATTCATACTTAATATTCATGTTACTGAATGATGGCATGATACAAAGTATAAAACTACATAGTTGGGGCTCTGTCCAGGTTTTGTCCACTGCAAATAATAGAAAATATACAATACAAATTATGGGAATGTCCATGAACACCTAAAACCAAGACAGAAAGAGAAGCTGTAACTAATTTCTGCAGATACTGATTGCAGGTAAATACATATAGGTAGTTAATTGACAGAGGTGGTTCAGTGATTGAGAATAGCTCTTTCTGTCAGACCCAACTCAGTAGGTGCCTCTCCATCATTTCACCTGAGGACGGCAACGTATCCAGTATCCGAAATGTTGTGTTCTGTTTGTAATGTGAGACAACCAACAAAGCCCAGAGGTAGTTATCCTGAATAAAAATGTATATTTACTAGTGGAAGTTGTGTTTTTAAAACATATTAAATAACAAGATTTTACTTAATGAATAAATCTATCAACCAGTTGTAATATTAACAGAATTTCAGTTAATTTGCTAGAGAGCTGATGAAAGATTGTCAGTTGCACTATAGTAACATTTATTGTGGCTTCCATAGATCATTTGTCATTTGTTGTGTTAAAACTATTACCTTCTGATATGTTTAACTCAAGTTACAGCAAATATTGGTACCAAAATAAACTAGCAGCTGAAGTATCAATTGGTACAGTCACTTTACTATTCACGGTCTTTATAGAATCCTTTTTTATTTTAGTGTGTACTAACTAGAGCATACACATTATAGAGACAAACTGTAGGTGGCATGTGAAAGTAAAGTAATGAAAATTACTTTTTGTCAACTTCCAATCCTGTAAGAGAATATAAATATCAAGTAGACAAAGTTTTTCCAGCTTGGAGAATAAACGTCCATAGCAGCTGTGAGAAGAATATTTTTTGTTCATAACACAAAAGTTGCACCCTATAGGAAATTAATTTGCAATCAGATGAAAGGGATGAGGGAAACTAGGTCAGTGATCAGTAAACCAGTGGGTTAAGAGACTGTGGTAGATGCAGGGAAAGCATCCCAAGGAATCCATTAAAGTCGCTTAAATGTGTATTTGTTTAACTAAACATTCTGCATTTAACACAGCATCAGATTGCATAGCGAAATTGCATGAATGTGCATATGAATTTAGTGCTTTGAATGTTACAGGAAGCACTCCTGATATTTACCCATGGCCCTCATACCACGTTTATGTTTTTGATAAAGGCACCTTTCACACTAAACTTTTTCTTCTCTTTTAGATTATGGTCTTCTTTGTTGTGATGCTGTGTAATTCGATAGATAGGCACAAACAGTTTGGAGGAACCTTCGAACTCCATCTTCAGGGTTGAATAGAGTGCCGAGCTGGAAGGCTATATTTTCTTTTCTTTTGCTGACAAAACAACTTATTTCAGGGATGCAGGTTTACATGGGCTGACCCATAGCTTCAGTCCCGACACTCACCTCCCTATATCACGTACCACGTTTCCCTGCTCAGTTACTCTTCTACCCTGAAGACTGTGGCAGAAGAAGGTCTTTTATAATGCTGGTACCTATCTACCAAACTGCAGATACCATATACCTGTTTCATCTGTTGTTTCCAGGTCCTGTTTAGTATAGGATCTGAAGTGACACAAATTGGGTCTATTAATCGCACTTTCACATGTGACTTACTGTTTGTTTCTATAGTGCCGAGTGCTGGGACAGTGCTGGTACTCACATCTGGCAGAAGCAATACTAATTTATATATAATCATAGCTGCATCCTGACTGTATAGTTCTTGAAGTCTTTTAGTCATTGATTTGTAATTCCTTCTTGATTTTTGTGTTTCACAAAATAGGTGCCAGTATGATATATCATTGCCTGCTGCTAGAAAGAAAGTCCTCATATGTGTATGTCTGAACTCATTTAAGTTTAAAATTGCACAAAAGTATAGTAAAACCCACCGTAATGTGATTTAATACATGTGTCTCTTTCCACCTTCCATACATATTTGCATGAATTATGATTAATTGTAACAAATTATAGGCCTGTTATTCTGTGGTGGCCACTGGGTTTTGGCTGCACTGGAAACTTAATCAAGAGCACTCTCGCAAATTTACCCGTCAGGTGATGTTCAGAAGAATTAAGCATGGAAAGTTGGTGTGTTGACACTAGCTAACATATAAACTCTCATTAATTGATGCTGTCTGTGTCCCATGTGAGTACAAGGTAAAAGTAGCGCACCTGAACAACAGATGTAAAAGTCTGTCTCAAATCTTTTGGCACAGCCATATAATTTCTCTGTAAAATTAACAATAAATCTCATGTCAATTAACATGTAATGTCTGCCAGCAAATGTATAATTTTACTGATACAGATATCTGAACTCATTGCTCAGTGTGCAGGCCACCATAAAATAATAGGACAGTAGCACTGTCATGAAAACGTTGTGTTCTTACAGTACAATATAAGTTTCTTTCCTCTACTTCCTGTAGAGTGTGTGATTGTGTCAACTCTGCATTGTTGGTTTGTTTCAGGCATGAAGTCCCCGTTACCTCCGACCCTATCACCATAGTTCACATGGACGAGGACATTGTGGTTGTTAACAAACCTGCCTCCATCCCTGTAAGTGGGCAACAAGACTGCCTGTCTCTGTCTCTCACAAATACATTGTCTTGTTTTGTGCAGCACCATACATTAACCTATAGTTCCTCCTCAACCATCTCTGCATTCCTAAAACAACATTTGCATCACATATCATTAGCAACTGCTGTTTCTGTATGCACATACATATCTGCTTCAAAATAATATGTGCTTCTAAAATATATGAATGAAACATAGGCATAGGTGAGAGGGTAATATTAAACTTCGCTTTAAAATGTGGGGTATGAGTTGTGGATAGGATTCATGTGGGTCAGAATGGGGTCCAGTGACATGCTCTTGTGAACAGTGTAGTGTACTTTCAGGCTTCACAAAAGGGAAGGCATTTTTTGACTAGGTGAGCAACTGTTAGCTTCCAAAGGACTCTGCTCATTGGAGTTGTTCAGTCGGTCAGCCTGTTTGTGTATTTGTTTGTTTGTTTGTTTCTTTCTTTGTCTGTTTGTTGATCTGTTAGCCAGTTGGTTGGTTGCTTAGTTACTGGGTTAGTTGGTTAGTTAATAAGTTAGAGTGAGTTAGAGTCACAAATTTGATAATAAGAGAGGAATCTGGATTTTGAGGTTTGGTAAACCATCTCCTGGATTCATTCAGCCAGACTATAATCCTATTTTTTTTACCTTTTATTGCACAGGGTATATTATTTTTTATGATTTCATGATGATGTGATTCATAAATAGACACAAAATGTGAAAGTAACAGTGCTGCCATGTATTTCACATAGCTGTTGAAGCATCAGTAAAACAGTTTACTTTTCCAACAGACACTACTGGGGACAAGATCAAAACATGAACACTTATTAACTTAAGGCTGGAATAGTCATATAGGCCTACATTGCAGTTAATGGAGTTTGGACATATTCTGTAATGATTTGAGCATTTGTGGAAAACCACTTCCCATTTTCTCATTCAGATTTGAAGTTCCTATTTGAGCCAGCAAAAGTACTGATCACTTCCTTCAGTTGTTTTTTATTACCATCAGATGCTAAAGGCTCCTTGTCCTTGTATTCTTAAGTTTGGGGAAGGAGAGCAGCACCATTAGCATGAGAGAAGTAGGCACCCAGTTATTATGGGAATGAAAGGGAATTTTACTTATTTACTTACATGTGTATGTTTTATTCATCTTGCAATTACCATACATGTTTGCATCATTATTTTTTGGAACTGTATAAGTTTGTAATCACAGTCTGTTGTGATGATTTATTTTTATAACACAGTTTGTACATTAGGTTAAGTGCAAAACTGTTATTGTGCTTAATTCATATTCACCATTAAAGAAGGTAAGATCATTATGGCTTCGACAGTATGTATATCCATGTAACTTAATCGCACCAAAGACCATAAGATTTTAATTTTTATACAGCTCGTATGGGTCAACACATTTACCTCCACTTGCCAGTAATTTCAGTTAGTTCTGTATAATTAATTGACAGAAAGAAAGAGTAGTTTTCTAAAATATCCGCAGTCAAAAAAACACGGCTGGAGCCTTTCATGCTGTACATTTATTGTATGAAGTTTATAGACCCCCTCTCAAATTAATGTTTATACATGGTAAAGTTCTCCCTACAACGTGCCATGAAGACATCTTGGCAATGAATGAGGGTGGGTGGTCAGTGCCACGTCCCAGCTGCTTTACCCCCGGGAATAGCCCCAGTACCCATTTGACAGGAGGCTAGATGGGCCTCAGGGCTGGTGTGGACAGGTTTTGGTGAAGAGGAAATCCCTTGCCTTCACAGGTGATCAAACCCTGGACAACCCAGCCTGTAGCAAGTTGCTGTACTGACTATGCTATCCCGGCCCCTAATTAAAGTTTATACTGTGCATAAATAACACTGTAGTGGGTTTTCCTATATGTTGGTTTGTCCCTTAACAGTCATCATTTCACCATTGCTCTGTATAGTATGTCTGATGTGTCACACATTACCACAACCTCAGTCATCTGGAGTTCCTCTCCAACTTGGCGCCTCACTGGGTTTGAAGTAAGGAGGTTTACTCAGCTGGTAAATACTCATATATTTCAGAAATGTTTGTTCCTTGTATGTGACATATACTGCAATTAGCACCTGTCAGAAGCACTAAATTTGTTGTACTAATTCAAAAACTGGTAGAATGTTTATTTAGTGTTTCCCTCTCAGCAATTGACAGTTATGTTTATATGTCAAAATAATCTGAAATAGTATGTCTTATTTTCCTATTTGGTGTATTCATGGGAATCTGTTATGCAGTCCTCATCCCAATTATCATAGATGTGTTACTCAATATAAAAGTGATGCAAGTGTTAGGTATCCTGTTTGACAATGAGATAGCTCCTTTGTGTGACATGTATTGCCTTGGTAGATTATACCATTCCTCTCAACTACCCATATGCCACATTGCTTCATTTCCTAGGTGCATACAGAACATCAGCAGCCCAAACAAACTGGGGACTACGTTTGTTTGATTTGCACCCTCAAAACCAACTTCACACACTGAGGATAAGTTTACAGTTTGAGTGTGATTTTAAGTTTAAATTCTCATTTTAGACAGTTCGATACGTTTTAACACATAAACCACCAAAGCAAATTCTAACGAGCTGTCTTTTATTTTAAGATTGCCTGGATCACCACACTTGCCTGGGTTGTCAGTCTGAGTTTGACATTGGGCAGGAACATGAATTTTCATGTTTCATTAGACTGTCAGAAGACCTGAAGTGATGCTCAGACCAATGAAGAGAAACCCTCATGTTATGTCCAGTCCAAACACAACCATCTGTTACTTGTAAAGCAGTTATCATGCTTTATGTATTCAGAATTCACTTGGTACATAAACACAGTATGAGCACAGAATGTTTAACAAGTGTCACCACTACATGTCCTCAGTATACAGAATTTATTATGCTGATTTCTCAACAGTTTTTACAGTCCTTTCTATTTCAAACAAATACGTTCTCAGAAGTCATTTGAGTAAAATGATAATATCCTTATGAGGTGACATTATTAGACAAAGGGCAAAACAGACACAAAAGACAAACATAAACTTCTACACTAGTAACTAAACTAGAAGACGATGATTGACAATGAAGAATTACCTGTATTGACAATAAATAATTACCTGCACTGTACTCATTATCTTTATCAGTCCTGAAACAAATGAATGCAACATTCAAATCACAACATAATAATGAATAAGACAGACCCTGTTAGTCATAATAAGCAGTATCGCATTACACAATTTCTGGTTGGTTCCAGAAAAAATGAGAAAGTATTTGTTCTAAGACTGGAAGCTTATGTGTGAAATTTTTGTTACAGAATGTATGAAGATACGTAGGAAATAATATTTTTCATCAGTTCTTATCCTCTCCCATTACGTCACAAAATAAATAGCAATATTTCTGAAGTTGAAATTATTGAACCAATTGATAAAAACAAATGAATTTCTGCATTAGTCCCCTAACCTCATCAGGCATCATTTACAAATGTCATGCTTAAACAAAAATTAGACTTTGAGACGGTGTAAAGACATGTCTATTTATTTTTGTAGAGGTAAAGGCTAAAGCAACACCAATAACAGTCTGAGATTAGCAATGAACCACCAACCATATTTTATGTAATTTCCATTAAACAATGTGTAATTATTTTTGTGGACTTTCTGTTTGACAATATAGAAACCATTCTTGTGCACTTTTTCTGCAGCAGTACAAAAACAGTCAAAGTTTCCTTTCAACAGTATGAAAACTACTGTGCCAATTTGCTGTTTGAAACTGTATGTAGTAGTAAAAAGCATTGTTTTCAGAATCAAACTAGTTTTTTTCTTGCCACCAAAATTTACGTTTTGTAGCACTAATTGGGGTTATGTGTGTGAAGTTGGTTTTGAATATAATACATCTTGTGACTCCCTGTCTGACGGGCATGCCGAGCAAAGCTTCCAGTAACATGGCAAGCGGCAGAAAGGGCTGAGCTGAGTCCTAATGTGGTTGTATTGCAGACATGAGACCCCAGTCCTAGCAAAACCCATCAAGCTAATTCATGTAGATGAAGACATTGTGGTGCTGGATAAACCATGTTCTCTTCCGGTGAGTATGTTAGTGGGAATTACTCTCCCAAGCTACTATAACAGCAAATCCCACAGTCTTTGTTCTGTCTTTTCCCCATTGAAATGTCCGAGAAATATCACCATTTCTTAAGAAAAGATGTACTGTTGATATTATGTGAGGGTCTAAAGATCATTCAACAATACTGATTGTATTACATAATGATAATATTAATTTGTGCTATATTAAGACTGTAACATAAAGTCTACTAAAATTTTAACAGGTGACATTCCCCATCTGTAACTATAGTCTTCACTTATAGCCCTTCCATCAGAACACTGTTATACATTATAGCCCTTTAAGGACACTTATATCACAGTTTCACTGAATATGCAAACTAAATAATTTTATATGTTAAAGGTTGCAACTGTAATACTGACTGAAGAATA
This sequence comes from Reticulitermes speratus, assembly GCA_021186555.1. NCBI lineage: Eukaryota > Metazoa > Arthropoda > Insecta > Blattodea > Rhinotermitidae > Reticulitermes > Reticulitermes speratus. The sequence goes on from JAJKFL010000009.1 coordinate 11,137,480, forward strand.
TGTACCTCTCACTGCTATTTATTGCTACCACCTTGTGGTTCTGCCTGTAACTACTAATAATTCTGACTGCCACATAATGACAGAATTGTTAGGCTAAGGCTGTGTCCGTACATATTCCTTTTCTTTCATCTTTTAAAGTTTCTAATCTAGAATTGTCCAAAATAGATTGTACTCTGTGGGTAGACACACAGAAGAATATATTTAATTTATGCTTCTTACAGATTCCATTTATGTGTGTTACAGAAGTCTTTTAGGAAGATAAAATATTGCATTGATAGGCATACTGTGCGAGGATTGCCAGCATTTAAACAAGGCTGGAAATTTGTTATGTAATGGAGTGCACATTTGCCAGATACATCCTTTTGCTGTGCTGCATCCCTTATTGGCATTGATGTTCATTTATTGCTGTCAAGCTAACTGCACAACTGCATGGATTCGTAAAATATTTTTTCTTGTATTTTGTTAAATATTCACCATATTAAAAATGTTTTAAAATAAGAATTTCATATGTTCTTGGGCTCTCTGGTTTCGATAATGTAACTTTTAATGTGCATTGTGCTCCTTTTTAGAATATTTGTTGTAAGTTCTTTTGAGCTTCATATGAAATTGTTGTTTTATCAGGTTCATAGAAGCAAAAATTAAGAATTGCGTGTTACCTTTTAACATGGACCCACAATAACAGATTTAATTAAAATCCTTTTGGACAGCAGACTTCTAGTATTTTTGTATTGGTTGATGTATGGGGCCTGACTGACAGGTAATATCATTATGAATGACATCCCATTATGGTATATGAAGAGTAAACCAAACTGAGAGTGAGGCCAAGATGAAGACCAGAACCAGGACTGAGATAGGGATGGAATAGACACAACTAGACACAGAGTCTAAATTTCTGTGTAATGCTGATATAACTTCACAACCTTGACTAGAGTGTTAACCAATAGGACATGCCAAACAGTGCAGAGACGAGAAGGGAACAGCACTGAAGAATACTGGAATATGTTCATATAAGAAAAGTTAATTGTGGAAAGATAAACTGTCATTGTTCTGTAACAGAAAAGGAAATAGTCATGTGTTCTTTTGTTGGGAACAAGGTAGAAACTTGTGAATTTTTTATGTCAAAATTGAAGAGGATTAGTGAGAGAGAGAAAAAAAAAGTCAGTGCCTCTTGTGTACAACTACAGAAAACTGACAACAGGTTTTGCAGTATAAGGATGTAACAAGTGCAAAAGGGCATGTATGTTAAAAGCAGATAAAATCTATATATATCCAGAGAGTTAAATTGCGGAGGACAGTAAATGTTGCTGGCTAGAAACAGAAACCACTCCTTGTACTGTTCTTACTGGCTGGTGATTTTGAGTTATGCTTCCCACTGTCAGTTAAGACATACAGTAAAACCCCGATTTAATGTTCCCGTGTTTAGTGAAATCTCGGATTTAGTGATGATTTTTTCATGTCCTTACAGTAGGTCCATATAAACAAATAAACCTCCATTTAATGAAAACCTCGATTTAGTGAAATATATTCTAATCCCCCAGCAATTCATTAAATAAGGGTTTTACTGTATTTGTAGCCTGCCTTCCTTCTGGAAAAGTTAAAAAGGAGCAGAATGTTGAAAATTCCTTGCCAACTATAAACATTCATTTCAACTTTTGAATTGATTTTCACGAAACTTGATGTAAACATTACACCAGTGCAATACACCCCAGTGTCGTAAATTTTGTTTTAATTTCGTACAGTAATAACAACATGCTGGATGCACAAAATTGTGAGGCAGGCACTACATTTGCAGTTAAATCTATAAATAATGTATGGGAAGAGGCCTAGTTAGTCATTCAAACTAGGTGTGTGAAATTTGATATGGAGATAAATCATAAGCATTCCACCACATTTTATTTTAAGTGTTATTTGTAAGCCAGTACACACAAGGAGAATTTTTGAGGTTGTCATTTGACAAATTCAGTGTGTACAGAATCTGTGCATAAGTAATTAGTTATTCACAAAATAATAGCAATAATAACAATAATAAACCCTACACAGTGAAGGCCTGTTCTGCAGGAGTGTGATCACCTGCAATACTGCCTTTGCCCCCATTACTCATAGGCTAGCATGCTCTGTCGGTGGGAAGGACAAATAATATAATTTTACAGAAGTTTGCCACAGTGATGTACAGCACTAAGCAACTAAGTAGCTCGGAGTATTGTTTACATATATCTCATTATGCTCTTAGCAATATCCTCATCACATTAAGACATTAGTAAGACTTCCATTATATCAGTAGCAGTACCCTAACCGCTGCTAACACTTGCTGTGCTGTTTCTCAGCAGTAACCCTGCTGTTGTCAGCACTGACATGTTATGGCAGTGAAGTGCCTATTCTACTGTTGCACACCTGCCTCATACTGACAGAGTAATCACACCACTTGCCACCAATTCTTGCAATGTCTGCAATGGCCATGAACCACCAATGAACAATAGGTAGCATAGCTTGATTTTTGGGAACACATTGCTTAACGTCTTACTAGCTGGCTGCCACCACCTTATGAATTCACATTTACACTGTGGGTGCTGCATAAGAACAGTGTGGGCCTAACTGTATGGCTGACATGCACTATGATCTCTCTGACATGGGTGTATAGTGGTAGGGAAGTGGCGTGTTTGAGCCCTTAGCTGGCATAATGGCACATATGCAAGTTTATGTTATAACTCCATAATACATTATTTACAAGTAAAGATGGTGGGGGTAAATGCATCCCTTCAACTCAGGTCTGCCCCTGCTGTGTTACCGGAATCATCTCTGCACCTGTTTGCCATTATGCCTGCACCTGTTTGCCATTATGCCAACCACCATAATTAATTAACTACTGGTCATTCTAGTGTCCTCATAGCTTCTTAAACACCTGTTCAAACTTTGAATGAATGTTCCCAGCCTTCATAGTTTGCTCTAATCGTAACAACCATTAACTGCAAGATAGCAGGTCAGCAAAACTGAGTGTTCAAGAGTGAGATCAATGGTTTCTAGATCTCTGGGCTGGCAAGTGGTGTCATTTTTCATTAATCATGTACTCATTTACAATGGCCAGAGGGAATACCCTCCCTTTCTAACAGCTGGGTTAATAGTTATCGTAATGTCTGAAGTCTGGGGTTTTTAATGGGTAAACTTGCTGACATTTTCGTTCGCAGTTAGACAGTTGTGTATCACCATGAATGCCATACTAAACTTTGTTGCTAGTGATACAATTGCAATGTGGGAATTCTGTGTTGCTGGTTTTTTGCTGCAGCTGTTCCATTACCTGTAACTATTACACAAAACTGTAGCTGCTCTAGAAACTCTGGCTTGTGCCACTACATTTCCATATAATGCTGATCAATTAATACTGCATAACACACATACCATGACACAGGAAATTCCTTTTGCTTGGAAAACAGAATGTAGCCTGTCTCAGCAAACTGTGTTACACCCTTACCAGTTTCTGTTCCATTGTACTTACCATTCCATTTGCTTGTTTATGGAAGCAATTGAAGAATATGGTTCAGAAACTTGACAAGCAACAGTACAACAATAATTTTTTTAAAAAGGGATATCTGTAATAAAAAAGGGGACTTCATTGTGTAAATAGCACTGTAGCAATACACTTATGTCAGCAGTAATTGATCATCAAGTCCACTGAGGTGGAAAACTGAAAATGTGTACTCCCTTAACTTCTTCATCCTTCCCTTGTCTTTCAAACATCTCTTCTTCATACAATTATAATTCTGAATGAACCAGCATGCCACTTACTGTTACCCGTCCAGGGACTGACTGTGTCCATCATTGCTTTATGCAGTGTTTTCATTGTACAAGGCTATTGATCATGTGGTTTGAATTTTCACTTCTTTTAAACCAAAATGTGATTTTCTCATTCTTTGAGGGAGTCCAACAGGGGAACTGAAAAGGCTAATTAGAAAATGTAACATTTGAGCACTTGTTCTTTGTCATGTTATTATGTCATTTTAATTTTAGGTGATGTTCATTTTACAAAGAAGGTTTTACAGGATTATATTGAACCTTTGGGTTTCTTTACTAGTTGAGTGACTGTTGACCTGTGAAGAAGGATTCTGCTACATGCTCTTGTTAATTTTAATAGCATTTTTAGTTGTGTCCTTCCTTTCCACTTAGGTCCACCCTTGTGGGCGTTACCGCCACAACACTGTGGTCTTTATTCTCGCCAAGGAGTATAACCTGAAGAACCTTCGAACCATCCATCGGCTGGACCGCCTTACTTCTGGTCTATTACTCTTTGGACGTACTCCAAAAAAGGCCCGATCTATGGAACATCAGATTCGCAACCGTCAGGTGCAGAAGGAGTATGTGTGTAGAGTGGAAGGAGAATTTCCCAGGTGCAGTTTCTAGCTTTTGTTTTTGTGTGCACTTTTTTTTTTCTGTAGTCTGTCTTATGACAGGTCCATAGCCTCTTCCAAAGCAAGTTTTCTGCAGAGTGCGATCTAGTGCTTCCTCTTTCAAGTTCCAGTATCCTCTCTTTTCCTTAAGGTCATCCAGTAGCTGCTTACGTCTTCTTCCTCGTCTTCCCGGCACTTCTATGCTTCGCTCTATCTTTCCCTCTATAATGTGCACTATGCAACAAAAATTAATCACCAAAAATTTTCTAGGTCTGACACTGGAAGTGATGTAGGCATACAGCTGGTATCGTAATCCAGCCCTCTTGAACAGTAACACTTTGGCATCTCAAGTTATAATAATTTTCACAGTTTTAATAATATATCTGACCAATTGATGATGACAAACCTTTGATGTAATTGTAAAATTGGTACCTCAGTTATTATTTTAACCTTAGTGTATATAGCAATATGTACATGATTTTCCTCTATATATAATTGTTACTGCAGCTTGATGATGGCTTAATGAGAATCAAGTCACACTTATGACAACATATTAGAATTTATTTACTAAATTCCTGTGTTTGATGATCCATACCACATAATTGTGTACATAAAGCACAATAGGATAGCTCACTTTAAAGTAAAATAATTTTAGTCATCTGTCATTTCCTTGTACTGTATTTGCCCATATATGGCTTTTTTTCTGCTTGCCTTTAATTATTGTTATTCATACCAGATATCTGTTAAGCAAAATGTCTGCCTATTTTGAATAAAACCATATGTTAATGGCAATGACTTCTCCAAGGCATGTGGCTGGGTTACATGGCAAAATGAAGGTAAAGACTGCTTGTCACTTGTACATACATGCTAGTAAACTAGCATTGATATGGTGATTAAATATGCAAGCTTGAATCATGGTATCAGCATTATTTTCTTTTGTGTATATTGTAGTACTCACACAAATACTCATTTAAGCTGTTCAGTTATATTATTCAACTGTATGTTTCAAAAGTTATTTGTGCTGCTCTGGCTGATAGGTGTTTAATGTCAGTCACACCCACTTCATTCCAGCTATATTCTGCAGACAGTGCCAGTATGCAAGGAAAATGAAATGAAGCTTTCTTTATAAGGCAACCACATAACCAAGCAACTCTGGAACAGGATTCCTTGTTAAAGTGTTGAACTTCTGAACTTGCACTGATAGACTGTGTAATTTGTATGTCCAGCTTATATGGTCCAAGTTTGTTTTGTTCATATCTTTTCTTCATATGACTTTAAAGTGAAAGGCACTGGGAACAAATAACATCTACACTTCACATTTAGAGTCAGTCTTGATTGAACACAATCCTCCTCACACACAAATTATCTTCAGTCGGTACTGAGCCCATATTTCACGTATCTCCGCTGTCTGTTGTCTGGTATTTTAATGCACAATTAAGAGAGATGGCATTCTAATGACAAGTGGCCTGCCTTGAAGGTTTTCTGTGCAAAGTCTCTTTCCTCACCTTGCCACGTCACCTGCCAGTAGACTTTAATCCTCATCCAGAGTACTTGTACAGTGACAGCAGAGCATAGTGTTGGGGCTCAAACTGAAAGCACTTTCTTTTTGTATTTCAAAACATCTAATATGGTGAGTTGTAAACATGTTCTGTGAATGACTCATTCCGCATGATATGTATTTACATTCATGTATATGTATAAACAGGTCACCATGGTGACTAAATTTTGTATTGTGGCGCCTAAAATTTGTGGGCCTCCAGAATGGTTCTTGTTTCATGTCACCTTCCTGGCACGTAGAGGTCTGATGTGACTTCTAGGTTTGTTGAATGGAATTGAATTGAATTGAATTTATTTACATTCCGTGAATCAAAAACATGTTAATACCTTTGGATATAGAACAAGTCATAATCAGCTATTATAAATTATTACATACAATACTTTGTTAATGCTATACAATATTAGCTCAACATTAATAAAATATTAATTTAATATTCTCTATTTACTTTAAAATATTCATCTACAGAATAGAAGGAATGAGCATGTAGATATTTTAACACTGATTTAAATTGTTTAATATTATCAATCAGACTTTAGGTACTTGATGGGAAATTGTTAAACACCCTTATGCCAAAAGAATGGATTCCTTTTTTTATAACGATAAATTTGATAGAAGTTTGTGAAAATTAAATTTTTGTTTAGTATTTATGTTATAAACATCGTAATTCATTTTGAATTTATGTTTGTTGTTAGCCACAAATAAAAGAAGAGAAAATATATACTGTGATTGAACAGGTAAAATTTTTAATGTCTTAAATAAATCTCTACATTAGTCACTACTTCTGCATCCACTAATAATTCCAATTATATTTTTGTGTATTTTAAAAACTTTTACACTATATGGAGAGTTCTCCGAAAATATTATTCCATAATTCATTATAGAGTGAAAATAGACACAGTAAACCATGTTAAATATTTCTTGTGACATAAAAGGCTTGACTGATCCCATTGCATAGTGGAAAATTTGTGCACCCCTGTGTATAAGTGTATGTGCTGCTAACATACCTATGCACAGTAATGTTTTAGTTAATGTTGTAGGTAAGATGCTGCCCAAAACAGCCTAATTAGTGAAAGCCACTGACTTTTATTCTGCATAGTTCTGGGTTTGGTCAATGATTAATGAGGCCTCTCTTCTTCCATGTTGTTTAGTAACATTTTATGACTGTTTAGTGAGGTGATAGAATGTCAAGAACCAATTGAAGTAGTGAGCTACAAGATTGGAGTATGCAAAGTGTCACCCAAAGGCAAGACATGTACAACAACGTTCCAGAAGCTTGGTTATAATGGCAAGACAAGCGTCATCTCGTGCAAGCCCCACACAGGCAGGATGCATCAGATCAGAGTGCACCTTCAATACTTAGGTGAGCATATGCTGACTAGATTCTCTTGTTCTCAGCATTAACCCCTTGCACAGTAGTCATATGATCAGATGCTTTTGAGCCTCGATTATTAATTATATGCAGTGTTTGTGTTGTTATATATTTATTTCATAGACACAAGACACATACACCTGGTTACTGTTCATGACAGATACACATATATGGCAGGTGATAACTACTATCTTAATGTAATACACAGTTAAAAATGTTCTTGCAGAGAAAGTAGAGGAAGGGACTTTCACATATCAAGTTCCAACATGAATCTGCCTAACTTCATGGGTAAAATAATCAGTAACCCTGAGTACACCTGATTTAGAAAGTTGAAGGAATCATCGGTGTGTCAAAGTTACATAAGACATACCAAAAATAGGGGTTTTTAATAAAAGAATTTTACAGTCACTTCAATGTAAAACTGAAAATCAAGTGTTATATTCATAATAGTGAGAAATAAGTGGGTCCAATTCTGAGAGTTGAAGGAGCTGTAGCAACGTGAATGTTAGATAAAACGTACCAGACAGGCATACACCCAAAGGGGGGCTGCTGGGCAGAGGAATTTTCAGTGCCATTGGCAAAATAATTCTGGAGTGTGTGCGAGAAAAACATGAAAATGACCAGCCCATTACCAGAGAGACAGTACATATGAAGGCATTGGAAGTCACCACATCCTTGAAGATTACATGGCAAGATTTCAGTCAGTACCAGTTGGGCTGTAAGATTTATGCATCATAATGGTTCAATTCTTGTTGGAGAACTACATTAGTGCAAAAGCATACTGGTGCCATAGAATTAATAATTAATAAAAATTTTTTCCTCGTAGGACAAATGGGTAATGCAGGTGAAACCCCATTCTTTTTTGATATGCCAACCAACACTACAGTTGGTACCAAAGGATCAAAATTAGTACTTTTAAAAATATCAGGGCATGGAGAACTGAGAATAACTGTGATGGTTTTAATTCTGGCTGGTATGAGGAACCTGATACCATTTGTTGTTTTGAAGAGAAAGAATCTTCTGACAGATAAACTTCCTGGTGGAATTGGTCGAATGGCTGAGAGATATGTGGTACAGAAGACCAGGTGCTCTTCTAAAGAACATAGAAGTGCAGCCATGTAATACAGCACGTGAAAACTGTAACCTCTAAACGCAGGTCTAGTCGTCATGACCCCTCAGTTACAGAATCTTGATGTGTAGTTAACAGACCATTCGAGGATCAACTGTGTCATCTGTATAGGTTATAACCGCTTTCTGTAAACTGCCAACTAACAGCAGCAGGAAACATAAGAATGCCATCTGAAGTAATACTTGGGCAGTGGATTAAGACTGCTTGGAATGACACTTTGTCAGAATCCAGTGTCAAAGGGGTTTAAAAAATGTTGTATATCAAGTGATATGAATGGAACAGAAGATGATGTCCTGTGGCAGGAAGATTATGAGGAGAAAACTTCTTCTAGTGATGAAAGTTTTGGCAGGCACTAGTTAACTCAGTAATGTGTTTGTAACTTTTTATTACAGTCATACTGTAATATTTTAACTCTGATGATTTTTCAGTTCCAGAATATTAAGCTTGCAAGCACTAAGTGACATAAAAACCTGGTTATTGTCAATATGAATATTTCCTTGAAAATTGGATATTGTGAAGTGGTGGGGGATGCTCATCTTATATTGGAGTAAATGTGGTAAATGAAGCTTTGTTTATGATTTTATGCCTCGCAGGTTATCCAGTGGTAAATGACCCACTCTATAATCACACGGTTTTCGGTCCTGAGAAGGGGAGAGGTGGGAACATCGGCAAGACAGATGAGGAACTCATCCGGGACTTGATAAATATCCACAATGCAGAGAACTGGCTGGGCATGGATGGAGACTCAGAACTTAGCATGTTCAAGCCCCTCAAGGGAGATATGGATGATGGACTTAGTTCATTGTCAGGAAAAGGTAAAAGTGATTTTTAAAAGTTGTCAGTGTTTGGTTTATTACAGCACAAGTATGACAATGTCTGAGTATTGTGGGAGATGGCTGTCCACCGTTCATCAGCTGATTGTCATTCTTCAAACCATTTAGACTAGCTCTGGGGCCCACCCAGCCTTGTCTTCATTGGATTCTGGGCACTCTTACCTGGAAGTAAAGTGGCCATGGCATGAAGTTGACCACTCATCACCATCTAGTGCCAAAGTTAAGAATGAGAGGAGCTATACATTCACTCCCCCATAAGCCTACATGGTGTGCATAGGAATAACTTCATCTGTATAGGTCACGTGTTAGTTTTTGGGTGGTGGCGAACCTAGCGGAGTTGGTGGACAGGTGTACTCTGCACGTGAGATGGCAAGGGTAGAGTATTGGTTTTGTTTTGTCTGCCAATCTGCGGTTGCTATCACTGAAAAAATGATGCACTCCTAGCCTTTCACTTGAAAATTTTACTGGCCAGAAACTAGCAAATGACCTACACCTTTATGCACCTCATACATATCTGTATATATATTTTTTCTGCTTTTATTTTTGAGATCACCCTCAACTCTTTGAACACTAAACTTGTATACTGCCCACTGCACCACCACCCAAGTTGAATCCTGACCATTACCACTAATTCTGAAAATAAAAGCAGTAAGAATGCCACATTTGTCAGTAACAACAACCAGTCACCTGAAGACACAAGCAGAGCCAATTTCTGAAATGTGAAGAATATGAAACTAGTGTAGATAAATGTACTCCAGTTTAGAGTACACGTATTTTTCAAATAGAATCTTCACAGTTACATGTCTCTCATTAGTGTTTATGTACATTTATTGCTGATACAAATATTGTAGTGGGACACTTAAAATTATTTTCTTCCTCATATCATTAAATGTGTGATCTCACTTAAATCTTGTACAAAATACGTCTGAAGCAGGTCAGTTCACTTCTTCAACAATATTCTTTGGGTTGCTGCATCTGCAGCATGTTTAAGTCTTCAGTGGACATTATTTTTTGGTATATTTAATCAACGACATTAACTTTCATTCACTTTTGAATACAGGGTACTTAAATTATTATAATCAGTTGGTATTTTAATAGTTATTTTCATCAAGAACATAAAGAAATTTTATAAATTTTGATTGTCATTTCTGTAATGTTGCAGTTGTAAATAAATATATTGTTGCACAGCTGTTCACATTCATTGTAATCAGAAATTACTTGCACTTGCATTTCATCAACTATTTGCCCACATTGAAAAAATGGCAGAAGTGCAACAGTGCAAGGCTTTAGAATGTCCTTTTAAAACATCGATACCAATCTTTTGGGATCCAAAGTAGCATAGTCAGTATAGCGACTAGCTACAGGCTGGACAGTTCAGAGTTCGAATTTCGGTAGGGGCGAGAGATTTTTTTCTTCTCCAAAACGTACAGACCAGCTTTGGGGCCCACCCAGCCTCATATTCAGTGGGTGCTGGGGTCCTTTCCCTGGGATAAATTGGTCAGGGCGTGAAGTTAACCACTCACTTCCATCTAGTGCAAAGGCTAAGAATGAGTGGGCTATACCTCTGCTCCCCTTACATGCCTTCATGGCGTTAACAGGGAAAACTTTACCTTTTACCAATCTTCCAGATCGTGATATGATGTTACAACATGGAAGACCACAACATGAAGGCGAATATTTTATAACCTTTATTTTAAACATCCTGTTGTGATAATATGCAAAGTGTAAACAAATGAACCATCTTCAGATCTTTATCTCAACTACACCTATGAAACAACAAACAATCAACCTCTCAACACCCAGAAATCTTTCAATTTCTACATAGTACAAACAAAAATTTCCATTTACACACTTCTCATTAAAAAAACACAAGTTCTCTCTAAACTCATATTCCTTAGCGTAAGAACGACAATAATTTATATATCTTCCACTGTATTTATTAACTGAAATTTTATTTTTTATTTTATATTAGTCTCACCATGCGTATTTCACAGTTCACTGTTTATAAAACACCGACAAAATGCACTTCACTTTTACTTTTTATTATATATTAATAGACAACTATAAGGACAGAAATGACATTGGATGTAGAATGTACGTAGTTTTGAACCCCCTGATGATGGTTTTTGCATAAACCGAAACATATGTAGGGGTCTATTAATATATAATAAAAAGTAAAAGTGAAGTGCATTTTGTCGGTGTTTTATATACAGTGAAATTTTATTTTGTTTCAGAGTTTACTCTTAAAAATTAGACCACAGTAAAATCACTAATATAGATTTCCAAGGATTATACAGAAATTAGTAAGACACTCCACATTTCACTTATTTATTTTGAACATACTTCTTTATCTCCAACCTATACATTCTATCCTTTACTTTCATTTGCCACATTTTATCATATAAGAAGCTTATAACCCACATATTACATATCTGAAAGTATAGTCTACAGTAGTAATTCCTTCCTCCAGTTTATATTCAAGAAAAGGAAACTTAAACCTACAAATCTACCCTACAAAATCATCACAAAGTAATATTGTACACCATAATTTAACATCTTAATTAATATAACCTATAAGTGGCAAAGTTTTAACTCCATACAGCTGCAGTACCTGCTACTCAGGATTTATTTCTGTAACATAACCTTACTTTTTACTATGTTTTATGTAAAAAATTAGATCTCATTTCTTTTTATAATACTTTATATTGCTCATTTCCTCCCATGTATTCCGTAGACAGTTGTATTACCTGAAGATGGCCAAATTGGCTGAAAGATGTTGTAAAACACACTAAATCTCTGGGAAAAATAAAAATTTGTGTTGTGATTGATGGTTCATTTCTTTACACTTTGCATTTTTTATGTTTGTATTGTGTGTTCTCAGGGAGTGAAGTTGGTATGGCAGATGATGATGGAGACATGAGTCGAGAAGCATCACCATGTGAAGAGTCATGTGAAAATTATGTGGTGGGGAATGTTACTCCTCAGGAAGAATCTCTTTCTTCAGTGGTATCTCAAAGTAACACCATTATGTGTCGGACAAATAAAGTGACGGTGGCTACACAGACTGGCCATGAGGCACCAGACCTTGCATTCAACCCTGAAAAAATGACTACAGATAAACACTGCTATGAATGTAAAGTGCGTTATAGAGATCCAAAGCCTAGAGACCTCGTCATGTACCTACATGCATGGAAATACAAGGTATGATGTATATAGCATGAAACAGATACTGATTCATGGACTGGTAGGTAGAACAGTGGTGGGTTTTCTGGGAACTGGTAGCTTGTCTGTCTTTCATTATCCAATACAGGGATTGTACTTTCTCAACCATAAGACATAAGAATTTTATGCAGTATTTTTCAAGGAAAAAGCATGTTTTACGGTGTGGAAAATACAGCAATAGTCTACAGATCTAATTTTTACAAACATGGTTAATCACATTTATTTGCAGTAGAAGAAAGTGTCCTTATGTGAAATGAAAATTGGTAGTCTTACCCAAATTGAACATTATCAATTAATATAATGTACAAGAGAATATAAAATAAGTTTTTCTTAAATTACTTCATTCCAAGGATCTGGGTCTTGTGATATGGATTACCTCTCTGTTTCTAAGAGGTGCAGTAACTGACCCATAGAATTCTATACTTTTTTTCTTATCACTTACACTGGTCACATCACTGAATGTCACAAAAGGCAGTGAGAGAACAGAAACAAATGTACAATTTTCTTACTCTTTCCCCTCCCTTTTTTTATCCTCCCCCACTTTGTAACTCTATCTTGTCATTGGTCATTTATTCAAGGTCTTTATTTTTTTAAACTGTCATGCCAGTTTTCTTGTTATCCATGCCTGATACTTTTGTTCATGGCAGTGTATTCATAATTTGACTAAGTTTTGTCATAGTGTTTCTAACTTGTGTCCTGGTTTTGGATTTTATCTCCCCTTGTTCATTTCTTGACCTCTGTGGCATGGTGGTTGAATGTACTCAGTTTTGTGGGAGTGGTTATTCCTTGGTTGAAAGAGGCTTCATGCAGACTCTTCTGTCATAATGTGGATTGTATTTACTCTGACCTCAGCTTTTTCCACCTTTTCAGAATAGCTTGTACTATGTTAGTATATGCTTTGGTCACGGTGTTTTATAAAAAGAAGCATTTCTACTGACCATCTCTTTTTATGAAGCTGTCATTTGTATCACAGTACCCATGAAACATTTGCTTTCATGTGTGTGAAGATGTTTCAGAATTCTTCAGGGAAAGAGGGATTGATGTTAGTTTCAAGGAACCTAATGTATAAGTGTTTCTTCAGGTTGCAAATGTGAAATGGTCAGTGTAACTAATGCAGCACAGAGCACTTACTGACACAGTGGAAATCCTTTTCCAACTGTTTGGGTTACAGTCCTGAAAACATGGCCGGCAGTAATGTGGTTGGCAAGACTTACTAAACTCAAGTTTAGGGAAACTGCATGTCCAAGCTCATGTAACTTGTTCCTGCAAGAGACACAGCACATATTAACATCTTTAATAATGAATGAGACATAAAACGTAAAAGAGTTTCACTACAGCGATAACCAGTAAACTAGAAAACTATTTGTGGATGCCATTACAGTCCTGTTACTAGCAAATGTGGATGTCCTGGTATGGACACTACTGATGTGTTCTGCTTTTCACAGGTCAGACACCATGTGGACATAAAGCCAAATATTGCGTTTAATGAGAGATTGCTGTAGAGTTTAGAAACTTGATCCCTGTTGTTGTAGTGTGCTTATGTCAGCAGATCTGTGATACAAATAAATCCTTATTTCTTGTAATTAACTTATGATGTTCGGTCATCATACTTTGTATGTGCTTTTTAGCTTGTTAACATGCTTGGCATGCAGACTCTGTGACTGGCTCTTTTATATAAATGCTGAACTTGTGCCTCATGTTTCACTGTTGCATTGTACCTGCAAGGGAAAGTGAACTAATGGTATATCTTACATCATGTAACAGATTGTGGCACAGTGTTTTTGTCTTAATTTATTTAACAGTGCTTTATCAGCTGCATTGATTATATGGCAAGAAGTGACATGATTATGAATAATAGTTTTGGAAAGACATGACAAGAGGCAGCAGTGACTTACTTTAGTTGCTGTTCTTCATTCATGTGTCAGGACTGGATAAAACCATGAAAATCTTAGTCGGGTTATCCCGTATGCAAACTGAGATTGATACACAAAGCCAGAGTGCTAAACAGGAAAATGCAACTTTATAATCTGTCACACTATCCTTATGTAGGTTTAGTTAATGATGTTTTGTGATCTGCATAGATTTTAGATGCATACAGAGGAAGAAAGACAGAAATAATTAGCTGACATCTCTGTAAAAATGTGATTACTTATATGCTAGGTAACCAGGGTTCAATTCTGCGCAGAGGTGGGAACTTTTTTTTGTATAAGACATTCAACAGAACACACCAGCAGGTCTCACAGCCATACTGAATAAGGATTTCTAGATACACGTACAGTAATGGGAGGACTGCTGAAGCAAACGTGTATGTGCATGAGGGCACTACTCCGAGGGTGACTACATATCCTTTTTCTACAAATTATATTTGAGTTCTGAAATCTTTTTTGATCCTCCAACATATGTGTAGGTAGGAAATACCAGTGTCAGTTCGTTCAAAGTAAAATAGTACTATGATTCCTATGCGATATAAGGTGCAGGTGACTGGTGGATTAACTGCATGCTCTGCTATGACATGTAGAGCTATACCTCCACTTCCCCAAATCATGACATAAAACTTAATTAAGCTGAGGGTCACACTTGATACTACAGTCTGTGCAGCAAAAATCAAGTGCCTACAATTCCGCAAATCCCAAACCGAAAAGGGATATAAGTGTACAGCTGCCATTACATTTTCAGTCACTCATCATTTTTCTGTATTTGTATGCCAAGATGAATGTGGTCCACAGTTGAGGCTTGGATTCTGGATGTTATATTGAAAATGCATGCCTTGAAAACAGCCCCTTTAAGGGCTAACATACTAATTGACATTATGTATAAGAAAGTGATATGGCTGCATACTTTAAATTAGTATTTGTACACATACAGCATGCCCAAAAAACTTACAACTGTACCAGGACTCAAAATGACATACATGTTTGATGTCCAGAGAATATTAGTCTCCTGTCTTGTCCATTGGACCGTGAAAGATAGACATTGAAGTGCAATGTCGTCTTCAAATGCACTTGACCACAGATCCTAGTCACAAATCTCGGGAAGTGAATGAACTGCAAGCCATGTGTATTCAAATTAGGCAGACATACTGCATCCTTGGTTAAAAGATATCTGGTTTAAATAATTGTAATGAATGGAAAAGGAGAGGAAAGCCACAGGTGGACAAATACATATATGAAATTATGAATGTTTGGGATTATGATGGCAGCTATACACATACATGACTTTTGGTTTTGTACTTTAAACTTTTAGGCACTTTATTTTTGTTTCACACAGCATACCATTAATTTTGAAAGTAACTTTGTCACACTAAACACTTCAGCTGGGTAGGCTTTATTACTGTTACACGTGAATTAAAGTCGCTCACAGAATTCAGTTCTGTGATCCGTAAATTTCTTCTTTTGTGGTGTACAACAGTCATGATAATTGTGGTTTTACCTTCTGCAGAATGTGGGCTAGGATAGCATAGTTGGTATAGTGACTCGCTACCGGCTGGATGGTCCGTGGATCGAATCCCGGTGGGGCGAGATTTTCCGCACTTGTCCAGACTGGCCCTGGGTCCCACCCAGCCTCCAATGGGTACCTGGTAATTCTTGGGGGTAAAGTGTCTGAGGCATGGTGTGGCCACCCACCCCATCTAGCTCCAAGGTTACATAAAGAGTAGAGCTATACCTTTATTCTCCCTCTGGGCCTTCATGGCCTGTTCTAGGGTGATCTTTACCTTTACCTTTTGCAGAATGTGATGAATACCAGGTTTAAGACACCAGTTTCATGAGATTGCTGCCTTAGATATTTTCTGGCAGATTTTATGAAAACTTGTTAATGTGTTCCAATTATAAGAATTGAAACCAACCATACACACTGTTGTTGGGATTATCCAACTACTTTTCAATATGTCTCCCACATGTTTCAGCCAATCCTGGCCATTATCAAGGTGTTCAATCTAGTGCAAGTGGAAGTATCAGAGGTTTTACATGTGACACCATGAGAACATTGTATACATACCTTGGAAATTCAGTTTAAGGAATACAAAACATGGCTAAAAACAATACAGTTTAGGATATACACGGTAGAAATACAACATTGTGAGATGTTCCAAGCACTTTCATTGTCACTTAACTTGCGAGTTCTTCCATGACATCCTTTTTGCGCACTCAAAACATCAAAAGTTCCACCATTTGTATTAATAAGTAAATGTAATAGCTGGGTGTAATAACATGAAACAGGTTCCTAATTCCATCTAGCTGCATTGTTATATCCCTATAAAACATCATCTCATCAGCTGTGTTTCTTCAGTTTTATGAATGCCCAAAGGTGTATACATTTTTTATTTAATTCTGTATATAGAAACAAACATTTAGCTGTGATCACTGTGTGACTGAAGCTGGGACATAGTCATATACCATATTTAGTGAGTACTTTAACATTAAGTGGCATGTTCTTTGCTAATTTTATGCTGGAATTTTCCGTAGGGTCCAGGCTGGTCATACGAGACAGAGCTACCTGATTGGGCACGAGTAGACTGGATGGAGCAAGATGATTGAGCTGTGTCTGTTGGTGTGAAACATCATAACACCTATCCACACACAGACAACTACATGTAGGGTCCAACAACCAATCAAAGAACATTCAGCTAGCATTTCTTAATGACGAAAAAGTCCTTGCAAAGGACACTGCTAGTGTTTCATATTTATAAAAGCCCTCAGAGTTTTTATTGAATGGTGTGAGATTTTAGGGAATGTTAAAAAGTTTGAAATTATGCAGTTTTGTGGGAAGAAGCAAGAAAAACATGACAGTTTTCAATCTTGTAATCTAAATTTAACAAAATTTATAACCACCTGTCACTAGAAATTAACAAGATGGTCAGTCATACAGGACTGGCGGTTTGTCTGTAAGGATTTAGGGTGGGGTGGCCATGCTTTCTGGTTGTGTATAAACAGACTCATAATACTGTGTTTTCTCATCGTCTGTCTTCTTAAATGCTCCCGCTTTTCCATTCAGTTTTCATAATGCCATGAAATATTATGAATAATGTATACAACACTTTTACATACCAGTGATTGAACGTACTGTATTTACCTGAATGCAAGACGACTCTAATCTATGACGACCCCCTCAAAAATAAAATATCTGCTAAGAAAAAATTTTTACTATTAATTTCATACACTTTATACACAAAGCATGTCAGATTCTCTCTACCGTCATCAATCAGTGTCGTCATCTCTGTCTTCACAGTCAGTGCCATCATCTTCCTCTCAATCCTAACATTCCCATCCTCTTCACTGCCATTCCACAACATATCATCATCAGTCTCATCCATTGCGTTGGATATACAGCACTTCTTAAAACTATTCACAATGACTTCTGGTGAGATGCACTGCTATGCTGTTATGATCCACACTGACTAAATAATACATTTATATTTCTTGGTTAATAAACTTACTTAAACCCATGAAGAAGATTCACAATTTTCTCCACAGATGGTGTTAGTGGTGTTAAGAATTTTAAATATGTGTGTTCTGGATTTTTTTTGTTGTGTCTGTGGTCTGATCAGTCTGAGTTCATGGCTCTCTTTCTGGTGTGTTTTAATTTCTGGATTGGTCCACGTTTTATTTGTGAGTCTTGTAGTTAATTTTTTAATTTTTGACTAGCCATTTTCCTGTTACCACCCTTGGACTAGATCTGTTCTCAAGTGCATATCTTAACAAGTTCTATTTCTGTGGTGCTCAGTGACTGAGAATTGTTTACTCTGAGGGGTCCACCAGGTTAGGTACTTTGTTGCCTGAAGACAGAAATAGGTCGTCTGAAATGTCCTGCTTCTTTAAAAAATTAGATGATGGACAAAGTCCAGAAAGAGAAGATCATGTCAGTTAACTTTAGTTGGGCTTTGTTCTTTCGTTTGTCTACACATGATGATTTGGCGATGCAGGCCTTGGTTTGGCTCCACATTGTCAGGTTCACAGTGATCCAAGCCATTGGCACGGCCCGGTTCGGCACTTTATATGCGAATTTAAGATGGCCTTACATATTTAAGCACCAAATTTAAGTGAAAAACCTCGTCTTGCATTCCAGTAAATATGGTAGTTCATTTATTATTGTTGAAAATTTTTTTCTGTAATATAATGCGAAGCTAGTCAGATAAATTAGTCCCAATACTTCGTTGATATGGTTCATAGCAGGACTGGTAGGTATGTGTAGATGTCACGATATCAGATCTGTATTGACAGGTGGTCACCCTAGTTTTATGCAGCAGGTGTCACTGGTGCGTGGCTGTCTGCAGTAACATACCATATGGGTATATGCAGAGGTGAAAATTAAAATTACATTTCATAACCTAGGACTGCTTTGCTACTGATATGCATTAAAAGACCAAGAAATTGAACTGATAGAGTAACATTTTTAAAATATACTTTCAAACCAAAATGTTTTCGTATACATTGCAACAGACTTATGTAAATGTAAGGTATGTGCTGTACCTATTCATCACAGTATTATCTTATGGCTGGTACATAAGATGTGTGTGTATATACAATGTTAGGCGGAAAGTTCCTCACAGTGAAAGAGTTACTTTTAAATTTCACCTTCGGCATACTAACCAGTCTTATAAATGTGAGCGCTGTATATTTTCTGTGATGATTTAAGAGGGGATGGTTTCCTAGGCAATGTATTCTCTTGACAAGTGCACAAGAAAACGAGTGAATGATGAGATGTATAACATATGAGCTTCCCCCTCGGCCTTGCGTTTATAAATAACATTACAATTTACAGTAGAGTTACAGACTGTGCCTTGGACATGTCATGTGTATTTTTTTTCAAAAGTAGATAACCACACATTCTACGTACCCTTCTACATATGTAGTTGCTTCGTTATTGTATTGTGTGTTTATGTTCGTTTTTTAACATATTCAGACCCAGATGGAAATTATCCAACTACTGCTTCAGTCCAGGAGGCAAGTGTGTGTAAACATACTTTATATTCCATATAAATTTCTTTTGCAAGAGTTTGGACTGTAATACAACTTTATTTGGACTTGAATTTATGACTTTCACTGACAAATGTGAATAGCTTATAAAAAAACTTCAGGTAGTTTATATGATAGCCAGCAGATGGCAAGAATTTCAGCTTTAGAACAGAAATTGCTTCGTAACTCCATTGAGCAGAGTCCTTTCTGAGAAGCTAACAGTTCCTGAGCTAGTCAAGAAACTCCATGCATTTATGGGGCCCAAAGCTTCATTACTGCATTCACAAGAGCTTGCCACCTGACCCTATCCTAAGTGAGATCAATCCAGTCCATGCCTCCCCATCCCACTTCTTGAAGATCCATTTTAATATTATCCTCCCATCACAGTAGAATTTAAATGTCAAGGCTGGACCAAGTAGAGTGAAATAGTGTGTCATTTACACCATGATGATGTGCTGCAAGCGGTGATGTTTCAGTGAGATTTCACTTTTTGTGTACTGCTCAAACTGGTCAGTATTGATAGCACCCTGTGACTAATTTCCATTCAGAACTAGAACTCATCTTAGCAGCACTTTCCAGTAGCACTGTTACAAAAGTTACCACCTTTTAATGATACAAGTGTTATAAATATTAACAATTTCATTATTGTTATTTCCTTACATGTTATTATTACATGATTAATAAATCAAATATTAAATGGCTTAATGATGAATGTGGGCTTCATGTAAACATGCTGTCCTTGAAAACAGTCGAAAGTTTTCTTCATGGTAGCAATGTTATGGGTGTTTTCATGAGGTTCTGAAGGTTATTTGCATTCATAGTGGCTTGAAGTTTACAGTCAGAAACATGTGAGGATGAGGTTAGGACCCAGGATATGGGATCATGTCAGAATTGTTAAAGAAATTGACATTGTGCTGTATCTCCCACCTTATTTGCTTTTTGATGTATCATTTTTGCAGTTTACACATAATTTCACGGCTGTGGCTCACTCCACATCACACTGTTGTTTAATTTGTAGACTAAATTCTGTTTAACTTGATATATGATACGAATATTATCTTGTTTAAGCATATTTCAGTTACTACATCCATTGAATGATGCTGTAAAAATTTCAGGTAAGGATTGACATGGTACACTATGGTTTCAGTACCTTGGATTAGAGTTGGATTTCCAGAAGGTGGGTTTGGGGATTGAAGTAACTTACAGTACTGTGTTCATGTGGAGGTAACTACAGATAATATCAAGGGTGTGAATGCTTGATGGTTAGACAAAAGTAATGTAGGAATTCACTACACACACTCGTCTTTCTATGGAACATTGATACAATGATAATTGTTACACTGAAGATACTCATAAGTCTGATGCTCAACATTCAGTAATTTTTTTATTTAGGAATTTTTAAGTACACCAGAAGGGGCCCTCACCATGTTGAGAAAGAAGTACATTTTATAAAAATCAAATATATTGATATCTTCGTTCTTCTGGGATATCGCACCATGTCACTGGTTATTTGTTGCCCAATGTTCATTCTTCGTTGGACATCTGACCCTTGAAGATGAGGCCACTACGCAGTCCCAGAATGTTAGGAGTGCAGTATCCCAGAACAAGGAACATCTCTACTGCACTGCGTCGGAAGCCTGAAAACTCGCATTCATATGTGTTCTCCCTATTCAAGGACTTGGACCAAAGTAAATTTTAGAACATTTTAAATGTGTCCTGTCTTTTTCTAGACTGTGACCATAGGTAGTTTTTACTACAAACCTATGGCTTAAGTACTTTTCTAACCTTTGTTCGTGCCACCCATTCAGGAAAGTAACACATATTTCTGTTGGTGATGAAGTAAGGCAGATCTGTATTCGTTCCAAATGAATTCTTGTATTTTTGGAGTCTACCTTGAGAAAGGAAGATATGCCTATATCTGGAGTGTCATATGCCTGAGGCAATACATGAATATATGTATAGTATCATGTACATAAAACATAGAAGAGCGCAGATCTCATCAACATCGCAGTGGAAGCCTGAAATCAAGACAATACATAATAGTCTCATGTACATCAAACACACTACGCCAGTATCTGTATAATGTCAGGTACATCAAGCACAGTACCACTTAAAGTTTATATTAGCTGGCTGTAATAAGGGCAACTTCCATCTTTTAAATAAAATAATAAATCAGAAGTAACAAGTTTGTCCTATCGTGTTCAGTATTTCTGCTAGCAGCACAGCTCTCCGTGTAGTACTCCAATAATGAACACTGTACAAATTCAGCTATTCTTAGAGGGATCCTAATAGCACATACTTGCTTGACACCATTTGTTCTCCTGCTAGAAGTTACCTATCCTCAGATGTGTTGACTTCAATCCAGTCATACTAACACCTATATGTTAAATTAATGTACAAACTTCTTCATATATTGAAGGAATAAATTAAGTACACAAGAAGGCCCATCATAACTGACTGTGACATAAACAATAAAACCAATTTCAGATCCTATGCCACGTAAGAAATTTCCAACTGTGAGTCTGAATATGTTAAGTCATGTATGGCTTTGTGGATTATTAACTGCAATCAGTAGCGTATTGATGGCTGGCTGCTAGGAGTGGCTGCCTTTCTTTCATTTTACATTTAAAAGACTTTGTAAAGAATGACTGTATATTGTAGTTAGCATAGTAACTCCAAAATTATCATACTGAAGTGAATAGTTAATGGATACATTGATTATGTTGTAGTTGTTGAATATTGTGTTTCACAGAAAAGAATCCATGTTATCAGAGACAATACAGGGGAAATTATATGAAAGTTCCCATATAAAGACATTAGAATCTTTGTGAGAAGATGAGATGATAGAGATTTATTTCTTCTGTAATAGTCTCTCTTTCAGTTTATGGCTGCAGAACTAAGCAGATAGAATATTTAATGAGCCATGGAACAATTCTAAAACTTTGTAACATAAATGATTTTAAATTAATTTCTTTTTCTCCTCCCTGGAGCAACATTCAGTATACTAAATGATACACATTGCATTTATGTGAAAGAACATATTTTAAAGTATAGGATAAATTTTGTGACATTTACATTCAAATACACTTTTTTTATCTTGGAACTAGAAAAAGAACGATGTGGAATGTTGACCTTCTACGAATGTTGGTGTTTTCTGAGTTACAGATTAATATTTTGAAATCAGGGGTACAAACACCTTTCAGTATCACAAGTTCTGGGTCAGTGTCAGGAATACTGAAGCTAAATTTCAAGAAATGACATTTTATATATCTCATTTAGTTTCCAATGGCTTCTGTGAAATTAACATAAGAAATTACGTTTGTCATGGGGAAATTGTACTTGTTTTCCTTGAATAAATCAGTTCAGGCATCTCAATATGTACATGAATCTTTTTCAGTTATATACTGGCTGTACCCATAATTCCAGCTGTAATAATTCTGCTACTTATATTCTAAGTATGAGGGGTCATCATCATCATCATCGTCATCATATATCAAAACCATAATCCATAGGCATTTCCACTGAAGTGGGTCTTTTGGACAAAACTGTCTCCATTTACAATATCCTTCCTTGTATCAGTGTCCACACTTTCCTTCTTGCAACAAAGCCTTCTCCGATTCCCTTCGCATACCCACTCCTCTTTCATCTCTGTCTGCTGTCTCTTACAACGAGGGGTGTAGCTGGGGAAGGAGAGCAGTGTGGCTGCCCCAGACAGCAAAAATTGATATTTCAAATGAAAAAATGTGTCTTTTTGCTCTCAAAAATTTTTTATTATTGAGATAAAATAAAAAGAAATTCAATAAATTGTGGTGATTTTTTTAATGTTCGTAATTTTGGTTAGGGGTGGTCATTGTGATCACTCGTCCCAGGTGCCAGAAAGCCTAGCTATGCCACTGCTTACAACATAGCATTCTCTATTCTTCTTTAATCTCCTACCATTATTCCTTTTGCATGTTTGTCCACTCTTTAACTACTGCTTTTTCATAACTTCTCCCAGCCCGTCTCCGCCTTGTCTTTCGTGTCCTCAGTTATCAATTATTCAGCATCTTCATTTTAGAAACCCTCATGTTATCCATGAATACTTAATTTTACAAACCCAATCTTGTAGGGTTTCTATATTGAGACTGTGTCTGATGTCTTGATTTCTGATTTTTATCCGTTTGTTCATTAGCACTTCATTGCAATGTGCTGACATCTCTCAGTACAAATGTTCAGGAATAAGAGAAAGAGACTGACCAGTCAGTAACTTATAGCAAAAGGGGACAGTACAAAGAAAGACTTCTCATTAGCTTCCAATATGTTTTTATCACTCTTAAGTTTTAACAACTCTTAATCTGTAAGCACTATTATTTAGGCTGTTTCATAAAGATTGACTAGTGCAAGAGAGACATCTTTGCCAAAGATAAGATGCAAAAAGTGTCAAAAACCAAATATTTTGCATAATAGTAGCATGTGTTAAGATGTGTGAACATGTAACAGAAAACTGGCCTGTTGATTATTAAACAGAATGTCATGCCAGTGCTGCTGACAGACTCCACCTCACCTGAATTAATGTATTTCATTGTCAGAGAGGAGTTAAACAGGACTGTACATGATGAAATACAAACTGTTCTGAATAAGTGTCTGTGAACTAATAACTTGGAACAAAATCAGTTGATATACTGCTCATAATCTACACATCACTTTCATGAACTGCCTGTTTGTGCTGATTAATGTGACCATCTGTATTCATAAACAGTAGAGAAGTGTTCAATATATCTCACTTTAGTGGGGGGGGGGGATTTGAAATTGGTTCATGGTCCAGTTTGAGAAAGCCAGAGGCCTATATCCTGAAAGTCACTTCCCACTACAGTAATATATTTATTCAAGGTCAACATTATCATATGAATTTTTGTATGTATAATTATCCACTGTAGGACAAGTCAGTGTACAATATTCAACATGCAGATATTATCAAACCACTTTTCTGTCAGCACTTAGGAATAGAATGTTATTTCCCAGTTTTCATTAGTCTATTGACAGGAAATTATTCTTCATCATTAGGATTATAAATTTTTCTGATTAAATACAAGAAGTTCTGAGAAGAGTGTGTTACCTACTTTCCTTCAAGTGCTTCACTTAATATGATAAGGCTGTAAAGAACTGTAAATTAATAACTGTACAATTTAGGGATCCATTTTAGTTCCTAATCTCTGCTGCATTACATTTAGCCAAGACATCTCATCACCTATTTGTAATTGTTTGCATACAAAAAAATTTTATATATCTCCATACAAAATGTCGCATGCTTAGATCCAGTGGCTCATTAGTTATTGCCATCAAATGCAAAGGTAACATGTGTTATTTTATATTCTACAGAACTAATTGCCTTAATAAGAGTTGCATATTTTTTGAAGATTTATTACCACAAAAAAATACTAGTGCTCAAGTGATGGCGCTAGTGTCTCATTTTGCAAGTTTTCATGGCCACCATGTTGGTATTAATGATGATAGGAAATTAATAAATACAAAAACTTGTATGACCTCTAGTTGTGGGAACCTTGTGTCAAGTTTCATAAGCGGACAGATGCGTGGATGTGATATAATAATATTCTTCCTTGTAATATAAATAATGTAAGGTAAAGTATTAGCTTCAGTTGAATTCGTTTTTCTTTTCCATATGCCTATAGGCCTGCATTAAAGGAAACTTTCATCTCAGCATAATTCTAATGACGCATGATTTACAGTTCAAACTTTACATATCTGTACTTGCCCAGTCAGTCAGGGACAGTTTTTCATCATGTTAAAAATAATACTTTCAGAAGTGTTTACGGCTTGTTGAAACAATAAAACAATACAGTTGCTGCTGTGTTCTAAATTTTCACTTTCTGATCTGTCGCCACAATGGCAACATTTCACAGTAAAAGACTGTGAAAAGACTGGTAAAGGAAATGTGTGGCCTTAACTACAAAGGTCAGTATAATTTGCACAAGAGTTTTCTCCTTCCTTTTTTTCATTATTGAATCAACTCTTAATGTGCAAAGTGCTGCAGCTGTGTTATCATTCAGTATTTTCTGTACTAAATTTTCATCAAAATTTTGACATGCCTCCCTTTTATACATATGTTAAACCTTTCCAGGCCAAGCTGTTTATGAATAAGGCATTGTTTTTATATTTTTGTTGTAACATTCATGTAACTTGAAGGAAGTTGAACATAATGAGCATTAACTGTCAGGTGTTGGTACAACAGGTTTCTTCTCACTGATAATATTATACATTAAAGGCATGATAATTGATAGATTGTTAGTTTATTTAAGGATTTATTTAAAGATACTTTTTCAACTGCACTGGTTATGTAGTGTTCCCAATAGAGTGGTTTGTGAATGATGCATTTCAAAGGATGTGGGAGAAATAGATATGGCCTATTCAAGGTACTATTCAAACATATGCCTGGAATGACATATGAAAATTATGAAAAATCCCAGTCAAGTTAGCTACTTTGTGGGACAAGTTTCTGATTCCAGGTCCTCCAAAATACAAAGCAGGAGTCATCAGTTGATTAGAGTGTTCAGTGAAGGAGTACATGGGAAGGCACAAATGATTTTTAAGTGATATATCTAATTCATATCATGGAAAGGGTTTGGAATATCATGCAGTTCCATCAGCCTCATGAAACTGAAAGAGAATGTGTAATCAACAGAGAAACTTGATTTAGGAATGTTTTATGCATGCTTGTTTCCTCATTCTTCATGCATTTCGTTTTTAAGGTTTTAGATAATCTTGGTTGAATCTTTACACATACATTCATTATGAATCAATTTATAATGAGTTTTATTTCATATAACTGATATGTAGGAATCCATCGTGTGATTAATACATATCAAATTTGATTTTTGGTCAAGCCTAAAGAAATTTTATATACAGCTTACTAAATATGGCCTTTGCTATAACTAGTATCTGTAGTTATGTTTGTTGTGAACCAAGGTTTGAATGTTGTAAGGCCCATGTTTTTGAGGGTGTGTGTGTTTATATATTTGTTTCAGTATCGTAATTAGAAAATGATCTTGAGTTTAGTTCATAACATAACATCAATAAAATGGAATGAATCTTGAAAATATACAGCATTGTAATTATTGTTTTGAGTGTAGATAATCAGTAACCATTCTTAGTGAAACTGTTATTATGGCTTTAAATATTCAGAACTGCAGACAAATGTGGAGAGTGTACATGGGCATTCTCACTCTAAAAATTTTGCAAGTGTGGTTGTGAATCTCCATTCCAGCCTTCAAGATATATATATATATATATATATAAGCATGTATGTGAGTGAAACAGCTAAGATTACATTGATTTCTGGCATTAACGTCTAAGGTTATTTACAGCGATATAAAAGTGATTAATTTCTAATTACAGACCATTGTGTGCTTCATGCATATCTAGGCCTGTGGATCATACTCTTAACATGAACTGAGTCATGTAAACCCTTACACTTTTCCTTTTCTGTGCTCCATTATCTGACACTATAGTCTGTACTAGTTACTTATTTGTTTCTTCACTATTTTAATTATTATATTTCTAAGATTAATTGTTTGGAGATCTGATTTTCTGGTGATAGTCTTTTCTGTGTTTTCCCCCCCTTTCCCATTCATATCGTGTAACTGTTTACCAATATTTAACAAACTGAAGTTATTTTCACCTTTTCAGGTCTTATCTGGTGTCAGTTCGTCATTCACTGAAGTTATATTCTAATCCAGTTTTAAGCTTAGATTAAAAATTCTGAATGTGCTATGACTAAGAAAAGAATGAAAGTTGTTCATCAGGTTTTGAAACAAATTACCCTTAAAGGGTGTGTCAGGGTTAGTCCAGCGTCTGAGAAATCACACTGCAGTCCAATGTCACACTGAATTTGACAATTTTGAAACTTGAGCAAAATAAACAATACCTAGTAGCATGTTTTTATGTCAGAATACGCACACCTCAAAAGGTGAAACATAATAATGCTGAACATTTAATGTAATTTATATAATCATGTAATTATTATTTTTCACATTTTTGTTGCATAGAAAATTTTAATTGGAAATTTGCAGAGGGTTTCTAAGCATAACTTCAAATCACCTCTTACAGCTGTCAGCCCAAGAAGATTTTATTGACTTTAGTCGCCATGCTTCATGGCATGTTTTCTAAGCAGTTCTCCATGAGTAATCTGAAATAATCAGATTTGAGATTCTCATGGTAAAGACTATGAAGATTACAAGCTTCTGTGATTTGGCATCTAGTAGTCTAATAGAAGTGTACTGATATTTCAGAGGATCCTGCTGCATCCATCTGTCCTGGTGATAGAGGAAGCAGATTCCTTTGAAACGTCAGTCATATGTAACAGGCTGCACAGCTACACATCTCAGAAGATTGCAAACTGCAATCTCAAATATTTTTTGTAAGTTGTTGGTAGAACAGAGAAGTCTTTGAAACAACTGATACTTTTCCTTGACCCAGAAATTCTGATAACATTGTTTAATTTTATTAGTGGAATATGTGGTACATAGAAAGCAGACAGAATGATACATTTTAGTAATAACTCAACATGGAAAATCAATACAAACACTAAATATTGTATTTTCTAGACCATAAGATGCACCCTGATTTTATAGTGCAAATTTTTGGAAATTAATATTTAAACACTTAGGAAATAATGGCAGAATATTGAAAGGAACAGCATTCCCGTGAAAGGATCTGCTCTTGTTTGTTTTGTATATTGCTTCCACCATTTTCTGGGTTAGGGCAGGACTGTATTACCCTTCACCTCCCCTGTTCCATGTTCTTTGTCATGATTTATCACTTTTGATTGAAAACTTGCAGTGTACAAAAAATCCTCCATCTTAGTAGAGTGACTTATTTATGAGACTTTGTACTTTCAGTTGTATGAATTCCAATTTACAACTTAAGTGTTAAGCATTCAGAACAATTCTTGGTGTTTAGAAAACAGAACTGTAGTAGCCATACTTCAGAAGTGTCGCGAATGTATTAACCATCACCAACCATAATATATTTTTATAAATGAACCTTCAAAGAACATGAAATCGTGTTATTGAGAAACAAGTACCTCAGTCTACAAATTATGGTACTTTGAAGTTGGTATACTTTGACTTTAATTTATCAGATACCTTGGCCTTTCTCAGGAATTCGGTGCTTCAAATGGGATCAGCAGCTCCTAATACCATTTCTATTGAACAAATATAATGGTTCTCAGATGAAAACTGATTTTCTTGAAACAAAATCTGCCATATGATGCATACAGTTTTGTTTTTCTTAAATAATCACAAAAGATAGAAATGAAAGTGGGGGTAAAATTGTCACTTGTGTCAAATTTTAAACTACACTGATTTTAAGATAAATATTTTAATACTGTAGTTTGTTATTTTTGAACATTGGTGTTGAATATAATACCAGTATTCTACAATTTTGTGTATTCACCTTGCTTGTTTCAAAATGATCCAGCTGTGGGTTCACTGTCAGTTCTCATAAGAAAAGGTTCTCAGGGACTGTTATTAGATTTATATTTTGCTGAGTTACTAAAATATGAGCCCAACTTTTCTTGTACTGAAATAGCATGAGGAAACAGACTGAAAACAGTACATTGATTGACATTACAAGTCTGCTATATTTAAAAATCCAGCAGATTATATGTTTCCTGCAAAAGTCAGTTGTCATTATTCTGTTTCTCTTCCATCCTGCCTTTTCTTCAAACTACAGACCTCTTTTAAGCACAGATTTTAAGAATGCAAGAGTTCTGTAAACAAAGTAATTATATAGTAGGTTATTAACAGTACATTAAAACCATGTACTTTTGCGATAAATTTTCTTGTATGGACATGTCAAACTGAAGTAAAACCTCTGGGATGAAACAACAATGTATGACAGATTATTGTAACAAAAATTTACTTAATTTAATTCACATTGCCTCTTTGTAACCACTGGAATGGAGTGAACTTTTCAGTTGTATATAAATGGTTCGTTATTCCTGAAGGATAATATTCATATACAATTTCCACACATTGGTTTTGTGAGATGCATTCAAGGTGAATATGAATTGTTTATAATTCCCTGTTAGCCAACATTTAAAAACAAATCCAGTTTAGTCATTATTCAGAATTGGTAGTAGGTTTAGAACTGGAAGTAAACCATCAATTTGGGTACAAGTACTGTGGATGTCACATAGAATCAAGATTCATTCTTTACTGAATTTGTAGCAGGCAAAATAATGTTAAGGTTAGTGGTTTAATGTTTGTTTGGACATTACTATAGCTTCCATAATGTTTATATTGTGACAAAGTTTTATATTACTGAAACAGTTTCTATGTTATAAATTAATAATTTTCAACTTTTCACTGTAGGCCAGTAGCAGAACATGTTCAGTATGGCCCAATGTAAAGTAGACCCCCCCCCCCCCCAAGAAAATCAGCCTTAAATACATTATTATCTCAAATCATTTCAGGTGCATTCACATCCCTGTAGAGTGCATATTAAATCACTGCATCCATCTGTCTGTCTTTGTGCATGTAACAACTTGAGAACCACTGAGCAGATTTCAATGAATTTGGGTACTGGAGAATTTTCAGAAGAGTTCTGATGTCATTCCCAGTTTAATTTAGACCACAGTATATGAAGGTACGTATGGGGAAACATAGTATCTGCAGCAGCAGACTTGTGAAGGAGCAAATACACCATAGTAATTATGCTAGACATACATTGTCTAACTTATTGACACATATAGCGTGCTGAAGGTGAGAGCTATTACATTGAAGGCATAGTTCTGGCTGTTGAGGTTTTCAGACCTACTCTACAGTACACATGTGATGTTTCACATAGTTCCCATACATGTATAGGTATGATATCAATAAAATTGCTGTCTTTTAAAAGTGCTCACAAGTAAGCATTTGGCACTGTGGGATTTGAACGGTACAAGGAATAGGGAAATTCGTGTCTTCTGGAAATGAGTTAATAAGTCCCTTTGGCAACTTTACTGTAGCATATCCTATTGCCATCTTTTCTGTAGGAATGTAAACACCTGTTCTATGATAAGTAGCATTTAAAGATGCATTCATTGCACTTTTGTCACCACTTGACGCATTATTGGACACACAAGAAAATGTGTATCCTGGGCTACTGTATATTGGGCCATATTGTACTTTATAGAACCTTGAGGCAAAAGTTAAGCATAAGTACAGAGTGTTCAGCACAAATGTTTGTGTCCTTCCTTTATTGTAGAGGCCAGATGACTTATGAAGGAAACGGAAGAACTGTTGGCAATGACGAGACTCCACACAGTAATTTGAGTTTCTTTCATGCTCTAATTTTAGCAGTTTTGAATCATGTAAGTTATATTAAAAATCCAAATCTGTGTGGTTCCAGGCCGTGCCCCCACCCTCACAACTATCCCCTTTCCTACTCCCTATTGACAGTAATGTATTTTTGTAGACATGCATCAGTACAATCATCTGGTCCACAGTGAACACTCCGCACCATGCGTTATAGTAAGTGTGATGTCAGATGTAAATATCTTTGCTACTAAATTACAGTGTGAATATAAATTATTTCAGTTCTTCCTTCTAGTGTTTAATGTGCATTTTGTATATAAGATTTGTAAGACCCATTGTGAATGAATCTCCTATATCAAGGAAAATTATTGAGCAACATCAGAACTCAGCAACTTTAGTATTTTAGTTTTAAGTACAGTATTTGCACAAATAAAAGAAGCCATTGGGGATTACTTAGTTGCTTTCTGAACCATCTAAAACAGGTGATGTAAAAGCAGACTGTCTTCAAGTGCCTCCTGTGCTGCTTGTTTTACAAGTCCCAGTCCTCACATTGTAGCATTCCATGCAAGTTGGCTTCTGTGCAACAGGGTATATTTATTACTGACCAAGGGACTGGATTGCTTTGCAGAGAGGTGTACAAAATGAAAGAAAAAGACCTTTGTTATTTCAGTTGACTATTAAAGGAATTATACTCTGACAATAATGTTGCTTTTGACCTTATCTTCTGGGCTCACCTATTGGCAGTGAATCCCTTCCCAGTCCTTCTTACGTACAATTAAGGTTTGTTAGTCCAATGGGACCATAACATTAACATTGCCATGCTTTATAAGAACTAAACAAGAATCGACAGATGGACTCAAAAGTGGTGTACACATTTCACTGTTGTGCATGTGAGGTTTGTGTGATTTTTTATGCGTTATGGACATGGATGTCCCTAGATGCACAGCCGTTCCTATAAAAGTAATCATGATGCTTGGTTAGAACTCTTGTTTTGGGGGTTTTAGGTTCTTGCAAGGGGATAATGAAACTCTGTGTCATTTGGGATGTGATGCTAGTGGTGTGTGGTAGGATGTGCTGACTGAAGGTGGAGGCAGAAGGTTTCCCAAAAAGTGTACCTATCTACCAAACTACACTGTGTCACATCCCAGAAGACATCCGCAGATTTATTTTTCTTTGTATATCTGTAAATACCACATCCAAGAAGACTTTGATCCTTATCAACACCACTGTGAGAACCTCAAATCTTGCAATGCTCAATAATATTTAAAAGAGAGACGACTTCTGTGTCCACTGGGAGAAGCAGAATGTGTTGGTGCTATCTCTTATCATATACAGATGATTCCCACTTAATACACACTTGACGAAGGCAATGGGAAAAATATAGTTCAAAGTACATAACTTTAACGGGGCCTATACCGACATATATTGAAGTAGACAGCTCGACTAATATTGGACGTTTTAAATAACTGATTAAAAGAATAAAAAAGAAGAGTAAAAGTTTAATTGTGATTTAACACTTAATTAGGAACTAGAATCCTAAGTTTTTAAGTTTTAAATTATACACCACACCATCTATGTTAAATGACACACCGTCAAGAATTACAAGTCAATTGTAACTAATTTTTTATATTTTATATCATTTGTGAGAGCTCACAAAAATTTACATTTTTACCTTGAGTATTCAGTTTTTGTATAAGAAACACCTGATGATGATAGGCTTGATCGAAACATGTAGTGTTTGAAAAATTAATAATAAATAAAGGTTGTGTC
The DNA here is from genome assembly GCA_021186555.1 of Reticulitermes speratus. Lineage (NCBI taxonomy): Eukaryota > Metazoa > Arthropoda > Insecta > Blattodea > Rhinotermitidae > Reticulitermes > Reticulitermes speratus. The sequence continues at coordinate 11,169,987 of JAJKFL010000009.1, forward strand.
AGACAGAATACATAGTGTTATTTATGTAATTATGCGCAATGGGATGGATAGCATCAAGGCAGATTTGCTATAAACCAAATGCAAGGAAATTCAATAAATGAATGTGATGTTTGTAATTCATAATTTCTGTTTGGTGTGGCCATTGTGATTAATTGCCCTGGGCACCAGAAACCTAACTATGGGCCCACACACACACATGTATATAATTTGTGCATGTATATGTATCTGTGTGTGTGTGTGTGCACGTGCATGCGTGGGGGGGGGGGGAGTGGCAGGTTAGTGCTGTCGGTATACCGACGCGCTACAGTCTGGACGGTTCGGGGTTCGAACCTCCGTGGCGGCAAGAAACTTTTTCTTTGTCATACTGGGCCTGGGGCCAACCCAACCTCCTCTATAATGACTACTGAGGCTCCTGCCCTGGAATTAAGCGGCCGGGACGTGGAGTTGACTTCGCTCCTAGCGCTGAGGTTCAAAGTGGGTACAGCTATGACTCTACCTTCCCTCTGTGCCTACCTGCATAGCATGCTATGGGGAGAACTTTACCTGTATGTGTCAGTGTATACACACTATGAACTCTCCTTCAAAAGACAATTTTATAATTTTGACAATGACTGTATTTACTTAACAGATAACTATGGGCTGTTTTTAATATTCCTTAGATCCATACAAGGTATAACCTTCGGATGTAGAACATGTCATTTAAAAGGATCAATAATAAGAAATAGTAGTAGCTCTGTACAATACAATATGGAGCCAGTCAAAGAAAGTACATCTTACAACCATGTATCATTTGATCAGTTCCATAGAACCAAACACAGGTCACACATTAGATTATTACAATACAGCAGTAAAGTACAAGAAATAAAATAGAGGAACAATCCATGCTTCATTGTGTAATAGATCAAGGATAAAATGCAATAAATATAACCTCAATAATATGGAACAGACAACAGGCAACATACACACAATACAAACCAGAACAACATGAATACTCAAAGGAACAGTATGCAATCAAACATAATGAAATTCAAGTCAAGAGAGATGCGTTATCATGTTTTAAATGATCCACCTCTCCACATAATTTGGTGACCATATCAGTCAACGATTTTATGAGGTCCAAAGTGCAGACTCCATTGAGACGTACAGTTTCCACCTGTACGCTGAGTGCCTCAAATTTGTCTGATTCAAAAACTGGAGGAATCACTAAGGACCTCTCAGGTGAAACAACCTTTCTGGAAACGTCAGATGCAGACGCTGAACGGGTCTTCACCGGAGTATCGTCGTTACGCTGTACACGCAACAACTTAACACACTCGGCGCACTTATAGGTCGAAACCCCAGAATCCATATAATACGCATACTCGGCGTCACTGATCTGCAGACAGGAAAGATGAAAGCGGATGGCACAAGGCCCACAGCACTTTAAAAACTTCTGCTTGCCATGGAATGCCTTGTTGCAAATCTTACAGACATCCTTGGACGCGGCCATAGCGGCCACGCTAACACGACTTCAAGCGTAGGTATGTTACACAACACACTAACACACACTACGGTTACAGTTACAGGAGCGCAGCACAAACACGTCCGTACACCACGAGAGCTGAGCTAGTAATGGTAATATATTTAATAGTTTAAACAGATAGTGACATGAATCTTTACTTCTAGAGTTGGTCATAATTCTAATTATTCGTTTTTGAATTTTGAATACAGTTTTAACATGAGATGAAGTTCCCCAAAAGATTATACCATATGTTAGAAGTGAGTGGACATAAGAAAAATAAACCATTCTTATTGTTTCCAAGGACAAAGTATTGATCTTATTACATAACATGATTTATTTAATTTATATTAATTGGTCAATATGATTTTTCCAAGACAAGGAGCTATCCATACTTAGTCCCAAAAATTTAATATTGTAAATATTAGCAATTTGTTTATTTTCATTGCTTACATGTATATCTAATTCATGACTATTTTTTGCTAAAAACTGTAAAAAAAACTTGTTTTATCAAAATTTAAGGATAATAAATTAGTTTGAAACTAATTATTTATCTTATCAAATACTGTATGAACTTTTGCTTTAAACTTCAGAGAATCCTTGTCAGGAATAATAATGCTAGTATCATCAGCATTGGATATATCTGAAATTACATTTGGAAGGTCATTAATACATAAAAGGAAAAACAAAGGTCCCAAAATCGAGCCTTGAGGAACTCCATGACGAACTGGTTTCCAATCTGAACAATATTTGTTAAAACTTTTGTTTATTGATACTCTTTGATATCTGTTATTTAAGTAAGATTTTATTAATCTATTAAATATACCTTTAATTCAATAAAATTCCATTTTTGAGAGCAGTGTGTCATGATTCACACAGTCAAATGCCTTTTTAAGGTTATAAAATATTCCTCCTACTGCTGAATTAGAATTTAGGGCATCCAAAATATCTTTTAACAAGCTATAAGTAGTCTGAAACCAAATTGTTGATTTACCAAAATATTATTATAATTTAAATGATGATATAATCTTTTATAGATTATGCTTTCAAAAATGTTTGAAAAGAAAGTAAGAACAGAAATTGGTCTATAATTAGATAACTCAGCATTTTTACCACTTTTAAACAGGGGTTTTACCTCAGCATATTTTAAATATGTAGGAAATTCGCCAGTTGTGACTTATTACATATACGAGGGGCAGTCAAAAAGTTCCCGGAATGGTGGTATTGCACTGTAATGGTAGGACATACGGCAACACCTAATCACCTTCAAAGTAGGACCCTTGCGCGCACACACACTTGCTCCATCAATCCTGCCATTGTTGGAAGCACCGGCGGAAGGCTTCTTTTGGAATCTTCCGGAGTTCGGCCGTCGCATTCGATTTGATGTCCTCCATGGTTGCGAAACGTGTCCCCTTGAGGCCCATTTTCAGAGTAGAGAACAGCCAAAAGTCACTCGGAGCGAGATCCGGAGAGTACGGTGGCGGGGTGATGACAGGAATGTTTTTCTCGGCGAGGAATTGCTGCACAGCAAGCGATGTGTGGCTCGGTGCGTTATCGTGATGCAGAAACCACTGTCCATGCCACTTGTCGCGCCGCTTTCTCCGAACTGCATCGCGCAACCTCTGCAAAACTTGAACGTAGAAATGACCGGTAACACTCTGTCCAGGCGGTACGAACTCATGGTGCACCAAACGTCGATGTCAAAGAATGCAATGAGCATCACGTTGTCCTTGGATCTGACGAGGCGTGATTTCTTCGGTCGGGGAGACGACGCTGTGTGCCACTCTGATGACTGCATCTTCGTCTCCGGGTCGTAGGCGAACACCAATGACTCATCACCAGTCACGATCTTTTTGAGAAACGTCGGGTCCTGCGTACTTGTCTCAAACAGATCTACAGCGATTATCATGCGACATTCCATCTCATCCGTGGTCAGCTGCCTCGGAACAAACTTTACACTGACACGTCTCATCTTCAAATCGTCGGACAAAATCGCATGAATGGATCCGTGAGAGATAGAAACTTCTTGCTCCAACTCCGCGATGGTCATTCTTCGATCAGATCGAATCAGTTGTCGCACGTTTTCAATCATTTCTTCGGTTCTGGATATCGAAGGCCTCCCGCTGCGCTGATCATCCTCTAACGTCTCCTGTCCATTCTTAAACCGGGAAAATCAGTCGTAAACTGCGGATTTCTTTAGTGCAGTATCACCGTAAACTTGCTGCAGGGCCGATAGCGTCTCTGAAGCAGATTTTCCAAATTTGCACACGAACTTCATGTTCGCACGCTGTTCGAACTCTGACATTGAGCCGAATGACCAACACTCACGTCTAACTCAAACGGAACAGTAACGACTCTGCACTCCGAAACCTGTCCAGACCTGTTACACCTGCGAGCAGACATGCTGAGCTCCCCACCACAACACTGCGTGCGCTATCTTATCTCTCAATCTCCGTCTGCAGGGGAATTCCGGGAACTTTTTGGCTGCCCATCGTATATGTTAATGGTGATGTAATAAATGGCATACTTATTTTTAAAATTTTATTTCAAATCTCGTCATATCCACAGGAGTTTTTTGTTGTCAATGACTTAATAATTCACGATAAGTGGGACCCCGTCACCACGGCATGGCGCGTCCTGGGGTTGCAGATGGAGGAACGGCCTCCGGATGTGGAGGGTAGCTGCGAATACATTGAATAAGCAGTCGCGGACAGCCGAAAAGGGGTGGCCCTCCAGCTTGGGGGTTGAGCGAGGTGCTAACAACTCCTCAACGTAAAAAATTACCATGTTACGAAACACTAACAAAACCTCGGACCTGGACTGATACTTTGGTACAACTTAATTAACGGAAAAGGAACATGAGATTTGGAACATGGAACGTGAGGAGCCTGTATAGGTCAGGGTCACTTATGACAGTGGCCAGGGAATTAGCTAGGTACAAATTAGATTTAGTGGGTGTACAGGAGGTTAGGTGGGACAAAGGAGGCACAGTAAGAGCAGGGGATTATACTTTTTTCTATGGAAGAGAAAATTAAATTGGGAACAGGTTTTTTGTATGCCAGAGAATAGTATCAGCAATTAGGAGAGTAGAGTTTGTTAGTGATACGATGTCATATATGGCGCTGAGAGGTCGCTGGTGTAACATCATTGTTCTGACTGCACGTGCACCAAATGAGGAGAAAAGTGATGACTCAAAGGACAGTTTCTATGAAGAATTGGAACAGGTTTCGATCATTTTCCTAAGTACCATATGAAAATACCGTTAGGAGATTTTAATGCAAAATTGGGGAGGGAGGATACTTTCAAACCGACAATCGGGAATGAGAATTTACATGAGGATAGTAATGATAATGGTGTTAGAGTAGTAAACTTTGCCACATCAAAATATCGGGTTAAGAGCACAATGTTCCGGCACCAAAATATTCATAAATACACCTGGACCTCTCCTTGTGGGAAGACTCATAATCGGATCGATCACGTATTGAGAGATAGATGGCATTTAAGTACACTCGATGTGCGATCTTTCAGGGGAGCTGACTGTGATACTGATCACTATTTGGTGGTTGCGAAAGTTTGGAAAGACTGGCAGTAAGTAAACAAGCAGCAAAAAGTTTTATGCGGAGAGATTTAATCTCAAGAAGCTAAGTGAACTAGAGGTTAGGAAACAGTATCAGATTGTGCCGTGGCTACGTAACGTATTCGATGTTCCACGTCACCAAACTGGTTTTTCCTCGTCATACACTACCTTACCTCCCCTCTCCTAATTTTCGGTCTTCTAACCCTACGAGCACCTGGGTTCGTGAGTCGACTGAGGAGAGTCAGTCAGTCTGTTAGGAGGTGCTGAAAGGAGCAACGCTACAAAATTCTGTTCCGGCCTTGTTCATCAAAATTACATTTCGATTATCTCCGAAGCTCTTTCAATACGACTGGAGCGACATCATGGTCTGAGTTTGTTTGGCTATGGTATTGTTTGTGCCTATTTTCTGTGTTTCTGTACTAGATCCTAATGTCGCTCAGGAGGTAATTTGTATTGCTGTGTGGATCACACTATGAGCGGAGTGTAATGTCATTCACGGGGGGCGAGCAAAGGTCATTTTCATGTTGGTGTATTTGTTAGATATTAAATTTCAGATTGTTGAATTCTGTATATTTTATTTACTTGTTCTACCCGATCGCTTCCACCCTTTGACCACAAGGGCGTAGTGCAAGATAAAGATCTCAATCAGGTTTGCATCTTTGGAGAACTTAAATGTTAGTGAGGACATAAATAGAGCTTGGGAAAACATTAAAGAGAGTATCAAAATCTCAGCTAAAGAGAGTCTAGGGCTGTACGAAAAGAAGCAGCATGGTTTGAAGAAGAATGTTCAAAATTTTTAGATCAAAAAAGCAGGCTAAAATGCATTGGTTACAGAATCCAAACCAAAGTAATGTAGATAATCTGAACAATGTAAGATGTGAAGCTAGTAGACACTTCAGGAACAACAAGAAGGAATATCTGAAAGCTAAAATTAATAAACTTCAAACAAACAGTAAGAACAAGAATATCAGAGACTTGTATAGGGGCATCAGTGACTTTAAGTAGGATCACTAGCCTAGAACTAATGTAGTAAAGGATGAGAAGGGTGATCTGGTTGCAGACTCCTATAGAATCTTGGCTAGGTGGAGGAATCATTTCTTTCAGCTATTGAATGTACATGGGGTTAATGATGTTAGGCAGACTGAAATACATACAGCAGAGCCACTGGTGCCTGAGCCCAGTGACTCTGAGGTTGAGATGGCTAGTGAAAAGCTAAAAAGGCACAAATCACTAGGTATTGATCAAATTCCAGCAGAACTGATTAAAGCAGGAGGCAGGACATTTCGTTCCGAGATCCATAAACTTATTAATTCTCTTTTTTATTGCTTTCACCGTGCATTTTCACTCACTATTCAGTTTACCAACAAATGCACAACCATAAACTACTTTTATAGTTTTATTAGTATCATTGTATTCCCCTACATGTGTTTCGGGCCGTAGACCATCTTCAGGGAGGTAAATAAGCTACTACACTTCACATTGCATGTTAAAAGGGCCTGAAGAGCACACTTGTCTCAGTAATAAGTTATAAAACTTTTGAATTTGTAAAATATGTAAAACTGTAAAACTTATAATTTTATCATATAAGTTAAAGTCAAGATTTAAAATAGCAGCGTTGGTCACTTGATGCACAGAATCCTGGTATTGTATTTGTTGTTGATAATAAGCATGTTGTTTCACGTGCTGTTGTGTGGAGTGGTATAAGCTAAATGTTGTCTGAAGATGGTCTACGGACCGAAACATGTGTAGGGGAATACGATACTAATAAAACTATAAAAGTAGTTTATGGTTGTGCATTTGTTGGTAAACTGAATAGTTATTAATTCTATTTGGAATAAAGAGGAATTGCCTGAGCAACTCCATATGCAGAGGAAATTATTGGGAGCTTCAGTGTGGATTTAGACATAACAGGTCAACTACTGTTCATATATTCTGCATTCGTCAAATACTTGAAAAAAAAAATGGGAATACAATGTGGCAGTGCATCAGCTATTTATATACTTCAAGAAACCCTAAGATTCAGTTAGGAGGGAGGTCTTGTATAATATTCTCATTGAGTTTGGTATCCCCATGCAACTTGTAATGCTAGTAAAAATATGTCTAAATGAAACCTATAGCAGAGTCCAGGTAGGCAAACATTTGTCTGACACATTTCCTACTAAGAATGGTTTGAAACAAGGAGATGCTTTATCGCCATTGCTTTTCAACTTTGCTTTGGAATATGCCATTAGGAGGGTTCAGGCAAACCAGGAGGGCTTGAAATTAAATGGTACACATCAGCTTCTAGCTTATGCTGATGATATTAATATACTGGGCAGAAGTGTACATGCTATAAAGAAAAACACAGAAGCTTTAGTAGTCGCTAGTAAGGAGATTGGTCTAGAAGAAAATGCTGAGAATGCGTGGTCATTCTCGCAATCAGAATGCAGGACAAAATCACAACATAAAGTTACATAATAAATCCTTTGAAAGGGTGGAAAAGTTCAAATATTTGGGAACAACCCTAACAAATCGAAATTCCATTCAGGAAGAAATTAAGAGCAGATTGAAGTCGGGGAATGCTTGTTATCATTCGGTGCAGGATCTTCTGTCTTCCAGTTTTCCATCCAAAAATACAAAGATTAAGGTATACAGAACTATAATTTTACCTGTTGTTTTGTAGGGGTGTGAAACTTGGTCTCTCACACTGAGGGAGTTACATAGGCTGAGGGTGTTCGAGAATAGGGTGTTGAGGAGGATATTTGGGCCTAAGAGGGACGAGGTAACGGGGGAGTGAAGAAGACTACATAACGAGGAACTTAATGATCTGTACTCATCACCAAATATTATTTGGATGATCAAATCAAGAAGAATGAGATGGGCGGGGCATGTAGCACGTATGGTGAGGGGCGAGGTGCATGCAGGATATTAGTGGGGAGACCTTAGGGAAGGAGACGACTTGGAAGACCCAGGCGTAGATGGGAGGATAATATTAAAATGGATCTTCAAGAAGAGGGGTGGGGAGCATGGACTGGATTGATATGGCTCAGGATAGGGACAGGTGACTGGCTGTTGTGAATTCGGTAATGAACCTTTGGGTTCCATAAAACGCGGGGAATTTCTTGGCTAGCTGACGACCTGCTAGCTTCTCAAGAAGGACTGTGCTCCATGGAGTTAGTTAGTTAATGATTTAATAATTTTTTCGATTTCTTTGGTACTTGTATTTTTGAATTGTATATTGGGGAAAGACTGTTGGAATACATTACTTAAATAGTTCAAGGGATTCATATTTTGTGAAAAACCATCACTGTATTGAGGAATATCACTGACTATTTTATCTGTTACAGTTAAGAAATACGTATTAAAAAATTTACAATTAATTGGCAATTGTCTGTCAATATATAATTTATATTTATATGAGATATTTCTTTATGCTTATTTTTATTTCCTGTAAGTGTTTTAACTATATTCCACATAGCTCTTGGTTTATTATCAGAACCAGATATATATTTTTTATAGTAGGCTTATTTTGCTGCTGTAATGACCTGAGATAAAATTTTGCAATATAATTTATAATCTTTGACACAGAATCAATTTTTTTGATTATTATATTACGTCAGCAACTGAAAAAACTGTTCCTAAGATATTCTATATTTTTCTCTGAATATATTGTCATAAAACAACATGGGACCTTGTTCCGTTCCATTTTGTTCGGAAACGCTCGCTGTAATAACTGCCAGCAACAGAAAAATTCGATTAGTTGCATTTTGTTTCCGTTCCGTTCGATGTAACGTTCGCTCGCCTTACACCATACAAAATAGAAAATCATGACTTTAAAGTTTCAGTCCAGTGAACTCCGACGAAATTGAACTTTCAGGCATGCGGTTCATAACACGCGTCCCTTGCAGTGTTAATAACTTCATCAAATTGTAATGTTAAGGCTAGATTGCAAGATTTCAGGCTTTCTCCGCGATGTAGTTGCGATCTCCGGTCTTCTGACTTTTACGCGGCGTAGGTGTTGTTACCGATGTTTCAGTACAGTTCACCTTCAAGGGTCGACATGTCAAGTTTTCGAACGTCCACACATGCCTTCTGCGACGGGAAAATTGTTTGCATTGGCCATCCTGCATATCGCATGTGATACATTGTGTCACATCCGGTCTCTCGAAGCTGAAAAAGGCGCTTGACAGCAAAGACATTCCATGAGATCAAAGTTAACGCTTGCGGTCATATATGCTGTGAAAGCAGTCTTTAAGTCCGTATTAAATTTGATTTGTTAAAAGACGTTTGTGTTTGTAACACGTAACAGTTTTAATACATGAACCAAGTAAGTATTTATTTGGAATTTTATTATACTGAGTGGTTTCGCGGCGTGTTGGAGAGCAGCCTGAAAAGTGATATTACAATGCTTCGATGTTCGTGTAAATGGATCCTACAAATGAATAAATAACACACCACATTCCCTAAATTATTATAATGTTTGGGTTTACGATTCTGTGGCAACAACGTGTATAAAAAGCGTGTACGTAGTATAAAATTGCAATAAAAGAGGCACATCCGAGCAGAATTTGAGAGATTAAGGATAGTTCTAGTACTGATGTTAAAAGGCCAAAAGAGCGCCACTAGGTTTATATACCCATCTAAACAGCCTAGCCCTACAGCAGACAAACGTGGTGTCACTTAGACTTGCTACGGTTGAAATTTTTTTTATTTACCGGTTGGTGTCTTATGATTCCAGTTTTCACCTTGGTGTCATAATATGACTAAATTATGGCAGGCTTGTCATCAGGTTCAGATCACGATATTTCTTTCATTCCACTGCTTAATGTATAGTAGATTGTGTAATAGTAGTAATGTAATAGATATTAATGTATAGTAGATAATGTATAGCTGTATAGTAGATGTATAAGAAACACATAACAAAATTTTGATTGGACAACTTTGAAGGGACAGTCGATTTTAAGTGCCTGACATTTGGAGGCACGTGTTGTGGAGGTCTGATGTGCAGTAATCTTGCTCAGGATTATGTCCGATGTTGGTTTTTTGTGAATATTCTGTTATCCAAATAAGTATAAGTATTATCATTGAGTTACTCAGACAATGCCTGGCATCTTTAGAAAGATTCTTGCCAAGGGAATGTGATAGCAGACGGAACTAAATACAGTAGAATGTATAATAGTCCTTTACCACTGTATGGTAGTGAAAATTTGATTTCAGTGGAAATGTAACTTACAAGCTATGACATTTATGAACAAAGCAGACTGGTGTAGCATCATGTTCTAAGTTGTATTCAGGACAAACCTGGCTTCAGTCTCAGTTAGGTTTTTGGGGTGCACTGACTTGAGTTTTTATGTTTTGTAGTTTTTCCAGTTAACCTAAGATAATATCTTCAACTGCATCATAGCTGCCTCTTTCCATTTCCTTACTTATGTACCTTTTATGATCATTTACCTTCCTCCTTCATTTAGCATTATATGAAATCTGTAGTTGAAGTATTTTTGCTAAATAACCTGAAATTCAGTTGGTAAACATGATATGGTTCACTTATGGGAAACAATAATCACATACAGGATAAACCAAACTGAGGCAGTAGAAGTGTTGTATTTGTGTAGTGGGAATTACTGCATTTTATGAGGCTGAAGTACAAAGATTCTGTCCTTACAGCTGAAAGAACAAATTTACACTATAGTATTAAGGTCATCCCCTGGGTTGTGATGTCATGTAGTCTTATCAGTGGATGTTAATGTTTTGGAGGAACATGCTGCCTCAGTCTTCAGAATTGAAGTGAGGATACATATCCATACCCTGCTTACATCAACCATAGAATAGAATAGAATAGAATACAGGAAGGGCAGGCACAATAGTGTCCCATGCACTTTGACTGTACTTGATCTATTGTGCAGCTTTTATGTTCATGGATTTAGCAGCCTTGCACTTTGAACAAAGTGCAGTATCCTGCTAAGGGAGATATCCTCTTAAGTCACCTGGTTTCATAAAATGTTGACACAGGTGCTTATATCTTAATGCAGCCAATGCCTCACAGACACAAAGAACATGTGAGGCCATTTCAGATTCCTGTTTGCATCTGTCACACTCAGGACTGTTTACCAGCCCCAGTGTGTGTAATGTCCTTTCAAATGACAGTGTCCTGTTAGTAGTCCTGTCATTATTCATAGCAGGTTTCTGCTCAGGTTGAGTAGTTCTGTAGCTCTTTTAGCAGAGGGTCTTCTAAGAAAGCCCTTAGCTTGCTTTTGTCCATGAATGGACTGCCAATATTCTGCATGTTTCCTATGTATCCATCCCCTGATCAGCTCCCTGGCAACCTTTGCAGATATGTCCAAGGCAGGCTCAGGTCCTGTAAGTGGACATGAGGAGCCTTATCTAGCTAGTTGTTCAACCATTTCATTCCCATCAATTCCCATATGTCCTGGTACCCATATCAGTTGAATCCTGTTGTGTTCTGCCAATCTCACCATGAACTGATGGCAGTCCCAGACTAGTCGAGAGTTTATCTGGACATTGTTAAGCGCCTTGATGGCTACTTGACTATCAGAGAGGATACAGATGTTCCTATCTTTGTAGCCCTTCTCTGTAATCTCCATTATGCATTCCTTAATGGCATATATTTCTATCTGGAATAGTTTTGTGTGGGCTCAAGACTGAAGCTAGGCTCCTTTTTCAAGCCCCATTTTTACACTCCGGCACCAGTGCCTTACATCAACCATATACATGCCTCATGCCCAGGGGTGCACAAATTTTCCAAAAATTAAGAGCCACCTCAAAATTCTAGGTGCCAGAAAATGACATGAAGAAAGTTCCATGCTGAGGACCTGCAAATATTAGGCGCCACCATACAAAATTTGGTTGCCTGTGTGGCCTAGTGCCCATGATTTGTGCACCCCTGCCCATGACATTATAAGCTGCATTATTTATCACATAATTTGCACTTTGTTTGTACTTAGTGGACCTAGCACAGTGTAAACCTATCACTGAAGTTGGATTTATTGAGGAAATATAAAAAGTATCTCCCAATACAATAACATGTTTATTATATATGTATTTTCTAGTACAGTTGAAAATGTCTGTTGGTAAATACAGTAGCATAACTTTGTATAAACATGATGTGTGCGGGGGACACATAAATAAACTGGCCACCGTATTGTTTGATACCCAGGAGAAGCTGTTGTATAAGGGGCATTGATGACCTGTTTCATCTCCAATCTGGCAGGCCACTGTGAAATTTGCCATGTGACTATCAACATATTTATTCAAAAAAAAATATGTGAAAGTCATATTGTAGGTACTTAAGAAAGTGTGAGGTTTTTCTTGGGAAGTCATTTCTTATCTCTGTTTAAACAGTCTGTGATAAAGTGCCATTTTTTTCTAGGTATGTAAATCCTTTGTCTGTAGGGTCTGCTAATCCAAAAACTGTGAATGCCACCTCCTTGGTTCTTTATTTGGAAGAGCTAAAAATACTTGATGACACCAAATAAAAATGTTCAAATAATACAGATTTTCAGATAAATCAGTCAGTATATTCACTGGCTGACAAAGGGAACTGTTGTTTTTCACCCTGAGGGAGCAAGATATTTTTCACTTCAAAGCACCCAGATAAGCTCTGGAACCCACCCAACCTCCCATTAAGTGGATACTAGAGGTGTGAAACAAGTATCATAAAGCTGTCCAAACCTTTACTCTGCCATATGCCTTTATGGCGTAGCGTTTAAGTGCAGGGACAACTTTTTGTCACGTATCAGTTTTTTATACATTACATAAAGCAGTTAAACAGAAAAAAGAGCCTGAAATGTGGCAAGAAGAACTGCCTTACAAGAAATAGTTTTTGTTGCTTCCATTTCACATGGTTGCCTACAAATTGAAACCAAATTACACGTAGTTATGATTATAGAACAGGCATGTTCTCAAAAATGCCATGTGTGAAAATTCCGAAAGTTGTTTCAAATATTCTGCCAGTGTTATGCAAACTACAATTGGGCAATATTTTATAGTTCCTTTTTGGTGACACTGGCATTTCAAAAATTTAATCTTCCTTGAATTTTGTCATGAATGTAATATTGGGTTGCTTCATTTCCTGATACTGGAACTTGGCCACATTTCAAAGGACATTTTGAAGTCATTTTATGTCCAGAATCTTGATACCACCTACCAGCCAGAACTACCAGCCAGTGCAGCATAACATGCCAGACACTTTGAATCATCATTAACAACACCACTGTGAGAACTTAAATGTCACACACAAGATGTGTGTATCAGTTAAAAGATTTATTCATGTAAGCACCCTCTGTTAGCAGTCAGACTAGACTAATGAAGCAACTGGAAGAGGACAGTTTGATGTATTTGGCTGATGGCTTAGTCATGCAGACAAACATACAATACTTTCTTTAGAACGAACTGAAGAAAGGTGCTACTTTAAATTCTGCTCATAGGGTGACACATTCCATTTGAGGGTTTAACTGCTCTGAAGGTTTATAAACTACTGATATGCTTGTGTGTTACAGGATTGTTATGGAGCGGCCAGCAGATTCAAGTAAACTTCTGCCAATTCCTCAGACAGTGTAAGTGTGCCATTGAGTGTGGTTTAACCCCCAAAAAAATGTTTAAACAGGAGTAATTATAATAATTATTATATGTTTATTACTAAACACCACGTAGTTACCAAAACGAAAGAAATGGGTTCACTTGCAGCATTGGCTACACATATACACACACACACGTGCACATGCACATGTCAGTGCACATCCAGTTCCATGCACTTCCAATGTCATGCACTTTTTGTCGGCATGGTTTTACCTTTGTGCAGCCTGGTCTACCAATTACTGTCACATGTCTTTGATGTCAGTGGTGTCAACTTAGTATGGATCTCATGATTTAGGTCAGTAATGCAGTATGGCTTGATGAGCTTTGGCTAGCTTAGCTTAAACATAAATATAATTATGTATACACCAAGGCCTTGTTTTATGCCCTAGTTTTGTTCCTGAAAGAGTTGATGTAAATAAAAAAGGCATAAATCAAAAATGATACTCCTGTAAAAGAAACTTAAATAAGTGCAAATAAACCAGCCAAAGGCATCAAATGGAAAATGAGAGGGCATAAATTAAGAAGTGGTGTAAATTGGTAAGGGGTGTTAAAAAAGGCATAAAATAAAGGGCATAAAACAAGGCCATGGTGTATTTTGTAGATCCCCTATAGTACAAGGTTGTAGAACATGTCGAGGTATGAAATACATGGTTTGTACAGCTGTTTGTAGGCATCTTGTATGAAAATTATATTATGCACACCAAAAATATAGCGGGGTATTCTGTGTCAAAAACTACTTAGTAATAGGCTTACTACTTATGATGTTTCATTTAAAAGAATTCTTCTACAGAGCAGGAGGAGTGAGTTAAGAGAAAATCTTTCAATTTTGGCTTAATTTAGAGATGTAGTTTCTGGTAAAATGCAATTATTAGGTTCTCTGTATGTTGTAGTTCATAGTAAGCATGTCATCATTTAAAAGGAAGGGACAACATTTTTATAATATTTTTGAGAAGACAAATTCTACAAATCATGAGAATTGTTCATCACATTTTTTGTGGTGAATTGGTGTACTTTATTGATATACTGTAATAGAAAATTTGCCTCTAGAACTGTAACTTCAGGTTTGACAACCAGAGCATTAGGCAGTTAGAATTGAGAGGAGCTTGCTAGGAGGGCAGGATGGGTAGGGGACGGGGATGAAAGGATGCCTGCAGTTTTTCAGTTATTGGTGACAAGTGTTTTAAGAAATGGACATTCTGGTGTAACATTAGTGCCATCTCACACCTCAGAAGACAATAGCGTTCGTAGTTACAATTGTCAGAACTTTGTATCTTACATAGTTTACAGTTATTCAGCTGGTAAAGTTTGGTGCTTTTATGGAACTTATATTTTAATCATCATGTTCAAGGATGCTGCCATGAAGCACAATGAGCAGGTTAGTGTAACATCAGGAAGTGCTGCATTTGAATCCTGGACAGGACACCAGCTGTTGTGACTGAGGTTTTTTGTGCGTTTCCTCCAGTCTGTCCAGCTAATGCTAGGAAAATACCTCACTGAAGCCATGGCCACTTCCTTTCAACTTCTTTCCAGTTTGTGATTCACCAGTCATGTTACCATTGACACCATATAATCTGAGAAACTGGCAGCATCATTAAACCACAAAACACATCATTAGTTACTATGCTGACCCATTTGGATCCTCTCTGTATTTCTTGTTCTTGTTTTCTGAATATCAGTTTCACTATCATAAAAATAGATCCTTGGGAACTGCACTTATTTCTTCAGTTTTTTAAAGAGAATATTAAAACAGTGTAAAGGACTTGAGTAGTCAACGATGATAGTTCTTCCTTCTCCTTCTCCACTTCTTCTTCATTGCAATACGGTCCTTATAGTTTAACCAGTGCCTCCGTCAGAATGATAGCCCATATAGATCTGTCTTCTGGTTTCTTCCTCCATCTCTTGACACCCATCAATTTCAGATCATTCTTAATACAGTCTAACCAACTTAATTTTGGTCTTCCTGTTTCTTCTTCCCCATCTGGTTTCTCCAGGAATTCTTTCTTTACAATCCTATCATCATTCTTACCAGATGACCAACTCACTCGAGTCTTCTTACTTTTATTGTTGTTACAATATTTGGTTTTCTATACATAACCTGCAATTCATCATTACTTCGATTCTCTAGCCATTTTGATCTTTTACTGGTCCATATATCTTTCTTAGTATTTTCTGCTCCATTGTTTATGGGATGATTTCATTTGCTCTGTCATTGCCCACATTTCACGACTGTATAACTGTATAGGTTTAATCATTGTATATATTTTTAATTTTGTGTGTTTTAATGTATATGTTGATGACCATTATAGTTAATGCATTAAATATTTGTGTTACCATTTATAAAAGCTTGCAAAAAAAAGACTTTAAAACCAAATGTTTAGTGAAGTGCATCTAGTATGTGAATGTTAGTTTGTACCACAAATTCTCTACATTTTGCTGCTTGTTGTAGCTCTGTATTCATAATACATGCAAGCATGAAGTACTGTTACCAGCCACAGCTGTAGGATCCATGGTTTGTTGCATGATGACCTCACATCATACATGCTTGAGATTGTAACCAGTTACTTATGATGGTGATATTGGCTTAGTTAGATTGTTAAAAATAATATGAAGTTGTCCTGTAGATGCCATGAAGGCATGTAGGGGGGTGATATAGCTCCACTCATTCTTTACCTCAGCACTAATGGAGGTGAGTGGTCAACTCTGTGCCCTGACCGCTTTAGCCCAGGGAAGAGTGCCTTCAGTGCCCATTGAACAGGACACTGGGTGGTCCCCAGAGCTAGTCTGGGCATTTTGGAGAAGAGCTTGCTGGGCTTTGAGCCCCATATTGTCCAGCCCCATAGCCTAATCAGTATGATTACGCTATCCTGGTTCCTAAGTATGTTGTTTACTGACATACTGTAGTGTTGCGAATGAAGTTCAGACACACTTTTTCTTATATTTGGACATACTTTTTTACTTTTTCAGTATAGGGAAATTTGTTGACAGAATAGATTACATGTTTTAATTTAAGTTATGAGTGCATGTTAAAGCAGTTCAGTAACATAGTCACCGTATTGTAATGTTCTTCCCTTTTGTATTAACTTGGTGCTTTAAATATTTATTTGGTCCAGAACAGAATCTTCACTTAATTGTAAGAATTCATTTGTTGATTTATAATTTGTATTGTTACATGGAACTAGGCGCTTCACGGGAACAGACGAAAGAACAGTTCTGAAGTGTTCTGTGAGAAAGTGACAATTGTACCCAGTTCTGGTCTTCATGAGACTGGCAGCTCAAAGGTGAAACTGAAGAATGTGGTGGACTTCAGTTGGGAGATGCGATTTTATACAGGTCAACTGCTTGCTGTTCATGTTGGTGGGAAATATGTAGCGTATGGAATTAAAGGCAAGTTACATGTGTTGTTGTAATGAATATGTGTGTCATACTTTACTCTTACATAATGAAGGAATTGCACAAGATTTCTAAAAATGAAGATAAGTGTAGTGTGAGCCCAAAGTTGAGATAAGAAGTTCATGTGATAGTGTGAAGGTCATGATGTAGCATTGTGTAATTTGATGGGTGGTACTATTATTTCAGAGGAGCCTGCTGTGTCCATGTTTATGTTAGCATTCTTCTGTCCTGAAGATGCAGGTAGATGGTTCCTCTGAAATATTATGTATCTACCAAACTACATAGGATCACATTCCACAAGATGATAATCTTGAACACAGAGTTGCTGCATACCTTTCAAGGCATGTGACTGTTTAGTGTCATTACGTACAGAGAGTTTTCTAATGTAGAACTTAGTACAGCAGAGCTGGGGCCATGGTCAGTCACTGTCCACTCTATGCCACACAGTCCCACCTCAACATGGGACTCATTGGACTGAGGACAGCAGAGCTGGGACCATGGTCAGTCACTGTCCACTCTATGGCACAGTCCCACCTCAACATGGGACTCATAGGGACTGAGGACAGCAGAGCAGGTGGCATAGTTGCTTGCAATGCAGCAGTGCAGCTTTGAGTGGGTGTGTAGCTTGTGTGAGCAGGTTCCAAATTCAGCTGGACACCTTTATAATCACTTACCATTGCAGTATTGATCAGGGCCGCTGAGAGTGGGTTTGGCCCCAGTGAAAAAAATTTTTTGGGCCCCCCATCAAGGGCAGACTGGCTAAAACTCTTTGCATGAAATTGGAAAGACTGATCCTCAGTTGCAGAGTGACTTGAGCTTGGTCTGAAAGGGTGGATTTGTACGATCGACAAATAATGATACCAAGAAAGATGAAAACATGCAACACAGTGGGACCTTGGGCCCCATTCCAGATTACTGGGCCCTGGTAATTTCTACCGCCCCCAGCAACAGTACAGCAGATGTCCTATTGGCCCATGTGACAGTAGAGTAGAGTACATTAAGGCGGGCACCACAATGACTTGCACCCCAACCATTTCTGATCTTTTGTGTAACCCTTTGCTTAAGCATTCAGCAGCCCCACTCTTTGAACGAAGTGCAGTACTCTGCTGACTGAGATGTCAGCAAGGTCACCTGGTTTTGAGAATGATAGGCCAGGTGCCTAACCTTAATACCACCAGTGCCATACAGTCACAAAGAGCATGTAAAACTGTTTCAAATGCCTGTTTGCATCCGTCACACCCAGGACTGTTTACTGGTGTCAGTTTAAATAGATGTTCTTTTAAAGGACAGTACCCTGTTGGCCACTCTGTCATTTTCAGCTGGTTTCTGCTCAAGTTGAGTAATTCCCAGCTCTTTTAGCAGAGGGTCTTTTAAGAAAGCCCTTAACCTGGCTGTGTCCACAAATGGACTGCCAATATTCCTTGTGTTTTCTGCTTGTCATGCCCCTGATCACCCCCTGGCAACCTTTACAGATATGCCAAGGGCAGGCTCAGGTCCTATATACATGTGACAGTATGTGTTAGGATGACATTTGTGATAATTTCTGTAATCTTTGTCTGTAGTTCATTTACATATTCTCAATATAGATAATGTTTTCTTTCACAAATGCATATTGGTTTTAAGTTTGGGAAACTGGATGATCTGACAGTTGGACCATGTTAACTTCAATCAATCTTATTGACTGAGGAACTGATTACATTAGACCCTCATATCACAGAATCAGGTACGCCACAGGTATGGTCATGGCCCCGCCAAGATGGTTTCATTTATATGAATTCTAACGCAGGCACTGAAGCTGTTTCCCAACATCTGTGGTATAATGAGGGTCTGCTATATTTGGAAGACCTTTTTATTGCAATGTAATGTCACTGGAATTGTGTGCCTTGATATATTTCAAATTTTTCTCATCCTACAAATCAGAGATGATGATCGCAAGACAGTATGGTTCTGCTCAAATGTGCATCATCAGGCTGACAGCTATTTTGAAAAACATAGTGAAGCTTGATGTACCTTCCTGTACTGCAGGGAGAGAGAGGTGTTGATTCCTAAGATTATATAGAATTGGTGTGGTAGATGAATAAAGTGTGAGTATGGAGAATTGGTTGAATGATACTGGCAGGGGAAGACGTAAGTACTGAGACAAGAATGTATTGCAGTGCCATTTTGTCCACCACAAATCCCACATATGTGTGGGAGAAAACTTGGGCCTCCACAGTGAGATGCCACTGATAATTGCCTAGAATAATGACACAGCCACCTGCCTGCCTGAAATACTTAATATGTAATTCATTATTCATATTACATTTTTATGTGCATTGAAAGCATTAAAGCTGCTTGGTGCTCACCCTTTACTGCTTTTGATGGTATACATCCCATTGTGTTGGAATTCAGTGATTAAAAACATCAGCCATTTTTAATCACTGAATTCAAACAATGGGATGCACAACATTAAAGTCGTAGTAGCTAGTCAAGCTAAAGGTGTCTATTTACGCAAGAATGTAAAAAGAAAAATTTTGAAAAGAGTTGTGTAGACAAAAACATCAACAATCTTTACTGTTTTACTCGTGGAGTATCTGAACCATCCTAAAGTGTAAAGGAATTTAAAACGGTCTGTGTGATGAAACGGTGCGACAGAAGGTTTATTTAAGTCATATTTTATCATTGTTTCTCACACAGTAAATTGTATGTATCGAGTATTAACCATTGTCTGTGAAATTACAATCATCTGGAGACTGTTCAATTGTACAGACTCTGTTATGTTTTTAAAAATATGCAAACAACAGATGTAATTTTTAATGTCAAGGGGTTGGAGTTAATGTGCAGCTGTAATTTTACTTTCCTTGTTTTCTTATTTTCTGTAACAAAAATGTTGAGAAGTAATGCCCATTTGAGCAAGAATGTTGTTTTCCAGGAACTGAACATATCTTCTGCTTTACATGCAATGGTCATTCATACATTCATGTTACTAGCTTCAAGACTCTCATGCAGTGTCTTAGCAATATCTTTTACTGTAATGGCTGGGCCAAGCTTCCAAACATTGGCCCTTGATCCAAAGTATTGCATCTCATATGACTTGAGCAGTTTCTAGGCTCTTAATCAGATTTTTCAGAACATCTGTATGTTCAGATCACTTTTGGCATGGACAGATACTGGCAGAACTCCAAGTAGAAGCTGCAGATATTGAAGTGACATATAAAAGGACAGCTGCTATGTTCTATACAAAAGTAACAAGCAAGTTGGACCAAGCAGTAGTGCTTCTGGCTTGTGTCAGGAGATGAGCATTTGCCTGTTGGCCAGAACACCATCTATCCTGGTGCTGGGTTTTTGTGGCTTTCCTCAGCCTCTGCAGGGAGATATCAGGATGGTATCTTCATTGTATTCATTTGTGGTTTATTTAGTGGTGCTGTCAGTAGTTCAGACTGTATAGCATCAAAACAATACGATGATTAGTGAAAAATGAATTGGACAGGATGTGGAAATAAGCAACTTCAGTTGGTGTCCCTGCTGAGGTTTGAACCAGGCACCTCCAATATAAATATGAAGCAGTACCACATGAGCCTGCTTGCTTGATAGTGTCTTCAAAGGCAGCACAACATCCTCCCTCCAAAATCTTTATCTGCTCACTCTTCATGAGCTTGTTCCCATTTCATCTGATGTTTTAATTTTCAGTAGTGTTTTTAAATAATTCACAGGCCATCAGGATTATCATTACTTAAGGGAAAACTAACTTTCTAATTAACCCTTTTGTTCCGGCCGTCCTGTGTTTAGGACACATGTAGGGCTAGACCCCAAAAAACATATTTTATATATATTTAAGGCGACAAGGACACTTAATGCATTTTTTAATACATGCTGCACAATGTCCATTTTTTTTCCACAAAATACCATGCATTTCTTAATGTTATCTTTTTTTGTTCATGTAATGCATTTAAATAAAAGGTGCTGTAAAATTTAAATGTCCAACCCCATCAGCAAAGGCTTAATTACTTCCACTATGCTAATTCCAAATCTGGTTGCAAACATTTTGCTTCATGTCACAGTTTTGAAGAAAACTGTAATGACCATCAGTCATACATTTATAAACTAAGACATTGCGTTGTAAATGTTGGCTGTATATTGTGTGAGAATATGATTTTTTATTAATGAATGAAAGTTTGTTCTGATTTAAGTCACTTTCAACTTGCATAGTAACTGGTATCTAGATAGAGTGTGGTGTGTGTGTGCGTGCATGTGTGGGGGGGAGGTGCGCGCGTGTGATCAAAAGCTGCTTATCTTATGCATGTTATAAAAAATATGTTATGTGAACATTTGTTACTGTAAATGAAGATTCAGTCCCGATGAATTACGATTGCAGATTGTAAGATTTGTGCATAAGATATACTTGTTGGATTTATGGTGTTAATAGAATATTGTTTTGTAAGCGGCTATTCATACTTAAATTTGCCGCTCGTGAAAGTGAAACATCTGATATAAGTCAGTCTGTTGCAGTGGCGTTTCCATTCATGTGTTGTGTTACTGTCACTTTCAGCTGTAGGCAAAAATAATGGAGTTGTTCGAGTGGTAAACCGGGAGAGCACGGAGAGATCGCTTCTCAGAGGCATGGAGGGCATGGTTCAAGACATAGCCTTTGCACATATTCCAACACAAGTGATCCTGGCCTGTGTGGATGAGCAGGGAAATCTTCTTGTTCACCAAATAGAACAAACAGATAACAAAATGGTGTATCCTTCACAACCAAATGAATAATTTCCGAATACCAGAGTTTTGGAACATGAACGCACACATACAAGTTCGATATTCCAAGAAAAGATCTTAAAAATATATATCAGTAAGATCAGCCTCCCCCCCCCCCCCCCCCCCCCCCCCCCTTCATGTTACTTAAACTTCCCTTTGTCAGTCCATTTGAAGACTTTATGAAACAGTGCTGATTTTTCAGTTTTCATAACAGTAGGTAATTTTTTGATCACCTGTGTAACAGTCAACTTCTCAGGGAATACCCTTTGTCTTGTAGTTAACAGCTTATTTTGAAATAAACCATGCTGTCTTGTGTAATGAATCAGGAATGTTTTCTTAAACATTCTTTTGTTTCCAGACTGTACTTATGTTACGTGTTAATAGCATATGTGCAATAAAATCTCTGTTTAATATATCTCACTAAGAGGTTTCATTCATTTAATGTTCAGCTTCTATTTCTCCAACTTCTTGTTAGTTTAGTGTTCAAATTCATTCTTTATTCAGCAAACATTAAACTGTCACTATTTAGGTAGGTAGTCATGCACTAAGGCAGGTAGTTGCTTGTTTGAGTTGAGTTGTTTTGTGGTTGATTTTGTTTGATTGGGTTTGGTTTAGTTGTATTAGGTTTAACATGGTTGGTTGGAAGGTTGGATGGTTGGTTGTGTTCTCTGCTGTACAGTACTCGCATCTCAGTTGCCAGACATTCTTCATACTGACAGTTATTACAAGTGTAACAAAAAAGAATAATGACTGTAGATATCCTTATGAAGTTCTCAGCTGTACACTGCTGCTTCATGTGGAGCAGACCAGTGACCACAGTCCAACTAGCAATCACAGGGTCATATGGTGTCCATATATACCAGACGAGGATAACTCCGATGTTGTATATGATGATGTTGCCAAATTGCTGGTGCTTACACATGGTGCTAAGGTGAACAAATGTTGTGTACTTTGTACTGCTGAACTTGTTTTGAGTGCACAGATTTTCCAAATGCATTCTTTTGTCTTGATTATTTCATCCTTTTTACTTTCTTCTCTAATTTCTTCCTTCCTCCCTCCCTTTTCCTCCTCCCCTTCCTCCCTCTCTTCCTGGAAAGTAGCTATTTGGAAGGGTGAGAAGGAGTTCAGTGGATCCCAAGGATGTTGATATAGCTACAGTGATCTCAATTTGTATTCGGTTGGTACCCATGTCAAGTCTCAGTGAGGACACCAACTATCCTGACTGAGATGTTCATGGTTTTCCTCAAATGTATCTATGCAAATGCCAGGATAATACATCCTTCAGGCCATGACTATTTTCTTTTAAATCCTTTTCCAATTTTCATTCCTGTCATTTGTCACTATACTGTATTGAGATATTGACAGCAATGTAAAATTAATCACTATAAAAGAAAGATGGTGGTATAATATTGAAATATATCTGATGGACGCCAGTTCTGATGATGTGAACTATATTGGGCTCAGTAAGACATGAAGCTTTCACAACACACACATTCACCAAAACATTCTTGGGCTATTATCCTTGTCATAGCTGGTTTGGAGTCTAGTTTTTTGGAGACGTGCTGTTTCCATCATCGGGGCCAATGTCAAGACCTGCATGGTAGCAACAGAGTAGGTCTGTGAAATGTTGGAGTTCTACCCATTTGTGATGCAGCTGAAAACTTGAGAGCATTTTAGTGGTTTAAACTAACTCTTGCTTGTATTCACCGGTGGACTTTCATATTATCAGTGTTGACCCTTTTGTCTTTTACTGATCAGTCTTTTCCTCAGAGTACCAATAATTTGGAGATGTTATGTGTTTAACCAGATGTTTGTTTGAATGTGTAGCTTGGATGAATATTTACAAGATTTTTACTTGTTCGTTCACCAGGCAGAAATGTGGAATGTAGGAATGGTCACTGCAAAACATGGTGTTGGTCCATTGAAACCTGAGATTGTTGAGGAAGGATATCTGGAGATTAAGGAACACACAGCACCGATAATTGATGCTGCATTCTCTCCGGATGGCACTGCACTTGCAACAGCAAGTTTGGATGGAGATGTCAAGTTTTTCCAGGTGTACATGCACAATGAGACCAAACCACGTTGTCTACATCAGTGGCAGCCACATGATGGCAAACCTCTTTCCTCTCTCTTCTTTTTGGACAACCATAAGACATACAACCCAGAGTACGTATATTTTCACGTCTTTATTCAGGAAGTAAGAAGTATGTTTTGTACATATATAATGAGTTTGTTTCACCTGCAGATTTTGGATTTCATAATAATGGAATTTTTGATCAGCTGAATTAACTATCACCTTCCAGCTGAGGGTGTTTGGGAATGGGGTGCTGAGAAAGAAATTTGGGCCTCAGAGGAACAAGATAACTGAAGACTGGAGGAAATTGCACAGTGAGGAGCTTCATGATTTCCTCACAAAATAATCCAGGTTATAAAATCAAAAAGAATGAGATGGGCAGAGCATGTGGCTCATATGGGCTAAAGGATGGTTTTGGTGGGGAAACCTGTGAACACAGTATTGAACCTTCGGACTCCATAAAACATGGGGAATTTCTTGACTAGCTGGGGAACTGTTAGCTTCTCAAGAGGGACTCTGCTCCATGGAGTTAGTTAGTTAGTTAGTTAGGTTGTTTGTCGTCAGTCAGTTGGTCAGCACGTGAGAATACACGCAGCTTCAGAATGTATTGTTTATAACAAATCAAATAGTTCTGAAATTTTGAATGATCATAGTATTGCCTTTCTTTTCACAGCCAATCAGTCCTAGAAATATAGCTATCCAGGGAGATCTGGGTATATTTATAAATCCTTTTGTCCACACCATTGTCCATACCTCTATGATATACCCAGACCTTCCCACATGGCTGTTTTTTTCTTGGACTGATTGACCTTGAAGACGAAGGCATTGCATTTGTTTGGAACATCAGGAACTATACAGGCAGGTCTCTTTTATGCCAGGGTTATGTTCCTGAAAAACATTGCACAAATTGAACACAAAATTCCCATTTAAAACAGTGTATTTCTGGGGGGTTAGGGGATTGACAGCCTAATCCTGTATAATGTATGACTGTATCACTAGTGGACATACAGATCTGTAGAGCATATATGTACTGTATATACAGTGTACATACATTTCTGTACAATATATTTATTTATTTCTAATGCAATAGAAATGTAAGAGGCTCACATCCATAGTTTTTGGTATGGTTCATTCTGATAGGTCTGTGGTAGTGATGCTACACAAACAAACACTCCCTGTTTCAGATTGTTGGCATTTAATGTTACCTAAACACTTAGCGCATTCTTTAATTCTATCAGCATTATCACAAATTTTACATATTCTACTATGAGCCAGTCTAACATTACAGTGTTTGTCAACAATTCATTCAACTTTTTCAAGTCCGCTTATTACGTCTAATTTTTCTTCAATACCGATTGTCTTTTGCTGACTTTGCACTTGGATTGCACTAGGTGATGTAGATTTATGTCTCTCACTCATTTTGGTAAGAAAAGCCAATACTGTTGAAGAGGAAACTAAATGAGCCACCTGATTATATCACCAATGTAAGCAATCCATACATGTGACTAATGGCGTGACAAGTGACATCACTTTCTGCTAGCCTCCTACAGAAGATAAATGCTGCCACGGATCGTCTGCCAAATCGTGTTAAGCCGAAAATTATTGCGTAAATTCGAAGAGTGGAGTAAATTTGGAAGTCACGTTAAAGTGGAATCTCACAAAAAGAAATCGCGTAAAACGAGACCTGCTTGTAATGCCAACAGCAGAGTGTAACATCCCACAAGACTTGAATATTCAGCATCACCACTGTGACATCTCAGATCTCACAAAACAGTAGCAGCATATGAGCAGGATCCTGCAAGTCTTCATGGTGATATGTTTTTGAGAAATGTACAACTCTTGTTACATTCATTTCTGTGTGTGACATGGTATGTCATACAGTGTGTGTCTGTTGTCCTATATGATAGTGTACACTCCTGAATCATTGTTAACCTTTTAAAGATCTGCATGTGCAGGTAGTAAAACATCCCAAGAAATTAATTTTATGTATTTAGGCAACAAGGAAATTTACTGCATTTTTAAGATGTGCTGCATAATCTCTGTTTAATTTTCCACAAAATGATGTGTATTTCATAATTTTATCTTTTTCTATTCCAATAATATTTTCTTGTAATCCATGCACTAAAATTTAAATACCTGTCCTGGTGGGATAAGGGTTAAGTAGGTATATGGAATTAGATTTGAAGGTAGACTGTAAACCAGGCGTGTCAAACTCAGAGCCCATAGAGCTTTATGGTGTTGCCTGCTCTCATTTTGATGTTGATAAAAGTTTTACTGTCCTTTTGGAACACAGCAGCACACATTCAAACAGATTATTGAAAGCATTTTTGCCTGTCAAAGACTTGTCTACATGGAGCTCTGCATCCTATGTCTAGCTTTGTGTATAGTTATCAACCCAAAGGTTGTTTTTATCCACAGTCAGTGCTCCTACCATCAGAAAACAGGAATGGACTGAAATTAAGGTAAGTTAAGTCAAAAATAAATACCAGGAGTAATTTATGTCCTTGTGTTTTTTTTTTTTTTTTTTACATACTGAATTCACAAATGAAGTATGACAAGGGAATGTGATATTTATGTGTTAAAGCCCAAGATGTGAAGTTGGATTTCATATTTGGCCCCCAACCTGTTCTGAGTTTGACAAGCCTGCTGTAAACATATGATTTTTTGTTACAAGCATGACACTGGTGTAAAAGCTTGCAGGTTTTGTGTTGCATCATTTAGGTAATAGAAGCCTGTGTCTCTAAATTGAATAGCTGTTTGTTTTTGTATACTTCCCATCTTTACACACAAAGATAAAGTCTTGGTATAGTCACATCCATGAATCCCTCATAATAACTTGAGCCAGTTGATAGATGTTGATGAAATACTTTGTGTGTGTGTGGAATGTAATGTAAGTCAACATAAATCTGTGTGAAACATTATTTACATATTAACAACTGCAAGCATGGCAGTGGCTTGAAAATCTGAGATTCTTTCAGGCAAATTTATAATAGGTGGAAACGTTGGTAGTGAAAATCATGCACAGAATAGACCTAAACTGTGTACTGAATGATTCATTGTTCTTGCTGACCCCACCTTGGGCATCATGTGTTGTCTGCAGAATTTGTTTAATACATGAATTTGTTTTTGTGTTTTATGTGATGTTGGGGTTATAATGTGTAGGCAGGAACTGAAATGAAATTTGCTCACCAATTTGTAAATTATTTGAAATTTTTGCATTAATGAATAAACTTAATCTTGTTGAATAATGTATTATGTGTCTGCATATAGTTTTTTTCTTCCATTCTATTTTTAGAAGCATAAATTTAAGCCATGTCAGAAACATATCAGGCCAGTAAACATGGTCTGCAACAGAGGAAAACATATTTTGCTTTTCGTGTTATGTTTTTGTACTGTTTGTTTGGCACCAACTGTGACTTTATCTTATCACTAAGCTCGTACAAAGCAGCAAGGTCATTTTGAAGTAAATTCATTAATTTTTGTTCTCAGAGTCCAGTTTTGGAAGTTTGCAATAACGGGTGCAGAAAATAATTCTGAATTAAAGATTTGGTCGTGTGAATCTTGGACTTGCCTGCAAACCATCAGGTTTACTCCAGAAGCAGGAAAGAAGGATATCGTCCTGAAAGCTGGATTGGATCTGGGAGCTGGTTATTTGCTTTTGTCAGATATGAACTATAAGGTGAAGAAAGTCGCTGTGTTCTTGTGCTAGGTGTGGCAGAGAAATGGCCACTGATGCAAGTAACAGTAATTAATTCAATTACTGCATATACAAAAAAAACTATGAAAGTATTATCTTTGATTATACAACAAAGCTTTTTACTTTTTGAACATTATGTCTTCAAGTTGACCTCCATCCTTATGCAAATACTCTTCTAACTTTGAGTGCATGTTTCCAGTCACACAGCACTCTGGAAACTTCTTCACGAATTGTCAACTTTAGTTTCGCAATGTTTTGTGGTCAGTGAGCATAAACTGCTCTGTAAGCCCCACACACCAACAAAAAAAAAATCACAAGCTGACTGATCAGGTGACCTCACTGGCCAAAAAATGTCCACATCCCTGGATGTGATGTAATTAGGAAACAGCTGATTTACAGCATTAATTGAGTTTATGGTTCTATGCATACTTGCCCTGTCTTGTTGAAATTGTGTGTTTTCATTGACTCGTGGAAATTGAGTTAACTTGTGTGGAAAAGGCCTGAATCATGTGGACATAGTGGGCAGATGTTACCATTGTTGCAGTTTTATTATTGGCCATCATCCTTGAAAACATATGGGCAAAAGATGATACTGCACACCACATGATTTTGCATGATTGACATTTGTGTAAAATGTTTTAATAGTGAATGCATATTGCATGTTGGACCACTGCTCCACAGTTACTACATTTTATGGTGCAGACATCACAACACAGGTGGCAGCATGTTCCTTGCCCCAGCATTTCCAGAAAAATTGAGCTTTAACAATTGTCCCTTTCTCTGCCACACTCTATAGGATGCTATACTTAAATCTCTTCACCCTTATGCATGGAACAGTTCTGCTACATGCCATGGACAGAACTGTTCTGCAAACTGTACAGCATGTTGATTTCTCTTAACTACCAGTCAATGTACCATATTTACCGGAATATAAGATGACCCCCATTCATAATCTTCAGTTTTCAGGAAAATACATATACAAAATGTATTTAACTTTGTGTACAATTGTAAGATGACCCCAAATTTTTCAGGTAATGAATTAGGAAAAGATTCTTCTCTTTTATTCAGGTAGGTACATTACTGATGTGGTTTTGGGTGGGCATAAAAGAGGGCAGTCGTGATATTTTACTTCCACTACGTGTAGGTCTTCATTATCATGGCATACAAAGCTTAGGAACGTATGCTTTTTTTCAGAACGTCTGGTCCCCAGTATTGCTGTGATTAAAAATTGTAATAAAAATTAAAAATGTATAAAAAATTTGTGTTTGTAACGTATTACACAAGAAGCTTTTGAACCTAGCAAGTGAAAAATTGTATTCCTCCACATGTTCAACACTACTGTTTATTTATCTGGATAGCCCTGAATCCAGTTAAACAAATGTACTTGACATTCAGGCAGAGTGTATTATGGAATTTGATTAAGGATCATGATGTTTGTGTGCAGTTCATACTGGAGGAACCGAATATATTACTTCCTCCCTGTTGAAAGAAGCAATACTGTGTAACACTTGTACATTTGTCTTAAGAAAAGAAGTTCCTGAGTTGATGTTGTGAATCCGTGTGTTTCGTAAAAGGCACAGGATTCATTCAAAAGATCAGGGATTGTCTGCTTTTTAACATACAAATGTCACAGCCTAGAAAAGAATAAATGGAAAAAATTTCATCTCAGAATGACATTTTTATTTTAAATGTAAGAACATTTTATTCAAATCTGAATGGATGAAATTGTAAATTAATTACTTGTATGTGTTCGCTACTTAGTTGCTGTATGTACTGCAGCTGCACAAGGATTCCTCAGAGACGACGGCGTATGTCTGTTCAGCTTCAGAATTCTTGCTGCCATATCCTATCTTGAGTTTCGGAATTGTTGATGCTGGTCTGAGAAAGTTCAAGAGCAGCAGTTTGGAGGATTTATGCAATGGTAAATTGTTTACTCATTTGCTTATTTTTATTTTATGCTGCTGCATCGGCTGCTGAGGATACATATCATAGAATTAGATGTGGTATGATGAATCAGGAGGAATGTGAGAGGAAGTGCTTCTGACTTATTTTAATGCACTGACCCACAGTGTCCCTGGATCGAGTTAGGAAAACTGAAAAACCTCACCTCTTTCACTCAGCCAGGAATCAAACTGGGCACCAACCAAATTTTAATCTGTGCTGGTATTCATATTCCTTATAACTGCAATAAACAGAAATCTTTCTAAACTGCCACATAGCTGGTTACTGTGAAGGTAAACCTGCCCCTTTCCATGCCACCAAGGCATATAGGGGATTGTAAGTGTAGATCCACTCATTCTTAACTTTGGCGCTAGTTGGTGGTGAATGGTTAACTTCATGCCTTGGCTGCTTTACTCCCAGGAAAGAACCCCAGTACACATTTAATAGGAGGCTGGTTGGGCCCCAGAGCTTGTCTGGATGTTTTGGAGAAGAGAGAAATCTCCTGCCGCTGCCCTGATTCAAACCCCAGACCATCCACCCTGTAGCCTAGTCACTATACCGACTGCACTACCCTGGCTCCCTGGTTCTTACTGTAATGTGTTTTGCACAATATTTGAGGTATGTTATCTATATGACAAAGTTTTATCCAATTTTATTAGTATGTGCAAAGTATCAAGAGACTGTAATGTAGTGGGTGGGAACAAGTTGGTTTGACTTTAACTTTGTTCATTGTGAGTATGCAGTAAATAGTGGGTAGGACTTAAGCTTATGAAAGACAGCTCCTAATACGCAGTTTTTTTGCAAATAGAAGAAGTGACTTAAGCACAGAGTGTCCCAGTTGTAGCAGAACTCGCAAACTATACATATTGAGTGGCTAGGTTGTGTGCTGTGTCTCAACTCATTTCCCAGTAGTTTACATGCTGGCAACCCGCTTTATAAATGTCACATTCCCGTTTTGTTGAGACTATTCCCATTCTTCTAAACGATCCAGTTTCATAAGCTTTGTGGAGTACAGAGGGTGTTACTGTGGAAACGTATGTAAGGAAGTAGTCCTATAAAAAGTGTCACAGTAGATTCAGGAGTCATTTTTCCCAGTGTTTCAAATCCTTCAAAATCAACAATACATTGACTGACAAACAGGTTTCAAACAACAGGTTCTTTGTTACAGAAGAAATGAGGGAGGACATGACATTCTTTCAGTAATATAAATTGTAAATTAAGAAGTGATTAATTTTGTTTTATTATTACCAGGAGCCATTATTGTATACAAAATACCGAGTAATAAACCTCATTTAAAGTTTTACATGCATTGCAACATATTATTTTGTGAACATAACCTGGTTATTATAGCAAAACACATTGTGCAAAAGAGAATTATTGTTGGTTCTACCTCGATTTAAATCAGGTCCTGTAATCAGTTTATGTTCTATAATAAAAATTAAGGTTTCCAGATCAATGAGTGTTTGGATCATGATCTCTGGGACTTTGACCGGTGTGGTCTTACAGGTGAATACAAACATTTCGGAACTACCCTGAAGGTGGAGGCAGCATGTTCTCTGAAATTTTAGTATCCATGTACAAGACTACAAGATGTCACAGTCCAGAAGACTGCAGTCAACTTCTGTTATGGGATATACTTTATTCTGAGCTATGTGTTATAGAGGATGGTGACGACGAGCCACAGCAGTGTGTTCAAGCAGTGGTTGTGCGGATGTATCTAGTTCAACCCAAGTCTCTTCAGGAATGTCACATAGCCTTTCAGCCACCAGTAACTGTAGAAGATATGAATCAGAAGCTGAGTACCTTGTCACATGATTCTCTAAGTAAGTAGTCATTTAAGTCGTTCAGTAACTAAAATGTTTCCAAATTAATTCAGTAATTGCATTGTTCCCCAGTGAAAAAAGCAGTCTCTTTAGATGCAGGGAATAAATGGCCTGAATAGTGAAACTGGTTTTACTGTTGAGATTTATTAAGAGGATATATAACTGGAAAAGCAAAGTGCATTTTAAAGCCATTAGAATTAACTTATCATGACACATTAGAACAGAGCAAACAGTCTAAAGAAAATCTTTTGCAAAGTAAAGAAATACAAGCTGTGGGATGATAAACTCAGCACTGGTGAAAATACGTAAGAAAGAATAGGGACAACAGTAACCATATGAAGCATCAAACAGGGCAGCTATGCCTCAAACAGTATGTTCAACTTTGAATTTTAGTTGAAGGAAAGTATTTCATAATAGACAAAAAAGGTTTTTTGTGGCCCAGAAATTTTAAATACAGTGGTCCCTCAGTAATCTGGTTCCCCAGGTGGTCCAGACAGTTTTCAGCCAAGTATAGTCCAGTATTTCCTATTGACATTATTATTAGTGTATTATTATTATTATTATTATTATTATTATGGAGTTTCCCATCGGTGGTCCGGATTGCCGGGTAATCCGGACCACTTCTCCCCCTATATAGTTCAGATGACCGAGGGACTACTCTGTCAGAAGATTTGAACAGTGGAGCCAAAACAATTAGACTAATAGTGTGATATGTGGTTTTCATTAGATATGACTGAAAGTGGTCCTAAAGTGGTTTGAAACATTATTAATTATTCTTTGTGACTTATTATAAATTTTATACACACCATATTTACCTGAATATAAGAGACCCCCTTCACAATCTCCAGTTTTCACGTTTATTCACATTAGCCATGGTTTTATGTCACTTATTGTTTGCACACTTAGTATTCTGGAATTGAATAATCATCAGAGTTAATGTATGAGAGTAGTAATGCAATAAAAGGTTACAAACACATTACTGAGTTAACTGTGGGCTGGAATAGTGTAGTTGGTATAGTGACTCACTATGGACTGGGCAGTTTGGGGATGAAATCTGGGTTGAGGCGAGATTTTTCGCACCTGTCCAGACTGGCCCTGGGGCCCACCCAGCCTCCTATACAGTGGGTACTGGGTTATTCCTGGGGTAAAGCGGCCAGGGCGTGGAGTTAACCACCCGCCCCCATCTAGCACCAAGGTTAAAGAAAGAGTGGAGCTGTACCTCTACTCCCCTTCTGTGTGTTCATGGCTTTTTATAGGGTGAATTTTACCTTGTAACTTTTTACTGAGTTAACTAGTCTATGCCACCACTTTCACTGCCAGAAGAAGCGTTTTCATCATAGTCTTCCTCCCACAGGACAGCATCGTAAATTCCATTCATATCGTTTGACACATGGCACTTTTTAACCCCCTCCACAGTGGATTCTTGTTTCCTGCTGGTGTTGGTTGGCAGTTCCCATATAGCAGCCATTCCCTATACAGGTGACATGGTCACTCTTTGAATGGTTTCTTAACATCAGCAACCTGTGACTGAAGGGTTGTTCCTCTGTGTGTAGATTAAAGGTTGCAGTTTTTATTTTCGCTCTTAAGTGACCCTTGAAAACGTCAAAAACCAGCATTCCTCTATGTTTTAGAAGAGCACCTGATCTTCTGTCCCAGACACTTCTCAGCCAGTTGACCATGATTTCTGTCATCCATGCTTTCTCGTTATGTTTAAATATATTTCCACCATGATGCTGATGATCTATCTCCAAACCAAATCTCAGATCGTAGACCAAGTTTTTCATTGGGTATCACCATCAAACCAAAAGCTAAAGAAAATTTTTGCATGGCTGCCATCTTTTTATTTGCATTCTGTAAAAATATTATCTGAACCCTTTGTGCACACATTTTCCTTTCACATTGCAGCCAGTCAGCTAACATTATTTTTTCTTGCTTCTAAGGGAATTGAGAAAGTTGTATATTTTAGTACAAAAACAGCTTTCTTTAAGAAAATTATTTGAGCTACTGAAACAGACAGTATAGTTCATACATGGAGCTGCTACATGGCAGATGTACATGTTTATGGTGACAGAAATGCATGCTAAATGTGAAGATTAAATCACTGTCAATTTCTTATTTACACGCGTTAGGAAGCTTTTGTTTCTTAGTTACATGTTGCCTATAATCCATTGATCTGGGAAAGAAATTACCCAGCATCAAGCATTCTTAATGTTTATTAAGATTAATATGCTGTAATTTTTGTTGATTAAATGTTTTACTGTTTCTGCATGTGAATTATTTGCACAGGTGGAGACATTGGTATAATTGAAGAGAAATATGATGTAGCTGTGCATTTCAGGTTTTCGTGGTGGTTGTTGATCACATCATAGTCTTTTAGGTCTCTGCACTGTGCAGTAGTTAAAGTGTTCTGGCATTTCAGAGGTTAACCACTACATGGCGTAAAACCCAAAAGGTTATCATTCGGTGATTTTGTTAATAATAATGTTACATGCACATATGAACATTACGCACACAGATGAAGTGACTGCTTTGGATTTAGTCCATACCTGCTGTAAAAGAAATGAGTTCAAACGTGGTGATTTGTTATATATAGTTGTAGTACCAACAAAATGCACACAAATATATTGAAATGAGTTTATATACACAATGACAATCATTGTCATTGTATATCTGTGGATTGGTTCTAATACTTCAGCAATTTAATTATAATTTTTAATGTACTCCCTTTGTATTTTACCTCCCTGAAGATGGTCACATGTTTGTCTGAAACATGTAGGAAGTGAGTGTATATAAATTAATTTCAATATACTTGTGTGTGTTTTGTTGGTACTACTACTATCTATAATTGATTAATGCACAGATTGTGGATTACATAAAGTGGTGTTTTGTGTTTGTATTTTATTCAGTGTTTAGAGATGGGTTGTCAGACTTGTCTGCAAATGCACTAAGCACATCGGTAGCAGATTTGGAAGGTGAAGTGTGTGATCTTCCAGCTAATCGTATGTCAGACAGTCACCAACCAGCAAATCTCAGCTCTCAGCAGCCAGAACAGCAACAGCTCAATCTCATGACTCCAGATGCCTTTAGCTCTCCCGCCAAGAAGGACAGTCCTACTGACCTTCGGAGTCCACAGGTGAGTTTAATGCAGTGGTCCGAGGGTAGCAAAATACCGCAGGCTGGATAGCTGGATAACCCTTTGGTGCCCAATGTCAGGTGTACCTGTCATGTAGTCTGATGCTCAAAGTGCCAAAGAATGGCCTGTGATAACGTTTATTATGCAGCCCCAATTTAAATTCAGTCCACTGCACATCACACTGGGCATTTAATTCCAGCACCAAAGGGTTAAAAAGTGCGTACAGAATGTTGGTGTTGGAAAGTGGCTACTAGGTAGGTATGGGAGGAGACAGTTCACATTATTGAGATGGTAAAAAGTGAAGTTCTTCCTGTGCACACTATGAAGGCATGTGGAAGAGCAGAGGTATAGCTGCATTCATTCTTAACCTTGGCACAAGATGAAGGTGAGTGGTTAGCTTCATGTTCCAACCACTGTACTCCTGGGGAAAGAGCCCCACTTGACAACCTGGGATAAATCCCCCCTGTACCCACTGAACAGGAAGCTGGGTGGACCCCAGAGCTAGTCTGGATATTTTTGGGGAAGAGAAAAATCTCTTGTCCCTGCCAGGATTTGAATTGTGATTCTGTTGCCATCCAGCCCATAGCTGCCTAGTCAGTATACTGGCTCTGCTGTCCTGATTCTTTTATTAAGATGGATCTTAATTGGGACATGGATAGTACTGCTGCATGATGATATATAATGATGAATTTTGGTGTTCATGATGTTGAATCTTTGGTATCTACTGGCCAGACAGTTACATAGCTAGTTTCGTTCCCAAACTCTCTTTCACAACCACGTAGGCAGTATGTAGGATGCTTTCCAGAAAACAAGTGTTTCATAGCATATGCTTTATGTTCCAGCATATAAACCCATAAGGACAAGTGTTCTGTGTTGCACTGTTATTTTAAACTCTCCAAGACTTACGATCAGTTAATTGGCATAGGAATTTTTGCCTCTTGATGCTTATGCCCTTGTTTAAAACTCATACTTGCAAATACGAAATAGAATATATATTTATTCTTGTGAGTGCAGACCTGTCATTCATGAAGGACACTTTACTAATTGGTAAGGTTCAAATGCATCAATATTGATGTCTTTATATATATATTAAAGTCTTGTCTCCAGACTGCCCATTCTACATTCCCATACTCAGATGGTTTGCTGTACTGGATATGCTTTTGTTCTGGGTTGAAGAGTAATTCTGCTTGCTTGTACATGAAGTTGATAGATCTGCCTTTCTTTATATTCTGTAAATGTTAAATGAATAAAGTACAAATGTCACATGCTTTTGGTGGTGATAATCAGCACAAGAATATGATGCCCTATAATGTGTGTTGCACTGAATGTGTTCTATCAAAATAACAGCATATTCTCCTCCTGCATTGTGCAGGTTCTTTTTTGAAAAGTTGTGAAATTCTTTCTACTGATTCCAAAAGTTCAGTACTGTGTTCATAAAGGCATGTTACTGGATCCTAGTCAGAGGCAGTTGAAGCTGTGTGATGTTTCATGTTGTTAAGATTATTGTATTCTATGACAGGATGTCATGTAGTTTGGCAGGTGGGTACCAATGTTTTGGGCTATTCTGTCTTGAAGATAGAGGCAGTAGATTCTTCTGAAATAGTAGTAACCATTTATCTAAGTATGCAGTGTCATGCCCCAGAAGACTATAATCTTTTAACAGTTCAATCTAACCCACACCCTCACAAATTTGTCTAAGATCTGTTTTGATAATAACCTACCATATATACCTAGATCTCCCAAGTTGTCTTGCCACTTGAGGTTTTGCAACTATAATTTGGTACACGTCTCAACTCTCCTTTGTGTTTTACACATCAGATTCATCCTGTGTTCTTTAATTTATTCATGCTATTAATATTAGGTGAAGACTACAAATTGCTAAGCTCCTCACAGTTGAGTTTTCCTCACCCCTTTACTTCCTCTGTTGTAAGAGTGCATGTTCTTTGTATGCCACTCTTAGTGTGCCTTAAAACAGCATAGGTTATGTTAATGATATCAGATTTTTTGTTCGTAAACCTGGCTGTTGTTTTCACAGGCATATCATACGGCATTTGAAACTTATTATCACTTGCATGTAGCTTTGTGCTTTGTAGCTCTGCTTTGCTAGCCCACATATGGTTCGTACTTAACACTTCTCAAGTATAGCCTACTAGCTGCTGTCAAGAGCAACAGCAGAAGTAACCAGGTGTGATTTTTTTATTAGGTTTCATTGTAATCGAATGACCTTGCCTTATATAAGTCATTAAAGGCATAGATCACCCTGTAATATGCCATGCTGGCACAGAGGGGGAGTAGAGGTTTAGTTCTACCCATCCTTAATGTCGGTGCAGGATAGGGGTGGGTGGTCCATGCCAAGCCCCAGCTGCTTTACCCCTGGGAAGGAGCCCCAGTACCGATTGTACAGGAGGCTGGGTGGGCCCCAGGCCAATATGGATGGGTGTGGAAAAGAGAAAATCCCTTGCCTGGACCAAGGTTCAAACCCCAAACTGTGCAGCCCATAGCAAGTCACTGTATCAGCTACACTGTCCTGACCCCAGTCAAGTCATTAAACCTTCTGATTTGTTTTGGAACACTGATGTGGTAAATGTAAAGGTCAGAGATGTAAGGCATCATTCATTCTTAACTTCAGCACTAGATGGAGGTGATTGGTCAGTTTCATGCTTTAATTCCAAGGTGGTCCATGCCATATCTCAGGCAGTTGGTTGGCTTATGACCACAAAAGTCCAGGCTCAGTTCCAGGGTATTCTGTGTGGGGTATGTGGTGGACAGCCTGGTGTGGGGCAGATTTTTTCTGAGTACTTTACATTTCCCCTTCCTGTTATCATTCTGCCAGTTTTTAATACTCTTTAGCAACCAATATAACAGGTACATTTGAGGCTGTAGTACCAAGGGACTCGGTTTCACCCCAATCCTACAACTCAACTGCTACTGGGAAACAACCTCCTAGTAGGGGTGGATAGGAGGTTGGTGGGCCTGAAAGCTGGTATGGATGTTGTGGTGTAAAGAGTAATCTATTAAAAGGTCAGCCAGAAGTTCTTTAAGTTCTCTTGTTTTAAATTAGATAAGAGGCTGAGTGAGCCCCAGATCCACTCTTGAATAGGATGTAATGAAGATAAAAAGTCCAGCCCCTATTGGGATGTCTGCAGCTGAATATGTTCATGACAGACTTTTGCTTGAGAAGTGTTACTGTAGTTGCTTTGTTTGTTCTGCGTGCTGGAGCTTATGCTGTTTCAGGTATCCCATCATGTAGATACATCACAGCATATGACAAGAATCTTGGAAGATTCTATTTCTGGATCCCCCACTATCATCTCTGCTATAGCTTCATCGCCTCTCGATGATGTTATAACACTGACAGGGGGTCAGGCTAAGGTAATTATTTCTCTATCCCATCATGAATTTGTTTTTGTGCAGAGAAAGAACACGCATGACCATGTTAACCCTTTGGCGCCAGAATTAAATGCTCAGCAAGAGCGGCAGGAGACTGGAATTTAAATTAGGTCTACATAAGGAAGGCCATTAAATGCCCTGACCTTAACCTGAAATTTGGAGTTTTGAGCATCAAATTGTGTGATGAGTATACCTGATGTTAGGCACCAAAGGGTTAATTGTGTATTTAAACAGGTTACATTCCGTTGTTATAGTGCAGTAACATCAACATTGATCTGTGGCTGTGATCCTGACACACATAGGCAATGAAATTTCCAAGTTAAACCTCTTACTGCCAGGCTGTATAGGTAGGTTATGCTAAATATCAATAACCTGTTGGAATGGAGAAATGTCAACATACATACGATATTCAGTGACGTGATTGCTGCTGAAATCTCGGGGACAAGAAGTAAGCTCAACACACTTAGAATGGTGGCTGATAATTGCCCGATGGCATAATGTGCAAGAATACCAGTGGCCAACAGATTGTCCACCCGGTGCTAAGGGGGATAAATTAAAATGCTGGAATTCTTATATTACGTGTGATTGCACAAGACCCAGACAACCCATACCAAGATGCGACTGATAGTATTGAGACTAGAAATTTCTAGCCAGAAAATTGTGCACTGGATCTTGCTCATCTCACATCCAAGACCTTATGTTCAGAAGGTTGGTCCTAACCCCTACACCAGTAGGAACCCCTCCCCACTTTGAAAGCACAGGTTATTAAAATCAGTACAGGGCATATTTTGTATCATTGAAATGCATGTCTACATTCTTGTCATATGAAATATGTTCTGTCATGATTTGAATGTCTGGGCTCTAATCCTTGGAACTGTAAAATGCACCATTTCAGCAGATAATGCCTTTAGTGCTTGTTGTTTGCTATTGTTATTTCTGGAACATTATCAAATGGTTTTATTACATGTACATTATGTCCTTTTCACTTATCTAAGTTGAAGCTGTAGATAAGTTTTAAGTTTGAAACTGAGATAATTTCACAGATCTGTAACACAAGTGAGACACTGTGTGGTGATGCTGTACTTTATCATGCCAAAATAGAAACATAAAAAAGTTTGAGATCTGTTTTCAAAATTAACAGGAATAGACAAGGATAATGTGTATGATTTAGATGTTACAAATGCAGTAGCTGTACAGAGACTGGTAGTGTGTTTGAAAGCAAAGGTAAAACAAAAAAAAATGGTACTGTACATCAAAAGCAATGTTGACAGCAGTGAAAAAAAGTGGCAGAATAAAAGAAATGGACCGTTACTCATTTGCATCTCATGTGGTTTTCATTACTGTAACATGTTAAATGTGACTGTTGCAATGATAAATTCCACTAAAGAAGAATGGTGATTTGTGGTGCAGTCTTCGTGGTCAAAGGGCGAGACAACCATTGAAATTTATGGATGAATGGCAGTTCTTCGTAAGCCTACTTGTATGAGTTAGAGGAAAGTTTACATCATAGACACATTGGCCTATAAGTTTGGCATTAAGTAATGAATGTAGATTTTAAAAAGACAACAAAATTGCTCCTGGGCTTAAATGAAGGAAGGTGAAGGAGTAAAGCCATCAGCATGGCTTTTTCTCTGATTTTTGGTCCAGTGTGGTTTCTGACATTGACATAAACTTAGAAATTCCTTATGTTTAAATTAATGCATTGAAAAGAACACAGGTATATGAACAGTATGCAAAAATCACTGTTTGTGCTTATCCCAAGCTGTGATAAGCACAAGTACAAAGTTTTTATTGGGAGAAATATGATGTCTGTCATAAGGAAGTGAGGTAAGGGGTGTGGAAAGATCTGCGTACATTGCAGGTGCTCCACATGTATCAGTAAACACACATGTTTCTGAGAATGGAGACTATGAATGTAAAAAACTTTGTAAGGTGAAGACATGTAAATCATTCTGTACCTCTAGTGTTGTTACATCATTGAACTCTACTAACTCTGGTATGAGAGTTTGGAGAGTCTGTACTTCTAATACCAAAGCCATTAGACAGTATCTGTCCTCCTAGTCTTCTTACAAGTGGCCACTTTCCCAAGAGATTTTCTTCACAAAAATATTTATGCATTTATTTTGTCCTCCATCTTAGGTACATTCTCTAGGTATTCTAGCCTCATTTCATGATCATAACAGTGCTAGGTGACATTGTTTCCATTACAAAGCTCCTAATTACATTGTGCGATAGATAGTTTCCAGACTGAATTTATTTCTCCATAACAACAACACGATCTAATCAAAATGTTTCCCTTCAAAGCGTTCTCCTTAGGACTTTATACAGCAAGTCCAGTGATTACACCACCATTTGAAGCCTTTAGTAAGGAGCATTGCTTGAAATTAGCAAGTGTATCCCACAGTTTTGGTTGAATCATGGTGGTAACATGAAATCTCATTCCCCTTAAATCCACCTTGAATTTGGGGAAAAAGGGAGAAGTTACATGATGCTTAATGTAGTGCATAGGGAGGGTGTGGAACGACAATCATTTTGTTCTTAACCCAAAATACACGTTCCTCACTCAGCAGGTGGGGCACAAATTTTGCAGCAAACTGATGAATGTTTTTATTATCTTTCAGAATGCTCCAAATTGATCCAGATGAAACTGTTAGCATGTTTGCATCTTTGATGGTGATTGTTCTGTTTTCAAGGACAAGTGACTTCACTTGGTCCTCATTTTCACCTGTTTGCTCATCAGTGGACATCCCAAGCATTCAGCACCTTCACCAGAGGTCACACACTTCTTTTGAACTTGGAAAACCACTCAAAAAAACTTGTGTTATTCCCATTATCTGTCCTCCAGAAGCTGCTTTCAACATTTTGAAAGTGTCTGTAGAATTTTTCCCCTGTTTAAGGCAACATTTTATGCAGACTTACTGTTTTCAAGTCTTCTGTTTTTCTAGGTTTGCCACAATTGCAAGTTGAACAACATACACTTCTAGTTAACAAGATATTACTCAACAGTCACACATGTTACAGCCTTATTCCAAGCAGGAAATGACTTAGCAGACTCTACTCTGTCCACACCTAGTGGTAGAAATTTGTGATAACATTAGCAGTTTTGTCTAATGACCGGTCCACTTGATTTCACCACTTAGTACCCAAAATGGCTCACTTACTTTATCACTCTTTGGTTCAGATATCTTCCTCAGTAGTTTGTCTGCAACACTTGTATTTACATTCTTCCCTAAGAGAGACTGTGTCTCACACTTATAGGTACTACAAGACCAGTATTTAAATTTCCATGCTGTCTGCCATGGCTTCCTGTGATATACATGTGTTCAATCCACTGAACTCTTGTTAATAATGTTTTAGGTTGTTCCAGGTGTGGATCAACCCCTGGCCACATCAGAGCTTCAGGAAGTTATTGCATTTCAGAGAGAAGGCTTTGCCAGCGGTGGAAGCAGTCCTAGTCGCGAGGTTCAGGAGATCTTGTCGCAGAAAGGCTCAGACCCTCGCAGTCACAGCTACTACAGTGACAAAGACATGGCAGAAGGTGTTCAATCAGAAACTGAGTGAGTGAACTTTCAGCTTGCTTTAAATCGTGTCACTAATTACAGCTTGTTTTTACAGAGGATTTTTTTTGTAACCTTCTACCGTGTTTTTGTGAAATTAATAGCTTGCATTGGTGTGAATGGTTTCTGGAGAGATAGTATCTTTGAGTGTAGGTAGCTGGTAACCAGCTTTCTGAGTAATAAGTTCTGGAAGGATTGTCGCCTGCATCACTTTAAATGCTTTCGCTGTTGATAGGTGAGCAGGAACTAAAAAGCAGTAAGTACCATGTACGGATTAGTGACCTATTCCTGTGTACAGTAGACTCTTGATTATCTGTGTGCAGATCATGGACATTTCAGAACAAATTATTTACTGATTACAGCTTTCCATAATGATTTAAATGTTCCCAGTTGCATGTATTTCATTAATGTGTATTAGTCACATTTTACAGTGATTTGCTAGAACACAGTACATATTTCCATGCTCAGAACCAGTTAGTTAAGAGCATGTCACAGTATTTGTTGTTTGTGTATTCCATAATTATTTAATTACAAGTGAATCCTGCTTTGCACTCTGTCTTGAGTACACCTAACAGTGTTTTTTATTGTCAGGACAAATAACATTGCTAAGAAGTGCGTTACCTTATGTCACAGAGACGTGTATCACAAAAAGTAAATGTTTCAGAACATATGTTCTGTAATGTTCTTGGCTTATTTTTTAACAAGGGATCATACTCTGGAGAGCCCGTGCATGAATTTCATTTCACTCTGTATATTGCATATGAGGAGGCTGCTTATGGAGGCCAGGACTCTACAAGAGTTGTGATGTCAAAGATCAAAGATGATGATGATGATATTGCATGTACTGGGGAATGCTTGCTACCATTTGTTCCAGAATCTTCAGCCTTCCTATTTGTTTTCTGAAAATGAAAAATCAAAATATGTAGAACTATAATTTTTTATTTTGTTTTACATGGGTGTGGAACTTGGTCTGTCACATTAAAGGAACAACACAGACTGAGGCTGTTTAACAGCAGGGGTGTTGAGGAAGATAGTTGGACCTGAGAAGGAAGAAGAAGTAACAGTAGGGTGGAGAAAACTGCATAATGAGGAGCTTAAAGATTTGTACACCTCACCAAATATTTGGGTGATCAAGTCAAGAATGATACAATGGGCAGGGAATGTGGCATGAATGGGGAGAAGATAAATGTATACAGGATTTTGATTGGGATACCTGAAGGAAAGAGATCATTTGAAAGGCGCAGGTATAGATTGGATGATAATATTAAAATGGATCTTAAAGAAGTAGGATTGGGGGTGGATTGGATTTATCTGGCTCAGGATAGGGACCAGAGGCAGACCCTTATGAACATGGTAATGGGCCTTGGGGGTTCCATAACATGCAGGGAATTTCTTGACTGGCTAAGAATCTATTAGCTCCTCAAGAAAGATTCTGCTGCGTGGAGTTAATGAGCCCTGTACTGAAGCAGCAGAGTGGTACTTCAGGACTGTAGCATCCATAGAGAGAAAACAGGCAGTGAAGAATTAGCTTGCCATAACACTGTTGTACCCAGATTTACATTGAGACCTCATAGTATAACTGCAAAAAGCCATGTGTTCCAAGTTTGTACTTTCCTGTTCTTGGGGCCACAATCTACCTCTCTGTGGCACATAACCATTGCATGTAAATGAAATATATGTTTTTATACCATACCAACTGTAAGGGTATCATTGCATGTTCTTGCTGTGCAGTCTTTTTTTCAGCTGTTCTGTTACTTGTTTTTGTGGTCTAGCACTGACGTGGCACCAACAACAAAAGCAGTTGCAGCAGTAGCTGAAAGCCATCAATTTGATGCTATGATAAAAGAGAAGGACATGACAAACCTGAAGCCTGGCAGGCCCGAAACTGATGGGTGGCCACAAATTCCTATTAGTTTAGTTAATCAGTTTGGCAAATCTGTTTCTTCAGAAGACAATCCAACCAAGAGGTAAGGAAGACTTATTACATGGAAATTGTATATGGGATTGAGGTTTCCGTGGTGGTGAAGATTTGTGTTATAGTCTGGGTTGTGATGCCACGTAGTCTCGTTGTGACCCAGAAGACCACATTATAAACATGAAAAGAAGTTTTAAAAGCACATGATTTTTCATAATGCCTTTTGAGGTTCTTATCAGACAAAAGGAAAGTATGTTTATTACTCTTTGTTTGCATTTAAGTCAGTGCTGATCAGAGGGGGGAAGCTGGTACAAGTTTCGAGGGTCCGGCGTTCCGGAAGAGGGCTAGGGCTGCGAGTATGTTGCATATGTTTTGATACAGAAAATTT
This sequence comes from Reticulitermes speratus, assembly GCA_021186555.1. Classification (NCBI taxonomy): domain Eukaryota; kingdom Metazoa; phylum Arthropoda; class Insecta; order Blattodea; family Rhinotermitidae; genus Reticulitermes; species Reticulitermes speratus. Next base: position 11,213,681 of record JAJKFL010000009.1, read on the forward strand.
CGCAAAATGGAACTTTTCTAAATCGATTGTGTTAAAAATGTAGCTTTTTTCAGTAGCTGTATTTACTCTTAGTTATCAAACGAGATATCATGTCAAAATTATAAAAATGTAAAAATTTAACATTTTAGTGAAAAACAAAAAACATTTGCATTTTGTTGGTAGTTAATTTTAAATATGTTGCATTTTGGTTGCAATTTGCAAAAATTTGCTATTTCCAAGGTTGCATTTGCGAGTATTTACTGCAGTGTTAATTATAATGTGATATATTATACGTGATTTTGATTTTAGCTTTTTTAAAATCTCATTTAAATGTTTTTATATGCTCATCAAGAATAAATATTTTCTTTCCCTATTCTATGTTTCATTTGTATACTAGGTAGGGCTTTGGTGGGGGGGGGGGGGGCCACTTCAATACAAATCTCACATAAAGATTTTTAGCTTGTCTGCTCTTGCTGGGGGCCTGAAAAAAGTTTTTCGCCGGGGCATGAATCCACTCTCGGCGGCCCTGATTTAAGTTGCTGAATTTAACAAAGGATGTCCTACTGGGTTGCTGAATGTTTGTGTGTCAGTGGCATGGTTAGGATTTTTGGGCCCCTGTACAAAGCTTACAAATGGGCCCTGTCATACCAGTGAGGTACATGACCGTGTTTTATAAAACTGTTGTTAATAGGCTTGGTTTACAAATAAAACAGTTGCATATCATTAATTTTTTATAATAATCAGATCAAGTGTTGGGAATTTTTCAGCTCTTTTTTCTTCTACTTTTTAAGTTTTATTTTTTGCACCCCAGTTCATTGTTTCTTTATTTCTTCATAGTTGTGTGCAAACAACAAGATGCATGTATAAAGGAATGGTTGGCAATGTTGAAACATATTCACGTGAAGTTGAGTTCTGGCAAATAATATCATATTTGCTCAAATAGTGGGTGGCATTCAGTTAGTGTAAAAATAATTATTTGCTGTGATAGGCTTGTGGGCCGTTATGCTTTACATACTCTTGCTGTATGGTAGCTACAGCCCTGCTGTGTGTATACACAAAGACACAGAAGTTCAACCTCCCACTACGTGTAAAAAATGTGAGCTTCTAAGACTTGAATTTTTAATGGAATAAAGACATACCTATCTCAGTGGTTGGTTAAGCTATAACAGGAATCTGAGTGTGTGGAATACATAATAGTTTAATTGCTTTGTCCTGATGTTGTTTGATTATTACCACAAGATACAGTATGCCACTTTTCTGTGTGATTCATGTGGGCCATTTACAGTAGAACCCTGTTAAGAAGTCTTTCAAGGGACCAGAGGATTAGGGACTCTTAAGCGGGAAGACTTATTAAGAGGGAAGCTTATTAAAAGCAATAGGATTTCGGGACTTTAAAAATCAGACTTCTTACAGGGGAAAACTTCTTATGCAGGGACTTCTTATCCGGGTTCTACTGTATATCATTCCCAGTCCCGCATGAAGGTTGTTTCATGAAGAAAGGCATAGTTATTGGTAGTAAAAACAAAGCACTAGACATAAATTTATTACTTGCAGCAGTATGACTCATTTTCTGCAGTGAATTGCTTTGAACACTCAGAAATTGGAATTTGTGTGATAACATCTGAAATAGTGCCTGGTGCACAGGGCCATGTTGCACTACTGTTACTGACATTCATATTTGACAAGTAAACAGTGTCCAGTATGCAGTGCCATGTTGCACTTCAGTTAGTAACATTCATGATGCACAAGTAAACAGCGTCCAGTATGCAGTGCCATGTTGCACTTCAGTTAGTAACATTCATAGTGCATAAGTAAACAGTGTCCAGTACGAAGTGCCATGTTGCACTTCAGTTAGTAACATTCATAGTGCATAAGTAAACAGTGTCCAGTACGAAGTGCCATGTTGCACTTCAGTTAGTAACATTCATAGTGCATAAGTAAACAGGTGTCCAGTACGAAGTGCCATGTTGCACTTCAGTTAGTAACATTCATAATGCACAAGTACACAGCGTCAGTGTCAGTGCAGTGCCATGTTGCACTTCAGTTACAACATTCGTAATGCAGAAGTAAACAGCTTCCAGTATGTAGTGCCATTGTTGCACTTCAGCTGCTAACATTCATAATGCACAAGTAAACAGCGTCCAGTATGCAGTGCCATGTTCCACTTCAGTTACTAACATTCATAATGCAGAAGTAAACAGCGTCCAGTATGCAGTGCCATGTTGCGCTTCAGTTACTAACATTCATAATGCAGAAGTAAACAGTGTCCAGTACACAGTGCCATGTTGCATTTTGGTACTAACTTTTGTAGTGCACAGTGCCTTGTTGCACTTCAATTACTAACATTTGTAGTGCACAAATAAACTTCTAAATCTGTGTTTTGCCATAGTGCAGGAAGGAAAATCTTTTCAGAAATTAGAGTGCTTTGCATTTGAATTTACTGGAATATAAGATGATTCGCCCTTCACAGTATTCTGTTTTCAGGAAGATACTGTACAGCACATGTTTAGCTTTGTGCATAATGATATGGTGACCCTCCATGTTAAAGGGACAAAATTATTGTCTTATATTCAGGTAAATGCAGCATGTATTAATATTTTGTTTCATTTCAGGAATAAATAACCCTTTTCCTGGAAACAGTTATTTTTGTACCAGTTAAATACTGCAGTGTACTTTCTCTCACATAATCTCTACTATGATATTTTAGCAAGAATAGTTGCAATACTTTTTTTTAAGTACTACTGCCATACCAACTAAAATTCCCCAGTTAAAATTTTCCTGCCAGCTCCATAATGCAGGGAATTTAAATTTCATGTTCCCACAAGACAAAGGTTAACGGTCAGTGATTAATCTGTGTTAAGGAATGCACCTGTGTATCAGGATGGAGCTGTGGTGTCAAATGGAGACATTGTGCATCCCAACCTGTGGAAATCAAACCAGAAACTGGAGAGCAGTGTTACTGCACTGGACCATAAGATTGGTTCTGTTGTTGAAATAATGCAGCAGCAACAGCTGGAAATCAAGGTAATTTGTTAGGGGTAGTTAGTTATACAAGGTGAGGCACAAGAATGTGGTAGTTTCTCTTAGACTACTGTGAAAGACGAGACAGCAGTTGAAGTGAAACATTGTAAGGTATAGTTGGCATGATGATTACAGTTTACTGTTCATTAGTTGTTCCAATTCTGTCGGCAATGTGCACTTCCAGTTCTTGGTGCAGTGCAGGTTAGTAGCGTATGGTTTAGGCTCATGATACCATCACAGGAGAAGGCCTGGGGCTATCAAGTCCAGGCAGCTTACTGGCCATAGAATGTTACTAAATCTTGACATTAAGCAGTGTGGAATCGTTGCTGTAGGAAAATTCATGCTTTGCCTCGCCTCACATTCTCGAAACCACACTTATCTCACCCTTTGCCACATTATTTACTTTTTTGCAGTTCCATAGCAAAAAATGTGTTGTAGTGCAATAGCACTCAGAACCCAAAACAATGGTTTGGTTATTTTCCACAAAGAAATAAGACCTTATCACAACAGACGCTGAAGCACCACACCACCTTTTTAGTACAGAGAAATAACTGTTTGGTGTGATCAGGCCTTATTTCTCTGACGAAAACAGCCAGGCTGTTGCCATGGATTCTGAGTGCTGTTGCACTAAGCTGGCTATGGAACTGTGAAGAATGAAACAAAGGGTGAGAGATGTATGGTTTGAACAGGTTGTTGCAATGGCCTATACAACAAGGCAAGGCATGACTTTTCTTGTTTCCAGGTTGTTTAATTTCAAGACTTGGAAACATTCTGTAGCCAGCACATCCCCTGGGCTTGATAGCCCTAGGTTTTATCCTGTGACAGCATGTGATGGCTACAATGTATGCTGCTTACTCCCACTGCAACCCAAGCACAGAAAGTCTGCATTATGGAGGGAAGTGGAATGATTAATGATTACGTTTTTTTGCAGGAAGTTACACAGAATGTCAGACAACAGTTACAGCAGTATTGAATGTCATGGAGGTCATCTGGAACAAGTAATCTTCAAAAAGTTTAATATTGTACATCCTCCGTGCATTTGCTTCAAAAAGTTATTTATGCATACTAAACAGCAGTCATGATGCTAGTTTTTCCGAAAACTGTTTCACTTCATTTGCTGTCCAGCCTGTCAGAGTGATCTGCATAAATATGACATGCCCATGCATACCACATTATGTTTGATAATTTCAAAAATTCTGAGAACAGATGTGAACACAACAGAATATTGAGTGTTAGACTATGTGCATAACAGTTTTCAGAGAAAAGCCCAGTGCATGGAAGATTATGAAATGCAGAAGTGGATTGTCATCAAGAGTAACATCAAGATGCCAGAGTGTTGAGCCAGTACTTAACCTCATCTGATTCTCACATCTAGCACAGATATTTATCCAATTGCCTTTGTGCATGCAGTATTGAGGCACAGAAGCAACTTGGGGATGACCCTACTTTACTGGTTATTTTGGTTATTTTGACTTCTAGTTTATGTAGTGATGCTTTCTCAAATTATTAGTGAATGAGAGGTAACTGGTAACGAAGTGACCATAACCTATTTTAAGGGACTCTCTCATCATTGTCATGGTGGCACTGAGGACAACTGAAACCGCTTTTAGGATAGGTGGCCTCTGAGTTGAGAGTCAACCAGAGGTCCTCCTTAACATAAATCATGATTGATAACCAACAGTGGGATTTAGTGTTGGGTAGGTTGGTCAGTTAATCATCAGTGAGATGGTTGGACAGATGGATGGGTGAGTGGATTATTAAGTTGACATTCATTGCTCTCATTTGTGTTAGGAAATGTACTGTCTTTAATGACAGATTAAGACTGTTACCTGATTGCAGTGTTATATGTATCGGGTGAAGTCACATTCTACAAGATAACACTGTCACCCAATTGCAGTTTCAGTGTATTTGAGTAATGTGTAAGATACTATCACCTGATTGCAGTTTTACATGCATGTGAGTGAGGTCATATTCTGTAAGATAATACTATGCCCTGACTGCAGTTTACATGTTCGTGAGTGAAGTCATGTTGTGCAAGTGATTTGCAGAGTGTTCTTGCTTGTTACAGAAGTTGCATGAGGAAGTACGTGCCACTCAACAAGCTGGATTCAGAGACCGTAATTCTCCATCACTTAGCCCCCGCATGGAGGCAGTGATCATGTCGCACCTTGACAAACTGTTGGTGAAACATCAGCAGCAGCACATGTCTCTGTTGGAGGAACTGCTGCTGCAGAGACAAGAGGCGCTTATGTCTGCCATCTCGCAGGCTGTTGGGAACTTAGTGACAGCCAAACTTGAAGACATCGTTACTGCTGAGATTAAAAACAACATCGTACCAGGTAGGCATCTGTCACCGCTGTGGATTGAATGATTGCCATTGTTTCTGATGCATAGACAAGTAAAACAGCCCTGGACTTTCCAGTAACCCTCACCCAGTGTGAAACAGGCACTGGTTATCATTACACACAAATCGCAATGGGGGTATACAAAGGAGCATTCTATTTACAGTGTGCAGGGAGATCATGTCTTGCACACAGAGAATCTCAGTAACATTGTGATTTAGTGCAATGCATAGTAAGCTCCTTTTGTGTTCTAAATAACATACTTCTTTGGTGTATTCCTGTAGTGACTATTGTGTACGAGATATGCGAAAATAATTATAAACTAAGATTACAGATCATGACAACTTTGATCTTTTAAATGTGTTTTATTTAAATGGTATCCAGGCACAGCTAACATTAAAGTGATATTTTGAGGCAAGATACACATTCAATAATAGAGTACATGTTATGTCAAAGCAGCTGTGTTGTAAATTTACAAAAAAGGCCAACAGCTTTCTTTCACTGATGATGATAACAAATAACAAGTGTCAATTTATGTTCAGTGTTCCACAGTAGGTCATGTTTTAAGAAACTAGAGTACAATCAGTGAATAATAAATCTTTCGTCATATGCCCCTGAGTGTTTTACTGTAGTTTTAAGTCATCGGGCGTATCCACCTTCAAGGATACGGCTTTGCATTATGCCCTAGCCTCCTCAATTCTGAGTGGTACGGCAACCTACCTCAGAACTCTGCGTGCTCTGCCCTCCCACTCTGTCATGTGTGTGCTTAACCCTTTGGTGCCTAACATCAGGTATACTTGTTACGCCCTGTGTTGCTTAAAATGCCGAATGTCAGGTTAAGGTGACAGCACTTAATGGCCTTCCTTACGCAGATCTCATGTAAGTTCGGACCTCTGCATCTGTCACCGGGCATTTTAATTCCAGTGCCAAAGGGTTAAATGTTGCAGGAGGAAAGGTGATTGTTGAATGCACTGGTTGGTGGCCTAAAAATCAAAATGTGATTACTCATAACAAGTGATTTTAAAAGCTGTTATGAAATATACAACATCTAAATAATAACCATATCCTGTCATGCCCAAGGAAACCCAACACGCTGTTGCTGGGATGTGGAAAAAACCGTGTATGGCAACTTCTGTCATGATTAGGGGGGAAAACCCCCAGATGTCTTCATTCATTGCAAAGGTATGGGTTGAGGAATGGTAATATGATGGACAAAAATGGTTGGGAAAAGAACTCTGGGAAAAAGAGATGAAAGTGTAACAGATGAAGTAATGGGAGTCGTAACTGTGAAGTGATGGAGAGGAAAAGAAGAGCGATATATAACAATAAGACAGACAAATGAAAGGGATGGGAAGAAGTAGAGGAAAAATGGGATATGTCATGATCAAGTATTGGTAACGTAACTCATTGTAATTAATGTAATGGCAGTAGCATGTGGACCACGTATAGAGAACCACTGACTTCAAAGAACCTGTGGAAGCAAAGGAAATGTTTTTTACTGCACTGCATTTGAAACTTTGTACATACTTCCTTTCTTTGTTGTTAGAGGTCAGTAGCCAATAGCTCCATAGAAAGCTGGTATGTTAGGTGTCATGACAATCAAAAAATTAGATCTTTGCTCTTCTGCAATGTTACACGGTGTAGATTGGTATTTAGAGACGTTTTGGGACTACCTCTTTCCTGTCTGTAAGGGTCAGGCAGTCCGAGATGGGACCAATACGTTGTCCCAAAACATTGGTAACTAACTACTAATGTACGCTGCGTAACATCCCAGAAGATCAAAGAGCTTCTTTACACTGTGCAGAAGCCTGAAATCATGCAAACCAGAAAATTATCATAGTTAAACAGTAACAAGAGAGAGAAATTTAAATGGGACAAAGGTTTTACTTGATGATTAAAGTAAGAAGACATTAAACTCTGGAAATTCATGCTACCTTCTGTTCTAAATCTCTCATGGACCTGTCTTTTCTGTAAAAGTTTTTTGCGTAAGATGTACAGAGAGTATTTTTTATCACTGGACTGAGCAATGCAGACCAGGAGGCATCATCAATTGCTATGCAGTAGTGATGTCACCTGCTCTATGGTGAGCCATCTAGTGATAAAAGTATTCTCTGTATAAAGCAGTAAGTTTTGTCAGTTGTTTAGACAGTCTGTAGACACAAGGTCTCAAACTTTGAAAGTTGAACATAAATCGTGTTTTTTAACATAATGATAAGGAAGATACTGAAAAGAGGAAGTAAGTAATTGGGTAGTTAACAGTACTGTTTAAAGAGGAAATTTATGATTTATATATATCACATGCGATTTTGAAACTGGGGAGATTATATTGTGTTGGGCATTTGACTTAGGTGGGGAGTGCAAGAGATGTATGCATAATTATGGTGGAGAGATATGTTGGAAGGAGGCTACTTGTAAAATTGAGGAGTTGAAGAATAATATTGAGATAGACTTGAGGGAAATAAGTTGTGAATGGCCAAGGGCCATGATTTTGATTTTAGCAGCATTGAATGTTTGGGTTCTGGTACCTGAGTGTATGATGTTCAGTACAAAAATATAGGATGTCTTATCCTTGTTTGTGCTGTGCTTTTATTATAGCTCTGATATCAACAATGGAACCACTAAAGCACCAGCTTCATATAGAAATGACACAGAAGCTGACATCTACTGACCACCTGCTCAAAGAAAATATAACAAAACTAGTCCATAGCAAGGTAAAGTCTTCTTTTTCACTGACAGCCAAGTTGGTGGGTACATACACTTTGTCATGTCACATTTTTTGGTCTTATGCATCAGTCCGTGTTTCTCACCTACTTTTAGTACCCTTGTACCTAACAGTGTTCCTCAATTTCTGCATTCAATATCACAATTACTGTAAAAGTTGTGTGTGTTTGTACTCTCAGACTATTTTAACATGAAACGTGATAAAAATGGTCTGGCTTAAAGTTTAGAACGCGAACAATTAAAACATTTAAATGGGTTGTAAACATGCTTGGACATATTCTAAGTGCCATTACACGTTTTCATAGCCATGTCCGTGCGTATTGGAATTTATTGGAGGTATATACTCAGTATCAGCCGATCCCAGTGGCCACGCGGTCTAAGATGTTGGTCTGCGGCTGTTAGCTTGCTGGGATTGTGGGTTTGAATCCTGCTGGGGCATGGATGTCTGTGCCTTGTGAGAGTTGTGTGTTGTCAGGAAGAGGTCTCTGCATTGGGCTGATCACTCATCCAGAGGAGTTCTACCGAGGATGGTGTGTCTAACTGAATGTGATTGTGAACCCTCAGTAATGAGGAGGCCCTGGCCCATTGCAGGCTGTTGGGCCATGGAAAAAAAAAAATGTACTCAGTTTCAGCAATTTTTAATCATACCATAAGCCTACAAAATGCTATATGTAACATTTTGCCAGTTGTTAAGAAGTATACTGTAGTAGTGCAAAATGTTTATGTTATATCTGTGAAATTTAACATAGCTGTAACTGTGGTAATGAAACAGTGTATGAAACTAAATTACTGAATTGTGCATTAAATTGCATGAAATGAGGCTGTCGTATGATGGGGTTAACATAATATTTGTGTGCTAATTCACAGCATCTTTCTTCAGGCATTTTTGCTTTATTGTGATTATTTGATTATAATAATGATTATTAAATTGTTTTCTCTTAAATATATCTGGGACCCATTATTTTTGTGAGATAAAAGTGAGACACATCTCATGCTTATCAGAGCTCTTTTCATTGATTCTGCACACCAACCTTAATACTGTTTCCTTTTGTTCAGTCTGTGATGGAGGTGTTGAGTAACTCAGCAGTAAGTGCACTCCAGCCTGCTGTGCAACATGTATGCAAGGATTTCTTCACCAGTCTTCTTGTACCATCTTTTGAAAAGTCCTGCCAATCTATGTTTCAACAAATCAATGAATCTTTTTCCAAAGGAACAAGAGAATGTAAGTTTCCATTTTGTCTGCCGCCTTTATGTGCTGACATCCATGCTGATCCAGTAGAACTCTGAATTTACAAGAATCTCAACTCAGGCTTTACCAGACTTTCACTTCCCCGTGTTTGTTCACTTGTTCCGATTCACATTGCACAGGTATTAATTATATCTTACAGATATCCAAAGCCTTGAAAGTTATTTTGACAAGCAACGACGACAGCAGGAGAAGGGGCAAGATATGATCAACCAAATACAGGTCTTGTCTGATTCATTGCACACAAACCATGAGCATCTTACTTTGGCTATACAAGAGGGAGTACAGGCAGAAATTAAGAAGGGATTGACAAGGTAAGTAGAGGAGAATACTTTCATGTGCTAATTCTGTGCCTTTGCACTTACTGCATAAAATGAATGCATAATGAAGAAGTTGTGTATGTTCAGGTACAATAACAAGTGATAGCTCAGTTGGCATAGTGACTAGGCTACAGGTTGGATAACAGAGGAATTGGAGTTTAGTTCCCAGAAGGGATGTGATTTTTCTCTTCTCCACAACAGACAAGTTTTGCAGTCCACTGAGCCTCTTTTAGTGCATACTGGGGCTCTTTCTCTGGGTATGAAGTGGCCGGGTGTGAACCTGATGGCTGGCCTCCTTCTGTTGCTAAGGTTCATATGTGAAGCTGTGCCTCCACCCCACCATATGACTCATGGTGCGGTGATTAATAAAGCACAGGGACAACTTTACCTTTAAACCCTTCTTTGACATGAAGTCAGAATTGAACTGTGTCAGATGTCTCATAACACTCATTACATATAATTTAGGATCATGACATACATAGAGTGTTATCTTGAATCTGCAGTCTGAGCATGGCAGCTGTCATGAGAGCCTTATTGTGGATGAGGCCTGCCTCTGCCAGGAGTCTGTAGTTCACATTCCCCCTGCAGTTCAACTTACCCAGTTTCATAAAACAGTCCTAAAGTGGTGACCATCACCATCTAATCAGGTCTCAAACCTGAAAATATTTTCCTTTGCACTACAGAGCTCTTGTTTTGTTGCACTGGTAATTTCTCTTTGAATACTGTCTTCCAGTTCTTTCACATAAACTCTATCTTTCAGTGTCTCCCATCAATAATAATCACATAGGTTCAAACCTGGAGATCTAGGAAGCCAGAATCCACGAGTTATTTACTGGAATACCTCTTCTAGGGCAATTTGTTACCACAGAATATTCAATTTTTTATTTCATCCCTTTGACAACAGCTTGTATAGGATACATAAATATTTCTATTTTATTCTAAAATCTATATGTGAATTCTCACATATGTCTTATATAAAATGTATTTATCCTTACATATACATATATAAAATTGTAAACCATTTTAGGTTTTTTACAGTTATTTTACAAAATGCTTATCCAATCTGTCAAATCTATATCACCTACTTTTATACAAACAATATTCTTCTACTGAATAAAAGGACTGCTGCAGTAAAAACAATTTCAGCTTCCTTCTAAAATGTTGGATGTCTTCTGTACATTTAATATGGTTTGGCAATTTATTATACAATCTCTTTCCTAAGTTTTTAACACTATTTTTACATACTTCTGTTCTCCAGTATTGAATATGATAATCTTTTCTTTGACGGGTATTATGATCATGTATAACTGAATTTTGTTCATACTTTCCTAAATTTACTTTTATATAACACAAGATTTCCATGATATATATACATGGGACTGTAAGTATATTCCATCTTTTAAACAGCTCCCTACATGATGTTGTTCTGCTCACATTGCTAATTATTTGTATCACTCTTTTTTAAGCTTAAAAATTTTTTTTCCTTTCCCCATTATTCCCCCAAAAAATAATACCATACCTTATATATGAATGAAAATGAGCAAAATACATACTCCTCCAAATATTTGTACTTGTGGTATATTTGAGGGACTGAAGTACAAAGATACTTTTGTTCAACTTGATACTCAGATATGTGATATGAGCTTCCCATTTTAAACATTCGGTTACGTGTAGACCCAGAAATTTTGTTTCACTTGAATAATTAACATCTCTGTTATTAAATATAATTTGAGGTTTTAATGGAGTCTTGTTCTGCCAGGTGTGAAAAGATAATGCTATTGATTTTTCAGTATTTATCGCCAAACCATCTGTATCAAACCAGTTGTCAAGAACTTCCATTGTACTATTTATTTTTGGTTCTAAAACCTTTCCATCTTCAGCCTGTATTAAAATATTAGTGTCGTCCGCAAATAATACCATTTCTGCTTCCAAAATATTTGTTGTCAAGTCATTAATATATAGCAGAAACAGTACTAGACCCAATATTGAACCCTGCGGAACTCCATTTTTTATTTCTTTTAAACCCGATAAACATTTTTCTAAAATAGTTTTCTTGTTTCCTATGTACTTTATTTCAACACACTGTCTACGTCCTGTTAGATGTGGTTTAAACCATTGATTTACTGCACCACGGATTCCATATGCTTCCAATAGGTAGGCCTATATGCCATGACCATGTCCCATGTAGTCTGCTGTGTGAATTCATCCTCTTATCTTATAGAATGCTAAGTGAACTGTATGGTTAATAATACATTTTTAACCCTTTCAGCACCACTTAATCAGAAATACATAAACATTTTGGTAGTGATGGTTGTGTGCATGGCAAAAGTATGAAGATGACATAAAATACTAAGTTAATTTTTTATGTTAATATTTATTCTCATAATTGCTTCCTTGTCCTCCATCTGTTTACCACACATCACAGTTGAGTAGGTAATATTCCTGCTTCATACTCAGGAGGCCCCAGGTTCATATCTTATCCCAGAGACTGGCTATCGTGACCTGATTTTTCATTGTTTTTCCTCTTTCACACCTGGCAGATCGCAGATCAGGCATATATATATATATAATTAATTCAATTTATTATTTCCACATCATCCTATAATTCAACATTATATAAACAGGTTCTGAGAGCATAATTCAGTATATCACTAGTGCAGAGGCCAACAAAGCCACCAACTCATGGTGCCTTCATGTAGTAGACAAGGTTCAGATGCCTGTATAATATGACATAACAAGGTTCAGATGCCTTTGTATTATGACAGTTCAGATGCCTTTGTGTTATGACAGTTCAGATGCCTTTGTGTTATGACATGACAAGGTTCAGATGCCTTGGTGTTATGACAAATAAGATTCAGATGACTGTGTTATGACATACCAAGATTCAGATGCCTGTGTGTTAAGACAGTAATTATTCACTGCACAGTTGTGTGTTCACAACCTGGAGAGTAAAATAGCTTATGATTGAACTTACAGTTGTCTTATTTCAACTTCTTTTAGCATTCAGGACAGTTTGAAGACGTCTGTGTGTGAAACAATAAAGGAGCATATAGCCAAAGGTTTTCGCACACAAGAAGATGTTATACAGAGCAGTGTGATCACTGCAGTGCGATCACGTGCTGTAACACCTGCACCCCATATTGTTGACACTCAAGTGCAGCAACTGCAGATTGAGCAACTCATTGGACAAGGCCAGATCAATGCAGCTTTTCAGCAGGTAAGCCATTTAACAGTGAACTGTGCACAATACATTTTAATTGTACTATTTTTCCTTGACATTTCTACAGTTGTTTGCTTTTTTACTTTTTAACATATACTCTTACACAAGATGCAAACCATGAATGCTTAATAGGGAGGCCATATCTGTTCATCTGTTCAAGTGCTTCATGTCTGAAAGTACTTGACTGATGTTGATCAAAGATGATAGTAGGGGGAGTTTTGCATACATTAATTTGATTTTGGTCTGTATCATTCTTGGGTTTGAATACTGGCCTGCAGAACAGGTATTATGGAATGTCTATGGTTTTCCATAATACCTCCAAATAAATTCTGGGATATACCTAAAAACAGGTCACAGCTGGTTCCACAACCAGATTCATCATTCAGATTTCTCCAACCCTTTAATGATATGTGGCCTTGTCATTTGTTTTGTACCATCATATACAGGTTTTTAAAAATTATGATAATTGAGAAATGTATTTTGTGTTATCTCTTCAAGTTATTTACCATGTCCTAATAAAGAAATCATTGTCTTAATCTACTAAGGCACATATGCAAATAATATGGTATAAAAAGTATTGATATGCAATATTAGCAACAATTTTTTTGTTGTTTGTACATTGTGTGTAGAATTTTGAATGGTATTATGTTCGTTGAATTCACAAGAGCTGTTTGAGGTGACCACCGCCATGCAAGCATTGCAGCAATGCGCCATGTTCTGGCACACCTTGTCAAGGATCCCTGGCATGTTCTGAGTAGTTGCATACGCTGCTATAATTCTAGCTACCAGATCCTCTTCTGTTTGTACAGGGTCTCATAAATGAGACTCTTGTGATGACCCCACAGAAAAAGACAGGCAGACCCATGTGAGGTTATCGCTGTAGCCAGGTGATGCCTTCCCCTCCCCCCCTCATTCCAATCAAGTGATCATGAAATGCTGCATCCAGATGACTTTTCACAGCATGTGTAAAATGGTTGGGGATCATCATGTTGGAACCACATGCATGGGTTGCCAACTTTCCCAGCCACTGTCCTGATGCCGATTTTCGTATGAAGAAGACATTTCCGACCACATGTTCCCTGCCTCAAGTTGCTTCCTGTGGATCCCCCTATAACCCTTGAAAGTCTGTAACAACTATTCTGTTACACCTTATATATCAAGTGATTGTGAGTTTCTTGAAAATCAGTTCAGTGAAAGCGATACTTTGCTTATGAATGTAAATGAATTTCTGCCTGTGCTTTCTATATTTATGGTCCAGTTTGTGTGAAATTCGGTATAATAGATCTGCACATCATGCTGTTGAGCATGTATGAGTTTTGTGAAAATCATTACAGAAGTAACAAATGCTTTGGTAAAGTCCGTGTACTCTGTCCTGTAGTACACTATTTCCAGTCTTGTTATTGCTTGTTAAGAAGTTCAGAATAACATTTTTTAAGTCAATCACTACTTCTCTTTCAACTTGTCTTATTATTCTTTCAGAAGTCAACTTACTACTGTGAAGCCCAACTAAAGCTCCTTTAACTTTCTTGCACATTGCAGTTATGAACTTTCTGCTTATATCCTTGAGACAGTCACAGACTGGTGTATGAAACCAATGTTTGTGTGCAGTGGACAAACAGCATTTTGTTTGTATCAACCAAATTTTTATGTAGAATTTTTAACGTGATATCAGATTGAGTCAGCATCATCACAGCTTTCTCATCCAATGCGGACTTCATGCCCTGCTGTTTGATACACACAAAAATATGTGGTAATTTAACTCCTTCAGGAAGACGTTTGACATTTTTGTATGTTCTTTTAAGTGCACCAACTTAGCAGTTTGTTACTGTTGCACTTAATATGCAAGTGGTGTTTTGCTTATGATCTGCATGTTGTCAGAATTTACAGTTGTGGTGCTGCATCACAGCACTGCCAGTTTTGCTGGGTCTTACATTACTACTAAATCACTGTGGTAGTAGCAAGTGCACAATGACTTTTCAAATGCCACATATGTAGCACAGGGAGCCTGTTTATAGACTTCCGGTTTGAACAACCACTGTCACTGCAGTAAGCCCAATAAACATGACTGTGCCAGAGCTGCACATTGCTGTATTTGCCATAAGAGTAACAGCTCTGGCTCAACATTCAAAGTAAACTACCAACAATTATTTCATATCATCTCTTTGAACCCTTTATGAATCAGTTAGAATTAATGTGGCTGATGGCAGAGTCAGTATAGTTACACTGTAGCGCAATCAACTGTAAATGGTGGATTCTGCAGCTATGGCATTAAAACTTGTGAAAACACAGTTCTGAATATAAATGTACTTTCAAATCATCCTTGTCCATATTGGTCCCATGCTATGCTGTGTATTCTTGAGCACTTTATCTCACCAGCACCTCTCTTCCTGTATCTTTCTGTCTGTCTATCTGTCTCTGTCACGTACTGGTCATAGTGGTGTGCACACTCTATCTCATTGTGCATTGCATCATATTAAATTTGTAAAATTATGATCATGCAGTAACATTTTTGTGTAAATCATGGTTCCTACTGGCTTAATGAGTGGAAAATGTGACTTAGGCTAATCACGTCCATGGACTACGTCCACCCGTTTCCCATATACTGTAATATTTGTGAGCCATGGAGATTGTAAAAAATGTAATTACTGGGGTTGACGATTGATGCATGTTTCCCACTTATAAGCTGTAATGGACACCCTTTTGTTTCTCCAGGCTCTCTCTGCCTCAGATTTAAGCCTTGTGGTTTTCATCTGTGAGAAGGTAAATCCACAGCAAGTATTCAACCAGACTCCATGTCCATTACAACAGCATGTGCTGCTTTCACTGATACAACAGCTTTCAGCCGACATGGCGAATTATACAGATCTGAAGCACAAGTAAGTGATTACTTTACAAATTGCAAGTCATAAGACTTGGTATTGCAAAAGCCCCCCCCCCCCCCTTTTTTTTATTAATATATATATATATATATATATATATATATATTTTTTTTTTTTTTTTTTTAACTTGTCAACAAATTTTCCAGGGTAAACACATAGTAACCACTTTGCTGTTTTGTAATGGCTGTGTAAACTAATCTACACGTGCAGTAGATGAAAAGAAATGAGGATCCTTTTGTGTTTATACAGGGAGAATTTCAAACCATGTCCCTGAACACTGCAGCTGTCACAGAAGCATTATCACATAGGAAAAGGGTTGAAATGTCCAAGAATTTTTCTTGGATATTTCAACATTTAAAGATGAGGACACTACATTGCCTCAGAACATCGGGATAAAAGTATCCAGTGACACAGCATTATATACCAGAAGACTGGCATCCTCAACAAGATTAGGTTTATCAGCCAAAAGAATATTATTTCCTGTCATACATATTTCTTCCGAGCTGAATGGCAGTACACTGTCCTCTTATGTCACAATGCTATTAATGTTTTATATTCGCCATGCAAGTCCAAAATGCTTCCGTAGGCTTTAAAGATTGCAAGGTATTTGTGATTGGCTCATTCTTTTCCTAGGGGTGATTTTGCTTACTGACTTTCCGATGTTGGTTTTAGAACCCTTCAAATGTTTGTTGTTCTCTTGAAGCAGCTGTTCTGAGTTTTACGAGAGTCAGAATGAGACAAGTCTAAAGATGCTTCTGACACACATCTGTTTATCTCGTCAACCCATTCGTAAAATGTTCTTGCCATGCTTTCCAATCTTAACTCTGCTCTCACCTTTATGCTTGATGCAGCTCCTCTGATATCAGTGCTGTTTGCTAGGGCGCCAGAAATGTGTCCTAATGCTGGAGAGGATTTTTATATGATGGATCTTGTGAACAGGTGGTTAAGTAAAGAGCTCAGATTGGGTTTAACTAGCTCAGTTTGGCCAATAAAGTCATGAGGCATTCTCATGGGGTGTATGTGTGTGACAATACAGAACACCACAATATACCAGCCTGCAACCACTTCAGAAATGAAACACATAAAATTTCAGTCACTTGGTTCACTGAATGTTATTATTAACAAATGTGACTATTTGTATATAACTAATTACACTTTAAATAACTTTCAGTAAGCAGCTACAGCACGCAATAAATTTCATCAGACACTATGAAATTGCCTGATATCGATTTTCTTGCACTTGTGACTTGAGCTTGAAATTTGTGGAGCGATGTTGAACACTTATGAACTGGTTAACAACAAAACTGCCAGCTCAGTTAACAATCCCAAGCTACGCATCATGTGGAATTTCCTAGTTTAAAATCTAGTAAAAATCAGCAAATATTCTGATTTGCTAATTAACAACCCTTCTCAAATATCGTGGGTTGACATTTTGAATGTTCAAAGTTCCAATCTGTGATTGAACCCCAAATTTAATTACAGGCCTCCACAAAAATTCCCATCAAAAACTGTCCTCAGAAATCCCAGAAAACCCGTTCGATGGAATTCCCAGCAAAACAGATGCTTTCTACCCACACTGAGCTAAGGTAGACATCTGTATCTCCCAAAATCTAAAATTATAAAATAGCACTCTGTTGCTAGATACATAAATGCTGCCAACTGTGAAAAAATAATAGCTATTCTATCTCTCTTCACAGAATGTAAACACTACCAATGCAAATTAAATCTCCAAACAAATTAATAAAATATTAATTTCCCTTATCTGCATTCTATCTAACTGTCCCTGGGATTGAATCTAAGTCTACAGAATAATGCTCACTGCCTTGGCCTCATTACTTGAACGTGATAGTACTATTCATAAAATGTTTTCCAGTGTTATGTCAAACAGTCTTCAGAAATGCAGTTTAATGTGGCTTAGCTTGAAACATGAGCTAACACACAGTTCAACATTGTGTGGTGAATTTTCAACCTTTATCCTAATTTCTTTTTCCTTCCAAGAGTCAGTGTTCACTGCTGTGTTGTATGTTAGGTTGTTTGGCTGGTGTAAGGGGTTTGTCTTCAATATGGGGTGGTTCAAGGTCAAAGTACCCATCCCCTTTCTGTATTAGGCTCATGTTCAATGCAAATCTCATATGTTTTTGTAATCATTTTGAACCACAAGAAGTGAGAAGATAAAAAATTGAGAATATAAACATCAAGGAGCTGTACAAGTTTTTTTGTCTGTATACCCCTTGTGTTTGTTATGGTCTTGTGCCATGGCATTTTCATGCTCATCACAGAAATTACCGTCGACTACAGGATGATGCACATTCATCAATATATTTACACAACATTTGGCTTTCCATACTATGGCTGTCAAGTTACCCCTCATCCTAGTGTGTGTCACCCCATTTCAATTTCAGTGTCTTTCCAGTATCCTTAGACATTCTTTTTATTTGATCTGACAGTACCACAGCAGTTTATTGTCTTAGTCTGTAAATTGTCAAATGAGTCTGGAGATGAGAAGAAATTATTCACCCACACTGTATGGCCCATATCATATGTTCAGTCATTAAACATTAAGTCATGTTACTGTTGCATGAGTAGCTGTCACTGAAGTGGGTGGGACATTCCTGTCTTTGCCTAAATACACAGTTAAATTTCACATAACTCCTATAGAATCACAAGGCTCTTAGATTCTTGTCCCAAACCATTTGTATTTCCATGGTATCGTTTGAAAACGACTGTACTTGTGAAGAACACAATAATGTAATTGACTGCTAATATTAAGTTGGACTGTAATGTTTAGCATATTCTTCATTGAGCTAGTCAAATATAGTTCTCAGTTTCGATACTCAGTTGTGATTGTCAAATATGTAAGATTTGAAGCTTTGCAGTGAACAGATTCACCAAATTGGTCTTGGTCTATTAGCCACCAATGTCGTGAGGAACTGCTTTGACCCCATCATGAGGGTTCATGCAGTGGGGAACCACAAGTTGCTGATGTATGCTATATACACGTGTGTGTTAGTTCATCAGTCTGGAATATTGGATCTGTCCTGATTGATGCTGACATCCACTTACTTTTCTTTTTTAATGGAAGACCTTATGACCAGAAAGATGGCATAGCTATAACATTACCAATGGCACTAGTTGTGGCAAATTGCTACATGGAAAACTTTGAATGACAGGTGCTGAACAGTGCCCCTATAAACCAACATGTTGGTACATGTATGTAGGTGACGCGTCTTTTATCTGGCCACTTGGAATAGAAGAATTAAATGGATAATTTACCACTTCCAAACGCATGTTTGACTACTGACTGGTTATACTGAGTTGTTTGTAATGGGTGAGCTGACTTTGAGATTATTCATTGGTGTAAATTCCAGTAATCTCCTCTGCAATTTTATGATATCCATTGATGGCAGCCATATATGGCCACAGCATGTGGGAAGAAAAATAAATTGATCTTATCCACATTTATTTGCATATTGTGTTGGTCCTTGATTTTAGGCTTGTATCTTATGTACATGGTGAATGATGCAGGAATGAGAAGTACTTTCATTTGAAACATAAGGAGAGCTTTGACTAAAACAACATTTCAAGGCACTTTTAAATTTCTCAGTGCAAATTGACTCCTGTTTCCCATTAGAACAGGAGGTGAAATCATCGTATGTGCATCGCCAGACAACATGAGTGTATAGCCATTTAGTTTGACCAGTTGCATGCTGTTTGTGAAGTAGGAGTAAGGGAGATGTTCCGTCCGTCCATCTACCTGTGTGACAGGTGTTCAAACCTTCTAGTGGTTATGGCACACATGGGGTATACATTTCTTTTTTGTGATGTGCCTTCTATAATGTATAATAAAGTACACTTTTTAATATAACATTGTGTATTTAACTCATATACTGCACAACAAATAATTTTGGTTACAATTGGCCAACATATAGTGTACTCTATTTCCAAGCCTTTCTAATTTTCCACTTGAGCTTAATGTCTTTTGTAAGTGTCAATGATATGAGAACTTGTTTGATAAGCATACACTCATCTCATGTTCCATACAGTTGAGGTATTTGCTTCTGTTGCATTTTATGTTTTTAAGTGCCAAACATCCCAACTCACATCCAGATTGTTAAAGCATTTTTCTCAGTTTCTGGATAGTAATCTCTCACAGAAATCCAGACTGTATCAAACAGCTCATCAGAACATTTTGTTTGAAAAGTGTGATTTGTTGAAAGAGGCTGTAACCTCTTGTCTTCTGAGACTGGAAACATTTGAATCAGGTGTCGGTGTGAAGGGGTTCCTTACCCACTTGTACTGCCATGCAGCTGAAGAGGAATAGTTTTTGCATTTTCAATGAATGGAAACATTTCAAGGTTACCTTCCGTGGCTGTTTTCCTCCAGATTATTATTTTGTGCTGTAATGTCATGACATCGTCAGTACTTGTCAGGACATTTTCAACTTTAGCTTCTGTGTTAGTGTTCACACTATTCAGATGTCTAAATATATATCCATGAAATGTTAGTTTGGTGCACCAAAGTTCAGAGTTAAGGTATTCACAGAAATTGCTATTTCCTTCATTTACATAAAATAGCAGCATTTCTTTAAATTCATACACATGAGCCAACACCCTCCCCTTTGCAGTGATATCACATCTGTGAGGAATCAAACACTTGTGTGTATCTAGGAATTGTAAAATGAAGCAAGCAAGAGATTGCTGTGGAATTTGTGATACCAAAAATATGAGCCATACAAACCTCAGTTCAGATTTCAGGACAGTACATTTATATCATATTTCAAAGAGACATTTTTTTTAGTATGGATGTTACATAACTCTGTCTCTGTAGAGGAACACAGTGAAGCAGGTAAACCATTGTGCAGCATGCCCCACAGACTGCAGCAGTAGTATTGCTGATAATTTTACTGCAACAATTAATCAAGATGAGAAACCTGAAAAGAAGTAACCATTGGTATTGATGAATTAAAACATTAGATTGCAGTCTACCCAGTTTTGACACTATGTAGTTTGTAGGTTGACACTAACATTTTGGAGAAATATGGTACCACCGTCTTCAGGATTAAATGAACAGTAGACCAATTTCATCAACCTTGAAGATGGGTGCAGCATGTTCCTCTAAAACATTGTTGTCAACCTGCAAATCTACATGGTATCAAAACCCAGACAACTACATCTGAAAAATAGATTGCCTGCCTTGAATGCTTAAGAACTTTCATAAATAAAATATGTCTGACATTTCATTTGTTTTAAGATACCTGGAAGAAGCAGTTATGAACTTGGATCCAGCAAACCCTTTGACAAGAGAACATATGCCAGGAGTTCTGAACAACTTGCAGCACCAGCTGACAGCTTACATTGCGAGCAACCCCAATAACAAGATTACCCGCAGCATGAGGATGCTCAGTATGGCCACACGGTCTCTGCTGAATGGATAGGGTATGTTAAATTCTTTCTGTATCCTTGTTGTTTAGCTTCTGTTTAATCATGTGTCTGTTATGTGAATGGGTAATGCAACATCAAATGGGCCTGATGACACTTAAACTTGTTACATTCCACTGTATTGACATTTTGTTTAATTTGTAGGCATGATTTGTTGGCAGAGATACAGAGTGAGACAGTTACAATCTTTGCTCGAGGTATTATCCAAACATTTACTAGGGTGCAGGCTGGACAGTCTGGGGTTTGAATCCTGGTAGGGGCAAGAGATTTTTTTCTTCTCCAAGAACATCCAGGCCGGCTCTGGGGCCTACCTGGCCTTCTATTCAATGGGTACTGGGGGTAAAGCGGCCAGGGCATGGAGTTACCACTCACCTCCATCTAGTGTCGAAGCTAAGAATGAGTGGAGCTGTACATCTGCTCCCCCTATATATGCCTTCATGGCATGGAGAGGGAAAACTTTACCTTTACCTTTATTATCCAGACATTTACCTAGATAGGCTTAGGAAAAGCAGAAAAAGTTGAATTTACAATAGTTGGCCTCAGGGGCCAAGAAATGAACCTGGAACATTGTGAATGTGAAGGAGTGCTACAGGTTAACCATACAAGACTTGGAAACTAAGGTTGTCATATCATCATCACAGATGCATAAGCTTCTCCGCTGTTGAGGCGGATGAAAAGAAACATTGTACAGTGATCCCTAGCCCAACTTGGAAATGGGGGGGGGGGGGGTGCAATCATGGCATGTTGAGCAAATCTGTGTTGCACAACTTCTGGTGGTAAAAATGAGGTTTTGTGAACGTGGATGCTTATGGACCACCCCATCATTTGAACTACCCACATTTTTGGACATTAAACATTCACACAGTGCTTGGCAGCTGATGCTGCCAGCTTCTGCAGCAGTTGAATCAGTGACCACCCTCACTTCTCCACGTGTATTTAAAATTTTTAGCATTCAGCAAATTTTTTTCTTTATATTATTTTCAGCCACACAGTCAAACCCTTCATTGGGTGAGGGGTTACTGTACTACATTAATAGGAAAATCATACTTCATCCTGTAATTTGGAAAAGGGCTGAATGTAAACTGGTAAAATATGTTTGTCTTCAGATACACAAATATGAACACATAATTGTTGCAGTCACCCACTAGGTTATCAACATTCCTCTTATGTCTCAAGATTGTGAACCCAATTTTCCAGACAAATGTCCAAGCAATCAGTCCCTATTTGAACCAGTTTATTTTTTCTTGTTACTCTTAACTTGGTGACGCACCATTTCAGCATTCATCATGTTCCCTTGTGTTTGCTGATGATTTATGTACTTTTTAAGCTTCATCACCTAGTCTTTATTGGGTCCTACAATTAAATTGTTTTTATCATCCCAAAAATTTTGACTTATAAATCAAGACATAAATTAATGTATGTACTTCTTAAATATGTTTATAGCATGGGTACTGTATATTTTTTGGCATTTTATTTCTTTAGTTTTATTTTTGAGTACATTTTGGAATGAATTAATCACAACATTTGGTCTGTGTATAAAGAAATACTGAGTTACAAGCAGATTTTCAGTAATACTATCTTAATAACTTGGGAAGTTATTTAAGGACCAGTGGATTTAATGTCCCATTGAGCTAAGTGTAATATAAAAAGTTCTTCATTATGTCTTTCTCATGTGGTGTACTGTATAAAGTTAAGTGTCCATTGTATTCCAGCAGTTCTCCAGAACCAAACAACTGTTTAGAAAATCATCAGTCCAGCTACAGAAGGTCCTCACAGAAGATGGTATGTGGATCTTCATAACTGTTACAGTTGTGGAAGTAACTCGTAGCTCCTATGTTCCTTCAGATACGTGAATATAATGCAGCTAGAAGGAATTAACTAACTACATGGAGCAGAGTCCTTCCTGAGAAGCTAACATGTCCTCAGCTAGTCAAGAAATTTCCCGCATTTTATGGAATCTGAAGGTTTATTGCTGCATTCACAAGAGCCCGCCACCTGTCCCTATCCTGAGCCAGATCAACCCAGTCCATGTCCCCCTGATCCCACTTCTTGAAGATCAGTTTTAATATTATCCTCCCATCCATGCCTAGGTCTTCCAAGTGGTCTCTTTCCCTCACGTCTCCCCACCAAAACCCTGTATGCACCTCTCCTGTCTTTCATATGTGCCACATGCCCTGCCTATCTCATTCTTCTTGATTTGATCACCTGAATAATATTTGGTGAGGACTACATATCATAAAGCTCTTCATTTTATACACTTCTCCACTCCCCTGTTACCTTGTCCCTTTTAGACCCAAATATCCTCATTGGCACCCTATTCTCGAACACCCTCAGCCTACATTCCTCCCTCAGTATGTATGAACAAGTTTCACACCCATACAAATGATAGGCAAAATTATAGTTCTGTATATCTTAATCTTTATATTTTTGGATACCAAACTGGAAGACAAAAGATGGCAGGAATTATTGATAGTTAAACTATTTCCATCTCTGCATAATTTCACTAGTACAGAGTCTTCCAGTTTTAAGTGTGTCAGATATAACCTCAAAGTTTCAAACAATCATCATGTTTATAATTGTTAATATGTAAAGAATATTGATACTCATCATGTAGGGATGTTACATTCATTTCACTTGCCTAGCTTCAGATATTCATCAGCTGTTACCACAAAAACAGGGCAAAATATAAATATTGTAATGATCACATTATTATGCATTGTACCAAAAAGTTACTGCATCAAATATTGCATATTACAAATATTTGCAGAAGTTCTGCTAAACGCTTATAAGGAGATTGGTTGAGAAGTGAACACAAAAAAACTTAAGTATTATGTTCATGCATCATTGTAATGCAATGCAGAATAATGACACAGAGATAGCAGAGAATCCTTTACAGTATAGGGCAACGTTCACGTATTTCAGAACAACAGTAACAAATCAGAATTACATTCACAGAGAAATTATGAGCACACTGTATTCACAGAATTGTTGCTAGTATTCAGTTCAGAATCTTTGTCTTTCAATCAGCTATCAAAAATGTAAATACTGAAATTATTGTACATGTTGTCTCTAACATTAGGGACAAAGACTGAGAGCATTTGTGAACAGGGTGTTGAGGACAGAAAGCTTTAGAAAGATGCCTAATGAGGAACTCATAATTTGCACTGTTCACCAAATATTGTTAGAGGTAATCAAACGCAAGAAAGATGAGATGGTCAGAGCATGTAGCACACATTGGACATATACAAAATTTAGTCAAAGCCTTGGAAGAATTGGGTGTAGATAAGAGGCTATTAAATGGGTCTTACAGATAATAGAATATGCGGGCATGGATTGGATTCATCTGGCTGAGGATAGAGACCATTATCTCATGCAAACACAATAATGAAGCTTTGATGGTAGAAATATAAAAATACAGAGGTGAGGTTGTCTCTGATGGTATCAGTCATACCAAGTTTTATGAATGTCCATCAGTTGTTTCAAAAGTTACTAGAGAAGAGAGTTGTACATAGATAACATCGCACACATATCTTGCCTTGTGCTAAAACTTCATTCTCAAGATCAAAGATTGAAACTGATCCTTGTTGAGTGCAAATCAAACCCTTGTTCCTACGCCAGACTCATGTATGAAGCAAGCCAATTTTATAATTTCATCATCAGAAGCAAAGAAGGAGTTGAGTTGCAGTAAAAATTTCAAGTCTTGAAACCACGCTGGCTTTCTTTTCATAATCTTTTGTGGTTACAGTGTTAATTTTTCTGTTCAGCTCAATGACACACACTCTTTCATCTCAAGGAAAACAAGTGGTGTTTGATATTCCTTAAGAGCATTTTTTAAGATTATACAACTCTGTGTTTAACTGATAAATATTTATTGCTGTTCTTTCTGACACAGATTCCTTATGAAGAAGCTTCCAGAAGCCTTGAGAGAATGTTCTAGAAGCTTTTTGATGTCATAATATGTATAAAATAACTGGTTTTGTTGTCTTACTCTGTGTCACCATTACTAAATCAGTACAACACCTAAATGCGAGGGTTGCCCAGAAAGTAATGCCCCCCCCCCCCCCCCTCTCTCTCTCTCGGTAAATGTTTTATTCCTAGATCATGAAAATTACACATTATGAAGAGTGATGGTTTGACTCCGTAACATATTTTTTCACAAAGCCTCTGTCCACGTCTGCGGCCTTGTGCCAAGGACCAAGTGTGTGTATTCCTTGTCGGTACCATGCTTTGTCCTGCTCACATACCCAAGTTCTTACTGTGCAAATCACATGATCATCAGTCTCAAACTTTGTATGGCAGATTGCAACCTTCACGGCCCAAGTAGGTGGAAATCTGAAGGTGCTAGATCGGGGCTGTAGGGTGAATGGGGTAACACTGTCCACCCAAACTTTGTGATGGCTTCCCGAGTCTTCAGACTTGTGTACAGCCTTGCATTGTCATGCTGAAGCAAGATTTATGTTGGATTCTTGTGAGGCTGAACTTGTTTGAAACACTTCCCCGAGTTCCTTTGCTGATTGAAAAACCGAGTGCCAGTTGTCAAGTTGCGATGTGTCGATTCTCGCGAACGATGGCATCAGCATGCTGCTGAAACAGCTAACAGCTGTGACAGGACGGCCTGAGCGAGGCAAATGGTGGAGCTATGCTTTTCCTGTTTCAGAAGCCGTCACTCTTGTCACCCAGCGACCAACAGTGCTTCTGTCAACCACAGCACTTCCATAAACATTGCAAAAACATTTGTGGATGTTTCTTACCGACTGTTTCTCGGCAACAAGAAATGCTGCAACAGCAGTGCTGTCTGTCAGAAACCTTTACAACTTCATACATAAATTCCAGAAACTTCAAATTTGTTTAAAATCTCACATTCCTAGCTTTTTTAATGGCCAAGAAAAAAAATATGAGGCCTTACTTTCTGGGCATGCTATGTGTTATACAATCTAAACAATTTTTAGAATAGCTTTAATAATCACATAATTATTTCAGTTAATTTTACTTTGTGTTCACCGTGCATCTTAGTATTAATATTCACTCATTCAACCAACGAATGCACTTATAAATAAATTTTTCACTATACCCTACATATGTTTTGGCCTTAATTTGGCCATCATCAGGGGTAACTTGCTATGTACACTTCACTTATCACCGTCCATTTGGCACTGTTATTCAACTATTATTTTGTCAGTGTTACTACTGTACACTAGAAGTCACAAGTATATATATATATATATATATAAGGTTTTGCAGGTAATTTTCTTGAATTCGTTTGGTGTATATGACGTCCATTCGTTTTCGAACTATATTGGCACTGCACTTTTTGTAGGGTGTTTGTCGTTATTATCTATTGAGATCGTCGAAGTTATTAAAACTTGTTATTAAATTATTTAAACTATTAAAACTGTTAAAACTGTTGGTTATGTTTCGGACAAGAATGCAAGTCATATACACCGTAAAAACTCAAGGACCGTCATTCGCACCTATGTAACGAGACAACACTACAACAGAATACGGACTTCAGTATAAATATAACCAACGGTTTTAACAGTTTTAATAGTTTAAATAATTTAATAACAAGTTTTAATAACTTCGACGATCTCAATAGATGATAACGACAAACACCCTACAAAAAGTGCAGTGCCAATATAGTTCGAAAACGAATGGACGTCATATACACCGAACAAATTCTAGAAAATTACCTGTAAAACCTTATATATATATATATACTTGTGACTTCTAGTGTAAAGTAGTAACACTGACAAAATAACAGTTGAATAACAGTGCCAAATGGACGGTGATAAGTGAAGTGTACATAGCAAGTTACCCCTGATGATGGCCAAATTAAGGCCGAAACATATGTAGGGTATAGTGAAAAATTTATTTATAAGTGCATTCGTTGGTTGATTGAGTGAATATTTCAGTTAAATTATTTTTCTTAATGTAAAACCAAATTTGGACTGCCACAGTCTTCATGGCAATTTGATGATGATTACTCTGTTTTTGGGTGATGACAGCATGTAGAATTAGGATGTAATGCTATGTAGTGTTCTGGCAGTCCGTACTATCTCCAACACGTTAGCAGTACAGCCCACTTCTATATGACACCATCACCCAAGAACAGTGTCAGCATCAGAAATATGTTTGAAATTTAAAGTACTTTACTGTATTTTGCTCTCACAGTAACATCTGCAACAGAGGAACTCCAAGGGTCATTAATTCTATCTTTTAGTTTGAAATTATAAACCTGAAAATCTAGACCAATAAAAAAAGTCCTGTAATTTTTCATATGGCCCTTAACCCTTTACCACCTGCATTAACATTAGAAGACTGCATTTTCCCTCATAGTGTATTTACAGTTTTCATGGTTCACAGAATAAACAGTAACTATTTTCTACAGCAGCATTAACCTGCTGGTCTTTGTAACAGAGATACGTAGGCCATTCAAATTTAAACGAGAATTTAGTTCCCTTTCGAGCACAAATCAACTTGTATGAACGTGCTTGTGCTGACAAGTTATGACATGTTTAAACTTGCAACCCACACTAGTCGGGTCCCTCTCCATCTCAACCATCAGGTGCAATCAAGATGGCAGAGCAAGCAGTACCCAGCAGTGTTGCGCAGCATATAATTATCAAATTTCTCACGAAGGAAGGTGTCATTCCTTCTGAGATCTTTACCAGGCTTCAAGCACGGTTTGGGGATGAATGTTTGTCACAGCCAAGGGTGTTCAGTTGGGTGAAATCATTTCAAGAAGGACGAGACTGTGTTGAAAATGAACCTCACGCTCGGCGACCAAGAACTTCTGTCAATCCAGACAACGTTTTGAAAATTGGTGAACTTATACAGGCTAATTGTCGCATAACTGTTCTTGAACTGTTACAGGAAGTAGGAATTAGTGTAGGGAGTGTTGAAGAAATTCTTCACGAGTTGAAAGTCAGTAAAGTGAGCGCAAGGTGGGTCCCACGGCTCCTGTCACTGGAGCACAGGGAAAGATGTTTAGTGGTCGTTACTCAACTTTTGCAACGACACGAGAGAGAAGAAGCCAAATTTTTGGACTCAGTTGTGACCTGTGATGTGACCTGGGTCCACTACTTCACTCCTGAATCAAAAATATCAAGCAAGCTGTGCAAACACGCCCATTCTCCACCCCCAAGAAAAGCGAAAGCAATTTTTTCAGCGGGGAAGATCATGGCTGCTGTGTTCTGGGATTCAAAGGGTATCATTCACCTGGACTTTCTCACTAGTCAAAAAACCATGAATGCGCAGTACTATTCAACTCTCCTGAATGAAAAAGTGAAGCCGGCAATCTGCTCAAAGCAAAGAAAAAGGCAGCATTCAGTTTTCTTCCTCCAAGACAATGCTTGTCCTCACACGGCAGCTTTAACAATGGCAACTCTACTGAAACTGAAGTAGGATGTTGTGCCTCATCCACCATACAGTCCAGACTTAGCTCCATCTGATTATCATTTGTTTGGACCAATGAAGAGGGTTTTAGGAAGCAAGAGATTCTGGAATAATGATGAGGTCATTGCAGCTGTGCAAAGTTGGATACACGAGCAACCGAAAACCCTCTTTGAAACTGGATTTAAGAAGCTTCCAGAACGTTGGCACAAGTCTATGGCAGTCAACAGGGACTACATTGAAAAGTAGTGTGTAAAACTTTTCCATTTTATTGTGAATACATTTTTTAGAAACGAATTTTCGTTTAAATTTGAACATCCCTCGTACATTGTATATTCTGTGAATTACAAACTGATTTTTTGAATACTCATATTAATTTCAGGCTGTGAAGTGTTGAAGTTCTGTGCTGTACAGATAATACTTTTGGGTATCTTAAACATCCAACTGACAGAACTCTAAGAGCCATGCATTTGACAGACCTGGTAACATCAGAACATAAGTTCTCAATGTATAGCCTTTCAACAGTTCTGAAGCCTTCAGACAATCACAGTAGTTTGTTCAGACACATTATTATTTTGGGGTGGTGACAGTGTGTTACAGTGGGCTGGGAGAGATCTGTGTTCAGATTAGTGGATCCCAAAGTATGTGCAGACCAATGGAAATGTATTAGAAACTAGTTTCAATGTGTATTAAACTGACATAGTTGTGTATATCTTTTACAGTGATGTGTATGAGTAGGCACCAGCCATTCTCTTCAGCTGTTTGTGTTGCTGCATTACATTGCAACAGCCAGTAGCGACACTTCTATCTCAGGAAGCGTATGTCAGCATGTCACCACAAAGAGGATAACCTCCAATTTCACTTGGCTTGTACATACATTCTGTATTTTCATATTCGTATCATGTGGTTTCTACAGTAAGAAAATTCATAAAAATTCTAACTCATAAGGCTTTAATTTATAATTCTCATTATGTTGTTTCTGAGAAATCTGGATTGAAGCCCTGAATATTAGTTAGCAGTTCTTATTCTCCAAGAAAGTGTGAAACTTTTGTATCACTCATGTTATCCACGAGTCTCATATAGTTTGGTTTGTCTTTTATAGGAACTGTAAGATAAACTTGGGTACTAAGTGTAAATTTCAATGTAGTAAAACATGTTTATTTTCCACAGCATATTATATAATTTTACAGACAGTTTTAAATATTCAAGACACTAGCTGCAAGCTTTGACACATTATGACACTGGGTGAGCCTGACCATTATTTGCTTTTTTTACCTTAAGGATGTCACTTTTGTTATTTTTAATTTAAGATATGTAAAGATTAATACTGTGCCATTGTACTTTTCCTTCTATATACTATTAAAGTAAAAACAGGTTCACTTTAGTTACATGTTTACCTCCAGAATTGCAGCTGAAATATTATACTGATGCACGTACAAGACAGGAACTCCCTCTGTGAGAAGGGAGGAGATTTAAATATCATTTATATGAGAACACATGGTCCTAATTAAAAAATTGCAACTATTATATATACACTTTCAGTTTCTTCTCATTTTTTAAACTTTTACAAGACTGTATACTTTATATTTCACCACAGTAATCACCCTTGTTTGGTAAGCTTCAGAGCAGTCTTAACCTTTATCCTTCTGGGGTGGGTATTTAAATTTTAGCACATGGTTCATTGAAAATGTATTATTTGGACCGAAAAAGATAAAATTATGAAATAAACAGCATTTTGTGGAAACTAAAACAGAGATTATGCAGCATGTCTTAAAAATGCAGTAAATTTCCTTGTTGCCTGAATATATAAAATTAATTTCTAGGGGTGTTTTCCTACATGTGTGTGCAGGTGGTCACAGGTTTTTAAAATGTGAACTGCAGATTTATATCCCAACCCTGACATCCATATGCTGCTGCTTTCTTTATTTCTGCATTTAGAGCAAACAATGTACCTTCTATTGACTTAGACTTCTCAGTTTTTTGGTGTGGCTGTCCTTAAAAATTATTTCTCTTGAAGCCTAGGCACAGTATTTTCTGATGCATGTCAAGCTGGTATGCTGCATTCACAAACAATTCCACATTTTCTACATAAGTCTTATACCAACAGAATCGTATACAAAATTTCCTCAAACCTCTTTTGTGTTATCTGCCTGTAAATTATCACTGGGTTCAAAAATGTTAAGTTCAGTAACCTCTTCAAACATTCCAGATACCATTTACACATGCTCTTCCTATATAGTCTGTAAGCAGCAACTGATCCTTGACGTCCACTACCCCCCTCATATGTTTGTGACAGTTCCTACATGAGAGGCCTTGTTTTGTCTCAGGGATATGTTGAGAGCATGGTTAACATTTTTTGTCACACCATTTCACCACATTAATTGCACCTTAATATCTGAGCTATAATTTCACCTTGAATTTATTTTCTTTTACCTCCTTTCAAAGACTTTCTATTGAACCCTAGTGTTCCTGCACAATCTGTAGAATATTCTACCTTCAATTTCATTGCTAATTAAGGAATGCTATAAAAATTGCCCATCCATAATATGTGTCTGTTTATTGGAGGCTGCAGAAGTTACATAACAATGCACAGCTTTTGGTGGTATCAGGTAAACTCACATTTGACTCAGTTTCCATGTCTTCCTGTGTAAACAAGGGAACACCACTGACATTCTGTGTTGACTTGCTGCCAAACTTTGAAGCTTCCAGGGGCAACTACTGTCCAAAGCAACACTTTAACTTGTGACCCATGAAGGCAGCAATACACAGTAGTATAATACATATAATACATTATGTTTTAAAAACCCTTTGTGGCCCTTCAACTCATGTGTGTCCAAGTGGCCTGCAGTTAAACAAGGTTGCACTTCACTGATCTAAAGGATAAATGCACCTTTTATGATGTCAAACTTTGTTTTTGTTGTAGTTTGGTTAGGTTATTTGGCACCTTTTAAGGAGGTGACAGAATATACAATACATTTTGAGTCATTTTGATGGGCCCTTGTATGTCAACTTTCTGTCACTAAGTGAAGATATCTGCATTATCAGCTCAAATGTGTCTATTCATATCCATAAAACCAGGTGTTGATGTTAATCTGTTTTTTTAAAATAAGACTTGCAGACACTTCTTGAACATGGGAAGTCCTAACATAACTTAAACTTCACCTCCTGTGACAGGTTTCCACAACCTTACAGAACAAAAAGAAAAGAGATTACCTCCTGTATTTTTGTACTCGTGTGTGTATATCTGCTGGTTTCCTGAATGATGGTTTTACAGTGCTTTTGTCAAACAACAACTGAAAGCAGTCTAAAATATCTGTAATATTTTCAGCACCATTTTTGAGTCCAGAATCACCACAAAAAACATCTCAGTCCCCAGAGTAATTGTTCATGCACTGCCAAATTAAATCTTGATTCATTAGATTTTCTTCATCAGCACTGTCACCCTGATTTATTATAACATCAACAAAGGTAACATCAGTGACACAGAATTTATTTCAGCTGGTGTGACTGAAAAACAACTATCAACACAAAGGGTCAGTGAATTGGAGTCGAGGAAAAACCTACAGAAATTAACACACTGATCTTGTTTGGAAGTTGACATAGCACCACACATCAACTTGTGTGCAGTGCCTCTGTATTAGACAGATATACTTCTATGTAAGAAAAATACTCTGCATATGATTATTAATGTACACGGGTAGCCCTTGTTTTATGCCCCAGTGGTGTTCCTAAGAAAGTGGGTGTGGAGCTTAGGTGCAGTCAAATCAATGAAAGTCTTTTCGTATATGGTATATAGACATATACTGCTGATATTACTAGTGAAATAAACAATTACTCTTTAAAGACCTGCATTTGCATATGTGAAAACATAAGAAAACACCCATAGAAATTAATTTTATGTATTTAGGCAACATGGAATTTTGTGACATTTTTAAGACATGCTCCATAATCTTTCATTTTCCAAAAACTGCCACTTATTTCATAATTTTATCTTCTTATGTTCAAATAATACATTTTTAGCCTATGTAAATTTAAAAGGAATTGTAAACAACTTGTGTACACAACTGTGAAATGGATGAGATCGCTTGAGGAAGCTGGTGGTGTTGGCAGTAGCTGCATTATAGATGGAGGGCAGGGAAGGAATAGGGTGGGTAAGATGATGAGGTACGTGATGATGACAGTACCTGGGTTCGAGTTAAAGAAGGGGGAGGTGTTCATTTGAGTCAAATGATGAAGTAGGTGGTGGTGGTAATGCAAGGGAGGTGGAAGGTTTTTCACTCGCATCAGATAGCTGCTCAGCTGATGGGTAGCCAGAGGTCGAAGGTTGAGGTTCAGGTGTTACACTTCCTTTTGTTGTTTTAAAGTAAGAATCCGATGATATTTGGGAGGCTTTCATTTTTCTTTCTTTCAGTATTTCAGAATAACATTTCACTGATGCTAAAACATCTCTTTTCACTTTAGAACTTCTTTCTGTGTTTGGATCCTCTTCATCAAAAAGTGCTAGAGCTCTGTCAATGATTCGCAATGCTTCAGACAACCTTTCGCTTCTGAGCATACGCACAACTTCATCCTCTTCTGTGCCCTCCTCCCCTGCTACCTCCCTACTTTCTTCTTCTAGTTCAATTAAATCTTCATTGGATAATTCCTCTTTGTCAGACATTAATACATCCACGACATCATCCAAGTCGACCTCATTAAACCCAACAATATTTGCCAACTGTACAATTTTTTCTATCGTTTGATTCAAATCCTCATCAACACTGAACCCTTTACAATCATGCACGAGATAAGGGCACATTTGTTTCCAAACTCCATTCATACATGAACGTGTCACTGCAGCCCAAGCTTCACCAACAAGCATTATTGCATCTCTAATAGTTAAACTTTTCCAAAATTCTTTTACACTCATGTTTTTATCGTCCACAGCCCTCACCAACATATCAAATGTTTTCTTCAAATAGTAGGTCTTAAATGTTGCTATCACACCATGATCCAGCGGTTGTATTAGAGATGCTGAGTTTGGAGGAATGAATGCCACTTGTATGTGCTCACAAAGATCCTGAATTATTGTAGGATGGGCAGGGGCATTGTCAACAATGAGGAGAATTTTAAAGTCCAGATTTTCTTTTGCACAGTATTCTCGCAGTTCGCCTTCTAGTTTTGATGTTAGGTAGTCAATGAAAAGTGAACCTGTTACCCACCCCTTGGCATTTGAATAAAAATGCACAGGTAAAAGATGTTTCACATAGCCCTTTAAAGCACAGGGATTTGCAGAATAGTACACCATTACTGGCTTCAATTTATAATCCCCCTCAGCATTACCACCTAAAAGGAGAGTAAATCTATCCTTAGCAGCATTTTCCTCTTGAGAAATGTAGGTCCTAGAAGGCATCCTTTTCCAGAAAACAGCAGTCTCGTTGATGTTGAAAATTTGTTTAGATGAATAACCTCCTTTCTCAATGATATGCTGCAGTTCCTTAACAAACTCCTCAGCAGCCACAGTGTCAGCAGGAGCAGCTTCCCCACTCACGTTAATTGTATGAAAATTATATCTCTTTGTGAAGTTCCAAAACCAACCAGAACTTGCATTAAATGGTTTAGCAGTATCATCATCCTTTGAAAGCTCCTCGTAAATAGAACGAGCCTTGCCTTGAACGACAAGCATGCTTATAGGCAAATGGCGTTGATTCTGATCCTCGATCCAAATACTCAACATTTTTTCCATACGTTCCATAGTCGAACTTCTTGAATAACAGATTCTTTTCGCGCTCACTTTAGTTCCTGACTTGGCACTTTCTTTAATTCTATCAGCATTACTGCGAATTGTACGCACTGTACTCTTGGCCAAGCCAAGGGCACGGCAGATATTAGCAATGCGTTCACCCTTTTCAAGCCGATTTATTACTTCTAATTTCTCTTCAATACAGATCGTCTTTCGCCGTCTTTTTATTTGGGTTGCACTAGGAGACGTAGAGTTGCGTTTTTCACTCATTTAGTAAAAAAAGACCAGAAAAGGAAAATAAACACACCACCAAATACACTCAGCCCGTGTTTTACGCCCTGGTTGCGTTCCTGAAAAAGTGGGCGTAAATCAAAGACGATATTGCCGTAAGAAGTAATGGACCAGATAGGGGTTAGGTGCCAATCATACCAATCACTAGGATTACCATACGTCCGGGTTGTCCCGGATATGTCCTCTTTTTCAGGCTTCAGAATTGTGTTCAGGGGAAATTTTTAATTTTACAGAAATGTCCGGGTTTTTGGCCTTTGTCGACTGTCACATTCAATTTTTCGGTGGTCGTTACGTACGTTATAATTCGCAGTTCTCGCAGGCAACGTTTCAACTTCTGAACTTACTTACTCAGTCACTTCCGGTGGATCCGAACGCATGGTCTCAAATTCCGGTTCCGGTTGTTCGTTTTGAATTGTGTACAGTGAGGGTGCGGGACATGTTGTGCGCTCTTTAGTTCGCGTGTCATTTTTATCGCGTTCTCACAATGAGGAAAAGAAAATTTAAATACACGGACAAACTAAAAAAAGCAAATATTCGTGTTAACGAAATGGTCGCGGCGAGTGGGAAGCCGAATGCTTGGTACGTAAAGAAGGAACTTGCATGTCTGCGGCTCTTGATCTTCGAACCCACGTGGAAAGCAAGCACATATTCTCTTTTTCGACCAAAATTTGGAAACTCCTTTTTCCGCTGATATGTCCTCTATTTTATGGTCGATAAGTGGAAAATGTCTCCTTTTCCTGTGATGGATATATGGTAACCCTACCAATGACAGCCTGCTCATATGCTGTATATGTGCATGTATTTATTTATAACTACTACTGCATTACTGATATTAATATAGAAATAAAGAATAATGATTTTTGTACATAGAAAAGGAAGTAAACAACTTGCGTACCGTTGTCATACATGGCACCTGTTACATATCGTCGCTCACGGATTATCAAATTCGCTTTCACATAATCACTTTATTACCCACAGATCATAATATTACAACCGTGAAAATTACTGCCGAGATTATTCATCTTCATGGTCGGCTTTTTTTTTTTTTTTTTTTTTTCGCTTGGTTGACTTCGTGGCGTTTGTAGGCAGAACAAAGGCTTAAGTAAATGTAACTAAACCAGCCAAAGTGCGTCAATCCGAAGATGAGAGAGCGCAAATTGTAAATTGACAAGATGCGTTTAAGCAAAAATACGTAAAACAAGCACGCGCGCACAGTAAGTGACCCAGTTTGTAACATGGATCAGAGGTGGCTTCCAGTTAGCGCGCTGCCTTCCAGTGTTCGTCACCTTCGTAGCTACATTTATGACACGGATGACAGTTGATGTGTAAGCTCCCTGGTGCAAGTTAATGGGGAACTGGAAACATGCACTTATGGCGTCACAAGCGGCGGTTGCGTGCGTTTATGCTTCGTTAGACCCACATAGATGGCAGAGAAAGTGAGTTTTGGGGTGGTTTTGGGCTAGTGTATTAATCTGTGGTGCCGAAATGTGCGGTGGGAATGTGGGTGTCCAGGATTCAACATTATTATTAGCACAATGCTATGCAGTATGTACTTGTTATTTCAGGTATGTCATCGTGTCACATGTGGAAGTACGCTGTGTGGTGTACTTTTCATGAAAGATTTGAAAATTGCTGTTCGCTGTTCAACCCATATAGCATGTCTCATGCTAAATTTATGCAGTACGTGGGTTTGCGTTCAGATTGAAGTTTGTAAGAACGATGAATGGCAAGAGTCAAGCGTAGTGTAGATAAGGAAGGAAAGAAATGAAGAGGAATAGTAGGTTATGGTATAAACAGCACAAGAGACTGTAATGACACCAGTTACGGTGAAGTTAATATAGTCCCTTTACACGCCATGAAGTCATGTGAGGCTGTGGAGGTATAGCACCACTCATTTTTAACCTCGGCTGTGGATGGAGGCCAGTGGGTAGCTTGAAATATGAAAGATAGAAAATACACATAAATTTTCAATGCATAGATGGGGAATAATTTTAACATGCATACACTTGTGGGGTTCATATTTCTGCTATGCTGTTGCTTAAATGTTACTTCCTGCCACTTCTCGTGATTCTTCTGAAGTTTTCAGTGTTCCATGGGACCTTCATCATTCTCATTTATTACATATTTTAACGCTTATTATTTCTCCCCTCTGTTAGACTTGCAAATCCTACTTCCATTATTAAGTTGTCTGACAATTGATTGTCTCCATTGTAATAATTAGGATATAGTATATCAAAATGCACAGTTTATTTTCCCTTTCCTTATAATGTAGTAAAATTTATTGCATGTGTCATAAGGCAATGAGAATACCAACCAGCCAAGGGAAACAAATAATATTGAAAGGCATGTGTAATAGGGCGATGTGAAAATCGAGAAACAGCACAAGTTGATGAGCCAGCATGTTTGTGAAGAAACCTTGTTGAGTTTATATGGAGTAATTATGCTGACATGAAGGTTATTGCGACGCTTTAACCGAGGTCGCTAAGCGGCAAAATGCTGACATCAACTGTGAGTGCAACATAATAACACAACGAAAATTCGTAACACTATGAATATAAAAGAGCCGTCAAAAGTTAGGGAGGGGGTACTTCGTCCATCGTTCTTCGTCGACCGTCGTCGTTCTGTTGGCTGTCGAGACCGATGTGTACCTCGGTTACGATTCACGAGGTGACCACATCGTCCAGGGGACATACTGGTCCGGAAATGGAGTTCAGCACAGCACTACTGGTATCAAGCATCATTTTGACCTCACAATGTAGGACGGTTTACTTTTCGAGACATTAAGGTCCCTGGTGGTTTGGTTTGGTTGGTTAATATGTGGAACTGAAGCAAATATGCCTTTGTCGCCTCGTCCTTATTAATGGAAATTAATGTAACTCTTTAGAATTAATAATATTGTTTTAGTAAATTGATATAGACAGCATACTACTCTCTACCCCTTAAGAACCCCATTTCGCTCCGAAACCCGAGAATATAATCGTAGAGACCGACCTCCCGCGGCCTCTGCGTCCTTTTTATATTAACTACATATACGGGAGGTGGTGGCACGCTACTGGATCAGATTTCGGGACTCTAAGTCCTGACGCCCGGTTCTAAGCTAGACACGCCCCAGGGAACATTCGTTCGAAATCAGTTGGGAAATTCGGGAGATCGATCCTTGCGGCACAACAAATGGTGGCAGCGGTGGGATCATAAGTTGGCGTAAAATTGGCGACAGCGTCGCGATAATTTAGTTGGCCATTATCGTAGGTTGAAGTTGTGTTGAGTAAACTTGCTGACGCGTTAAGGTCGGTTAGTTAGCAGTTTTAATAAAAGCCAACTAGGCATTAATATACAGAAACATAGTATATTACTGCAAGGGGAAGAAAGAGAGTGTTGTTTTTATTGATTTTAGTAATACAGATAAGATATAATGGAGACGAGGTTGAGGACATTAGAAGAAGGAATGCCAAATTTAAGTTTAGGCCGAAGTAAGGACTTGTCTTTAGTAGCTAGCATTAAGGAATATGCAGGACCGAAGACCAGCAGGATATCTATACAAGAATTCTTCGAACAAGTAGAGCAGTATGGCCAGATTAGCAATTGGACAGAACAGGATTTAGTAGCTATTGCTATATCTAAATTAACTGGCGAGGCAGCATTGTATCTTAAAGGAATTGATCAGACGGAACGGCGAGACCTGACATATGACAGATTGAAAGAATTATTGACGCATAGATTTACGGACAAACTACCGCTACAATATCATTATACACTGCTACATGAGGCTAGGCAGGAAAAGACGGAAACTCCAGCGCAGTTCCTAGACCGTCTTAGAACGATTAGCGCAAAGACTATTCGAAAGGGTTCAACGCCCGCCGAATGCGCCATTCTGGCAGAGGAAGGACGCTACAGGCTTCTATCAGCATTCATCCATGGGTGCCTGGGATCTGTAGGAAGAGAACTAAGATTCCGGATGCCAGAAAATCTCGAGCAGGCCCTAAATGTAGCGACGACAGTGCATAGTGCATCGAAATTAGAAGGCGAGACAAAAAGGGAAGGAATTTATAGGTCAGACGCCAGGGAAATCGTATGCTATGGGTGTAATAAGAAGGGACACAAGAAAAGGGATTGTAGGATAAGCAAGGAGAGCTATCCAAGGAGAAATTAAAAGTGATTAAAAGAATAATGGAATATTTGGATTGTTTAAAGAGACCAAGGACGGTACGAGACTTAAAGTTATTTTAGGACTTAGTGGAGACTACAGACAGTTTATATTTTGGTACGCGGAACGGGTACGAACTTTGATTTGGAAGAATTATAAATTTGTTTGGGAGGAACCCCAGGAAGGAACAAAACCTTTAGAGGAAAACGATGGTAGCCGAAGTAGATGTGGAGAAAGGAGGGGGTAACATTAGTAAGATGATAACGGTGAGCAATGTTTTGCTAGATCTTGAGAACTATGACGGAGCCCAGTTGTAATCAAATGTGGTAAATGACTCATATGGGGAGTCAAACGTATCAGGGATACGTGGTTGTGACGTATTGACGGCAGGGACGCCAGTCACGGGAAAACAAGATAGCCGACGTAATAGGTATCTTGTTACTTGTGTTCGCTATGGGATAACGACACAAGGGTGAGTAGTCTCATGTAAGGAGACTCGGATTTTTACTCAGTCGTAGCTGAGTGGTCTCATAGGTGAGACCGGATGCATGTCAGTTGTGGCTGACAAGGATTAAACAGTAACATAGCTATCCTATTGAGGAGTATGTTCAGTTTAATGGCGTGAGATTTATATGGAAATTCTCACGGGTAATTACAACGAGAACGGGCATTAGGAAAATCATAGTTAAATGGATGATAAGGAGAGACCCCAGACATCTGGCTTACCGGAAGGAAAGATAAATTGAACAAATTGATTATGGGAAAGTTTTGGAAATTAAAATAGGGTTATTAATGAAACGGGTTAAGCTACAGTTACGAGAAACTGAGCGATTACGATTATTCGATGGGCAAACGATATAGACGATGTGACGAAACAGGACCGTAGGACGGACAAGAACCAGACGAGGAGGACGCCTCGATTAATGAAGAATGGTTAGGGGATAGATATGATTTGCGTCCTCGCAAACATATGAATAGGAGAATAGGATGGCCTAGGAGAACGAGAGAAAAAAAAATTGAAGTGTAATTTGTTTTTTTTTTAGATATACATTTATTAAGAGCGTACGCTGACGTCACCGAGTTAGCTATGAGTTTAGAATTGGCAGCCCTGAACCGGCCAGCGGCCATTTTGAAATATTGCGAAAGGGGTGTAATAGGCAAAGATTTTAAGTCAGTAATGAGGCGCCTAAAAACCAACCAGAGCCTTTGGGTGTTCTCGGTAAGCCGACCTATTACCTTTGAGGAGAGGTGCGGAGACACTCAAGAACCTAGGGAAGTCGTGTTAAGAGACGCCGGGTGGATACAGCAGCCCGAAGGATGTGATTGGACAAACGAGAATATGGTGTTAAAAGCCTGGAGGAGTCTCCAGTCCAGTTACACAGTGGAGTACCATCCGTACTCCTACCAAAAATTAGGACTTTATTTTTGAAGAATGAACGACAAGTGTTGCAGGGACAACCCAACGTGTTAAAGGAGATTTTAGAGTCTTGGGACACCGTGAACGAGAAAGGAGGGCAGGCAACATTCCCGGCAACGCAGCTGTTCAGGCAACTACAAGAGCGCCAAGAGGCAGCCATGACGCAGTATTATGCCATACTGGTCACATTGGCAATCGCGGCGGCTCTTGTGGTAACGCTCGGAACCTTCATGTTGGTGCGAAGGTGGGAAGTACTACGTAAACCCTCAGCCCACCGCGAGACCGATGCATCAGCCATTGAGGAAGGGGTCCAACTAACACCTGATGAAGAGGGTACATCTGGATCCATGCAGCCGGAGCCCCGTTTCACGCCACGACGAGTGAACGTACCCATTGTATAGATGTATAGACGAAATATTGTAAATATTGTAACATAGAACATATTGTGTAACATTGTTAAATGTTTGTGAAATTGTAAATAATCTAATGAGATTATTCCAATTTTTAAGGTCGGGGTGATATAATGTAGTAACATTTATTGCGTGTGTCATAAGGCAATGAGAATACCAACCAGCCAAGGGAAACAAATAATATTGAAAGGCATGTGTAATAGGGCGATGTGAAAATCGAGAAACAGCACAAGTTGATGAGCCAGCATGTTTGTGAAGAAACCTTGTTGAGTTTATATGGAGTAATTATGCTGACATGAAGGTTATTACGACGCTTTAACCGAGGTCGCTAAGCGGCAAAATGCTGATATCAACTGTGAGTGCAACATAATAACACAACGAAAATACGTAACACTGTGAATATAAAAGGAGCCGTCAAAAGTTAGGGAGGGGGTCCTTCGTCCATCGTTCTTCGTCGACCGTCGTCGTTCTGTTGGCTGTCGAGACCGATGTGTACCTCCGTTACGATTCACGAGGTGACCACATCGTCCAGGGGGACATACTGGTCCGGAAATGGAGTTCAGCACAGCACTACTGGTATCAAGCATCATTTTGACCTCACAAGGTAGGACGGTTTACGTTTCGAGACATTAAGGTCCCTGGTGGTTTGGTTTGGTTGGTTAATATGTGGAACTGAAGCAAATATGCCTTTGTCGCCTCGTCCCTATTAATGGAAATTAATGTAACTCTTTAGAATTAATAATATTGTTTTAGTAAATTGATATAGACAGCATACTACTCTCTACCCCCTTAAGAACCCCATTTCGCTCCGAAACCCGAGAATATAATCGTAGAGACCGACCTCCCGCGGCCTCTTCGTCCTTTTTATATTAACTACATATACGGGAGGTGGTTGCACGCTACCGGATCAGTCCTGACGCCCGGTTCTAAGCTAGACACGCCCCAGGGAACGATCGTTCGAAATCAGTTGGGAAATTCGGGAGATCGAACCTTGCGGCACAACATTCCTCCCAGGAATTTGAATTGTTCTACAAACTGACACAGTTAAATGCCACTTATAACCGGTATGTTTCCTTTCAGGACCTGAGCAGTTATTCCATGTTAGATATGTCCTATCAGAAGTATGAAGATACATCACTAGAATTCTTGTTAAGTCACTTTGATACCAATCATACGGACGTGTATGAGGAATGAGTTCTAAGCTTACAACAGACTTCGCAGTCCCTTGCAGCAAAGGTGCCAGAAATTATACTACAGAGGATGGAAGAGAGATTTCCTGCCCTGAGAGAAAGTATGGCAATTGTTGTGGGCAAGTGTCCACAGATTGGTATTTTATCCTCTTATTCCCTGGATTTAGATGGCAAGAGGAACTTAATGTTTTCTAGGGAGCTTGTGCTAATTTTTGTTTTCCATTGTCACAATTTTATAAGGATGGTTATATATATCCTAAGATTTTAACATATTTTATGTCTTGTTCCTTTAGAATGGCCAATTCAAAGGGGAAGAAATAAGCAGGCCATGTAACATACATACAGGAGATGAGAAATACAAATTTGCTATGCATAGGTTGGAGGATAATTTTAAAGTGTATCTTAAGGAAAACGGTGCGATGTGTGGAATAGATTTGCTTGGTTCATGACAGGAATGAGTGGAGGGTTCCTCTGAACCTGGCAATCACCATTCAGGTTCCGTAGAAGGCAGGAATTGCCTGGCCAGTAGAGCACTGTTAGCTTCTAAAGAAGAAGAGTGCTGCATGGAGTATGTTTGTTAGTAATGATCTTGAAATTTTCAATGAAGTAAATGTGTCAGTAGCAGCTATTTTGATTTTGATGCAATCCAAAATGGTTATAATAGAATTGTGGCATATTTTATGCAATTAGAGAAATCAGCCATGATTTTAAGGGTATGATAATTGCACACCTTAGGGCCACGTCCAGACTTGAGCAATCTGCCACAACGTAACAGCGTAACATAACAGTGCGGGGTTCTGCTCGACCCGAGGTGTAGATTCGGACAATACGGTGCGCATTCCAGCGAGCAGGCTGCATGCTGTGATCCACCAGTTGTTCGCTGCTCCTGGTGGGAAGATGTTTGTGTAATTTGTTATAATATTTGGGATGGTTCGGATCCCACAGAACAGACATTTTTTCGTATAACTCAATAAAACCCAAAGTATTTTCTTGCGTTTACTTCATTGTAGCTCCGCACCTGACTGTGACACAGAACATTGGATAAGTGCCAGTATCAGCTCGACACGAAGATCGCAGCGAGCACAGAAACACGTCCAAACTTGCTCTAGGTGCGTAACGTACCATCCTTTGATGCGTGCTGGAATACCAACAGCAGGGTGGATCAACCCGCGCAGCAAACCGAACAGAGCAAATGTTACAGCAACACCGTCCAGACCTGCAAATCCCTGTTACATTGCGGCAGAATGCTCAAGTCTGGATGCGGCCTTCTTCTTCTTCTTTCTCTCTGTGGGCCCGTCGGCATTAGCTCCGGACGCACCGCAGCCTTAGGCTTGTTGTGCTAACCCTTAGACTTTCAATTATCAAGTCTGCAGCCACAGCCGTTTCTTGATCAGTTTCATCGAAGGTGGAATACTCGAGTAAGTGTGGGGTCTGTTTACACCCCCACTACTTCTCGCCACCGCCTTCACTTATTTTAATGAGCTGCTGCCGCTACGCTCCCGACAGTCGCCTGGTCTGCAGTTTGCTGAAACCTGCAGCCAGTCTGTCCTCATCCCGAAGAGACAGCGAAAGGCTCAGAGCATACAGCCCCAATATCTATTTTGCAGTCACAGCCGCTCCTTGATCAGGTTAATCGAAGGAGGAATACTCGAGTAAGAGTGGGGTCTTTTCACACCCCCACTACTTCTCGCCACCGCCTTCTCTAACTTTAATGAGCTGCTTCCGCTGCGCTCCCTAGAGTCGCCTGGTCTGCAGTCTGGTCATAAAGACATCTGCATCCAGTCTGTCCTCATCAGAAGAGATAGCAAAAGGCTCACAGGTTCATCGAAGGTGTAATACTCGAAGGCTCACAGATTCATCGAAGGTGGAATACTCGAGTAAGAGTGGGGTCTATTCACACCCCCACTACTTCTCGCCACCACCTTCTCTTACTTTAATGAGCTTCTTCCACTGCACTCCTGTGAGTCGCCTGGACTGCAGTCTAGTCATATAGATACCTGCAGCCAGTCTGTCCTCATCACAAGAAACAGCGAAAGGCTCAGAGCCTACAGCCTCCATATCAAGTTTGGAGCCACAGCCGCTCCTTGATCAGGTTCATCGAAGGCGGAATACTCGAGTAAGAGTGGGGTCTTTTCACACCCCCACTACTTCTCGCCACCGCCTTCTCTTACTTTAACGAGCTGCTTCCGCT
Organism: Reticulitermes speratus; assembly: GCA_021186555.1. Taxonomy (NCBI): domain Eukaryota; kingdom Metazoa; phylum Arthropoda; class Insecta; order Blattodea; family Rhinotermitidae; genus Reticulitermes; species Reticulitermes speratus. The sequence goes on from JAJKFL010000009.1 coordinate 11,257,604, forward strand.
GAGCTCCCAAGAGTCGCCTGGTTTGCAGTCTAGTCATAATGACACCTGCAGCCAGTCTGTCCTCATCAGAAGAGATAGCAAAAGGCTCACAGGTTCATCGAAGGTGGAATACTCGAGTAAGAGTGGGGTCTTTTCACACCCCCACTACTTCTCGCCACCACCTTCTCTTACTTTAATAAGCTTCTTCCGCTGCACTCCTGAGAGTCGCCTGGACTGCAGTCTGGTCATATAGACACCTGCAGCCAGTCTGTCCTCATCACAAGAAACGGCGAACGGCTCAAAGCCTACAGCTTCCGTATCAAGTCTGCAGCCACAGCCGTTTCTTGATCAGTTTCATCGAAGGTGGAATACTCGAGTAAGTGTGGGGTCTGTTTACACCCCCACTACTTCTCGCCACCGCCTTCACTTATTTTAATGAGCTGCTGCCGCTACGCTCCCGACAGTCGCCTGGTCTGCAGTTTGCTGAAACCTGCAGCCAGTCTGTCCTCATCAGAAGAGACAGCGAAAGGCTCAGAGCATACAGCCCCAATATCTATTTTGCAGTCACAGCCGCTCCTTGATCAGGTTCATCGAAGGAGGAATACTCGAGTAAGAGTGGGGTCTTTTCACACCCCCACTACTTCTCGCCACCGCCTTCTCTAACTTTAATGAGCTGCTTCCGCTGCGCTCCCTAGAGTCGCCTGGTTTGCAGTCTGGTCATAAAGACATCTGCATCCAGTCTGTCCTCATCAGAAGAGATAGCAAAAGCTCACAGGTTCATCGAAGGTGGAATACTCGAGTAAGAGTGGGGTCTATTCACACCCCCACTACTTCTCGCCACCACCTTCTCTTACTTTAATGAGCTTCTTGCACTGCACTCCTGTGAGTCGCCTGGACTGCAGTCTAGTCATATAGATACCTGCAGCCAGTCTGTCCTCATCACAAGAAACAGCGAAATGCTCAGAGCCTACAGCCTCCATATCAAGTTTGCAGCCACAGCCGCTCCTTGATCAGGTTCATCGAAGGCGGAATACTCGAGTAAGAGTGGGGTCTTTTCACACCCCCACTACTTCTCGCCACCGCCTTCTCTTACTTTAACGAGCTGCTTCCGCTGCGCTCCCAAGAGTCGCCTGGTTTGCAGTCTAGTCATAATGACACCTGCAGCCAGTCTGTCCTCATCAGAAGAGATAGCAAAAGGCTCACAGTTTCATCGAAGGTGGAATACTCGAGTAAGAGTGGGGTCTTTTCACACCCCCACTACTTCTCGCCACCACCTTCTCTTACTTTAATAAGCTTCTTCCGCTGCACTCCTGAGAGTCGCCTGGACTGCAGTCTAGTCATATAGACACCTGCAGCCAGTCTGTCCTCATCACAAGAAACGGCGAACGGCTCAAAGCCTACAGCTTCCGTATCAAGTTTGTAGCCACAGCCGCTTCTTGATCAGGTTCATCGAAAGCGGAATTCTCGAGTAAGAGTAGGGTCTTTTCACACCCCCACTACTTCTCGCCACCGCCTTCTCTTATTTTTAATGAGCTGCTTCCGCTACGCTCCCGACAGTCGCCTGGTCTGCAGTTTGGTGACACCTGCAGCCATTCTGACCTCATCAGAAGAGACAGCGAAAGGCTCAGAGCATACAGCCCTAATATCAAGTTTGCAGTCACAGCCACTCCTTGATCAGGTTCATCGAAGGAGGAATACTCGAGTAAGAGTGGGGTCTTTTCATACCCCCACTACTTCTCGCCACCGCCTTCTCTAACTTTAATGAGCTGCTTCCGCTGCGCTCCCTAGAGTCGCCTGGTCTGCAGTCTGGTCATAAAGACACCTGCAGCCAGTCTGTCCTCATCAGAAGAGATAGCAAAAGCTCACAGGTTCATCGAAGGTGGAATATTCGAGTAAGAGTGGGGTCTTTTCACACCCACACTACTTCTCGCCACCGCCTTCTCTTACTTTAATGAGCTTCTTCCACTGCACTCCTGTGAGTCGCCTGGACTGCAGTCTAGTCATATAGACACCTGCAGCCAGTCTGTCCTCATCACAAGAAACAGCGAAATGCTCAGAGCCTACAGCCTCCATATCAAGTTTGCAGCCACAGCCGCTCCTTGATCAGGTTCATCGAAGGCGGAATACTCGAGTAAGAGTGGGGTCTTTTCACACCCCCACTACTTCTCGCCACCGCCTTCTCTTACTTTAACGAGCTGCTTCCGCTGCGCTCCCAAGAGTCGCCTGGTTTGCAGTCTAGTCATAATGACACCTGCAGCCAGTCTGTCCTCATCAGAAGAGATAGCAAAAGGCTCACAGGTTCATCGAAGGTGGAATACTCGAGTAAGAGTGGGGTCTTTTCACACCCCCACTACTTCTCGCCACCACCTTCTCTTACTTTAATGAGCTTCTTCCGCTGCACTCCTGAAAGTCGCCTAGACTGCAGTCTAGTCATATAGACACCTGCAGCCAGTCTGTCCTCATCACAAGAAACAGCGAAAGGCTCAGAGCCTACATCTTCTGTATCAAGTTTGTAGCCACAGCCGCTCCTTGATCAGGTTCATCGAAGGCGGAATACTCGAGTAAGAGTAGGGTCTTTTCACACCCCCACTACTTCTCGCCACCGCCTTCTCTTACTTTAACGAGCTGCATCCGCTACGCTCCCAAGAGTCGCTTGGTCTGCAGTCTAGTCATAATGACACCTGCAGCCAGTCTGTCCTCATCAGAAGAGATAGCAAAAGGCTCACAGATTCATCGAAGGTGGAATACTCGAGTAAGAGTGGGGTCTTCTCACACCCCCACTAATTCTCGCCAACACCTTCTCTTACTTTAATGAGCTACTTCCGCTGCACTCCCGAGAGTCGCCTGGACTGCAGTCTAGTCGTATAGACACCTGCAACCAGTCTGTCCTCATCAGAAGAAATGGCGAACGGCTCAAAGCCTACAGCCTCAGTATCAAGTTTGCAGCCACAGCTGCTCCTTGATCAGGTTCATCAGAACTCAGCTCAGAACTTACAACTTGTATCAAGTCTACAGCCTCAGCCACTCCTTGATCAAGTCCATTAATTACTGTGTCCATTTTATTCCCACAAGTAATGGGGACGTAACAGTCACCACCCGCAGAGCCCCTTACGGGTGGAAGGCATAAATACAACGGGGTGCTGCCCGGTTCCCCGAGGGGATCGTAAATGCACTGCTGTTTTTCCACCCCAGTGCCATGCAGTCCTCGGCACGATACCTCACACCTTGACTTGGGCGAATAGAAAGGATGTTATGGAAAGGTTATTGGTTCAGACAGGTCGATGTGGAACACACTTCGTCTGGTCCCTCAGCTGAGGCCTGCCCGGCTTGGGAGACCCTATCAGTAGCTAAGCTACCGCCGGTTTATCCCCCATCTTCTTTGGGGCACTCAAACCCTCACCGCCCGCACGGACAGTGCTTCGTTAAGGCGGTGTTCCCTGGGAGGGTGGATGCGGCCTTAGATGAACGTAATCACATACTAGGAAAGTTCTGTGACTTGTCTAAGGCTTTCGATTGTGTGAATCATGGTATTCTCTTGGACAAGCTATTGTATTATGGCATCCATGATACAGTGATGCTATGGTTTAAATTTTATTTGGAGAATAGAAGACAAGGAGTTGAAATATGGCATAATGAACTTGGTAAGACCTTTTCTAATTGGGAAACAATAAAGTGCGGGGTACCCCACGGTTCAGTTCTGGGTCCGTTGTTGTTTTGATTATACATTAATGATTTACCATTAGGAATAAACACTGCTCTAAACTCCTACTATATGCAGATGATACCAATGTACTAGTGTCTGGTACCAATATACAGGAACTTCAAACAAAATCTATAATTGCTTTGGACAACATAAACGATTGGCTTATGAGAAACTGTTTGTCCTTAAATCTAAAAAAAAACTAAGATAATGAAATTTAACTCAAACTATTTAAATAATGTTCCTCTCCAAATCCCTTATAAAGATAAACTAATACAAGAAGAAATAAACACTAAATTTCTTGGATTAGGAATTGATAAACATATGAACTGGAAAACGCATATTCAGCTTATTTTACCAAAATTAAAAAGTGTGTGCTATGCAATCAGATGCATGAAGCATTATAGCATTATTGAAACACTTAAGATGATATATTACGCATAATTTCATTGGAGTGATCTTTTGGGGTAACTCGACAGACACTAATAAAGTTTTTCTTCTACAAAAGAAAATGATGGGAATAAATCCGAGAAGCACATGCAGGCCATTTTTTAAGAATTTAAGAATATTGACAGTCCCTTCACAATATATATTGTCCTAGATGGAATTTTGAGTTAATAACTTGGAATATTTTACTTTTAAAAGTATAATTCACACTAAATTTACAAGAAATAGAATGTGTCTTCACGTGCCACAAACAAATTTGTCATTCTCGGGCCATCAGCGGCTGATGGCCCGAGAAGACTATATTCAATCATGTCGCCGCGAAAGTTTTAAAACTTATATAAATTTGTGATTCTGTCAAGTGGGTGTTTAATACATGAGTATAAAAATCTTTAATGAATTACCTAAACATATAGCTGACTCTTTAGACAACAAAAAGCAGTTTATAAGAAAACTGAAAAATTTATTACTAGACCAATCATTTTATTCTAAAATTAATTTTTAAACTATAGCCATGATTTACAAGAAAATGATTATGCATAATAGATTTCATGTCACATATATAATTGTTTTTATAGTGTCATGGAAATTAATTTTAGAGGCTAGATATGATGATTGATTAATGTATGTGTTGTCATGACTGCTGATTAATTCACCATATCTAATTATAAGTGTTTTGTACATATGATATGACACGATTGCTAAGCAATCAAGCTTACAAGTTATATGTGTTGTGTGGTGTATTGTGTGTTGTGTTGTATTTTGTAGTGATGATGTACTTATGTTGTATTCTGTTGCTTTATACTATTGTGTTGTATTGATGGGTTTTACGTTCAGAGCCGTGAGGCGAATTTGATGAATCTATGAAACAAGATATGTAAATAAAAATGTAATTTAAAAAAAGTAAAAACAGAACTATACGTCAAATCTGGGCAATTTCTCCCTGATAAAATGACAAGAAAATGACTGTCTTACCAGATTATGTAGTTGAACAGCAACCCCAGTACACAACACTGTAAAATTTCCACACTTATAACTTTTACATCACCAAAAATTAGCACCATCATCTCCTGCAGCATCCTGCCGTCTGTCTCTTTGTCCCTGCCTAACCACGGGCAGCTAACCAAACAAAGATGTTACTGTGTAGCCCGATCTGTGCAAGCACTATCAAAAACAAATAAACTCCTAGCAGCACCATAAGCATATACTAATATAAACATCCAAACTTAGCCAACTATCTGTGGCAGAAATACGTGAAGGTGTGCCACTAAAATATTGCATAGCAAACACAAATTTGATTCATGCGGATAAGTGTACTAATGCTTAAACACATAACAATTCCATACTATGTGCCTGCAGTTGAGGTTCATTTAGATTAGTGAATCTCTTTCCACACTGCACCAGTTCTTTTCTAAACGGTATGAAGCAGGAACACTTAACTTCTTTTTTAGGGTTCTCAGTCCCTCCAAGCAAATGGCAATACATTATATCAAATTAGTTCATGAATATTTCATACATCATTTTCACTTCATTATTCACTAATTATCCTATCGTGATGCTAGATAGTTTAGGCCAGTGGTATTCAACGTTTTTTGTTCGCGTACCCCCAGATATAATTTCTCTTCAACTTTGTACCCCCAAAGTTGTTGGTGCATAATTCAAGTTATACATAGTCTATAATCTACATCTAAAATAAGTTAAATAAATTACATCCAAAGTAATGTATTAAATAATAAGTTTCAAATGAGAAAAAGGAGAATCAAGCTATTAAATAACAAATATATTATTTGCACTGTGTGGAATAAAATGAAACTAGCCGCCCAGATAAGAATCACATAAAGGAGAGAGAGAGAAAAAAATGGTGCTCCCAGATCGCATGTCCTTACTTCCGGGTCTCTTGTGGCCAACCCTAAATCTGGTCCTGATTATTCAGTGTTTATCATGAAATAATATACAGGGCATACATTATTTTTTTTATCTTACGTACCCCCTAAGATGTGTTCGCGTACCCCCGGGGTACGCATACCCCAGGTTGAATACCACTGGATTAGGCTACTGACAGTGCCAGACAGACATGTGTAAGTATGGAGTTTCCAGTCAGGGTTCCATCCTGTAACAAATGACAGAACAGAACAGCAATGAGCACAGTACTGCAGCTCAGTAAAAATGTAAGAGTACATTGCTACTGTCATGTTTCTTCAACTTCAACGTCACATACTGCAAACTCCACAGTCAGTAACAGAAGCAAATACATGCTGTGATCCACGCATCTCTACTGTGCACAGATTGGAATCTCCGTGGAAATGTACATAGACATTGTCACATTGCCATCAGCGAAAGTGACGTGTAACTAGCTGGTACAGCATGTCCCCTGGTGATAAATTATGCAACTATGTAGCATGACATGGGTTATGCTGCCTTCTGCCATACCATACCCTTTTCCACCCTCACCCCTTTCTTCAGAAGTGCACTCAAATTCACAGAACCTTCAAAATTGTAGTCTTCCGGGTTATGGGACTGTGCAATCTGATTGGTTGTTACCGAGGTTTGCATCGGAATATACTGCTTCCATCTTCAGATGGCCTGTGAAGACAGACCCAGAATGCTCCTCCGAAACATTCATAAACATGTACCAGACTATACATTGTCCTCACCGAGATTGCATTACGAATCCTCACCATTGTGAGAACCTCAAATCCTGTACCACAAAATATGAAGAACAACTGAAGTGTGGATGCAAATGTCACATTGGGAAAACTGAATTACAGAAGAGCAGTACGTTTTATACATACACTGTACTTAATACCACATCCTTTTCCACCATTTGTGTACACTTTGTTTCATATTTTGCCTCTCAAACAATCTGAAATACTTACTGGTTACAGACATTATCAGTATAATTGTATATTTTAGCATTACAACCACACACAACAAATGTAATTAATGAAATACATTAATTTTCACATTGTATATTTTTAATTTGTGTGTTAACTTCCCAATTCATTTATCTCCAAGGTTTTATCAACCCTCTTTTGTTGACTTCAGAAGAAATCACCAGTAGTTGAACAGTATGTTGTAACCAACACTGTACAGTGAATAATTTGTGTCACCAGTGGAGTTCACTTTGCATTGAAAATGTAAAATAAGACTTTAACCATATGAATGACTGTTTCATTTCTGTATTTTCTGGTTTCATTTTTACACAGGGCTCAGCTGTGGGCAGAGAGACTGGGCAGTGAATGTTGGGTGTGGGATTACTATAAATGGTGAGTGACATACTGGTACTACAAGGGGCAGGACATATTGAAGCTGTATGAAATTGACAAAAAGAATGTGCTGTATCAGCTGCCCAATGTGACGCACAGACATCTGAACCGTGATGCATAGAGTGTAATGAAAGTGAGATTGGCTGCACAATTTATGAGTAGCTGCTAGCACACTGGTTACAATAGAATAGAATAGAAGTAGGGCAGGCACCAGAGCATCCCATGCACATCGACCACTTCTCATCCTTTGTGCAGCCCTTGTATTCATTTGTTTAGCAGCCCCACACTTTGAACAAAGTGCAGTAACCTGCTTACAGAGATATCCTTAAAGTCCCCGTTAGTTGTCCAGCTCTTCTAGCAGAGGGTCTTTTGAGAACGTCTCTAGCCTGTTTGTCCATGAATGGACTGCCAATATTCTGTATGTTTCCTATTCGTCCATCCCCTGATCACCTCCCTGGTGATCTTAGCAGATATGCCCAGGGCAGGCTCAGGTCCTATAAATGGACGTGAGGAGCCCTGTCTAGCTAGTTGATCAGCATTTTCATTTCCATCAATTCCCATATGCCCCGGCACCCATATCTGTTGAACTCTGTTATGTTCTGCCAGTCTCATTAGGGATTGATGGCAGTCCCAGAATAGTTTGGAATTAATCTGGAAGTTATTAAGCGCCTTAATGGCTGCTTGGCTGTCTGAGAGAATATAGATGTTCCTACCTTTGTAGCCCTTTTCTATATTCTCCATTATACATGCCTTAATGGCATATATTTCCGCCTGGAATACCGCTGTGTGATGCCCGAGGCTGAAGCTATTCCCCCTCCTTGAGCCCCATTTATACATCTTGGCACCAGTGCCCTCATTGGTCTTAGATCCGTCCGTATACCAGACCAGGCCTCCTTTATTATCTGGATTAAATCCATTCTGCCATTCATGCCTGCTGGAAAGATGAACCTTGAATGGCTTATGAAATACGTATCTCGGTATCATTCTATCAGTCCTTATTAAAAGGATGGGTTCTTGCTCCATGTCCCGAGCCTTTTTAGCGTGACCATAGTTAGTAGATCTAGGTCTCCACTGTTGATTGCACATGAATCTGTATATCCCTGCCTGTGCCTCTGCCTCAATTACCACATGCAGAAGCAGGAGTCCCAGGAGAACATCCATTGCTGCTGTTGGGATAATCTTCATCATCCCCTTTATAGCCAGGCAGGCTAGTCTCTAGCTTATTAAGCTCCCTCCTGCTGATGTTATAGTTGACCCTCGTCCACCATACCGTTGCACCGTAGGTTAGAATGGGTATATTTATCATGATGTAAATCCAGTGTAATACCTTGGGCTTCAAACCCCAAGTTGTACCAAATGTACCTTTGCAGGTCCAGAAAGCTCTAAAGGCCTTGTTTATCACATTTCCTAGCTGTGTCTTCCATGTCAATTCCTTGTCCAAAGTGAGTCTGAGGTATTTGACTTCTGTAGCCAGTTGCAATTTATGTCCAGAGAGGGTTGGTTCTTTTAAGCCCCTTAAATCTCTCTTTTTTGTGAATGGAACTACTACCATCTGTTGTGGGTTTATAGACAACAGTCCTTTCACACCACTGTTGCACCATGCTCAAGGCTTCCTGTGGAAGCTCTGAGACAGTATACAGAAATTTTCTGCTGACTAGGATAGCAATACCATCAGCATACCCCAGTGTGTTATAACCATTCTCATCGAGTCCTTCTATGAGTTCATCCCACAACCAGACTCCACAGCAGGGGTGACAAGTCGCCCCCCTGCGGACAGCCCCTGGCCACAGACCCCTCCAGAGTTTCTCCTGCGAGTGTAGCTATGACTTTCCTATTTCCCAGCATGAAGTTGATCCACCGACAAATCGTGTCCTCAAGCCCATGCATTTTAGCAGCTTCTATTCTGATGCTATGTGAGGTGCTATCAAATTCTCCCTCAACATCCAAGTGTGACCTCTCTGTTTTCCACTGCTTCTTCAATGCATGTGATTACATACGCCTGTCCACTAATTTTTCCATCGTTTTCAGCATGATAGACAATAGACTAATACGACGATATGCCTTAGTCTCGGTATAGTTATCCTACCTGGGCTTAGGTATAAATGTCATTTTAACTTGCCTCCAGGCTATGGGTATGTATCCCCTTGCCAGGCATGCTCTAAAGATTTGGCATAGGTGAGTCGTTAAGTAATCGACCCCCTGTTGCAATAATGCAGGTACAATCTCATCTATTCCTGCCGATTTGAATGGTTTGAATGTGTTTATCACCCATTTAATTTTGGATTGGTCAATAATCCTTTTAGACAGTTCCCAGTCCTCCCTGTGGGCAATGAATGTCCCCAGGTTTGGCTGTCCCTGTATTAGCTCTATTGTTTCTCCTGCAGCAGCTTCTGGGAAGTGAACTCTATACAATTCCCTCAGGGTCTCTATTCCTGCTTGTGTGTGACAGCCATTAGGTAGTTTGATGGAACCCACCTTATTGGCTGACTGATTGGCCATAATCCTCATTAGGCGGCCTCTGTCAGGTACATTCTCAATCCCCCAACAGTATTCCCTCCACGAGGATTGTTTGGCTTTTCTTATTGCTTTATAACTGATGAGGGCCATTCTATAATGTTCTCAGTCACCAGTCTTCTTAGTTTTATTAAAAAGGCATCTTGTAGACACTTTAAGGCGGCTCAACTCTTTATTCTACCAAGGAACCCTCCTTGGTGAGAGAGCCATCCTAGCTGGACAATTTTTGTGATAGGAGAGAATGACATGTTGCACCAGGTCAACAGCCAACTCCACGTCCCTCACCGAGTGCACAACTCTTGGTACAGCCCCTAGATTTACCTTAATGTCTTCCTGATAGGATTCCCAATTGGTTCTCTTAGGATTGTGATATGTGATCTTAGAAATTTCTATGTCACTTACCTGAAACAGTATGTACCTGTGATCTGACAAAGAGATCTCATCAGATACATGCCAATCAGACACTAGGTCTACTACCTTATCAGTGCCTAATGTGAAATCAATAACCTCCTGCCTATTGCTAACCACAAAGGTAGGTTCATTACCTTTATTGAGAATATTAAGGTTGGCACTCACCAAATGTTCCAGTAGACTGCTTCCTCTAGGATTGATGCCAGTGCTCCCCCATACAATGTGGTGTGCATTGGCATCACATCCAGCAATGAGCTGTAGGTTGTTCCTACAGCAATAGTTGGTGAAGTCCCGTAGTTCCCCCGATGGGGGTGGTTCGTCCGAGTCATAGGGGAGGTATGCAGAGGTAACAATAAGATCCCTAATGCTCCCTTCTCTGTTAAATTATAGCCTAACTGTCACTGCATCTCTGGAGCAGAACTCTAGCAGTGGAAAGGCCTGAATAGTATTTGTTACTAAAATACAAGCTCTTGAATCAATACCGGGTCCAGCAGACAATAGCATACCCCATCTATTGTGTAATCCCCTTATTCGGTCCCCATAAACCCAGGGTTCCTGAATAAGTGCTACATCCATCTCCCCCATAGCAAGTTTGCGGCAAAGAAGTGCCGTTGCAGCCTTGCTATGGTGCAGATTAATTTGTATAATTTTACATTTATAAGGCCAGAATGACCTTTTTATATGAAAAACTTCATAAGGGTTAGCCCCTCTAATTGTCTCTCTTCGTGGTGGGTTCAGGTTCTGCAAGAGTCCCCATAACCACTGCCTGCGAGGTATTTGTATCCCCGGTCACGGCCTCCATGGGTCGCCCCCTGGCTGCTTTTCCCGGTCCTCAGTGGAGCTGCTGTCTCCAGACCCCTTCCCCTCCATCCCGGTGTCCACAGCCCGGGGTCTCCCCCTAGATGCCCGACCCCTTATTTGCTCTTCGGGATCGCTGAGTACTTTAAAAGTGCCCTCAGACAATCCCGTGAAGATTTTGTAGCCGGTCCCTTTAATTATTTTAGCTGAGTCCCGGTCTACTAAGGGGATGAGCCTTTTGCCAAAAGGCTCATCCCTAGAGTTAAGAACCCTCCAGTTCTCCGTGTGGAGCCCTGGATTAAGGCTCTTGATCCATTTAAGAAGCTCTTCAGGACCTGCAGCCACCTTATCCTTTGTCCTGAGAGCCATCTTAATTGGTTTAGGGAGGTGCTTGGCGTCAATTGCTTTCAGCTTCGCTCCCTCCCTAATTTGGAACCCGTGAAGGGCTGTAACAAGCCAGTCTACAGACCTTGGATCAGCACATGCATATAGGATTGAGCCTCTCTCAAGCCTGTAGGATCGGAGAAGTGGGTATCCCCCATCCAGGGTCTTGCGAAACACTTCCCCAACCTTAGCCAATACCAAGTTTACATCCTCCAGGGACAGCTGCTCCTCAGGATGGTCTAAAGCCGGGATTAGACGGCGCGTGGCTCGTCCAGTGACGTGACGTCACTTGCTCGGCCGACAGATCGGAACAGAAAAGACAATCTGGCTACACGACGCGGCGCAGCTCGGCAAATGGCCGACCAGCGGCCTTGCTCGGGTAGGTTCGGCTCGGCTTGTGGAATAAGTCGTGTTGTTCTATTAACTTAAAAATGTCCTCGTTTGACCACTCCATTCTAGCCAATACCAATTGTGGGACAGAAACTTTCACTCTTCGCGCACCCCGACAGCAGAAAACAAAGACCAGACCTAAGTGTATAGAGACTTGGACGAGACTGGCTTGGCGCGTAGACTGCAAGCGCCGTGTAGCCGCAACAGCTGCCCGCGCCGAGTCCCTTTGAGGATCGTGAGAAAACCGCTTCTGAGGCGATCACACGAGCCTCGCTCCACCAATCACACTCCGCGCCGCGCCAGGCCGGTTACACGGCGCGTTTGAATACGATTCTTTGTCAGTGACGTCAGTTATGACGTAAAACGAGCCGAGCCACGCGCCGTCTAATCCCGGCTTAAGAGGATAGCCACCCTAAAGTTGAGGAGTGCTTCCTTATATGACCCAGGCTCCAAAGGAGTCTTGGGTTTTTTGGAAGGTTTCTCTGTGGGAGTGTGACCCCCCGATCTGGGTCGTTTAGGACCCATTGATGAGGCGAGGTTTCGTGCCCCGGTTGTGTTAAGCTCCCAATACCATTCTGCCCATCCTTAGCCTTCCTGACTTTCCTCCTAGCGTCCCCAGAAAGTTTGGTTCTTGCTGTAGGAAGCTGTTGGACTTTAATGTCCTCCTCAGCTGGTTTGCCTGTAGAGGCTCCCTGCTCTGTCAGGCCAGATGGTCCGGCCTCAGGTGTAATCAAATGCTGTGTCCCTAGGTTTGCTGGAAGACCCAGCTCCCTGGGGTGGTTCGCCAGGACTGGCCCCCTGTTGAGCGTATTTGAGCAGGTATCTCTGTACAACAGAGTCCCTGCATTTAGAAGATTTCTTATCTTTAATCTTTGTAGTCTCCATTTGGGTCCCACGAGTATTGGGGAAGTAACGGTCGCCATCCGCAGAGCCCCATATGGGAGGAAGGCATAAATACAAGGGGGTGCTGCCTGGTGCCTCGAGGGGATCGTCTGCAACACTGCCTTTACCACCCCAGTGTCATGCAGCCCTCGGCACAATGCCTCACACCTTGGCTTGGGTAGACCATTGCCCCTGCCAGCCGCCTACAGACATTACCCCCCTCCACGACGGGGATGCCAGGGGATGGTTTTTTGGAGGGGCTGGTTACAGTAGGTAAGGACAACTGCACTGTGAAGTTCAGTCCCACATAATCTTATCAGCAATGGTGTTATGTGGTTCAGTTCTATGTTTTGTTTTCTTTCCTTTTGCAGAATACTGCCCTTGTGTAATTCAGTTTTCCCAACGTGACATTTCCAACAATGCTTCAGTTGTCTTAATATTTTGTGGTACAGGATTTGAGGTGGTCACAGTTATGAGGATTCATAATGTGGTCGGTCTGTTAGGACACTGTATAGTGTGGTACATGCTTATGATTGTTTTGGAGGAGCATTCTGGGTGTGTCTTCACAAGCCATCAGAAGATGAAGGCAGTATGTCCCTATGGAAAACCTCGGTACCCACCAGATAACACGGTCCCATAGCCTGGGAGACTACAGTTTTGAGTATTAATATTTTGCATTTTCCATACATTATATCGTTACTTCTTTGAAACCAACTGAATACACTTATTAGGCAGTAAATTAACCTTATTATTTTACTTATATTTCTCCAACTGTTTCTGGAAATTTGAAGAAAGAGATGCAGAAGAACGCAGTGTCTGTGCTAGGTGTTAATGAAGTGCGGTGGAAGGGTGAAGGTGAAATAAGAAGTGGTGATTATATAGTGTATTATTGCGGGGGTGACAGGGCTGAAAGAGGCGTAGCAATAGTAGTGCATAAAAGCGTAGTGAAAAGTGTTGTTAAGAAGAGTGTGTATAGTTACAGAATCATTGCTGTTAAGTTGAAGGCAGAAACGGTAAGTATTTTGACAGTGCAAGTGTACATGCCAACATTGGAGTATGAAGATGACGAAGTGGAAGAGCTGTATGATATACCGTATATTCTCGAATCTAATGCGCACCCGAATCTAATACGCACCCAGTTTTTGGCGACTTCTTAAACGAAAAAAAAGTTAGTTCGGATTCTAATCCGCACCTTTCCTTCAACCACCCCTTGCCCACGGGGCGACTGATTGAATAATATTGGATGTTACCAATGCGTTAAAATCCGACGCTACGCCTGTGGCCGATGAGTCATACCGATAGAGGCGGGGCCTTTCTCAACAGACGTGCGCAATCTCGTCTGAAGCCAGCTGAGCTTTAGTTGTTGAAACGTGGGAGGTGCTTGTTCCAATTTGTCGTGTACCGTAGTTATGGAAGATGGACACCTGAAATCTAAACGACTCTCATATACGGCGAAGTTCAAACGTGAAGTTATTCGGTGCGCAGAGAATGGAAACCGCAAAGCCGCTGCAATTTTTGGAGTTAATGAAAGCAACGTTCGATTATGGCGGAAACACAAGGCAGCGATCAGCGGGTGTGACGCAGCTCCTTCAGAAGTGGCGCGGTGGGTGTCGGCTGCATGGAAAGCCATCCCGGAGAGCATTATCGTCAGATCTTTCAAGAAGTGTTGCATAAGCAATGCTTTGGACGGAACCGAAGATGTCATTGTATGGGAGGACGATGTTGAAGATAAAGATGATAGTGACTGGGTGGAGAGCACGGATAACGATTCAGTTATGAGTGATGACGGCGAGTCTGATGAATAATAAAATAAAAATAAATAATAAAATAATAAAATTATTGTATTGTTCTTACAGCACGTACAGCAGCTAATCATTTTTCCAAAATCCAGCTCTAGACCGCGAATCTAATCCGCACGCGAATCTAATACGCATCTGATTTTTTAGCCCTCTAAAACTGTAAAAAGGGTGCGCATTAGATTCGAGAATATACGGTAATTGAAGAAACTCTTGAAGAGGATGGAAAATAAAAATACGATTATAATGGGAGATTGGAACAGTATGGTTGGAAATAAAGCACATCACAACACTCTTGGACCATATGGACTGGGAAGGAGGAATCAGAGAGGTCAAATGCTTATTGACTTCTGTGAAAGAAATGGACTTGTTATAACAAACACATGGTTCAAAAAACCTAAAAGAAGATTGTACACCTGGAAATCACCAGGGGATAGGAATCGATATCAATTGGACTATGTACAAGTGAAACAGAGATTCAGGAACAGTGTGAAGGATGTGCAGACAATGCCTGGAGCAGATATTGACTCTGACCACAATTTACTGGTTGCAACGATCTGCACCAGTTTGAAGAAAATCATAAGGTTCCACAAGCGGAAACCAAGATGGGATTTGGAGAAGCTATATGCTCAACGACAGGAAGTACACGATAGTCTAGAAGAAAAACTTGCTGCAATCAAATGTGAAAGTGGGAATGTGGAAGTGCAGTGGAACAATATCAAGAAATGTGTGTTAGATACTATGAGTGATTTAGTTGGAAAAGTCGAGAGGAGAGCAAGAAAGCCATGGATTACACAGGAGATGATCAGTAAAATGGATGAACGAAGGAAATGGAAGAATGTCAACAACGAAGAAGGAAGGAAGATCTACAGAAGACTGAGGAATGAATTGAAAAGAGCCACGGACAACGCCAAGAAGGAATATCTGGAGAGCATATGCGACGAGATCATAGAATTTAAAAAAACAGGATGTTATGATCTAATGTACATGAAGACAAAGGAACTAGGTTGGAAAGAAAACCATGGAATTCAAAACGTTGGCATCGAAGACTCTCAAGGGAATATAATAATACTAGGTACGCCCAGAAAGTAATGCAACACATTTTTTTTCTCATTCACAATTGATTTTATCAAAACTTCAAATATGTCACATCATTACATGAATCTTTGGCTACCTGACCCTATTTTTCGACATAGTCTCCTTCTAAATCTTTGGCCTTACGCCACCGAGATGCGAGAGCATGTATGCCTTCGCTGGTACCAAAGTCTGTCGCCATGATCTTGCCGGCTGAGGGAACTGCTTTAAACTTTTTTTCCGAGGAGAGTCGTGAATGCCACTCCAGGGATTGCTTTTCGTCTCGGCTCGAAGTGATGAATCCATGTCTCATCACCCGTGAAAATGGTGGACAAGAAACGTCACCCTCAACCTCGTAAGAGCAAGCAACTCGAGCAGATGGCTTTCTTGTTGCTTGATGCTCTTCGGTTAGGTTTGAGGGACCCATCGGGTACAGACCTTTGGAATATATCGAGTACAGGGAGTCCCTGGTTGTGATTCTCATCGCTAAATAGACTGTCGGTCGTTGCACTGTTGCAGCGTCGCAGCTGTGATGGCAGGCCAGCGGGAGACAGAGTGCCGTCCTTGATTCGATAAGCAATCGCTTGCCAACGCTGACGGCTTAATCCACTGCCATGTCCCATAGACCTCTTAAGCGCATGGAATTGATTCACATCGTTTCGTTTTCTGCCAAAAGAAACTCAATTCCGCATCTGTTAGACGCACGTCACTTGCAAGACCCATTTTGAAAGCTCATACTGCGCTGCATCAACGGAACATTCTATGCATAAAACAGGGAACTTTAAGATTAAGACGGCAAAATACATTTTGACCAAAAAATGGGCCGAGAAAAAAATGCGTTGCTTTAACTTTCTAGGGAAAACTAGTAGATCAGAGACGAGTACTGCACATTTGAGAGAATTATATCACAGAGCTCTACGATCGAGCTAATCGACCAGAACACCTAGAAGTCGAACCTGAAGTTGAAGTAGATGAAGATGAGAGAGGCCCTTATATTTTGCAAAGTGAAGTGGAAAAAGCTATCAAGGAAATGAGGGATAAGAAGGCTACAGGAGATGATGATGTACCTGGGGATGTACTCAAATTGTTGGGAGAAGGTCTCAGACTAATGACACAGCTGATCAACAGCATATATGTAACTGGGGAGTGGCCCAGAGATTTCATTGAAGTTACAATGATTGCCTTAAAGAAGAAGCCCAAAGCTACAAAATGCAGCGACCATCGCACAATCAGTCTCATTGCACATGCAGCAAAGATAGTAGCGAGGATACTTAGAAGAAGGATTGAAAGGAAGACTGAGGATGTGCTTGGAGAAGATCAGTTTGGATTTAGGAGAGGAAAAGGAACTAGGGATGCAATTGGGATGCTGAGAATAATATGAACAAACCTTGGTCATAGATGAGGAATTGTGTGCTTGCTTCATAGACTGGCAGAAGGCATCTGACCGTGTCAACTGGACCAAATTAATGCAGATCCTTAAGGGAATTGGGATAGACTGGCGCAAAAGAAGATTGATCAGCAAATTGTACATGGAACAGAGTGTCAAAATACGACTGGACCGAGGGGAGACGAGGAGTGTGAAGATTGGAAGAGGAGTTAGACAAGGTTGCTGCTTGTCACCGATTCTGTTCAACTTATACAGCGAGTACCTTACCAAGGAAGCTCTTGAAGGGTTTGGAGACTTCAAAATAGGAGGACAAGTAATTCACACTGTGAACTATTAAGATGACCTTGTGCTACTGGCTAGGGAAGAAAACGTTCTACAGGGCATGGTTGATAGACTAAGTGAAATTGGAAAACGCTATGGAATGGAAATGAATGTGGAAAAAACTAAGGTAATGAGAATCTCAAGGCAACCAGCCCCAATGAAAATTATGATAGATCAAAAGCAATTGGAGAATGTGGAATATTTCAATTATTTGGGTAGCATGATAACAAATGATGCAAGTGTACACGTGAAATTAAATTCAGAATTGCCATGGCTAAAGCAGCATTCAACAAGAAGAATCTTTTCACCAGCAAACTGGACTTAAATTTAAGGAAGAAACTAGTAAAGTGCTACATTTGGAGCATAGCTTTGTATGGTGCTGAAACGTGGACACTTCGGAAAATGGATCAGAAGTATCTTGAAAGTTTTGAAATGTGGTGCTGGAGAAGAATGGAGAAGATCAGTTGGACCGATCGTGTGAGAAATGAAGAAGTATTACACAGAGTCAAGGAGGAGAGGAATATCCTACATACAATAAAAAGAAGAAAGGCTAACTGGATTGGTCACATCTTGCGCAGAAACTGCCTTCTGAAACACGTGATTGAAGGAAAGTTAGAAGGATAGAAATGACGGGAAGACGAGGGAGAAGACGTAAGCATCTGCTGGATGACCTTAAGGAAAAGAGAAGATACTGGAAATTGAAAGAGGAAGCACTAGATCGCACCGTGTGGAGAATTCGCTTTGGAAGAGGCTACGGACCTGTCGTAAGACAGACTACAGAATGAATAGAATGAATTTCTCCAACATGTTTCGGTACCCACCAATCAGATTACACAGTCCCATACATAGCCTGGGAGACTACAGTTTTGAGTACTGCTATTTTGCATTGTCCATACATTATATCACTACTTATTAGAAACCAACTGAATACACTTATTAGGCAGTAAATTAACCTTATTATTTTACTTATATTTCTCCAACATGTTTCGACTCAGAATGAGCCATCATCAGGGAGAAAAAAGTTAATGGACCATACATGATATATGACTGTACAATCACACTACAGGTAGCAATTCATGCATCTTACCATGTATGTGACAGTGGCACTCTCTAATTTTTACTTATGATAATTCATATATATATATATAATATATACACCAAGTTTAACGTTGAACTGACCAAACTGTATCTGGTGCTGCTGTGTCTTATACACGGAGAGATGCATGAGTTGCACTCTCTATTATGATCATACTCATGTATCATGTATGGTCCCTTACATTCTCTCTCGGTGATGATGGCTTGGTCTGAGCTGAAACATGTCGGATAAAATATAACGTAAAATAATAAGGCATTTCACATTATATTCACCGTGCATTTTTGTACAATTGATTAATTCACACCAACAAATGCACCAAACCAAGTTTTGTCATTGATTTCTTTATTAAAAGATTCTTTTAATAATAATAAGAATCTTTTAATAAAGAAATCGATGACAAAACTTGGTTTGGTGCATTTGTTGGTGTGAATTAATCAATAATAAGGCATGTTTATTGCCTAATAATTATATTTAGTTGGCTGCTAATAAATAATACAGTTTCAAATTTTGCTAGATTTTGAGTGCTGATGTTAATGGGGTGGGATGGGGACAGAGAATATGGTATGGTAGGAGTCTGCATTACCATTGCCATGCTAGCTACAGTCACGCATGTAGGCACAGCATGTGGTGATGTAGTCGATGTACGTTTCTGTGGAGTTGCCCATCTGTAAGAGGTATTAATCTGTGCTTATGAGTGCAGAGTTGCATGAGTCTATAGCACATATGGAGTATGCACTAAAGAGTTAATAATGAACTGTTCATTCATCTGACAGCTGAGTCTCTTCAGTGCTTACACATAATTGCAGATACGATTCAGTTTGAAGTGGGTGAGGTAACATTGTAGGAAATTAGCAGTTTGAAGTCAAAAGTTATTTTGTGTATATATACACTTACTAAGTATTTGTAAGAATAAAATATTATTATTCACTTAATAATTTTACAAACAGTATTTTGAAATACATGGGACTATGTCAGAAGTAAACAATGCATGCTGAAAACAAAATATCAGTGGTTTTCAGTGACAACAAAGGCTATTTCATTTATGTGTGTTGGCAACAGATGCCCAGTGTTCCTTCATGTGTTTTGGAACTTTAAGCCTTTTCCTCTTTTTCTTATTTGTTGTTACTGTTTCCTCCTTTATAGCAGATTTTTTCCTCTTCTTGCAGGAGAGTGGATTGGGACCACCCTTTTTTCGCTTCTTCTTCTTCTTTTCTTCCTCTGGTTCAGTTACACCAAACTTTTTCTCTTTTAGGTCATTAAGTGTATCCTTATCAATTTTACTCACTGCAAATCTGAAAGAATGTTTTTAAATATGGTAAATTAAACTACAAATAACTGCTTTGCAAAGGTGCTATAAAGTTACGTTTCAACACTCACCTTAACCATCTGGGTTCGATTTTTGTGGTATATTAAAAAATCATGTTTTACCTAGTCAGTGAAAATTAAAAATGTATATGCACCTGTGCTGTACTACAATTATTGTATTTACTCATGCAATTAATGCAGTATTATCAACAAAAATTGTCTGAAAGGTGTGGTGCCAAAAATAGGTTAATACTATTCTAGATATAATTTGATACGTTAGATTGAAAATGGGGAACATTATTGCTGCGTAGTAGTGAGAAAGAGCACAGCCTACAATAATCTTGCCAGTTTATACAATCCTTTTGAAGTGTAAAATATGCATGTATATATGGTAGATAAACAGAAAGTTTTTTGTTTGGGGGAGGGGGATATCAGCAGTCTCTGTTGATAAAGACTTTTGAAACTTAAAAATGTATCTACAAGATGTCACAGCATGCTGCTGTTGTAGAAGAGGTGAAGGCCATTGTCTAATCCATCCTACAGCCACCTGTACTGTAATAACACAAAAGTACAGATCCATGAAATGACTATGTCTAAGATAAGTGTATGTTCAAATGCTACAGAAATCTTCCTGAGGATGGTCAATGCTTGTTCTCAACATTACTAAAGAAACTCCAGTAAAGGTTCTTTTGTAGCACCTCAAAATAATCCACCTACATTCACTTTCTTTGCCACTAAAATTGATAAGATAATCATTATCTTTACAGAGTATCTTGTAAATAGTTAAATACAAGGCCTAAATTCATGACAACAAATTAAACAAGTTACAGCACAGCCCAAGGCTGGGTTGTTATGTAAGATTGTCAAAATAACTGAGACTGTAAAAAGACAATGAAGTGGAGTATTCCCACCATTATAGGTTACTGTTAAACAGATCAGATAGTAACCATCATCCATTCTTTTCTCCACACTTAACGGTTCTTTTACAAACAGATAGGTGTTGCCATCTGTTGTCTGTCTTATGAAGTACAAAACAAGTCACTGATCTTAATATTATTCATTCCGTACATTTTAACTCTATATTTCAAGTTTGACAAATGTACAATTTAATCACATTAATTGTGTAATTTCACTGTTCTACGTGTTTCAAACCCTTAATTTGGGTTCATCTTCAGGGACTCATCTCAAATCACACACTATTTACACCAACCGGTACAACTGTTTACATGAGTTCTTTACAATTGTGCATATACACTGTTTAAAACAAATAAAAGTTGACAATTGTGGTTGTTGGTTGTTTCAGTCTTACATTGGTTAAAAATTGTATAAAAGTTGGATAATCTATGCTGTTTTGATATCCTGTTTATCGGAGTAAGTTGCCTGTTGGGTGGTGAGAACAGTTCTCACTGTTGTAAAGAACTCATGTAAACAATTGTACCAGTTGGTGTAAATAGTGTGTGATTTGAGATGAGTCCCGGAAGATGAACCTAAATTAAGGGTTTGAGACATGTAGAACAGTGAAATTACACAATTAATGTGATTAAATTGTACATTTGTCAGACTTTAAATATAAAGTCACTGATCATTACACCCAGCAGGAAGAAATAAATAAGCAGGGTTTTCATGAGTGACT
This sequence comes from Reticulitermes speratus, assembly GCA_021186555.1. Taxonomy (NCBI): domain Eukaryota; kingdom Metazoa; phylum Arthropoda; class Insecta; order Blattodea; family Rhinotermitidae; genus Reticulitermes; species Reticulitermes speratus. Next base: position 11,278,984 of record JAJKFL010000009.1, read on the forward strand.
AATTTCAAAGAACTGAGGAGAGGAGAATATGTGAACATAAGAAAAAGTAACAATGGAGTAACTTGTAAGAGGTTCATTATAATTATATTCCACCTACTTCTCGGGTGAATAATGTCAAGGATACAATGGGCAGGGCACACAAGCATGAGATGCATACAAAATTTCAGCTAGCAAACCTCAAGAAAAGAGATCACTTAGTGAACTTAGGAATAGCTTTGAAGATTTAAATGAATGTTGGAAAAATGGAGCGTGAACTAGCTCAGGGCAGGGCCTAATGGTGGGCCTTCTTGAAGGTAATAATGCAACTATCAACTTTTCAATTTACTTGTAGTTCATATGTTGATGATGTCAGTACCTCTGACTATATAGTGTCAAATACTTGGATACTGACTGGAAAGGTGTGTTAAGGAAGCAGTTGAGACACAATTTAAGGTATACTATCCTGGCATGTGTCTGCAGGGACTAAGGAAAATGACAATGTCAATCAGAATAGTTAGTACACCAGCCAAGGTTCAAAGCAGCTGCCTTTCAAACACAACTCATTAAGTGTTACCATTCAGCCAGCTTGCTTGAATATTTTTACTAACTTTTGATTACTGGTAATCCTAGCCATACGTGAACTTGCTGCTGAGGGTTGTTCCAGTGTTGGTGCTTTCTGGTGCAGATACAGGAGTGGAGTTCCTGGAATTCTTCGTGCAACTGCCTGGAGTTCTTTGTCCTGTGTTGCAATAATATACCTGAAATAATGAAGAGTCCTTAAAATCTTGTTACATTTCAAACAGTTTTGCACATTAAACAGTCCTGTAAGAGTACCTGTTTGGATTATTGACTCCCAACATAGATTCCAAGCAGACAGACCCAGGTACTGGCTTATCATTGTGGTCACATCTGTGGGTAGCAAACTGCTTGATAATCACCAATGCTCCGTAAACATTATGACCTGTATAAAAGACAAAAATTTTTCAGTCAAATGCAAATCTTCATAGTGAAACCTGTCACAACAATCACACAAATCTTATCTTATTACAGTTTTCTGGGATGTGTCACCATGTAGTTTGGGAGATAGGTATCGATGTTTCAGAGAAACCTGCTGCCTCCATCTTAAGGGTAAAACTACACAATGTCACATTCCAGAAGACAATAATCTTCATAGTTATTACCACAACAATGTCAAATCATACCTAAATTTGAAGTTTCTTGTATCACACACTGTGTTGTCAATAATTTTACATCTCCATCCAGGTATTTGGGTGTCTGTTCTCTAATATTAAATTTATTCTGCAAGGAAAAAAGTTCAAAGCTTAAACTTAATTTGTTCCATTTTTCACCTCACTGTTCAGTGGTTAATTTGTGAGATTAAAACTTAACAGTACTAGTTATTTGTGACTGTCACCATATCAAGTAAATAACATCTGAACTGAAATAGCAAACTTAAACTAGACTAACCAAACTTCTGTGAGTGGCTCTTTACAGATGTATAGCCCTAGCCACAGCAATTGAAGCTTAAGGTAAAATTCAATGTTACCAGACATGGGAACTGGGCAAGACCCAGGCTCTGCTTCCCAACAAACTGCAAAACTACTTTTCCCACATTGCCTGACTGTTGGTTAGACATTATTTTTCTTACTAAAGTGCCCTTTAACTACTGTACAGGATGTTTATTTTACCTGACAACTGTCATCTGTCACTTCCTGCCATGTGTGTGTGTGTGTGTGTGGGCTGTCAGCTTCGTGGGCTATGTTAATGGGCGCAACTGATAGTTGTCAGATAAAATAATGACCCTATATAATAAGCAAGACATTATTTTGTCTGACAACTCACATCACTTTTCACTCAGAACATATCATGTGACAGCAGGCAGCATAGTGCTATGCTAGCTGCTGTTCCAATGTACTGTGAGGTGGGGTCAATGCATTTTAGTTCAGTGTACTGCAGTTAATATTAGGTCTACTCACCATATTTAAAGATTATTTTATTATAGGACATCCCTGTTGGTGTATCATATCACAAAATGTATGTTTATTTCACAACCAATCACACACAACAAGCTATTTTGTACATTATCTTGGCGACTAGTTTCGGCTCTGAAAATGAGTCATCATCAGGCCACTACAAGAACAGTAAAGTGGAAAACTCTGTATACGATAGGATGGAGATCTCCCCCTTTACATAGAGAGATACATTATAAATGTATATAAAACAAGTCAAATTTTTTCATAAGCCCTAAGCAAACATTAAAACTGTATAACTATGCAGTAAATATTAAAATACCAAAGTTGTTATAAACAGTAAAAAACAGTTCAAAAGCAAAGTGTCAACTGTAAAGGTTTTAAGGTTTAAAGCAGCTGCCAGCATCATCCGATATGTTGGCAGATGGATGAGTCAACGTGCAATTTTCTACTGAAGGTGCCTGGGAAATATATACATATTTTCTGCATTATACACCTGTCAAAAGAAAATTGCACGTCGACTCAGCCATCTGTCAACATATCGGATGATGCTGGCAGTGCTTCACATACATATCAGTACTGCTTTTATACATATTTAAAACCTTTGCAGTTGACACTTTGCTTTTAAACTTTTTTTACTGTTTATAACAACTTTGATATTTTAATATTTATTACATAGTTACACAGTTTTAATACTCTGCTTATAAAAATAAATTCTTGGCTCAACAGCCCTATATGGGCCTGGGCCTCCTCTTGCCTCCTCTTTTCGAGGTTACTAAGTCATGCGCATTCATGGCAGTTGGTGACCGGCCAGCTAGCCGCGCTTTAGTGTTCTATCGATCCTGATGTGCAGGCCAGAGCCATCTGGCAGGCAGTCAGGAGACTTGGATGAGAAATGGAGGCAATTTGGCTTACGCAACATTTTTATTCATGCCCGTAAGGTTCTTTTACATGCCGTAAATCTACGACGTGGGACCGACGGCTTTACTTCCCCTCCGAAGGAAGTGGTGCTCCGGATTTTTATCATCCTTAAAAATCCATCGACCTCGGTCGGGATCGAACCCGCGAACCTTGGGTCCAGTGGCGAGCACGCTAACCACTAGTCCACCGAGGTCGACAATACTCTGCTTATGCCTTATGAAAAAATTTTACTTGTTTTATATACATTTATAATGTATCTTTCTACATAAAGGGGGAAATCTCTATCCTATGATATACAGAGTTTTCCATTTTACTGCTGTTGTTTGTGGCCTGATGATGGCTCATTTTAGAGCCAAAATTGGTCGCCAAGATAATGTGTACAAAATAGCTTGTTGTGTGTGACTGATCATTAAAGAAACATATATTTTGTGAGTTAAAGATGATATTGGATATATTTTCTTTTGGCTTCCAGACATGTCACATCAAACAAACACACTGTTCATTGCACAACAGAGTTTCACAAGTTAAATGGGATGACAGGACGTCTCACTAGCAACAGTGGTCAGAAAAAATATCTCTATATAATACAAATTTGTGCAACTATATAAATATAGTATTACTCTGAACACTGTTATTTGTTTTCAGTTCTGTTAATTATTGCTTCATGCTGCCTTGGTGTGGAAGGTGTAGTTGGCAGTGTAGATCTAACTACAAGGGGTAATTAGCCACAGCTATATTGGTAAAATTTGTGGCCATTTCTACAGTGCACTCTGTGAAAACTGGATGATGATATGACAATGATGGCATTAAAACAGTAAAGACTTTATATAACATTTGCACAATAAGCCTTAAGGCTGCGGTGTGTCCGTAGCTTCTGCTGCGGGCCCCTTTAACCCCCCCCCCCCCCCCCCGGCCCAGAAAAGGCTTTATATATCCCTTACACGCGTCCAAAGTTTTACTATTTGAATCTTAATATGCATGGGTGAAATTACAACACTTGAGAAAAATATATAACATTTGTTCCTTTTTGGGATACATGCCATTTATCCGCACTAAAAATGCCTATAGTGGCACAATACATCTCCTTACATCAACGATCTGGAATGAGCCCCTTCTCTGATTGTTCTAATGTTTCTAGTTTCATTGCAATCATGCTGTTATCATATTGGTAGTCTGTTGGTTCTCTAATTTTCAATTTCCTACAAATTACTTACACATTAGTTGCTTCCATGTAAGCCACTCAGTTACCTGTAAAGCAGCGTAACAGAATGTTCCATCGAGTAATACTTGGTACGGTTGTCGGAAACCATAGTTGTTGCAGAAAAAACTTAGGTGTCTGTGCACTTTCCTTCGCCTTGATATTTTCATTTTGATGAAGACCAAGGAGCATACATAACCTAAAGATGTATACCATATTCCCTTACCGTCTCCGCGACACTGACATTTTTCTTTAATTTTGTAAGGCACTGTACTACATAAGGCTTCTTCTAAAGTGAGGCACTGTACTAAAGACACCTTCTGTTAAAGTACATGTAAGCTATCGGTTATTGTATTACGCGTTCGCAACCACTATTTATAAGCAAAAACACGCTCTCACATTAGCCAGCGCTCCGGCTAAAAATCAAAACAGCGTCGCGATTTATCGATCCTTTCGACTTTTGTCGCCACGGATCGAAACCATCGAACCTGTGCCAACCACTTGCATTGTATAGATAATCCGTGCAGTGGTAGGTACAATCCATATCGAATGGCGTGTTGGGGATATGTAAGCGTATGTTCCATCCCCAAAGACTTGTAATCATAAACGTAATTTTATTCTTCATATAATGTATCTTCTGACAACATGAAGACATTCGCGGTGTGGGATGTTTTGATGATTTCATATCTATAATAAAGTAACCATGTGAAATATATGTAACATAACCTCACCGTCATATTGCTCTACCTGTGTGTACATGGCTGAAATGAAGTCAGGAGCATGTGGCGTATTAAGTTATGCCAACAAGCTTATCTTAGCTCCAATGGTAAGAATGGGGACGTTACCCATGAGACTGTTGGCGCTTGATTATGGAGCAGATATTGTGTACTGTGAAGAACTAATAGACTGGAAGTTGCTGAGATCAGTAAGAAGAGAAAATGGCAAGTAAAATATGTATTACACTTTTTTGGTATTATATTACTTATGTAAGCTGACGTGTGAATGTTTTAGAGTCATATGGTACATGTAATCCCATTAAGTGAGTTGTTTACTGTAAAAACTTGCAAGTGAATTGACTTTGTAATTACTATTCTCCCTTCATGTTTCAAGTTTGAGGCCTTATATTATCTGTTCTGTATGTGCTTTGTGTAGCTCTTCATCTGTACTTCCTGGCATTTAGTAGACTATTGCCTTCAGTAGATCGTGATTAGTGTTCTAAATCACTGTCATTTTTTAACTGATGTTAAATTGTTTGAAGTAAATATTGTATATTGCCTATTAATTGTATGTGAGCAGTGTTTCTGTAATTTTATTTCCCATTCCCTTACTGTAAAATATTATGGGATCAGTGAGGTGTCTTGCATTAGTTTGTATTTTTCTGGAAGTATAATTTATTTGCAAAAAGTCCCATACATGACACTTTCACATTTCCATTTGCCTATTTGTTATATAGTTTGTTTTTGCATGCCTTCTATTACCTTGACAGAAATCAGCTGTCCAGTGCCTGTTCTGTTCTGCATTCATACAATTATACTTCAAGAAAGCCTGTTATTTGGTTATGAGGGAGCTTGTGATAATATTCTTATTGAGTTTGATATACTCATGCAGCCAGTTGGATTAATTAAAATGTGTGTAAGTGGAACTTATACCAGCAGAAAAGTTCAAATAGGCAAACATATGTCTGATTTGTTTTTTTGATCAAAGTGAGCAAACAAGGTGATGTTTTATTGCCATTGCTTTTCAGTGTTGCTTTAGAATATGGCAGTAGGAAGGCTCAAGAAAGCCAGGAGGGATTAAAATTGAATGAGACACATCAGCTTGATGTCGACACTGATGTTAATTTATTGGGAAAATTCATAAATACATGCTGTAAAGAAAGGAACAGAATCTTTGTCAGTCACTATCAAGATGATTGGTCTAGAAGTAAATACAGAGAAAACTTAACTGTGCATTCATGTCTTAAATGGAATGCAGAATAAAGCTGGCTATTAATTGCTATGAAATTGCGGTGAAGCTCAAATATTTGGGCTTGACACTGCCAAATCAAAACTGCATGCAAGAAGAAATTAAGAGCAAATTAAATTCAAGGAATGACCTCCACTTTCGGGTCAAAATCTTTTGTGTTTCATCTTGCTACCTAAGATTAAAATGCACAGAACTATAATTTTGCCTTTTGTTTTGTATGGATATGAATGGTTGTCTCTCACATTGAGAGAAGGACATAGGCTGTGTGTTCAAGAGTGGAGTGCTGAGGAAGATACTTGGGTCTAAGAGGGCAGAAGTAACAGGAGGCTGGGGAAAATGGCATGATGAGGTGCTTCATAATTTGTACTCCTTGTCAAGTATCAGTTGGGTTATCAGATCAAGGAGGGTGAGACGGCCGTGGCATGGGATGAAGAGAAAAGTGTACAGGATTTTGGTTGGAAAACCTGAAGGAAGGACACCACTTTGTAGACCTAGGCATAGAAGGTAGGATAATATTAAAATTTATCTTAAAGAAATAGGATGGGAAGCTTTGGACTGGATTTATTTGTCTCAGGGTAGGGATCAGTGATGGGCTGTTGTGGATACAGTACAGGTTCATAAAATTGAGGCAGTTTCTTGACTCTGTGAGGAGCTATAGGGTCATTGTATCATCTGACCCATTTTGCTGGCTACATCCCACTGATATTCCAATTCCCTTTGAGTAAGTGTCCATGCATTTCAGTTCAATTTATTGTAGTTAATATTAGTGTTTACTTACCATATTAAGAAGATGCCAAGAAATTTTAGGTCAATGCATTGCAGTTGATATTTGGTTCTTACTCACTATTTTTAAAGGAGGTGCTGTAAATGGTTTTCTTTGGCTCACAGACACGCATCACATCTAAGAAACTTGTTTATTGCCCGTCAAAGTTCTGCTGGTGGAACCAAATCCTGCTTGCTTTTTCATATCATCTTCATTGCAGAGATTATTACTACTATACTCTTTGTCTTATAACATGCCTCACAGTTGACAATTACACAGGTTCAGATATGACAAATGAGGAGGCCACAATCCCCTGCTTGTTGTTCCATCACCAATAGCACTTGTAAAGAATGCATTGAATTGTCTGCAGTGTGGGTTATTGCACTGTCATGTTGGGGGGGGGGGAGTATACATTCTCGTCTAATCAGACAGGTGTCCAAAAAGTGGTATCAGAATAAGTGTAACATATTGATATGATTCACAATTTTTAAAAACCAATAAATTCACTATATTATCTAGTATTGTTTAACATCCCCTACATATGTTTCAGCTCCAGTTGAACCATCTTCAGGGGTCAAGGTTTACATTCATATTACATCCATTATATTTGATATGAATTTATGGTCTCAGAAAAATAATGAGCCCAATAATCCAAATTGCACTCATAGTACACTATCCATCAACCATAGACACTCCACAAGTAAGAGTGCTAATCAGGATGCTAAGACCTGCTAATTTGATATCTCTTCTCACACAGACCTCTGTTTCGTTAGGGGTAGTGCATTAATGTCAATTAATGTAGCTCCTCCTACCTTTTTGATACTGATTGGCTCAGGTCAGCTTATCAGCAATTTGGTATTCACTAGTTACAACTTATTTGTGTAGTATGTACTTTATTTTGTATGTAATGTCTGTTCCTCTGCATACTCAGTTACTAGATCTGAAACTTACCTTCTTCTCAGTCTCTCATATCTTAATCACCTTAACATTGTGTATACCGTGCACCATTATGATAATATTGTACTTACATAACCAACATTTAATGCACAAAAATATAACTAAATAAGTTTATCACTTAACCCTACATATGTTTTGGTCCAAAATGGGCCATCATCAGGGGTTGCAAATACAAGGACGCTAGAAAACCTGCCCAACCAACAATGACAAGGACTAAACAATACTACAAAACCGCAGGGAACACCACTTCCGTCACAACGCGGCACTACAACAGGTTCCAAGTTCGACTTCATCTACGGTCAACCCCGGCCGCTTCTTACTTCCTACGATACGACAACCTACCACAACGTCAACAAATAAGTATAGTGCATAGTGTTTCAGTGTTCTAACCATGGTACCAACAAAAACTCACATCACATGTTTTTAACAATCCAAAGGAAGTGCACAAGTGAAAGCTTAAAAACCAGCAACCCCTGATGATGGCCCATTTTGGACCGAAACATATGTAGGGTTAAGTGATAAACTTATTTAGTTATATTTTTGTGCATTAAATGTTGGTTATGTAAGTACAATCTTAATCACCTTGTTAGAACTTATCTCGAATGCACTGGAAATTAATCTGCTTTGTCCATAATTTGTAATATTTTGATCCAGCTTTCAGCTTGTCAGTTCACACTTACCAAGAATGTATAGTAGTGACCAGATTACTTGCTAGTTGTTGGTGCAGGGTTGACGAGGAAAGCTGGTAAGAGCGGAAACACTGTTCATGCACCACCCAGCATTTCTGTCCATTTCAGAAATGCCCACAGTTACTGAAGCTATGATTGTACTCCCAGCAGAGTAAATGTTTTTGAAAGTGGTATAATGCTGCATGGCGATTTAGGTGAACATAGCAGTGACAGTGCTGTGCCAACTACAGCTGTGTACAGTGTTAGGGAGTTCAGTTAGCAAGTTACTTGTGTGGTCCCTATAGCAGTAACTGCCAGGTTGTGACTGCAACCCACAGCTTTGCTGGTCATCCATCCATGTTTTGGTAGACTGTATACAGAGGTTGAAAGAATGGGTTCAAGGGTCTCAGCAGTGACTGTGATACTGTCAAGTGGCATTCTTACAACTGCATGCCACAAGTTTTCCAAAAACCTCACAATTATCAGGATTGATCACAGCATTGGCATTGTGACTTCACTTGACCACTTGCCTGGTTACATATGTTACAGCCCAAGGCTTACACAAACCATAACATTGCAGTGTTCTTAAATAATCTGTTGATTATCATTACTCAGCTCATCTGCTTCTTTCTCCTCTTGTGTTAGTTTTTATGTATTAGCCTTTTTGAATTTAATACACCCAGCCTGTGTTTCATGCCCTAGTTTCATTCCTGAACAAGTGGGCATAAATCAAAAAGGCATAAATCAAAAATGATATTCCCATCAGAAATAAGGGGTTAGCGTAATAGAATGCAGCCAGCCATAGGGCGTTAAACTGAAAGTGAGAGAGCACAAATTAAGAAGTGGTGTAAATTGGCAAGCAGCATTTAAGCAAAAAGGTGTAAAACAAACAGGCATATAACAAAGACTGGGTGTATAAGGTTTTGGGTCCATGAGTACATATTTTTGCAATTAATATCTACATCAATGTTCGTTTTCTTTCAGAAGTCCTGGGTACTGTTGACTATGTAGATAAGACAGATGGGACTGTTGTTTTCCGAACATGCCAACGTGAAAAGAGGCATGTTGTGTTTCAAATAGGTACTTGTGATCCTGAAAGAGCGTTGAAAGTAGCAAAACTTGTGTAAGTATTGAAGTAGGCATTTATATGACATAACTGCATAGTAGTATACATTCTTTTTTGTAGTCTCAGCAATGTCTGTGAGGTCTAAGGTTCTCATTGGCCAAAGTATGAAGAATACTGTCTTCAGGAATGTGACACTGCTAGCCTGGTAGAAATTTACCAACATTTCAGAGGAACCTGATGCAGTGGGTTGTAAATTCACCAACCCTGAAGATGGAAGCAGAAGGTTACTCCAAAGCATTAGTACATATTCACAAGAGTATCTGTGTTGCATTGCATAAGGCAGTGTTAGTTGTTGCTGTCCTTAGTGCCTGAGTACAGGGCAGTCAAGAGACTGGATGTCAGTCTGAGATGTGATGCAACGTAGTGTGGTAGAAGTGCATTTACATTTCAGAGCACCTTGCTGCTCTGTCAGGTAGGTCTACCCTGACATTGGAGGCAGCATCATCCTCTGAAACATCAGTACACTTCTACCAGAGTATATGGTGTCACGTCCCATAAAACCAGTGGTTTTAGTCACTGCTGTAAGAACCCAAAATCTCACTTCAGGTAGCTATTTGTGGGCTGTGTGGTGGTACACAGCCTTACTCCTAAACAAACATTGTGTCAGTTGCTGACTGATGGTAGTGTTAATGCAGCAGCATGATAGAGTGAGCGGTATTGGCCCTCTTACAGTATCTGTCTGTAGACCTCTCAAAAGTAAATGTTTCTGCATGAAGTACGGGTCCCATAATTTTTCTTACACTTGGCTATAAAAAGAGTAGTGACCAATTGATTGCAAGGTTATTTAATAGTGCTGTGTCAACTGTACACATTGTAGCGTCAAGTGAAATTGGAAGGTCATAAATGGTGAGTAGATGAAGATTTGTAAGAAGGAGGATGTGTCTGATTGGAAGCTATATTTACATGGCAAGACTGAGGAGCACTATGAAGAGGCCCTTTCAGGATAAAATAAGGTAAGGGGTTACCTAGTCAGCACAGCACGTTTGTGAAGAATATAATAAGGGTATATAGGCTACATGTTTCGGATTTTTCTTAAAACCATTAGTAGATCAAATATGAAGTATGTTCCAAGTAAGCTCAGTTACAGCTATGTTTTTGTGATATGTGAGAAGGTTTGAGATTTCAACCATTAAATTGTACATTAATATGTATTATTAAAATGTATATTACACTGAATTTATTTTCTTGTAGGATATTTTGAGACTTTCACTAGAATGTCTTCATTATTGAATCTTATCCACTATAATGATGTCTGATTATTAATAATAAAGGTAAAGGTCACACATGACATGCCTGTGCAGGCACAGAGGTAAGGCAGAGGTATAGCTCCAACCCATTTGCAACCTTGGGAGTAGAAGGGGGTGGGTAGTCAGCACCATACCCCAGCTGCTTTACTCCCAGGAACACCCGTTACCCATTGTACAGGAGGCTGGGTGAGCCTCCGGGCTAGTCTGGATAGGCACTCAAAATCTTGCTTCCATGCGGATTTGATCCCTGGACCCTCCAGCCCATAGTGAGCTGCTATACTGACAACATATCCTAACCACACATTATTACTAATACTAGTTACCATTTTTATGTGTGTGAATGAATTCATAAAGATAATAACTTGGTTAAAATATTATTATAACATTAAATGTTAAATTGTGTTTTAGAAGAATATGTTGTATAAGTCTGTACTAGGTTTTGTAGCTTTTTTGTTGCTGCTTGGACTGAGATTCTCAATTCTTGTTTTCATTTGTGTTAATCCTTATGTCACATTAGCTGGCAGCTCATCTGAGATTTGAACTGTTTATCTTTCAAACACATAGCTAGTGCATTGTTATTAAACCTACTGAATGCAGAGGAAATGGTGCAAGATTTGAGGTTCTCCCAGTGGTGCTGAGGAAAATTTATATATTTTGGGATATGAAACTTTGTAGATTGGTATGTACCAGTGTTTTAGAGGCAGCAGGCTCCTCAGAAATGTTGGTACTTGTATACCAATCTACATGGCTTATCTCAGAAGATGGTAATCTTCAGAAGAAATGGTGTTGGAAAGTGAAGAAGGTTGTACACTCTGTTATTAATAATTTTATTTCATTTTACAGTAAAATGGATTTCACTTTCATAATATACCTCATATTATTCTGTCATACACTATTATTTATTTCTGTCAGTGATTTTCTTAATTTTGTTAGGGAGAATGATGTTGCTGGTATTGATGTCAACATGGGGTGCCCTAAGGAATTTTCTGTGAAAGGTGGAATGGGATCAGCACTTCTGACTCAACCAGAAAAAGCTAAAGAAATTCTCAGAACTCTGGTACAAGGTGTAAAGATTCCTGTTACGTGTAAAATCCGTATCCTTCCTGATCTGGAGAGTACAGTGGAACTGTGTAGGCATCTGGCAAACTGTGGCATAGCAGCTATAGCTGTGCATGGGCGCACAAAGGATGAACGACCTCGTCACATGAACCACAATGATTTCATCAGAGCAGTGGCTCAAAGTGTTAATATTCCAGTCATAGCCAAGTAAGTGGACGACTATCACCATTACCACCACCACCAAGAAATATTTTGGTATGATTGCATTAACACTAGTCATTGGCACTACACCTGTGAAAGTTGTGTTGTTGATATTATAGAGAGAGGAGTTTTTGTATACTGAAAGTTGCCCCAGGTACTTGAATTTCTAAAGGTTAATGGAAAATCCCAGTAGGGGCAAGAGGTTTCTCTCTTCTCTAGAATGTCCGGACTGGTCCTGGGGCCCACCCAGCTTCCTATTCAATGGGTGCCAGGGTTCTTACCTGGAGTAATGAGGCCGGGGTGTGATGTTGACCACTCACCTCAATCTAGTGCCAAGGTTAACAATGGGTAGATTTCCACTTTTCTTCTTCTGTGGCTCCACTGTCCAAGAAAGATAAGCACCTCTGTAGTTGTTCTCATCCATCCAGCCCTATCCTTTGCTGCTTGTCTCCAGTTAACAATTTCCATCTTTCTTATGTCATTCTTTACATCATCTTTCCATCTATCCTTGGGTGTCCTATTAGGTCGTTTTTGGTGTAAGGTGGCTTGGTATATATTCTTAATGTTTCTTGTATTATCCATCCATTGTAGATGTCCCATCCATCTAAGGCGATGGAGTTTAATAAATGTTCAAATGTTGACATCCTTGTATAATTGATCTCTACTTTTACCCTTGTAAATGTCTTCATGGCATGGACATCCACAGCTTTACACTTTTTTTTACCCTTTAACGTGAAGAGGGGATTGATTATATTAAAATTTTGACGAAAGAATGAACTTTTAAGTATCAGAAAGGGCAATATTGAATTTGATTATATAATCTGCATCTTTCTTAATTCTTTAAGCAACTGACTTTGTGAAACATATTACTGTGTGCACAAAATGCTACTGTTGGATGCTACCCTAACCAGGCCTGTTTGTAACATTTGTTAACATGCTAGTATCCACCCATTATTGAGTGTGAGTGCTTATTCAACATATATACAGCTGCTGTATATCCAGAGGCCATCTTCTGTGTGTATGACTTTGCTTTTATTGTGTAACCTTTATTATCTGGCCTTCAAATCCCAATGCAGCCACTGACGGCCAGAGTCATTTTCATTTTAAATGCCCAGTCCTGCATCTGAGTGAGACATTTTCCCTTTTGTAGTGTAAGAGTTACAATTAATGGGAAATGGTTGTTTCCCATTCAGGCAGTAAAGGTTAATGAAAGAGGTACCATTCAGAACTAATTGGTTTCTGGACCAGTACGACATACCAGTGCCTATGAGCTGCTGAAACCTTTGTAAAAACACTTCTTTTGTTAATATGATTTGTGTTGCAATCTGCAAGGTATGGGCCTTAAGTAACCTAATATGTGAAATGCAAACAAGCAATATTTTTAATTGCAGTGGAGGATCAAAGGAGATTGAAAAGTATGAGGACATCACAAAGTTCTGTGAAGAGACAGGTTGCTCCAGTGTGATGTTGGCACGAGCTGCACAGTGGAATTGTTCTATATTTCGTCCAGAGGGTTTGCTTCCCCTGGACGAGGTAATAACCACATATCTACGTTACGCAGTGGATTATGACAATGCTCCAGCCAATAGCAAGTACTGTGTACAGAATATGCTGAGGGAGCTCCAGGAGACACCACGGGGCAAGAAATTCTTAGAGGCCCAAACTCTGCAACAAATGTGGTATGACATATATTACATCTATGTAGTACGGTACTTCATTGCGTAATTTATGTTGTCATGTTGTGAAGTGAAGGAAACAGTAAATTTCCATGTCTTTCAACATTCTGTTTTCATGTATGAAATACTTCAGTGAAACAGTTTTTTCACCACAATATGAAAAGAATAAAAAGCAAGCAGATGGGCAGAGGATCTATATTTGGCATGTTTTTATAGGAATCAGCCTCTATCTGTAGTGTACCATTGCAGCCATTTAGCATTATATTCCAGAAGAAACTGCTCTCAGTAGTTACTGCTGTGAGATTTCAAATCTGATCAAGGCAGTTGTTCTTCTCAAATACAAATTGTCTGCTCAGCAGTAGTCAGGACAGAGGATAAACCATTGTTTTGGAACCACATATCTTCAGGAGCAGGAGAATGGCCACAGCTGCTAACTCTGGCATGTGGAAGGAATGTATGTTGTTAGATCTGAATTCCACAATAGGTGATTTCTTTTTGTCAAATTTTTGAGTAAATGAAAAGTAATAAAAAATTTGAGAACTAAACAGCACCTAGGATAATTTGCAAGACGTCTGGATGATGTGTTACAGACAGGGCTGAATCAACCTATCAGTCTGATCACATGTTACTCGTAACTATCAAGACAGATAGGTGGAAATGTCTTTGCTTCTAATTAATTGAAAATCATAACTTTATATTTGAACCATGTTTATGAAATCCTGAGTGATACAATTGTTGGACACCCCAGATTAATAGGTATCAATCGTGCAATAATGTACCAATGAAAACAAAAACTCACAAATATGTGTGTTTGTACATGTGGTATCTACTGAAGTGTAGCATGTTGAAAAACAAATCTCACGTTGCTGAGGACCTGAAAAGAAACATTACTGATGACGTTGCTGCAGCTCCTGGTGCCTTGCTGGCCGCAACATTTGTAAACATGGTGCATTATGTCCACGTGTGTCTCAGGGTGAGGGGAAACCACTGTCAGCATCTTCTGTAACTTAATTGTCTTTGTATGTACTACGTATGTATCACTGAGTTTTGTTTTCCTGATTTGCAATTATTAATTCGGGGTATTTTCTGTATGACTCGCCTGTGTAAGTGACAGTATATTATATCTTCTGTATTATGTTTTTTTGTTTACACTTAATGTTACACATATTCCATGCAGTTGCCTTACACATACAAGTTTTGTTTCCAACCGCTGCACAAAAGTAATTTTTTATGCTTCTGAATGTTTCGGCTACATATTGCAGCTGTCATCATGGAGCCAATATTATAAAGACATAAGCAGCATATTGTGTGTTGGTAAATGGTAATATGTGTGTTTCTTTGTTTATTTTGTCTGTATCATGGGTGAATTGTGCCCACTTATTGTGACGCTGCTTTGGCAGAAACGTTGAAACACCATAGTACTTATGTGCAATAGACTTTCCCTCTCTTTCAGTTCTCAGGAAGCAGCCCTGTGGACACTGCTTTTGTCAAAAGAATGTTTGGATTTGCAGACGATTGAGTCTTAACAAAATGATATGGAGGAATGATAATACAGTGAAACCTCTATCCATCGTTCCCGTTACCGTCGTTCGCCCGCATGTATCGTCTGCCTTATTTGGTCCCGAAATTAGCCCCATATAAATAACACTATTTTTTCCCGCCTCCGTTGTTCCTCGAACTGTCGTTTTCCCGCACCAATAGTTGAAAAATCACGGTCCTGACGCAACATTTTCCCGCACTGATAGTTTTTTTTTTTAATTTGAAGCGATGGTTTAGCGAGGTTTAAGGACCGGCATGGCCTAGTATACAAGAAGTTAGTCGGAGAAAGTGCGGCAGTGGACAGCGAAAGCACGGAAGCGTGGCTGGAAAGACTGCCATCTTTGTTGGAGGGCTACGAACAACGTGATATTTACAACGCGGATGAGACGGGGCTCTTCTACAACGTGTTTCCTGATAGAACCTTGGCTCTCAAAGGAGAGTCTTGTCATGGAGGGAAAAACTGTAAAGACAGACTTACTGTTTTACTTTGTGTTAACAGTGATGGAACTGACTAACAAGTGCCGATTGTTATCGGAAAATCTCCGAAACCGCGATGTTTCAAGAATGTAAAAAAATTACCCACCAAGTACCACGCGAACAATAAAGCGTGGATGACCACAGACATTTTTTCTTCATTTCTGCGTTCATTAGACGCAAGTATGGGTGCACAAAACAGGAACATTCTCCTCTTTGTGGACAATTGTGCCGCACGTCCAAAGGATACATCGTTTCTAAGAAATATAAAAGTCATACGGTACCCGGCAAATTGTACAAGTGTGCTCCAGCCCCTTGATTTAGTGGTAATAAACTGTTATAAGCAGCTTTATAGAAAACGCCTCGTGCAAACAGCTGTTTGCTTAATGGATGCAGGCAAAGATACGAAAAAGAAGATAAACGTGTTGGAAGCTTTGCACTACACTGTGGCAGCCTTGCAAGAAGTAACCCAGCAGACAATCGAAAATTGTTTTCGGAAAGCTGGTTACGTGCAGGGACAATCTTCAGGCGATAGTGACGTCGTATTAACCAACGATGACGACGATTTCCGCCAAGACTGGGAAAAGTTCAGTGGCATGAACAAAGATAAATTCGAGGACTACGTCTCTATGGACAGTAACGTGGCAACCTGTGGTGTAGAAGCAGTGCAGGAGCTGTGCGTGAGCCTCGTGACGTCCGGGAGTGTGGAGCGGGAAGAAGGAGAAGAAGCTGGCGAGCTTTGCTGAGACGCATGAAGCGCTGATGGAAGTAAGATCTTTCTTTTATGCGCACAGCACGAGTGACAGTGGTCGTGAAAGTGTTCTAGGCCTTGAAAAATCGTACTTTGAATTGAGGAGGAGTAAAGTTTGCTCAAAACAAACGTCAATGAAAGATTTTCTCAGCAAGAAGTAATAATTGTCATTAAATTGTTCTTATCTATAATTTTTAATGGTTTCCCGGTACTATCATTTCCCGTATGTATCGTTCAAATTTTCCGGTCCCCTGAAAAACGATGGATAGAGGTTTCACTGTATATGAACTATAGTTGAAAGAAACACCACATGTGTTTACATTAAAATGTTTCTGGCACTTCTGCAAACTAGATAGAAAATTGGCTTATTTAAAAGAATAATTAATCAAACACTGAAGCAATATTCAAAATAGTTGTAAATAATAATAATGATAATAATAAAGTTCTTTATTATTAATGTGCTGGCACCACAGGCATAAGGCAAATTACTAACAGCACAGGAAACACAAAAAAATACATCCAATGACAAACTACAAATGAAAACACATACAAAGAAGAAATCACATCTGGTTATCTTGTTAATGTAAAAAGATAACTTGTTACTGAATATATTATTAGTACAGTTCAATTCAAATCAATTTAGACAAATACCCAAGTACAGCACAGTTACATGGGAAACAACAGAAAAACGAAACAAGGTTAGATGAGTGCTGACTCAACACTGTAATTTAATTCAAGTAGTTTATTATAAATGTGCTGGCACAACAGCAATGAGGCCAGTTACAGGGACAGTGGAGAAACATAAGAGAAAATACATGAAATAAGTAACCACAAACATAAACACAGAAAAATAACGATACAAACACAACAAATGTTAGTACCCTTAATTAGCATAATGTAACAAATTGTTAATCAAAACAGACCTTCCATTGTGTATACCACCATCCCTACTGATGGCATTAGTCACTGAAGCACATCTAGTGGAAGGACAGTTATGACGTTTAGGGCCAGCATTAAACAAAGTAAAATGTCTTGAGATTTTGATTTGTCATGCAAAGGCTGACAGTGGAGAATTCAAAAGCAATTTAAAACAGGGCCAGGTGCTTTCACTAATATTTTCAAAGGTCTTCCACGAAGGCTAACCACATATGGGACTTAACCATGTTCTGGTAGAAAGTGCTTCACTTTTATGGATATGTTAAGTAATGGTTTGCATGGTGGGCAATTTTCATAAATCTTTGTGTAAATCATGATGTTTCAGGAGAAAGTTTGCCTGAATTATATGATTACATATGGCATGGCTTTAAAACATTCAATGTATCATAGTTATCAAGGGAAGCTGAAAAACATGGATAGTCCAGAATTGTCTCATTTTGGCACACATGTTGCATCACAGACTATTGCAGTCATAATTACTGATACAGTTTTAGCAGTATATGCTGTTATGAGGCAGTTGGGAAGGTGTTTACCCCTTCCCCAATTCTCCATGTTATGCAGAAACAGATGTGGAATGTGGACTTGTAGAAACAGAAAATGGTAGTGGTAGAAGAGCGAGTTGCTATTTATACAACAGTGCAGTTTTATAACACTTCAGTAATAAATTAAACAGTATTGGAAATTATATAAAGAAATGGACTGGGCATGGATAATCCACAAACCAAATAATACACATCTGCAGAGCTTCAGAAATATGCAGTCTTTTGCTGTGGTGAATTAATGCGGACTGATTGTGAATACATTTTTAGTCTTGGTCTGACTGTATTCAAAACTGAATAAAGAAGTGATTTATTAACATGTGTGAGGTGCAAAAAGCAAGTTCAAAATCTTCCCTGATCTTAACATTGAATTATATTTGAATATCTCATATAAAAGTACTTCTGCGTAACAAGATTTTTGAGATTTGAGGCTCTCATGTTGGTGACTCCAAAGGTTTTCTTTCTGTACTTGTGCAAGACTGTTGGTGACCGGGTTGCTGTGTTAGCTCATAACCTGTTCAAACATTACAATAACTAAAAACTAAATTTTGTCATATTATTTATATGATTTATATTGCCATAATGCACGGTGAACAAAAAGTAAAATTGATCAACGCCCAACAGGCGAAACCCATTTACCACTATCAGAACATCAAAGAGGGTAGTACTGAACGACAATTTATTCTAATAGTGCAGTTGTTGGTAGACAAGTGATTTATTTTGTCATATACTTTAATGCATTTGTTTTCCAGCTGGTCTTCTGCCTGAGAATGGTCCATAATTCACTTGACTTTCTGCAATTTAATACAGGATTATCAATTATGATAGTAAGGTATATCCTTGCTGCTTTGTAAGCGTAATTGTATTGCAGTGCTCTGATTCTTCCAGAGTGGTTCTGGTGCCAAAGAGTGGGGCATGCAGTTCTGTGTTTGCTGATGTGGGTTTAGTTTTGGAGTGACGGAACCATGTAGACTAGTTTGTAGTGGTCGCATTTTGGAGATTTTATTGACGCCGCCATCAAGGCAAAGTGACAATAACTTGTGAAATCCTAATTACAGTTCACTGTGGAGTCTGAGTGAGTACTGTTCCAAGAAGCAGTTGCAATTCAAAGAAAATGGCCTTCAAGATCGTCATTCTGTTGTTCCTGGTTTACTTGAACCACAGCTTAAGAAGAGAAAGACTGAAGATGATGTAATTGAAATGCAATGTTCCTTCCTTCGGAGCCTGTACACATCAGACGTGGACCTTCCCAAAACAAAGCTTCTCACATGGGCTAGAGCCAGAGGTCTCAAACATCCCATTTATACTACACAGCAGGAAGACAAGCTCTTCAAGTCTGTAGTGACACTTGATGGGAAGAAGTATGGCTCCTCGTACTGGTATGTTAAACTTTCAGTTGGTTCACGTTATGATTTTCTGGGTTGTGATTCCATGTAGTCTTATCAGTGGAAACCAGAATTTTATGGGAATGTACTGTCACCTTCAGAGTTGAAATGATGCAAGTACAAATGTGGTAGGATATGCAGGTATATGCGAAGAAGTTTGTCAGCAGGTAGCAGGGAAATCAAACCTGATCCTTGCCAATGGGAATGGTGCATAGGACGTATGAGGATACACAACAACTGTATTTAGGGCTATAGTTTTCCATCATAAGATGGACATGGAAGAATGAGAGAAAGAAATGGGGCTGGCCCATTCTAGGACCACAGTGGGTGGGTAATGGAAAGTGAGACCACACCATTATTTCAGGGGAGGGTCCCAGGTGGAGGAGTGTCATCTTGGCAGGATGTAACATTCTTTTTCTCTGAGGAAACGATCTTCTGCATTTCCTTCAAGGAGTGAGTAAGAGGCTTCTACAACCTTCTTAGACAGGAATCACAGGTTCTTCTTGAGGCTTGCACAACTTGACCAAATAAAACCCACTGTCTCAATTTGAATGGATTGTGTATGCCTCTTGTTCATTTCCCGAGTGGAAGGAAACAGAAGGTGTTCTCTGAGGACAAGAATATCACATCCTCCTATGATGACGTTCCTCCACCTGCCCTGCTCCCTCAAGTAAGGGCTAGGGCTCACTTCCCAAAAAGCCATTCATTGCGATCTCATAACTTGAGTGTCCATCCTGTGATGGAATGTTGTGGCCCGTAAAAGGGCTGTTTCATATCCTTTTATTTCCTGTGCATCATTTCCATCAGTGTGCACCAGGTTGTATCTCCATGCTACCACCTGTGGACCCTTCTTGCAACTAGCCTGTATAACCTACCACATTTTTACCATCCTCACTTTTATCTGAAGAAGGAGGCAGCATGTTGCTCTTAAAACAGAGGTATCACAGTTAGGAATGCCATAACCTAAATAACACTTGTTATGAAACCTCAAGTCTTACTTTTTTGGTTACTTATTTTGTTTATAAGTACAGTGAAGCCCTGGTTCTTATCCTTGTTTTCTTTATCAGCTGTTAAAGTAACACTAGATTCTCTGTACATCAGTGTACCATTCATCTTGCATTATACAGAACAATATATTTATGTGCTATTAAACTTGAAGTGACAGCATCACACACACATTGTACATTCCCAGTTTAAGAAATTTAGCATCTGTGCTTGCATGCTTGTATGCATGATAGCATGTGTGGTGTGGGGGAAGAGAAGAAAGCATGAGCAAGTGAAATAATTTGTCAGGCATCATCTTCTAAGGATCTGGAGTTTGTCAGTCTGCTAAACCTCTCCAGTTTAGAGAGACTCATTAACCAATTTTAGTACTCCCAGTCTTTTCTCGTCATTCAGTCAGATAATTAAACAGCAGAAAAGGTAGTAATGATAGAAACAAGTAATGTTCAGTGCAAACTCTTTAGTCACTAAACAGGAACAAAGAACAAAATCTGTACATGTTGATGTAAGTTTTCCATATGTAGTAATATATATATATATATATTATATATGCTAACTAGAGTTCGTGGACTGGCAGTAGTCCACAGACCACTGATTGGAGAACACTGCAATTGAACACTGTAATTGTGATTATGACCTGTACTGATGAACCAGGATGGAGCAGTGATGAAAGAGATTGACTGTCAGGGTTTAAGTTCTGGCCAGAGGAGAGGGATTTTGGGTTCAGGTTGGCTTTCAAGTCCTTCGATGGGTACTGGGGCTCTTTCTCTGAAGATGAAGTGGCCAGAACGTCAAGTAGACCACTCCACTACCCCTTAATGCTGGGATCTAGGTATTTGTGGATGTAATAACAGCAAGCTTTTTGCTCTGTATTCCTCACACATTATTATCCGGGTGATCAAATCACAAAGAATGAGATGGGCAGAGCAAGTGGGACGTATGGGGGACAGGAGAGGTGCATACAGGGTTTTGGTGGGAAACCTAAGGGAAAGAGAGCACTTAGAAGACCAAGGCATAGATGGGAGGATAATATTAAAATGGATCTTCAAGAAGTGGGATGGGGACATGGACTGGATTAATCTGGCTCAGGACATGGACAGGTGGCAGGCTGTTGTGAATGCAGTGATGAACCACCAGATTCCATGAAATGTGGGGAAGTTCTTGACTAGCTGCAGACCTATTAGCTTCTCAAGAAGGTCTATACTCAATGAAGTTACACTTGCACACCCCCTTACATACATTTGTGGTTGAATGCTTAGGCACAGGAATAACATTAGAATTGCCTGTATAGCTTGCAATGAGTATTATTAAATGTACTATCAGTTTCACAGTGTTAACTGGTATAAATTCTGAGTTGGTAATGAGTAAACTCAGTGCAGCCTTCTCTTGTCACATTTTACACTCTTTGTACCGTTGAATGTAGTGCTACAGGCTAAGCAGTAGTTGCTTCACTATTATGTTACAACAGGGAAAAAACATACTCCTATATTTTTAACTTATTCTGCATTATATTCTGTATCTCACTGACCAAACAGCCAATTCCTCACAGCACTGCCAGTTGCCTTGTGCACAATCCAAAATGTTTTCTTGTGTTATGTTCACTGGGTCTGTAGTGTTAAGTGTCTAGTGAATTTGGACAGTCTCACTGTCAAAACAAATTATACATTGTTTATGAAAAGATAATTAAATCTTTTAAAGTCTAGTGGTTCCTTCATGTACCTCTGCCTTATTTATGCATTAATGTGTTTTTGTGGTCCTTAGAACCAACAGTGATTGTTTCACTACACAGCATTAAGTGACTGGTTTTCTGACAGAGTGTGTGTTTACTGCGTGATACAAACTGAATCTCTGAATATAATTCAAGTTAATCTTGGCCCTTAATGGGTGAATATATATGACATAAGATACCATTAATAATAGAGAATGGCAACATTCATTTGGCATAAATTCTAGCCAACCCTAGTACCAGTATTTTGTAGCAACGCAATTGATAACCATACACGTTTTTATTACCAACCACTGCACACAGTATTTTTTTTTTGCTCCTACATGTTTCAGCTATGTGTTGTAGCCATCATCAAGGAGCCATATTACACAGACATGAGCAGCGTATAGTACTTCAATGAATGGTAATATGCACTTTAACTTTACAACATTAAGCAGTTAATAACTGTTTCACCCTGTGAAGCATAGACGAAGTTGTAGTTGACATACATTCATATTGATCTCAAAAACCTGTGAATTTTGAACAAGTATTGGGCCACACTGAACATGCTTTTATATGTATAACTAAGAAACTCTCGCTCAAGGGCAATGTCAGGACTTTTGTCTGTTTCTCATTCTTCCTTCCTCTCAGCTATTATTGGTAATAAATTTATTTTCATAATATTTAGTTTGTTTGGATTTTGTAGGGAGAAGAACAAACGCAGAGCAGAGCAAGGAGCAGCACTGGTATGCTTGTGTGCTATAGGTGTCGTTGATATCCACACCTTAACACATAATGGAAATATACGTTAGGTAAGTAGAGGGACATTTTGTTTACCTGACAACTCACATCCAGTCTTCTGTCAGACCGTTTTGCATGACACCAGTCAGTGCAACAACACTTGTCGTTATTCGAAGTTTGCTGTGAGTTGGATTCAAGACATTTAAGTTCAGTATATTGTAGTTAATATTAGGTTTTTACTCACCATGTTTAAAGAGGGTGCTGGAAATGTTTTTCTGCAGCTTACAGCCATGTATCACCTGTAACAAACACATTGTTCACTGCATATCAAAGTCCTGCTGGATTTTATAAGTTCATTGAACCAAAAGGAAGTGACTAGCAACAGTTATGAGATACAATAATGTTTCTAACATTGAAAGTAAGACTGTTCAACACATACAGAATTGTGATGTGGTGGCACTGTGATTTGTGCCTTTTTATAGTCACTATGATCATGATCAAATCAGAGAAAAGAAGCAAGTATCACTTCCTTATTTTTTAATTTTTTATTTTTATTATAATTTTTTTAAATTTCTTCCAGCCATTCTTCAAAGGCTCATTTGTAAGTTTCCTAATGCATTGCTGTAGAAAGAAGGGATCTGCACTAAGCTTCAAATTCCCAAGCGGAAGGATCAGTATTTGTTTACCAGCTTGGACATTAAGCATAGTAGCAGTATTTTGGTGTGTAGGGCTGTCACCTGCAGTTGCAACCTCAACACGTCACCACATTTCTCCTTTCTCAGTCACAGTGTTGATCTGTCTTCATGGTGCAGCTAGCTGGAATTTCCCACACCGCTGTCATGGCACATGTTTGAGAAATAACTGGTATTGCTGTCGTCTTCAACAGATATAACTGATTCTTCAGAAACATTATGATGAAAAATCATATTATTGTATTTTCTGTTTATTTAATTGTACTCCATAATGTGAAGTAGAGGCGCACAAGATATGAATGTTGACCAACTTTTGTGTCGTAACTTGTGAGAAACACTGTTCTGAAATACAGTACAGTAGAACCCGGATAAGAAGTCCCCACATAAGAAGTTTTCCCCTGTAAGAAGTCTGATATTTAAAGTCCCGAAATCCTATTGCTTTTAATAAGCTTCCCTCTTAATAAGTCTTCCCGCTTAAGGAGTTCCTAATCCTCTGGTCCCTTGAAAGGCTTCTTAACAGGGTTCTACTGTATGTTTATTTTTTCTCCTCTTTCTCCTCCTCATTCTTATCGCCCTCCTCTTTCTCATCCTCCTCTGACATACACATATAGCAACCAGGCCTTTTTGTCTGTGTCTTCTCAGATCTCCTCCTCTCATTTTCTTCCTCCTACATGACATCTTTCCTAACCTGTTGTTCCCATCTTGATTTTTGTCTTCCTCTTTAGCCTTTTCCTTGTTTCATGTTCAAAGCCCTTTGAATCATAGCTTTATTCCTTCTTAAAATGTGCCCATGCCATATTTAATGTAATTACATTTACTGTTGCAATTTGCAAACTTTCAGCACTGCCATGTCATCACTGCAGGATCATAATCACTCCTGGCTTTCTGTGCCTCTTATAGCCTCAGCATAGCCCCATTTTCAGAGTTGTTGTCAAGACCTCAACTACCTTGAAGGTGCCAGTGACTACATCTCAATTGTACTTCGTGATTCTGTTTATTAGTATGCTACAGATAACTTGACATTGGAGGTTAAACTGTTTAAGGAGAAACCTGAATGTTCACACTTGACTTTGAGGTCAGATATTGTGATTCTGTAATGGCAGATCTGATTTGTGATATGTAGTGACAGTGCTGAATGACTGCTATAAATTTGTACTATGAACACAATGTACATGCTGTGTATCAGTCTTATCATTCAGACTATCTGAGGGTCAGATTGATCAGTTGCAACATAATATCTCTGGCAGTTTCTTTTTTCTTGTTTGTGTCCTGCAGTTTTTGCCACATGTTGCGCACAATTCACCTGTGTGTAAGCCTGTACTCTCTTGTACTGTATGTCAACCTTTCAGTTTCAAAAGTCATTAAAGTGGTTTTTTTTGTCACATGTATTAGATTAATGGCTACATTTTATGCTTTAATTTTTTCCCAGGTTTATTTGGAAGAGCAGAAATTGTCTTCTATTCAAACATCATATGGCAGTGAGACATAGGATATGAGGAGGATTGTTAACTGAAGCTGGATATGTTGGATACATGTTTCATGAGAGGAAGTTGGTTACAAACCTTCAGTCATAAAGGGGTCCATACATACACACATTTTACTTGGCTTCATCTGTGCAGACACACCTGAGTAAAATATGTATACTGAAATCTGAACACTACACAGTTTTTTATGCAGATTTGTGTCTGCAGTTCAGTTCAGTTTGCTTGTGCACTTCGATTGACACATTGTGCTGAATGTAAAAAGTTACAGCAGCTCAAAGAAAATAATGTATGATAGAAACAGTGGCTGCTCAGAGGAATACATTTTCCTCATATTAATTTGTTACAGAAGACTGGCAGAATAACCTCCATATGGACTAGTGTTTGAATCTTTTATTGATAGCATATTCATTAATAGAAAGAAAGGGTACCCACATCACCTCATGAGGTCCTCACTACAACATTAAGATTCTTGGCAACTGGAAAAAGCTACTAGGACCTTAAATATGTAACTGTAATCTTGCTATACACATTAGGAAGAATTATGTGAGATTTGTCATGCCACTTACATAGTAGTGGAAAAGGACTTCTGAAGAATATGATATGAAGTTTCTTAAAGCATTTATTAACTTATTTATAATGTAAAATCTATTGTTAATAAAAGCAATTACCAAATGCTTCATAACTACTGGTAACTATTTATTGCAAGTTACTAAAACACATGGTAGGTGTGTTTACTGCAGTTTATGTAAGGAATGTTTCCATCAGGTTGGGAATGGACCAAACAGGCAGCATGTATTATGACTGCCATTCAACAACTTTCATAAAACAGTAATATTTACGGTTTGTTGTCAGATTCCAAAGTTAAGCTTCGAGTATTTTCCGCAAAATTACAGTCACATTTTGTCCTGTTATATCAAACTGATCTTCCTGCCTTACCTCTTGCAGGCTTTCAGTTACAAGTGAGAGTACAGTGTCACTATTAACCTGTTTGCATTTATTGCAACATTTTTAATTCTTCGCAGTGTGTGAGGTCATGGGCTGCTGTGAGGACTGACATGTCAACAGTTGCTTTCAGTTGCATTGAAATCAGTACTTCAAGATGATGTATAAGAACAATCCAGTTCTGACAAATCTAAAACCTTGAAGAAAAAGCATTGCTTCGTGAACAGTTGCAATTAATGGGAAAGAATTTTTTTTAGTATCACGTTGACAGCATAAAATTTGCCAATTCCCCCTCCCCCTTCCTCCCTTTTTCTTTGCCATATCGCCTGAAGGTGAGTGGATAAATATTGTCAGAACTTGAGTCCCCGTGGAATCTTACTAATTGTCTAGGAGCAGCAGACATTAAGCATGTTGTGGTAATTCTGCTGCCAACATCTGGATGTCTTCTCTACAGCAACAGAGGCTTCTACAGTCTTGTATTGATGGGAATCACGAATACAATTTATGAATTCATGTGGGTGAAATCTGGAACAAATAGGTGAACTCAGACAATGTGTGTATAGAAAGTACTATTTTGTATGATGAGTTGAAAAACAAATCTTTATAGGATACCAGACCCTGATTTCAATTTAATGAAACCAAATTACCATATGTGGTCATTGGAGATTGAGCACTCTGATTAAGAAAAATTTATGAACTCATATGATTGAAAGGAATCAAATGATTGGCAGATTTTCAGTTATAAGCCATCAAAAGCTTCTATAATTGGTAAAAATTTGTTCAGAATTATCAGTGCAAGATTGGGCATATTTAAGACTTGCATTACTCAACTGTTTACACACACACCTGAATAAAGCAGATACAGAAACCAGCGCTCTTACTTTGGGACTGGCTGCCAACCCAACAAACATGAAGCATATTCAAAAGAGGTACAATAAAAGTTCAACAAAGAAAGGAAAAATTACAAGAAAGAAGTTCCTTAGTTATTTGAGGAATAAAATACTTGCTTTGTGGTAACACAGCTGTTTGCATTGTGCATCACAGATGCGTTTTTGTAATGTGTCTCAAATTTGTAATAAATTTCTTGACAAATTGTATTTCACTGTAATAATGTTCTCACTTACCTTGCTTGCTTCTAATGTATATTTGAGGTACAGCTAAGTGGAATCTCCTGGTCATTTTGGAAGATAGGATAAACCTAAGAGCATAATTACAGAGTGTACACATCATTGGTACTTGACTCAGTTCTTCAAAAGTACAGTGGCAGCACAGTCAACTTCTCATCTGCTTCTGTCATTTTATTAGTCAAAGTTCTGTAGCTTCTTGTAGATGTGGTTACTGTTGTCTTTTGATTTAACTTTTTGCAGGCATTGTTGAGTGTGATACAGTTGGATCAATTCTGTAAGACATTCTTTTGACCACTGAACAGCTGTGGTAGGAAAGTGATGTGTACAAATACCATACATACCTGAATATAAGGTGGCCCACCCCTCTACAGTCTTCACTTTTCAGGAAAGTATCTGCACAAAACATGCTTAACTTATGCACAATTATAAAGTGCCCCCCCCCCCATTTTTCAGAGAATGAGTTAGGAAAAACTTCTCATCTGACATCTTATATTTGGGTAAATAGAGGACTTTATAGAATGCAGAAAACTAAATGAAGTCATAATAGTTTTTCCACACATTTCAATTTGTGTTCATAGACAGATCTGCACAGATAAAATTCCCAAGATATCTGGATTTTTCTCAGACCAAAACTTTGGCCTGTGCCAACTGTTCAATTTCCCCACGTACATTAATATTGGTCCATACAGACACATCTGAGTCTGTAGGCCCCCTTAAGGGAGATGGATAAGTAATAACAAATTCAGCTAGTGATAGACAGTATAACACACTACAATAAAACTGAGAAAAAAAAAAGTTCAGTGAACAAGTTATGATCAGGTGATAAAAGAAACTGTAAAGTACGAAGCTGAATCAGGAAGATGGAATTGAAGACTGCAACTAATCGGTGTACGTGGCCTGCTCAGATGCGATGGACATCACTTCAGTCTCATGGAATGTTATCATGTGCCATAAGCCATCATGTACAAAAATCAAAACTGGTTGTTCAAAATTATTATTTTTAGAATAGTAAAGCATTCCAGAACATTTTGGCCCATGAAGGTAACAACACTCCATTGCCTTGAAATGTTGGGATCCAATCACCCTTTGACACAATGTCATATCCAAGAAGAATGAAATCTTCCTTAGTAAAGCATTGTTATGTGGTGTTTTTATTATGTGCCGTGCCATAGTTTGTTACATAGTTGATGTGATGTCTCTTATTCTGATTGTGCCTACACATTCATATGGAATGTAAACCAGTTTTTCAGATGATAAGGTTCAGTTCACAAGATGAGAAATAATCATGTATGTTCATTCAAAAGACAGGATTTTAATTGTGTAAGTTGACTTGTCCAAGTGTTACTCTTGTAGCAATTATGGATGCTAAATAAAATTGAATTGAATTGAATCATTTAGTTGGAAAGGGGAACATGTCCAGGAAAATAAACTTTGCATGATGCAAGAAAACTGTTTTTTGAAAAATTAGTATGAGTTAAAAGGATAAGAATTCTTTTTGCTGCTGTAATAACAGCTATGCATATAATGCATGAAATTACTACATCCTGATTGGAGCAAGTTGACCAACATGTTAAAAATATTTTGCGGAAAAGTACCATTTTCCACTCTTGCTCTAGGTAATAAAGAAACATGGTGATAAATAAACTGTCCAGTAAATCAGAATTATTCTTATCCAGAACAGAAGTGCAATAACTAATTACACTGTTTATAGTAATGTATTATTTGAACTCTTTAGAAGGTCCCTAAGATTCCTTTACTGGCCACTGTGTATTATGTATATAAATATGTATTGGTTAGGAATATCTTGCATCAAAGCATTGTAAATTATTCTTTAACTTACTTGAAGTTTTCTTCTTTGAAATTTCCTGTTAAGGGTAACTGTGGGGAAGTAATAGTGGGTCTTGAGAAAGAAACTGACTCACTTGTAAGTTTTTCAATAAATGAGCAAACAACAAACATTCAGGATTAGAACAGTCATTTAAAATTAATTTTTACAAACTTTCTCATCTGAAAGGACTGTATTCAATCCTGAACACCACTGCTGTGAGAACCTCAAATCTCTAATTATACCACTGTGTAAGTTGCAAAACTTGTGCCATAGGTGGTACCACTTCAGAAATGCATTCAATGTGAGGTACTCTGAGACAGACATTTGAGGTTGTCATTCATGTTTTATATCTTTCCATGTTTTACTGCCAT
Source organism: Reticulitermes speratus (assembly GCA_021186555.1). Classification (NCBI taxonomy): domain Eukaryota; kingdom Metazoa; phylum Arthropoda; class Insecta; order Blattodea; family Rhinotermitidae; genus Reticulitermes; species Reticulitermes speratus. Next base: position 11,308,230 of record JAJKFL010000009.1, read on the forward strand.
AGCAGGTATGTGTCTTAATGGCATGGTGCTTAGGCCGCAAGATCAACTTCACACTATTGAATGAAATCTGTTAATGCTTAGCATAATATCTCAAACAGAGGTGTAGGAGAAAGACATGGGAATTGTTTGACATAAGTATTGATATGCATAGATGAACAAAGGTTTAGTCCAACAGAGTACACATATTTTCCATATGCCTTCTTTGGTATTTTGCATAATACACAGAAATTAGTATTGTATGTATGTAATTAAATATGTACCACATTAATAAATGCACACATTGGCGGCAACTTTTTGCATGTGGTAAATATCAAGTTTCGTCAGAATAGCGTAAATGTGACGGGCATATTGACTGGAGAAAATGCTCTAAAAGTAGTTGACTACAAATGAAGTAACAACGTTCCTGCGACTGCGTAAAAATCTAGAAAGTTGATTTTTAAGCCCTATTTATGTAGGAACTTAAACATAAATTGTCAATCAAAATCGTCCCGTGCTACAAGGACATTATCATCTGAAAAAAAAATAATATAAACAGGCAGCTTTCATGAAACAGTCATCCTTCGGCAGGGTTCCTTACTGCAACGCGTTACGTAGCAAAGGAAACGAGTTACAATCCTGTCTTTTTATTTTATTTATATTTTGTTATTATAGCACTGCATGTCATGGATATCTTGTTCCCTGGTGTTATTAAAGATGCATTTTCAATTCACTTTTTCCAGAAAATTGGGCCCGATTAACGATTGAGGGAAATTTCTGATCTCAAGGGGAAATATTTCTGCCATTTGTTAGTCAACTATTATCACGATTATGAGTTTTGTAATAGTGTAGTGGTTTCTTTGAATTGCTGAGTGTATTTGACAGTATTGTGTGGAAAGTGTAACAACACCTTGTTCATTGTAGGGTTCGCTTCAGTGTCGAAGTGTGAATAGATTCGAACTTACAGAATGTGATTTTCGTACCAACCGTATTAATTAATGGAATGGTAAAACCATTAACGAATATATAATGTGAGAATAGAGTTTTCTTTGTATGAATTCCACTTGAACCCAGCAATGACTGCGTTTGAGTGTAATTTAAGCTCAAAATTTATATTTATCGTGGACTTGTGTACGAGTCCTGTGTTCTCGATGTGATGTCTTCCACGGATCTTCATTCTGTTTCGTGAATGGTGTAGAGGTTACGCCCGAACTACATGCGTAATTATTCTTTTTCTCGACCGAAGTCATTCTGTACGTTCAGCATGTGCAGTACAAGCAGATTATGATGCTTGGAAGGAGCGTATCCTGTAGCCTGATTTTCACTCATGATGACATTGACTTGTAGTATTGTCAATATTGCACGAACATTAGTTGATTTGTAGTATTGTCAATATTGCACGAACATTAGTAATAATAAATGCAAGTACTCTATCCCGATCCGTCATTTGTCCTGTGAGATCAGGGTAGGATATCCTATGTGGAGACTTAGTACTGGGCTTGGATAAAAAAGAGAGTGACTGGCTCATAATAAGGTGGTTCCCCAAACCTTCCAGTGCTGTGCTCATTTTGGCACAATTTTTAAGGTTTGCTGTAGGGAGGTAAAGAATGAGACCAGAAACCCTATTTGTGATTAAGTAACAGCTTACATTTTTAACTGAATATTTTGCTGTAGTAGTTCCAATTTGGTCATAAAAGACCTGCGGTTTGATATCTGGCTCAACTCAGAAGTTTTATTGTTGTCATCAGCAACCACAGGAAAATGGTTGGTTTTCTTAAGACAGACATTAAATCCTTTCCCTGCCCTGGTGTTGAGATGGGAAAAGTAAAGATTATCCATAACCCCCTAATTTGAGCTAATTAGATAGGGACCATTGCGCATGATTGTAAAACCACCCTAGAACATGATGTGGTTAAAACGTGTTAAGTAAATATTAAGAAAACCTTGACTAAGTAGCTGTATTTGTAAATGGAATGTCTTGACATTTCAGGTCACTTAAGAGGCATGATCATGTCAACCACTCGTTATAGTACTGCCTTTGCTCATCTAGTTTCTGCTGGTGCTTCGATATGGGCATTCAGAGCAGCTGGGATTTCAAACTTTTCACTTGGAAGTTTTGGAATTTTCCTTCTTAATTCAGCAATAGGTATTGTAACATTTGGTGAGTTGAAAACCCCATATTCAGTTTATTCTGTTTGCAAGTAAGCAGAGTTGTATGTTATAGTATTCAGAAGTCTGTGGAGTATTATTTGAATTTTTTATAAAATTTGTGAATATGGTGGCATTTATTCCCTACATCACAGAAATCATAACACACTATAAATAAACATTGTTTTTCTCACTGGTCGAAGTAATACCAAGTATAAGTTATGTTTCTCCATGGAAATTTATTAAGAGAAGAATGCTTTCTTTAAATAAAAGCAAACATGGAAACTGTTAACACATGTTTCATCTATTTCTGATATCCAGAATTTACATATTGAAGAATCTTACATACATAATATCTATCATCACCATTACACATGCGTTGCCTCTGGGTAGTTGGGAAAAATCTCACCAAGAGCAGCAGCTAAAATGTTGGCGCTGCATCATGTCTGAGGTACACCATAATTTCCAGCCTGCAAAACACCAAACATGCACTGGTAGTCCGTACGCTGGAGACAGCGGAGTGTCAGTTTCAATACCTTGCTGCTGCATTTCAATAACACAGTGTTGTGCACATGTTCTAGTATGATGAATCTTGGGTGATAGAAGTCAAAGTATGATAAATATGATACAATGAAGGAGTTCTTTTTTTATCCACCTGACTGAAAGTGGACAAGCTTTTGGGTTGAACACGTATTGTCTATGGGTAGTTGGGCAGTTGCAGTGCACTGCAGATAATGTTATGATTTTACCTGCCATATTTAAAGAATGTACTGGAAATGACTTCTAGTGAGAGCTGTTGCACTGTCTTGCTGAAAGTAGGTATAAATTCTGTCATAATTGGGCAAGTGCAAAAATTGTGTCAGAATGTGTGTTACATATCAGTGTGAATATGTGGTCTCATAAAACGCAATGGGCCCAATAATCCTAGACACTCATAATATATAACAGTTTACATGTGAACCTTAACATCATGTAACGGCACTTCATGAATTAATATGGCATACCTCCTCCTCCTCCTTCATCTTCTTATTACATTACATTACATGCATTTCATAGATCCATCATGTAGCCCATCGGCTCAGGATATAAAACATGTCATTATAATAATATATGATTACACAGCAATCGTGTCACATTGGACACACACAATATCGCACATAACATAAAATGACATTGGAATACAAACATACATACAAATTTGGTGTAATACAAAGTAGCAAAATGCAACACACTGTATGATGAAATAATATAAATATTATACACTCATTGTAAAGCAGTGTTTCATATGGACACAAAAGGCAAACAGGTTAAGAGTCCATCATTAAGATATGAATTAATCAATAAAACGCTTAATAATCTACCACATTTCTTATCATTCAATGGTCAGTAGTAAACTGAAATACAGTTATTGTGTACACAGCCCAGCCCAGCATGCCCAGTTGTAACAACCAAAACATAGACAAATAAAAGACATGATAATTATACAATAAAGCTTATAATTCCTAGATAACCTCACCAGCCCTCATCCCATGCATATAAGTGAAGCATTCTTTATTTGTATAGAGGGATTTATCAAGCAAAACTGCTTTTAGTTCATGTATAAAATATTTCCTATTTGTTACTTGGTTCACATGTATACAGGTAATGCATTAAATGTCTTTATACTGGCATAATATACACCTCTCTGATAAGATGTAAGATTTGCTATTGGTTTTTGCATCTGCACCCTTCCTCTTGTATTTATTTCATGAATTGAAGATTGAAAGGTGTTTCAGCCTGTTTTTAGACCATGGCCTCCCAAGTGTGGCAGACAACTGCCTGTTATTCTGAGAGTTTGTATATCCACTGAGAGAAACTAAAGCTTTATCCCTCAAGAGAATGAATGCATGATCATTTTCTACATCATATATCCCTAGAAGGTACCAGTTCACAAAATTCAATTTTGCTTTATGATCTGTGTCATAAAGTTTGTGAACCACAGTTGTTCCATACAAATAAAAATGCAACCATTTTGTTTAATTTTGTGGCAGTGATAAAGGAACACTTGTTTGGTGTGCAAGTCGTGCCAGAGATTTTTTTGGAGATGTCTCAAATCTGGCACCAATTTTGTCTAGTTTTCTCAAGTAGTATGTTTTCTCTATGTTCTGTTACTGTCTGAAGTAGAATTATATTGTATTAAATATATTATATAGAATATTTTGAAATATAATAGATTTCCACTTATAAATTGTTTTCTTATATAGAACTGGTGCATCTGGGAATTTTTTTTTCAATTTATGGCAACACTTGTTGTTACAACAGTATTTTGGGTGTGTACCTAAATAAATCTGCATATTTACTCCAGATAAGTCACAGGAAGCTTGCAGCCTCTCTGATAAGTGGTGTGAGAATGAACCTGTGAGTGTGGGGTAATTTAAAATAATGGCAGTGTGTAAGGCCAATATGAACCAAAATTAAACTGCCAAACTGATTTTAGTTAAGGCCCCTCAACAACAAATCATATCCCATTAGTTTCAGAAATTAATTATATATGTGCATATCGCATCCCTCTTTTGCAAAAAATGCATAATACATGTGATTGTATTTCAGTGTTAGACAACTGATGGCATTGCTTCAATGTTACTTCATGATTTTGTGAGGGAAGGGAACTTTGCTTATGAACTGAGTGGTATCTACAGCATGAGCGGAAAGCCCCTGTGCATGTTTGGAAGAAGGATGCTGCACTGTGCTGGAAGTGGGAAAGTCCCATACATAAAACACTTTAGGTGGCATTCCTGACTCTATCACATGCTTGTCAGCGTTACATCCAACATTTATTGTAACCATAAGTACCGTACATTCACTCTTACTTCCACTGTAACCTGTATCATACTTACAACAGGTGCACGGGACTTTTTGCTCATCCTGTGGATTCTTATATCACTTCCAGACTTTAATTAGGTACAGTGAATGTGATTACATTACATTGGCTGCAATAAGAAGTGAGTTCAGCCTGCATAATAGGACCTTCCTTGCATTTGGAACTACCTGGTATAAATGTTATACAAGAGAACCAATTACCCCAAACCTTCTTCTTCTTCTCTCTCTCTCTCTCTCTTTTTCCCAGTCATGTTATTGTGAATGTTATGTTGTGTACTTGCATTTGGGGAGCACACAGTTACATGTATGTCTTGCCATCATTACTGGCTGTCCTGCTATTTTTTCATGATTTTACTCTGTCTGTCCATTAAGTCTTAAAGATGCAGTGACTGCCTCTTCCTAAGCCTGTGTCTATTTACCATTCATCGCTTTCCCACTTTATTCAATATAATCTCTGTAGTTGAAATGGAATCCTTAAATAGTCTTTAGAAAACATTCATCACTGGGAGCAGGGGGTACAATTTTTATAAGTCGATTTGGGTAAATACCAGGCTATACCTTTCAGTAGGCCAGGGGCATGTCCCCATTCCTCTCTCCTTATCATTCACAACAATGTTACCATTTCTTCAACTCCATATAATATGTGCAGTTGATACCAAACCATTAAATAATGTAACAGGCAAATCATCATCATCTTCATCGTCATCACAGCTGGAATAACACAGTGAGTATAAAGACTAGACTATTGGCTCGACAACTAGGAACTGTGATTTGATTGCTGCCAAGGAGAAGAGATTTTTCTCTTCTGCAAAACATTGAGCCTGGCTCTGGGGCCCACCCAACTTCCTGTTCAGTGTGTACCAGGGACTGATTCTGTGGGGGATAAAGCTTCCAGGGCATGAAGCTGACCACTCACCTCCATCCAGAGCCGAAATAAATTTAGCTATACCTCCACTTTCCCCCTTATATTTGCCTTCATGGTGTACATGGGGTTAACTTCACCATTTTTGACAAAGACGGTGATGATGACAGTGATGATGACGATGACAACAACAACAACAACAACAACCGTCATGCTTCTTTCTTTCTTCCTTCCTTCCTTCCTTCCTTCATGTTCTAGAGGATGTTTTGAATTCTGGTATTACAACATATATAAAATTGTGAATAAGGATCTTTCGAATTGCCATTCACAATTTTTAAAACATAATCTTATCAGGTTGGACGAATGATATGTGCAAGGCATATAGTACACACAGGACAGTGGAGATGTACATATGAAGTTTTGTTCAGAAAACCAGAAGAATGGAGACCACTTGGAAGACCTGAGTGTAGATGAAAGGATATTAAAATGGATCTTGAAAGACTGGGGTAGCAGGGTGTGGTCTGGCTTTGTCTGACACAGGATAGGGCCCTTTGGCATACTCTTGTATCTTGTACCTTTGAATCCTATATAATTCAGTGATTTCATAACTAGCTAAGGAATTATTTGATTCTCAACAAGGAGTCTTGTTCATGGAATTGGTCATCATCTCATCTTGTTTCTAATATTCACATAGTTCTCTTATTTCTGTGGTGACATGGGTATTTTTAGAAATGAAAATAAGAAATGTTTGTGTTACAGGTAATCCTGAATTTGGTAGTAACTTGAAAGGTATATATGGACACACATTATTTCTGAGTAAATGTTTTGGATTACCATTCATTACAACCCAGATGTGCCTCAACTATGGAATCCAGAAGGAAATTGCTTACCTTCATTTGGGATTTACTACCTTACCTATAATAGCACATCTTATTGAGGACAGAAGTAAGAAGAACCTACTTGATGCAGTGATATTCAGTAATCTGATGTCAGTTGCATATTTCAGTTATGTGAAGGCAAATTATTATGGAATTGCAATGCTTGTGTCATACTCAGTGAATCATTTTATGTTTGGAACAGATGGGACTGCATTTGATACAAGTATACCTTCTCTTGACTTATTCATGTATGGCCTCAGCTTTTTTAATTTCTTTGCCATCAAAACCCTTTCTGACTGATATATCAGTTGTAGGGATACCATTTATTCTTCAAGTTTGTTAAAACTTGTCACCAATATTTCTATTATAAGCTGCTCTTTTTAAATAATATGTACTGCCTTACCTTGTTAAGGCATTCAGCATTTGCTATTTGTATTAAATTCTTTATATTTACTTTTACTTCTGCACTTATTCTGTGTGAACCAGCGTGTTCTGATGTGATAAATTTTCCACAGATGATCCTTTTTGTAATTGAGGTGCAGTGATGTAACCAGTATGTTTGGCATTTACAAGAGGCTACAACCTAATTTAAGAAGTCAAGTAGTGGTTTTTGTTTTCTCAACCATGTGTAGGGTGAGGTATCTACATCTGCAAATTTAATACATTGATGTGGTAGAAATTTCTTGTACGTAATTCAAGAATCTGACTTATTCACAGGTTCGCACATTGTGTTTTCTCTTATTCACAGAATAATTATTGTGGCAATCCCATGCATCTTGGTGTGAGTCCATTGCTCACATCTGGCCATGCTTGCATTAGCAGATGGAATAATACACAAGTGGCTGCATTTGTCCACCTGTCCCACTCAGTAGCTATCTAGACAAAATGTGATACAGAATGTACTTTGACTGTACTTTTCACAGTTTTCAGAACTAATTGTTGCCCTCATGTTTTAATTATGTCTGGAAAGGGTGCTGCGCATGCTGATGTAGAGCCTAAGGATAACAAAAAAAAGAAAGTAATGTGCCTGTTTGAGAAAATGGAGGTGTTGGCTAATGTGGACAGGGGAATGAGTAGTGCTGTGGTTAGATGCCATTATGGTGTAAAGGAATGAACAATTCGTTTCATCAAGAAAAATGAAGAAGATCAGGGGAAAACATTAAGGACAGCTCTCAATTGAGTGTGAAACTTTACTGTGTAATTTGTCGTGATCCCTTCCTCAAAAAGATGGGAAGGGCTTTATATGTATGGCTGGAAGATGAGGCACAGAAATGGTTGTCAGTCAGTGATGATGTGGAGAGGGAGAAAGCCATGCCAGTAAAGGGTGGTTTGGAAACTGTATCTGAAGTCCGAGAATCCAGCGTTCAAGGTCCTCCTTGTTCTTGATAATGCTGCAGGGCATCTGCAGGGTCTTTGTCGCACACTTCTGAATAATCAAGCTGAGAATCTGCCCAATACCACCTTCTTACTCCTGCAGCTGTTCAACTTGGGAATGATTGTTACATTCAAAAGGGATTACACTTGTTGCACCTTCAGAAGTATCTTGTATGCAAGTGAGAAGGAGACCTTTGCCAATGTCAGTGAATGCTGGAAATAGTAGAGCACATATGACTGCATGGTAAATGTAAAAGAGTTGATGGATGAACTGTAGTCAATGGCTGTGAACGGCTGTTGGCAGCAGCTTTGGCCTGAATCAGTTAATAACTTCTGGGGACTCCCCAGCCAGCAGGATGAAATACGGAACACTGTTGTGCTATCCTGTGATGGTCCAGGAGAAGGATTTGCAGATTTGGAGGAGGCTTATAGCCAGGAAGTTCTTGACTCTTGTCCTGCTGAGTTAGCTGAGGAGGAACTTGAACTGCTGACAGTGGTCAGTGAACTAGAACATGAATGTTCTGATGTGTTGTGGAGAGACCTCAGCTGACTACCAGTGATCTGAAGAAAGTCCTCCAGGTAGCAAATAACTTAGTTGATCATTTCTCTGAGGTTGACCATTTCATGGATAGGTGCCTGATATTTGAGCATAAGATGGAAGCTGTCGTAGCACCATACAAGGACATGTACAAGGGCATGCAGAAGACGAAGCAATCAAAGATCATGTTTTTCTTCATCAAGTCTTCCATCTCCCCCTCCACCATGCACTCAACATTGTTCAATAACTGTGGTAGCTTTCAGCAAGAAACTTTGATGTTATTCCAATAAACCCAACACACATATTTTCATGTTTACTAATCATTAATTTACATATCAGGTTTTGAGGTTTTTAATTGTTGCGTATCAGTGAAACTTAGCATTTCACCATGCAAAAAAAGAGTTTTGAGGTTATTTGAGAATAAAGTGCTGAGGAGAATATTTGGACCCAAGATAGAGAAAGTAATAGGAAAAGAAAAATTGCGTATTAAGGAATTTATAACTTGTGCACTGTACCCTGTTAACGAGTGTGATATAGTCAAGGAAGGCAAAATGGGCAGGACATGTAACAAGAATGGAAGAGATGTTAAATACTTACAAAAATTAGAGTAAAAACCTGAAGGGAAAAGACTGCTTAGTATTATTAGATCAGTCTTTAGGAAATAGGGTGTCAGTTTGTGACTTGGATTTGTCTGGCTCAGGACTGCGGTATGTTACCAGGCAGTAGTGAAAAATGTAAGGAACACTCAAGTTTCATAAGAGGCAGCAAATTTCTTGACTAGCTGAGTGGCAGCTTCTCACAGATTCTTCTGCATGGAGTTTGTTATAACACGTTTCCAAGTTGTTGATTTTTAATGCACCATTTCCTCTTACATCATCAGAAAATGAGGTCACAATCCCACAATGTCCACACATAATGGAGGCCTTGGCAGTTTCTGTGTTCCCAATCGCACAGTGAATCGCCATTGATCAGTCACTAAATTGTCATATGTTAGTTCACGTGCTGCTTTCTCGTATTTTATGTGAAGGGACTGCGGTAAACCATGATCACTTGTGTGCCTACATGCAGGCGTATTTACTTGATAATTCTGGTTATTATCCAGTTCTTGCATTTAGGTGGGGATGAACTGGAATTCCATCTAACTTTGGAAACAGAACTTATTAGTGCATAATTTGTAGTGCAGATGGCAGTGGGAGCATCAGTATCTGTGAAAATCTTAGTTTCCCAGTTTGCACTCAAATGTGTGACGTATGTCATGTGAGGACTGATATGGCTATACAGACAGTTTCCGGCTTACATCAGGGTTCCATACCTGACACTTTTATGTAACCCGAAATTCATGTAAGTCAGAATTGACCACACCCCCACTTATTTATCACACCTCATCTGTTATGTATACGTTTTCACAATGTCAGTGTATGTAATTCAAATGTTACTTCTATCAGTTCTTCTCATATGAAACACACATATTACAGTAATTTCATAATTGCGGTATTATTAATTAATAATATAATTCATGTGTATTATATAAAATATAATATTAACTAATAACATTAATAATTAATAAGAATTTTTTATGTAAGGCCAAATTTATGTAAGCTTCATATTACATAACCCAGAAACTGTCTGTATGTTATTTAATAACGCCCATTCTTGTACATGTTGGTAAGTAACAAAGACAGAAATTCTTATGCTACCAGTATACACGTATAGCCTTATATGCAAACCAGTTGAAGATGTATGCATGTTTAGGCCTTATTCACACTACAGGGACAGTCATGTTTTGGTCAAGAGCTGATAAAATATTCTTCATCATGTCTAAATGGGACTGTCCACACTGGCGATCATGTTTAAGCCACAGTGCTGTCACATGCAGTGAAAGATTTTATTGAAGAATATTTGATTGAATTGTGACTGTCCTTGCAATGTGTGTAGTCTGTCCAAAGTCTTCAGTTGTTCTTCTAGTGTGAAAGTAAGTGCACATGACTTGAACTCGTCAAGTGACTGACAGTGTGGAGAGCATGTCCATAAAAAAAGATGATTTCAGGTTTGTGAATATTTTAAATTTTATTTAATTGCTAAGGTACAGATCCTGCCTTTCAGCTGAAAAAAGGTTGTATATGCATTTCTTATATTAAAAGCTTCTTTTTGGTTGTTTCCTCCTTGTCTTGTCAAATTGTCTATGGTTTTGTTCCTGGATGGCCCATCTTAATATTCTGAAAACTGTGTGTTCTCACAGGTAATATTGTGAAGAATACTGTACATGCACACAAATTGATGTTGTCAACATGTGCAGGATTTGATTTGGGTTTGTAAGGAAAACATACAAATTTATTACTAGAACCCCAATTGTATGTACAACTAATTTTTTATGCACGGGATAATTTATAAGCTAGCATGGAATTATCAACAACTCCGGCACTGTTTTTCCCTTATGAGGCATGTCTGCTACTTGAATCTACAGCTAGTGTCAAACAGTGCTAAAAGAATGACAGAAAATATCTACATCAGAGAAGAGGGTTTGCTGTATCTGTATGCTGGTCCAGGGCTACATTCTATACTACAAGGTTAACCAAACAAACAAAATATATAAACTTTAATCTTAATTCACCGTGCATTTTTGTAAACAGCAATAAGCCACCAACAAATGCACAAAACCGTCAATAAAGGTATAAATTAACCTTTTATCATTAATAAAATACCCTACATACGTTTCGGCTGTTTTACGACCACCTGAAACGAACAGTGAAGTTATGTTGCGAGTGTCGATGACAGACCGTAGCACAGCATTTGATAAGTACAACTGTAAACCCCTGATGATGGCTTCTCGCAAGCCGAAACGTATGTAGGGTATTTTAATAATGATAAAAGTTAATGTATACCTTTATTGACGGTTTTGTGCATTTGTTGGTGGCTTATTGCTGAAAACAAAATATATAATAATAAACGCCACATTAAGGTAAACCGTGCCCAACAACCTTCCAGAAAGAAACTCTTCTGCTTTTCACACACGACAACCGTCTCACAAGACGAATGGGAATGCAGTCGCAGAAACCAACAATTTATATTGAATTGAATTTATTTACATTCCATGAATCCAAAACAGGATATATCTTTGGATTCAGAACAAGTCACAATAAATTATTACACACAGTAGTCTGTTTATGTTATACAATATTAGTTGAAAATTGATAAAAAAAAATTAATTTTAAGATTCCCTATTTACATTAAAATACTCATCTAGAGAGTAGAAGGAAAGAGCATGTAGGTAAGTTTTTAACGGTTATTTAAATGGTTAGTATTTACAGTCATACTTTTAATACTTGGTGGGAGATTATTAAGCACCCTTATGCCAAAAGAGTAGATTCCTTTTTGATTCATTCATTCTGTAGTCTGTCTTACGACAGGTCCGTATCCACTTCCAAAGCGAGTTCTCCACAGGGTGTGATCTATTGCTTCCTTTTTTGATATAGTGATAAATTTCATAAAGGTTGGTGAAAATTAAATTTTTGTCTAGTATTAATGTTATAAACATCAGAATTCATTTTGAATTTATTTTTATTGTTAGGCAAAAATAAAAGAAGAGAAAATTATGTATTGTGATTGAAGAGGTAAAATTTTTAAGGTTTTAAATCTCTACATGATTCTCCACTTCTGCATCCGGTAATAATTCCAATTATTTTCTTTTCTTATTTTAAAACCTTTTACACTGTATGGAGTGTTCTCCCAAATATTATTCCGTACTTCATAATGAATGAAAATGGGCATAGTAAATTATCTTCAATGTTTCCTGTGACAAAAAAGGCTCGAGTGATCTCATTGCATAACAAGCTGCACTTAATTTGTGTGCAGCCTGTGCACTATGTGTTTTCCAGGACAGTGTACCCTACTGTCTACATGTACCAAGAAATTTTGTCTCTTATAATTTAGAAATTATTATCATAACTAATGCCCAAATCAACTTGATTGCTTTTAGTTGTAAAGTGAATAAAATGTATAATCAACTAAGCAAAATAATAAGACCTTAATCCGACATACTGCCTATCACCGCGTCCTGAACCCTCCGGTATAACACGTCAAGAGAAGATGAGAGAAATTGCCTGGAATCCTGGTATAACACGCCAAGAGAAGATGAGAGAAATTGCCTGGAATCCCGTTTCTGCAGGAGTAGTGGGAAGACAACTGTGTCATCTCCACTGACGTCATTCCACCTATGGCAATTACGAAAACGCCGAGGGACAAGTTTTGATTGTCTTAAGGGCACTTAACATCAAGAGCAATGTACCTTTTCGACTGTCTCTCGGCTTCAATTGGAGGGAGTTCCGTGAAAATCTGTGTATAGATCACTATTAACATTCGCTACAAACTTTTTGAGATCGGTTGCGATTGGTCAGAAATTAAGGTCACTTTTCAATTTCACATTATTAGTTTTATTTAAGGTCACTTTATTTGAAGAGCAATGTATTCTGTCGGCTGTATCTCGATTATAGAGCAGGGATTTTCCTGAAAATTCACGTCTGGCGTTCCACACACATTCACTACAAACGATGTAAGTGAGATTGCGATTGGTTAATATTTGAGGGCACCTAACATTCTCGGCAGTATCTCGGCCTTCAATGAAGGAATTTTCCTGAAAATTTATATCTGGGATTCAACACATTCGCACGTTAAGTGTTTATGCGATCTGTCAGTAATTAAGGGGACTGTACTTAAAATCAGTGTACCTGCTCGGCTTATATTGAAGGGATTTTCCTGAAAATTAATTTTCCGCGCTCAACACATACTCGCTACAAAAGATGTAAGTTTTGTTGCAATCGATCGGTAATTAAGGGGACTTTACTTCAAGAATAATGTATTCCTCGGATGTATCTCAGCTTCCATTACATGGATATTCCTGAAAATTCAAACATCGCACTCCACACACAGTCGCTACAAACGGTGTAAGTTTGGTTGTGCTCGGTCAATAAATAAGGGCATTTTACTTGGTGAGCAGTGTACCATCTCGGGTTCCACTTTAGGGATCTTCCAGAAAACTCATATCTGGCACTTCACGCACATTTGCTACAAACGGTGTTAGTTTGGTTGGTTTCGATAAATAATTAAGAACACTTTACTTGTAGAACATTGTTATTCCTCGGTTGTATCTCGGCTTCCATTAGAAGGATTTCCTGAAAATTTATGTGTGGCACTCTGCGCACATTTGCGACAAACGATGTAAGTTTGAATGCAATCGGTAAATAATTAAGGGCATTTTACTTGAAGAGCAATGTGCGTTCTCGGTTGTATCTCGGGTTCCGTTGGAGGAATTTTTCTGAAAATTCAAGTCTGGATCTCCACGCCCGTCCGCAACAAACGATGTGAGTTTGGTAGCGATCAGTCAATATTAAGGGCACTTCGTATTAGGAGAAATGTATATTTTCAGCGGTATCTAGTCTTTAGAGAGATATTCCTGAAAATTTGCATCTGGCACTCCAAGCACTGTCGCTACAGACGTTTTAAGTTTGGTTTATATCAATCAATAATTATAGGTAAGGTTGCCTCCGATGGACCAGTTATGCATTATCGACAAAAATAAAGGAATGTGTTGCGCATAGAAAGACAACAAATATTACTCTAAATAACTTACTCTGTTGTGAATTACCCAACCAAATTTCGCGAATCTAACTCATCGACAACTGTACGAAAAAAATGTATTCAACCTTGCGACTGGTCCATTCATAGCACTGGGGTCCCATGAATGGACCACACTGTTTCCATCAATGGACCGTAAGCATAATATAGGAAAATACACGTTTATACATGCAGTAGTGTATTATATTTTGTTGAAATTATATTCTTTGCTGACGTAACTGTTCTCTGAGTTGAATGCAAAAAAAAAAAAACCCCTGGCGGTGCCCCACGTTTCAGATCTTCACATGCTCTTGCCGTTTTGTACATCACCATACGAGGTGCATAGCAGTCAGCAGCGCTGACACGTCAGACAGTTGTAATGGTTCGTCTCTTCGCACTTCAAATTGACCACACCTGTGATGTTCCGTTTCTCCATATCACTTTTCCGGTTTTCTTAAATGTTAAGGGAGTTTCATCTACGTTATACGCATAGATTCTAATAACATTAACTTTATGTTCAACAATTCTTTCAAGCAAATTGAAGAGTTCACTTACTCTGTCCTTGCTGAAACCTGCTGCGCTGGACTTCATTTAGCATGTGGCTGCCTCAGACTTAGTTGTGGCTGTCATCTCGTGAACACATGGCAACATTTCCTTCCAGCGGTATCTGTTTTTATTGTGTGTATGAGGAAAACGATTCAGTTTAGCAACTTTAAATGCCAGGCTTCGTAAATCAGTGACGGTTATACAAAACCTGTATTGCTGCAATTGCAAAACACGGTTAACCAATTCCCCTTCGGCAATAACTTGAATGTTTTCCACTGCAAAATAATGTTTCCCATCTAAATGACTATTAAGGGATCTTTTCGAAGAGGATAGGCACATGATGCTGCCCTTAAACCAATATCGCCGTTTCAAAGTGTTTCAAGAGCTATCTCCATATTGTTAGTCTCACACCTTCTGTATTTAACAACTTTTTCCATCTTACAGTAGGAGCTGAAGATTTATTCCTCAGTGGACTTGCATGACTGCAAGATTTTCGCTTGAAACTCCGTGATAGTTGCACATAACTGTAGAATAAGACGTAAATACGGGGCGTAGAATCATTAACATTTAAATTACAGCCTGGAAAGTTTGTACGGTACCGGCAATCTGTAACAGAATGCACGGTTCCGTGAACGGTCCAACGCTCCATTCGCGAAGCCGTGTGGTGGTTCATCGATGGCAACTCCGCCATTTTTTTCGAAGCTCTGAAGTGCCATGAAAACTAAAAACTATGAAAACTGTTATAGTAACTTTAATCTAAAATCACCGTGCATCTTTGACAATCACTATTTAAAACACCAACTGGATGCACCTTTATTCTAAAATGTGTAGATCTTTAAAAAATTTCAATGAAACCCGACATATGTTTCGGCTCTGTACAGAGCCATCCTCAGGGGTTTTCTTGTCACTAAAACTGCATATAATTTATAATAAAAGCGTCATTTCCTTGGTTCAATTTGTAAGCACAGTTTTTCGCCTTCACTGTTATTGTGCACAGTCACTTATGTTTCTTATATTACTAATAATTTAGTATTATCGTGGTATGTGCTGATGCATGGTACTGTTTCTGTAAAGAATTGCAAAAAATTATGTTAATCTGTTAATTTAAGAAATTATATTTTATTATGGATGACATACCTTGTTCCGTGAGGTGTGTTCTTGTGGTGTGTGCTGTACCTGGTTGTGTATGAGACTGGTACTATGGTATGTATACTATGGATGGCAGTTTTAGTGACAAGAAAACCCCTGAGGATGGCTCTGTACAGAGCCGAAACATATGTCGGGTTTCATTGAAATATTTTAAAGATCTACATATTTTAGAATAAAGGTGCATCCAGTTGGTGTTTTAAATAGTGACTGTTACAGTAAATTACACAGTAGAGAACACACTTTTACCACGTACATAGAAAAAGGCAGCCCTTACTTTCTGTGATGATAAACGTTGAGGCGTAAGCCCAAAATAAGAACAGAAAGGTCGAAAATTTTTGTAGCCAATTTTCTCAGTGGCTTTCTCACGTCCCAGACTCAGACAACTGAACAATATGACACGTCAGTCCTTGATTTTAGGCTTCCGTCGCGATGTTGATGAAATCTTTGGTCTTCTGGGTAATTACACGGCGTCGTGTGGTAATTATTTACCGACGTTTCGGGACCCGTGAAGATGGGACCGATACGTTGTCCCGAAACGTCGGTAAATAATTAACACACGACGCCGTGTAATTACCCAGAAGACCACAGATTTCATGACACGTCAGTATTTGCTGCTCCCGCAACCCTGAACGCGCCTGTGCTATCAGCATTATTTGAAATATAGCGGTTTGTCCATCGATCGCTATGGTTCAACGATGGCACTTTACTTCTCCTGTGTATCTCGGCCTACATTGGAGGAATGTTCTTGAAATTTTGTATCTGGGATGCCACGCACATTCGATAGAAGAGATTTACGTTTTATTGTGATCGATCAATAATTAGGGGCTCTTAACTTGGGGCAATATACCTTCTCGGCAGTATCTCGGCTTCCGTTGGAGGGATTTTCCTGAGAATTCGTATCAGACACTCCACGCACTTTCGCTACAAACGACGTAAGCTTGGTTGGGCTCGGTAAAAGATAAACGGCACTTTACTTTGAGATCATTGTACCTTCTCGGCTGTATCTCGTTTTTCACTGTAGGAATTTTCCTAAACATTCATGTGTGGCACTTCACGCACAATCTCTGCGAAATATGTGAGTTTGGTTGCAATCGATCAACAAATAAGAGCAGTTTACTTGAGTGACATGTTGTTTTCTCGGCTGCATTTAGGTTTCTATTAGAGGGATATTCTTGAAAATTCACGTCTGGCACTGCACGCACATTCGCTACAAACGACGTACATTTGTTTCTATCGTTCAGGAATTACGAGCACTTTACTTGTAGAGCAATGTACCCTCTCGGCTGTATCTCGACTTCTATTGGAAGAATTTCCCCGAAAATTAACGTCTGGCTGTCCATGCCCATTCTTTGCAAGCCTTGTAAGTTTGGGTGCGATCGGTCAATAGTTAAGGGCACTTTACATGAAGTGCAGTGTAGCTTTCCTGCTTTATGTCGTCATCCATCGGAGGGACGCAACGGAAAAGTCATATCTGGCACTCCACGCACATTGGCTGCGAACGGTATAAGGTTGGTTGCAATGGATCAGTAATCAAATCATCACGTGGGTATTGAATCCCATTGAGAAGACTGAAAAGAGAGGCCTAGAAAAGAATGATGGCTTAAGGCTTGGCTTGGTTCCTGAAAGTAATGCATTAATAAATTTTAAATACTGCTTAAGGTTATCTGGATTTCGTTTCATGGGGTACTAGATTTTGTGGTTAATTTGTATTATTGTCAAACAATGTGTGTTTGGATAGCTCAGCTGAATATGCAACGGGCTAAATGCGGATTGGCTCTTTTCCAGAATTTGGTCCCCTCAAAGGATTGGTTCTTTAATCAGTTTAAATTCTCCAGTAATTTATTGGTGTGATAATCATTTCGTGTTTTGTGTAATTCCAAAAAATCCTATTATTATTATTATTATTATTATTATTATTATTATTATTATTATTTTCAACGTGTCATACATTACTTGTTATTTTAATGGGTTGTCTAGGAAAGAAGGTAAGGAGCATCTGGTGTCATAAGAAAAGTGAAAGCTTTGGCATATCCTCCCACTAAAGAAACTTTTTTAAGCTCGTCTTTCAGTTTGCAGAAAGGAATGACGTTTAGCATCTTTTAACAGGGGCACTGGTATGGCAGGCTGGGACTGGCTTTATTCATTTCTGAGACGATTTTCTGGATTAGGTAAAGATAAAATATAAATTTTCCCCTGTCCACGCCATGAAGGCATGTAGGGAGAGCAGGATTATAGCTCCACTCATTCTTAACATCGGCACTAGTTGGAGGTAAATGGTCAACTTCACGCCATGGCCGCTTTTTCCCCAGGAAAGAACCCTCGTACTCATTTGAATAGGTGGCTGGGTGGCCCGCAGAAACAGTCTGGACTTTTGGAGGTGAGAAAGGCGACGTGCCCCTGCCGGGATTGGGTAACCTATTCACTATACTGACTGCGCTATCCCGGCTCCCCATTTCCTGGATTAGTGAAGAAAAATCCCCAAGGTCGTTTCTTTGACAGGACCGTGACTGTAGCAGGAAAGACACTGATGGAGCTTTGCTTTAATTTGCTCTTGGATGTTAACACAATGGACAATCTCCTAGACAAACTTGGCCGTGTCTATAATATGGATGATTCTGGCTTTCAAATGATTCCTAGACCAGAGGCTGTGATAGCTGAGAAAGACTTCCTAATGCTATATCATACTAAATGACATGAGGCCGAAAGGGAGGGACAACAGCTGTCATGGCACGCTGCAATGCTGATGTTTGTATCATACTTCCAGCATGCATATTTGAAGGGCAAAATCAAAAGTCATAATGAGAAGACTGAGTTATGTATCCAAAGTATTCAGAATACGAAGTCTTGATACATAGGCACTGTTACATTATGCAGGGTTTAGAGAAAATGTTGTCTCACAAAAACAACGGGAAGTCGTGCAAGTATTTGTAGTTTTGCCTCTCGTCATCTTACCCCAACGAATCTGATGTCTTGCCTTAAAAACATGGGGAAGATGCCAGAAATGTAAGCTTATGAAGATAGGTGAATAAATAACAAAGACATTGTTTTTCTTTATCGCGCACTAGAATACTTTTTAAGAACTTCCTTGAGTGTGTATGTTTTTTTTTTAAAGAAAAAGACCTATATTTGTCCTGTCCGTGGTAATTAGACACAAAAATTGCCCCCCCCCCCCCCCCCGATCTACTCAGGGTGCACTTACTTCAGGCTGTTCTTCTCCTAAAAACAAAGTGCATTCGCTAGAGGTTGTTCTTCTAATTATAAAGTGCCATCAATTCAGGCTGTTCTGCTGATCAAAATTTACTTATTTCTGTCTGTTTTTCTCCCACAACAAAGTGCATTTACTTCAGACTGTTGTTCTCCTAATAACAAAGTTCAGTCAATAATGGCTGTTCTCCTAATCAAAGTTTACTTACTTTAGGCTCTTCTTCTCCCAATAAAAAATTGCACTTACTTCAGGATCTTCTTCTCCCAACAAAAAAGTGCACTTACTTCAGGCTCTTCTTCTCCCAATAAAAGTGCACTTACTTCAGGCTCTTCTTCTCCCAATAAAAAATGCACTTACTTCAGGCTCTTCTTCTCCCAATAAAAATGCACTTACTTCTGGCTCTTCTTCTCCCAATAAAAAGTGCACTTACTTCAGGCTATTCTTCTCCCAATAAAAAGCGCACTTACTTCAGGCTCTTCTTCTCCCAATAAAAAAGTGCACTTACTTCAGGCTCTTCTTCTCCCAATAAAAAGTGCACTTACTTCAGGCTCTTCTTCTCCCAATAAAATGTGCACTTGCTTCAGGCTCTTCTTCTCCCAATAAAAAGTGCACTTACTTCAGGCTGTTGTTGTAATAACAAAGGGTACCCGCTACAGGCTGTTATTCTACTAATTCTCTTGAGAGCCTAATTCTTGTCTCTTGTTCATTTCATCAACTAAGCACCATTTTACTGCAGTCCCTACATCTCCACGCAGCAGTTTCTTTCTGAGAAACTCTCATTCTCTCAGCTTATGAACCGTTTTCCCGCCATTTGTAAAACCCAAAGTTTCACTTCTGTGTTAACGTTAGCCCTTCAAGCAGAACCTATCTGAAACAGCTGAGATCAGACCACACCCTCACAGGCCATTTCTTTAACGTTCGCTGCCCTTCGGTCCGTGCTTACAGCTCTCATGACATTTCTTTCTTTCAGATACTTTGGCAAATGTTTGCAGAGATATGTAATTTTCTTCACGCCAGCTTTACTACATGCCGTACCCATTGCATACTCTTTGATTTTAACACCCGAAAAGTATGTGGTCTGTTCGTGTATAGGCTCATTTTCATTTTCTAGCATTTTTAGATAGACCTGCATAATTAACTGTTTCAGATTTGTGTTCCATGAGCTACTTCTAGCCTTGTGTCTACTTTCTTCCATATTCACGTTTACACCACACCAAACTTCAGTGCGCCCACATAAACTGCATTTAGATGTACAAGCCTGACTTATTTAAGCGTAGTGCCCAGAGTTACTTCGTGCTCTCTCCCAGGTAGGCCTATAAGGGTTGGGACGCTCTCTCCTAGCACAAAGTTTGAAATGCAGAATTGCCTGCAATTTTTATCCCTTAACACTTCATATAATCTTCTCGTAAGTCATACCAGGCGTTTAGAATTTCCGTTACCTATAGTAACTGCACGGTTTTCTTGTTTCTCTCAGTCTTCGTCCAGCCTGTAAACCTACTGGGGATAAATCAACTGGAGTTTGAACATAATCCCTCACATCCATCTAATCTCGACGTTGCGAGAGCATGGAAGTTTACCTCCATTCCCTCTGTAGTCTTCCCTGCTGCGATGCAGTGCATGAATATCATTCAAGATAAGATAGTTTTTGTTTTTAATTACATTCTATTCTTGATGTTTTGCATCCCGCTGTGTTGGAAATCAAATTAAATCAATTGGTAAAAACGTCTAACACAACTATAGTTGGTTTGAAATCTATATTGAGGTTAAGCAGCTGCATGTTTCGACCCGCATGCCATAATCAACAGGCTGTATATTGTACAAGGAAGTAATTGTTTTGCTAACTTGCTGATTCATCTACGTTAGGTTTTCTTTTTTTTTTAGGCTTAGCTACTCTTTCCTTTTGTAGTATGTGTGTTTTATTGTTTTTGTAAGTTTGAGTGTTGTGTGTTATTTTGAGTGTTGTGTGTTATTGTTTGTGATGTATGTTATTTTGTGTTATGTGTCATTGTAGTACCACTGCCACCGGGTATAAACCCACTTGCAGTAAAAATAATATATATATATATATATATATATATATATATATATATATACTCTTGTGGAGATTGAGATCTCAGCCTCTACATGAAACTCATTTCATTAAGATTTTTTAAATTACATATTTTAAAAAATAATTTCGTGTAAATTTCAATCTCCACATGCTTATATATATATACATGTTAGTAAAACAATTACGTTCCTTGTACAATATACAGCCTGTTGATGACCGCATGCGGGTCGAAACATGCAGCTGCTTAACCTCAATAGCGATTACAAATAAACTATAGTTGTGTTAGACGTTTATACAAATTGATTTAATTGTACTTTGTGTTGTTTACATAGTATTTGTGGTGATATCATATTAAGCAGGTGATTGTGGCCTTCTCGTTCACCGGATCTGAACCCGTGCCATTTTTACTTTCGGGGCACCTTAAAGAATAAAGTACGTAGTGGGTCTATCAAGTATTGCACTGAAGACTATCAGAAAGAAATAGACCTAGTGCACGATGTATTTTTTCACTAACTGCAATGAACGTGTGTGATGTGTGTCTGCGAGTCGGAGGAAACCATTTGCAGCATCCTGCTTTAAATATGCTTGGTACAAATGTAATAATAATTGCAATGCATTGAACTGAAACGCGTGAACTTATACCCACGGCAAATTGGAATAGTGACAATCGCTGCGTCGCCTGCCGTCTCGCGAAGCGTTCTGGGTGAAGAGCGATGCCAATTGTCGGATAAAATAATGTCCATGTATTAGGCCTCCAACGTGTTGAACTGCAGAAGGAGAGATGGGAGTAGGCCTAATTAACAAAACTTACACGAGTAACTCATACAGAATTTTGGTCGGAACTTTTAGGCAGGAACCAGTTTGTAAACATAGATTCCATGGCAAAGTGGGTTAATGCTGAAACTGACGTTAGAGAAATTGTAAGACTATAGCTATAGCTTCCTAGGTACATAATTAAACTGGATAGAGACTGGCTGTTTGTCGGTCCCAGGCTCTTGTAAACATGGCCATGCATGTAAGTTAATTTATACACGAAGCAAGTAACTTTTCCGGTGGAGGAATTAACTTCTGTGCTAAGCGTTTAAGGAAGAATGTCATATATGGAAGGTACGTTGGCGTTACACTGTTAATGGGTTAATTGGCACTAGGTTTATTTTAGGTTCTGTCATTTTGTGTGGATATGAGACTTGGTCTTCGCCCAAAGAGAATACCGCAGACTTAGCATCAGTTCTAAAATGTTCTGACCATAACAGCTCTGTCAGTTAGTTAGTATTACTGGACTTTTGTCCATCGCCTCTTTTTTTTTTTAGCTATGTTAGTTACAGTGAGGTTTATTGGACTTTGTCCATCGTCTTGTATTTTCAAGAAACCCAACGTTTGGAGAACTGGACGTGTTTCCTCACTCAGAGGACACGGCCCTAGGTGCGTATAGGCCTATATAGATAGTTGACTGAAACAGCTGATTCAGTGATTAAAAACGACTCTTTCTGTCGAATTCTCACCCTTTCACGTGAAAAGGACAACAGATCCGGCTTCCGAAATCCTGTGTTTTCTTTTTCGAATATGAATCCATGGACAAAAGTCCAGTAGATTGAATGTGTTGGAGAATAATGGAATGCAAGAAACGATGTAACGGGAGAACGGAGAAAATTACTTGCGGAAGAACTTTACAGTTTCTATTTTCCGCAAATATTACTTATGCTTGTTACGAGTGATGGAAACAAGGATGATGAAACGGCGACAGTCTAGAAATCTGAAGAGAGGAGACCACTGCGGAGACGAGGGTAGATGGGAGGATAACATTCAAATGGATGTACCTGTTGAAGAGTGGCGTCATGAGGATGTGGACTGCAGTCGGCTGGTGTTGCTTATGAACACGGCAATTAGCCTTCTTGTTTCAGAAACGGCAAGGAAATTCTCGAGTATCTGTATCTGAGACATTCTCAGATTTTCAAGGACTGTACCACATGGTTAGGTAGGACTGGGTACCAGGGTAGGGGTACAGTGCAGTCTTGCGTCTGGATCAGGCTGTAGGGTTCAATGGAGGGCTTTTGAGAACACAGCGCCGAACTCCTTAAATTCTAGTGAGACATTGTGTATCTCGACAGGGTGAATAATTATCAAGCACTCGAGGAAAACGTTATAATGCTGTTTGTTGGTAAAGAAACTGATACTCTTACATAGGCCTGCACCTCTCCTCTCTTTGTTACGTAATGACAACCTGACAGACAAAAAAACATTGTTGTATTCCCCTTTCAGAAGGGGCCGTAATTTTTATGCCCCCGTTGGGATGGATATCATGAAGCAGTACGGGACAACAAACAAACCCTATTGTGAATACCATCGGGGGGGGGGGGGGGGGGCACGGTAATGTGTGACGTGACATTGAAAGGTGGGGATGACAGTGACGTGTCCATTATCGAGGGGACATCACTAGTGAGGAGCACCCCTCCCGTCACGTGATTCGCCCAGAAGATGTATATGGTAATGGCGGACGCTACTCTCCTCCCTTAGCTTCTCATTGGTCCGCTGTCGACAGAGCGTCGGCAGAGAACCAATAAAGTTTTGTAGAAGGGGTGTGTGCAGAGGACCAGTGACTAAGGCGCCGACGGACGCGTATTGAATTTTATGAGGCTTTGTAAGACAGACGGCAAAAAAATCACAGTAACCATTAGCAATAACAACGCACTGTCCCCTCCACTGTCTTTGTTGTGCATGTAAAGCTATACACGTCGTTAGATGCAGATGTCTGACATCTGCAGTGTAGCTGCTTGTCACGTGACCGAAGAAGAGCTGGACACTCGTGTCAAATCTTGCAGAACTGTGCTGAATGTGTGACGCTAATGTTTACACGCCTTTGCAACGCATTGTTATTTGTATGTACCGGCAGACAGCCGATTTACATGCATTTACTTGGCAACGTAATCATATGTACGAATGAAAGCATTAAACTCATTTTTATTCATGCCTCTCGGAATAAAGCGACGAATTCACTTCACGTCTTTGTGTAGGCCTATAACAAGTCGTTCTGGGAAGTAGCTTTAAATTCTGTCCTTTGTATAGGCCCTACTCAGTGTAGTAGGAATTGTAGCCCATGTTGTCCTCTACAAGTTTTCCAACGAAAGCTTGTACCATGTGAGAAATTTAAAATAATTTTCTGTAGACTACTACTGAGAGAGATGGACATAGAGGCTATCAAAGGAAAGAAGAAATTATCACAGAATTTTATAGAAGCGTCACTTGACAGGTTGAGACTGAGGCATGTGAAGAGAAAGTGGTGGACTAGATTGAAGCAGCTGCTGTAATACCGGGTGTTATTATTTTATTGCATTGCATATTTGCCAAACATGTCACGATACAAAAATCACAGAGTATAGCCTAGATTGAAATAAGGGTTAATTAACTGAGCCTCGTATTTTTGTCAGCATTCAGGCTGTGCTGAAGGCCATGTTGAAGTTATTGATAGAAGGAAGTGTCCTACTTTGACATGCTTGTGGTATTGAATTTCACGAAAATCGCTTAATAGGGGCGTAACGTCTGTTACGTCACAGACCTATGCGTTTGTTTTAGACGGACTCATTGGGTCCAATTAACTTACAAGCAATTAGGCCTAAATAGAAGGGCCAGACCTTTCCAATCTTGCATATAACCGTCGCGCGTTTATTTATTATGTATAGCAGTATGTACTGTTTCAACAACATATTTAAATGACACATTTAAGGAGCCTATAAACGTAGGCCTAATAGACAAAGAAGTCATTCGTAGATTCGAAATTCTAATTTATAGCCTTATTTTTCTGTTTTTGTATATCCAGAGGACTACAAATTCATAAAATCAGCATACTGTCAGCCGAACTGTTGCATAAAGGAGATCTGATGCAGTAGGCCTGTCATTATCTACAGCCGAGGGCTGCACAGAAGCACGCTGAAGCCAGTTAGGCAGTACTCACTACCCTCTTGGTTACGTCTAATGTGTCTCCTTAAAACCGCCTGCCTTCAATCCATTGAATTTAGTGACAAGGAGAAAGATTCTTTAAAGGATTTGATTTTGATTGATTACGAAATTTTATAGGTCCTAGCGGGATGTTTTAATCTAATTTACTTTGAAGCAGTTAAATCTGATAAAGAAGTACAGTTACATGATTGGTTGAGCCTGTTTAGTGTAACTTAGGCGTCTTGTTCCTCCCCAAGAACTTAAGATAAGCTAAAACTTCGCAGTCCTTGGGTCCATCTCCAAACCAGTATGAAATCTTTCGTCGGGGTTAAAAATGGTCGGGGGTTAAAAATGGTCGGGGGTTAAAAATGGTCGGGGGTTAAACTGACCGCTCACTTTATCACTACCCAAGGCTAAGAACCATGCACCTCTACATGCACTGCCTCATACGGTGTCATGGCGTGGTGCTACGTTAAGCATAGGGACAATTTCACTTTACGTAGGCCTAACTTAACTTCATGCTTTAATATTATCAAATTGCCGCTGCAGCTCCGTTACTCTGACCTTCTAAATTACGTTGTTCCGAAGCTGTATGTTAATGTTTAAACCCGTTTTTTTATTCTTGTCTAAAAACCTGAGTGGAAATGTGCAATTGGAAGACCTAGACGTAGAGTACAGTATAATACTACAATGGATATAGGAAATGGAAATAGGAAGTGGAGATCTGGTTGGATTTATGGGATCATTGCAGGATTTGGTGAAATGCTTTTGTTAAGAAGGTAATGGCCTTTGTAAAACCAGTTCTTGAACACGTGATGGAGCACTTTGCTTCATGGAATCAGTTTTGTTAAAAAATATTCCAAATGATTCATGTTTCTGAGAGTATTTTGAAATGGCTTGCCTGGTGACTGGGGAATGCCAACCGCCATATTTATGATGTCAGCGAGCGGTAGGCGTGGCTGACGGTCCGGGGGTTTACCGTGGGGCCACTGGCAGCAATGGTCTGGCTGCAGTGTTCAGGTTACGTCCGCGCCGGAGACATGCACTCTATGAACGATCCTGCGGCGCTGGCCGGAATGCTGCCGTTCGATTCCATCGGTCTGTACGAGCAACCCAAACCGCGCTTCATCTTCAAGATGCCTCGCGTCGTCCCCGATCAGAAGTCCAAGTTCGAGTCTGATGAGCTGTTTAGAAGGCTCAGCCGCGAAAGCGAGGTGAGTCACATGTGCTGGGTGACGTGAGCCTCCACAGGCGGTTGTTTTAGGCAGAGACTGTTTCTCGTTTCGTTACTTACATGTGATGATGATATTAAAAACAGTGTTACGGATATAGAGGAGGGCGTCGGAGGACAAGTGTTGGGGAAAGTATTGCGATATGAGAAAGGATGTGACAGGTTGGAGAAAATTACATGACGAATTGTAAGCCTGTTATGGTAATGGAATCAAAGAGGAGAAGATGTTAGGGTTATAGTTCGCGTAGGGGGAAGTGAGACATGCATGTAAGATTGTGGTTAGGAAACAGGAAAGTTAAAAAGTCACGCGGGAGGCGTAGGAGTTGCTGAGAGAGTAGGCTTAACGGCCTTTTTTTTTGTGTGTGGGGGGGGGGGGGGGTTTGTTGCACCGTCGAGTTATTTACTATGAAATGTTTGTTATGAGGATACAGAAGGCGTTGAGATGTAGCACGAACGGGAGGAACGAAGACATGCGCACTGTATTTTAGTACGGAAACCTGACGTAATGTGTCATCGGACGACTGTCCGTGTTTGTTCCTTAGTTAACTATGTCATGTCACAGTAGGCATACGTGTATATTAAGCCTGTAGTATGTAGGCCTACTGATTGATTGTTGAGGATTGATTGAGTGCTGGCTTGACAAGAGCGGGGTTGACAGTGGAGTGTGGATTAGGCCTGGGGGAAAGTGGCGCGCGCGTTTGATAAGATTTGGCCAGACGTGGTCCTGGCCGATCGCATGGAGAGACTGGGCGAAAGCACGGATATCAAGATGGCAGATATTGCGAGACCGCTGTAGTGACTTCGGCGGCTGCCCTCAGCCCTTCAGGCAGCGTCTTTGTGGACATTATTAAGACTAGTGTCACAGAGCTGTGTGGTTTCGTCACTATCCTCCAGTTCATGACTGCTAACCACGACAAACAGTTTTCATGTCGTTACTTATTTTCTGTAAGCCTTTTTAATGCTTTCTTCATCGTGACCATACAAAGATGACCCAGATTTTCTATAGACGCGTAACACGCATGGGATTACCAAAAATTGCATACGGGATTTTATTGGACAACCTCAAGGTTATAGACTGTAATGTAACAGATATACAATAACTGAACAATTAAACGAACAAATGCACTTTATTTCTTAAGCATGTCGGCTGCAATAGAGCTATCAGGGGTTGAAGTGCATTTGTTGGTTCAATTGTTGAGTGATATCAAGATGCACGGTGAACACAGCGTAAAACAAAGATAAGTTGGGTTTTGAAATATGGAACCTGGAAAGGCCGTGGTCCATATGTTGTTTAGGATGCGCTGTATCATGCATGAAATTGGTGAATTATGACAGTTTCAAAGCGTTCAATCGATGGCTTATCACTAATACTTGGTTTGTGGAGTTCATCCATCGTTTCTTTTTCCAAAAAATATGAAGACGTTTCGGTAATTAGGTCTGTTTCTCTCCTGTGGTGAAAATGGCCCATAAATTTGGATTCGATGGAAAGCTGCTCGGACCTAAAGTTACGGTCATAGCAGTGTGAACATCAGCCGCAGTGTTTACCATCTGACTCGCACGGAGGAACGCGACCGCGTATTTCGCAACATCCCGCTGGCCTCGAGCACAGTCCGTGCCTTACTCATGCGATTCCGGGAAGGCGCTTGGCGTGGAATGAAACGACACTTCCTTCCCGAATTCCAGCTTCTTCTGTGCACGGTGTGCAAACAAACATTAAACAAAATAATTATAGTTACAAAACCTGTAACTGGGGAACACATTACCAAGTCCTTTCTTTGTGACGCATGACGCATCGGCCCTGATATCATCTTATTTCAGCGGCACATTCATTACTAATGTTATCGTACCCACTCAGAGTTTTAAAACTTTTAATTTTGTTCCTTGTGACTTTAGTATAAACCTTGCCTTTAGAGAACACAAAATTCTCATAAGGACTTTATCTTAAGAGATATGGGTGAGCTAGCTTTAAAATGCCGTATAAATTTATATGAAAAAAGATTGTGGTCACCTGGGATGTGACGCCGTGTGAGTTGGTGGGTGCGTACTAACGTTTCGGAGGAACCTCTTGTATTGAGGGCAGTAAATTCTCTAGAGTGTTGGTACGGATTCACCAAAATACCCCGAAGACCTTACCTTAGTACCGACTGTAGTAAGAAAAACATACACTATGGCCAGTTTCAAAATTTCTTACATGCAGTAGGGTGTGGTAAATATTTAACGAGTCAAGGGGAAAGTTGTGGCAAGGTGTTTAGAGTAGCCCTGCGTAGTAACGATTTGTTTTAACGTAAATCGTTGCTGTACAGCTCTGACATACATTTCAAACAAATGTCACATTGCGCAGATATGAGCGGTATGCCCTATATTGTGTGTGACGTTGGCTCTACAGTTTGTTTTTAAACACGCCCTTGAGTGTAGTTTGATTTGGATTTCGTTAGAGGTGGCAAGTACTGGGCCGATACGTATCAAATTTAAATTCACTGCCCCCCTTACATTTATATCGAAATTCCGTTGAGTCCGTAGATTCGTAGATGAAATATCGCATGGACAGACAACAAACAAGACCCAAGTCTCCTTATGACGCCTTCATTTTTTGTACGAAAGCATAAAATGCTTATTATTGGAAGTTACGTCTTTAGCAGGGAATATCCTATGTCAACTGGAGCCAGTACTAATTTACCGCATAACGGCTTAAAATTTGAAATTTACTGCATATTAAAGTTATAACATTTCTTATAAGTGTAATTGTTACGTAGAATACCAGTTTAAATTCGATTCCCATTGGTGTCATTGGGATTTTTCATTGACTTAATCCTTCCGGCCGCACCATGGCCCTGAGGTCGACTCAGCCTCTAACAGAAATGATTATCAGGGATATTTCCTGGGAGGTAAAGACAGCCGGTGCCTAGGGCTGACAACCTTACCACCTTCATGTGCCGATTTTCTAGAAATGCTGGGAACCTCAACCTTCTGGAGCCCAAAGGGCCTGTCCGGGCTTGTAATGGGATACTTTTACCTTTACCAGTTTAAAAAGAAATTCTTGTGCAATGCAGATACGCTGTGAATCAATTCCGTCGATAAGGTGACATCCCACTGCGCCATTCGCGCGCTGCCGGGCATTTAGTAGAGCTTTGCGTTCGATTTACAAATATATAGCGCTGTTGGCTCCTCCGCAAAATAATTTTTGAAACAAAATTGTCTTGAAATTAATGACTTAATAACCTCTTTTCTCATTAGGGCCTTGACAAGTGTGGGCGAAGAGAATGGGCGAAGTATCCTCTGAAAGAATCACGCTGGTAAATAATTGCTAATATTTTATAACCAGCACAGAAAATCACATAAAAGCAACTTCAACATACAGCCATATCGACTGCGCTTTCAGACACAAGATGTTTCAAGTTTATTTCACACAGGCCAGTATATCTTACGAACTATTACATTTGCAAATTATGATCGTCAGCCCACTGTCCTGTAACTTTTCGTTTATATTTATGCTATAGGCGCTTCTATGTACATACATACCGAAAACTCCTTAAGAAATTTTATGTAGAATGACAGTTTGTTTAATACATACATACATATACGTATACGTAATGTGTATAATTACTGTATGTATATGTTTATATATATGTGTATATAAATAAATTTGTTTATCCATATTGAACTGCCATGTTTAACGTTTAATACTGTTTAATGGCCATATTGTCTAGAATGTCGACTGATACAAGACTCAAAATCTACAACAGGCAGTAAGCTGGATCTCATAAGTCGCAAATTCTTAGGGACAGTAGGGATTGCTTTAAAGTTACTGTCACTCTTTTGTGTGATTTGCTGTGCTGGTCGTAGTTTTGACATATTTTTTCTGTGGCGCTACAGCCTAAATCGTACCTAGGCCGCCTCATTTTTGAGGTTTGTAGATCACACGCAATTAGACACACACACTGTAGGACTCCTCTGAGAGAGTGATCAGCCCGTCGCAGAGGCGGCTACCTACACAACGCACAACAAACGCAAGAGACGAACATGCATGCCCTCAGAGAGATTGGAACCAGCGATCTCAGCAGCCAAGCAACTTCAGACCTACGCCTTAGGCCCCACGGCCACCGGGATCGGCATATAGGCATATTAGCAGGAATAAGCGTACGTTAATACGGCAGTGTGCATTGCAACGTGACAGGCAAGAACGCGTAAGTGCTGACTTAATATTAAATGAGATCCTTTTGACCTCGTGTGTTTCTAGATGCAAATACTGACGAAATGCGCGGGGCACATTCTTTCTTTCGGAGCTAACAGTCTCTCATTGTCTCAAGAAATTCCGCGAGTTTTATGGTACCCCTGTGTTTATAACTGTTCACACCAGCCAGTCATTGGACACTATCTTGAAGCCAGATGAATCCGGCCACATCCCTGCATCTTATTCTCTAATATACACAATACATTCAT
The DNA here is from genome assembly GCA_021186555.1 of Reticulitermes speratus. NCBI lineage: Eukaryota > Metazoa > Arthropoda > Insecta > Blattodea > Rhinotermitidae > Reticulitermes > Reticulitermes speratus. The sequence goes on from JAJKFL010000009.1 coordinate 11,339,029, forward strand.
CTCCCATCTGAGTTCTGAAAGTTGCCTCTTACCTCTAAATTTTGTACCTAGCTTTTTATACGTAGTTCTCTTGTCCTCCATGCGTACTACAGTCCATGTCCATTTTATTTTATCATCCCAGTTTGGTGAAGAGTAAAAATTTAAACCTCATTACTATGCAGTTTTCTCCAGTACGTCAAGCTGCGTTGTTTTCACGTGTGAACTTTGAACACGAAGCTCGGATATCCGCCAAGAAGTCATCACACTGCTCTAAATGAAGACAGATCTACCTTCGCGTGCCTTTGAACTTCTGTGTAGCAATGATTACCTGCCTGCCTGCTGAGGTGAAACGACAAGAGACGTCAGCTGTATATCAGACTATAATCTCCAGGTTGAAAACTCCTCAGCATCTTGTTCTCATACAACAAAGTCTGCCATCTCCACTTTACCGCGAGTGGCCATTTCTCAAACCCATACAATACAACAAGTAAAATTTTAAGACGAAAAGTCTGTGGCATTACCATTGCCGTCTTTCTGACTACCAAGCAGTCGCTTTTCGGCGTGTTCGAAACGAAAAGTTACAAAAATGCATCTGTTGTCTTCAAAATGTCTGTTCGTATGTAGGTCTCAGGATCTTGGAACTGCCGAACGCATTTTTATGAAATTTTATGTTGGAGAGTTTACTAAATATTTTTTGAAACATTTTGATTTCGGTTAAAATCGGACAGTCGTCATGATGGAAACATTCCAGTTAACAAGAAATAGAAGGGACTATTTCCAGTTAATACAGGCCCAACTTATTCAATAATTGCCTACCTATGAGTCTATTTAAGGAAACTTTTTAGAAATAATTTGCATCCCCAGTTTGAGATTAGTATAGTAACGTAATTCCATCCGTGAAAAGCTAAGAGGTCCCCCAATTCTACCGGTATGAATTTAGGCGTACACAACTTCGAGCAATTGAAATTGAATCTCTGTTTAAATAAAAAGGATAATGCAGTCAACCAATTGTATTGTAGAAACATTATTTGATTTGTGGTGTAAACGGCTACAATGACGCCACTGTCTTTACAGAATACATCCCTTTGTGTTTATAAACTAAATAATGAAGACAGTTTTAGTCACCACAACTATCTTTCATTATAAAAACAATATTTGTCTCTATAAAATGCTACATGTTTCGACGCTTAATGTTTATCATCAAGCGCAAATAAATAAAAAGGAAACATTCAACTACCTTGAATTGTCATTCATATGAAATAGATCTCTTTTTTACGCCTCTATATACAACAATTATATTGTTGTATAATTGTCAACCTGACACACATTAATTGTGTTTTTTTATAGACCTGTAGTGGTGTTCATAGGCTTCGTATTGGTGTTATTTCGGCAGCGTATATCTTATAGTATTAAAAGTATATTTTTATTTATTCGCGCCTCATGATGATCTTTAAGGGTCGAAACATACAGCATTTTATGAGGGTGAATATTGTTTTTGTAATAAAAGGTAGTTGTTAAAAGTTTTATTAGACCAACATGTGCACTATATTCTTATAACCAAGTCGATCACCCCTACATATGTTTCGGCCTATAACAGGCCATCCTGGCTGCGTTGTGACAACGCGACCAGCCGGTGCAGTACACAACGCACAACTCGTAACAACATAACACAGGAAAACTTCAACATCCTTGTGATAACAGCATACAAGATCGGCCTGCCTTTACTTTTAGTATATAACAACAGATATGTAATTTTAACCTTTTATGTAAACACATTCCCTAGGATTTTACAGCTGAAAGAAATAATACCTAAATCCATTGGGAACTAAGATTCATTTTACTTTTATGTGGATGTACTAACTTTTTTAAAATTGAACAACAGATGTAAAGTCTATGTAAAAAACTTTGACCCCCTGAGGATGGCCTGTTATAGGCCGAAACATATGTAGGGGTGATTGAGTTGGTTATAAGAATATAGTGCACATGTTGGTCTAATAAAACTTTTAATTAGTTAACAAGATGCACGGTGAATACAACGTGAAAAGGTAGTTGTGTTAACTACCATTGTCTTCTTATAACTCCACTACTTTTTTAGAAAGTCATTTTCAGATTTATAAATCATACTTTTAGAAATCATAACTCACATTTTAATTCCTTACATTTAGTAAGTTTTGCGTACGTAACTACAAAACATTTACTGCGTTCCAAATTTTAGTAAAAAACGACAAATAGTGTTACTGTATCCGTATGGGATATAATATGCCACCTTCGGAAATTGTGCTATAATCAGAAAAACTGCAGAATACTTAAGTGGAAAATTGTTTATTTTTAATAAAGTATAAAGAATGTAAACAGATATGTCGTCCTGAGCCCGTATTCACTACCACAATAAGAGCAAATGTCACACACCTCAGTGTGATCTGCTGTTCTGACCATATTCACTACCACAATAAGAGCAAATGTCACACACCTCAGTGTGATCTGCTGTTCTGACCATATTCACTACCACAATAAGAGCAAATGTCACACACCTCAGTGTGATCTGCTGTTCTGACCATATTCACTACCACAATAAGAGCAAATGTCACACACCTCAGTGTGATCTGCTGTTCTGACCATATTCACTACCACAATAAGAGCAAATGTCACACACCTCAGTGTGATCTGCTGTTCTGACCATATTCACTACCACAATAAGAGCAAATGTCACACACCTCAGTGTGATCTGCTGTTCTGACCATATTCACTACCACAATAAGAGCAAATGTCACACACCTCAGTGTGATCTGCTGTTCTGACCATATTCACTACCACAATAAGAGCAAATGTCACACACCTCAGTGTGATCTGCTGTTCTGACCATATTCACTACCACAATAAGAGCAAATGTCACACACCTCAGTGTGATCTGCTGTTCTGACCATATTCACTACCACAATAAGAGCAAATGTCACACACCTCAGTGTGATCTGCTGTTCTGACCATATTCACTACCACAATAAGAGCAAATGTCACACACCTCAGTGTGATCTGCTGTTCTGACCATATTCACTACCACAATAAGAGCAAATGTCACACACCTCAGTGTGATCTGCTGTTCTGACCATATTCACTACCACAATAAGAGCAAATGTCACACACCTCAGTGTGATCTGCTGTTCTGACCATATTCACTACCACAATAAGAGCAAATGTCACACACCTCAGTGTGATCTGCTGTTCTGACCATATTCACTACCACAATAAGAGCAAATGTCACACACCTCAGTGTGATCTGCTGTTCTGACCATATTCACTACACAATAAGAGCAAATGTCACACACCTCAGTGTGATCTGCTGTTCTGACCATATTTACTACCACAATAAGAGCAAATGTCACACACCTCAGTGTGATCTGCTGTTCTGACCATATTCACTACCACAATAAGAGCAAATGTCACACACCTCAGTGTGATCTGCTGTTCTGACCATATTTACTACCACAATAAGAGCAAATGTCACACACCTCAGTGTGATCTGCTGTTCTGACCATATTCACTACCACAATAAGAGCAAATGTCACACACCTCAGTGTGATCTGCTGTTCTGACCATATTCACTACCACAATAAGAGCAAATGTCACACACCTCAGTGTGATCTGCTGTTCTGACCATATTCACTACCACAATAAGAGCAAATGTCACACACCTCAGTGTGATCTGCTGTTCTGACCATATTCACTACCACAATAAGAGCAAATGTCACACACCTCAGTGTGATCTGCTGTTCTGACCATATTCCTCTAACTCGACGGTGTTTTTTACCGACTCTTGAACCCTGAAATGTTTTAAAATTCGTTTATATCGTTTTTAACTTCACGTAACTGGCGTCATAAATTTGGTGGACAACAAATATATTCTTACAAAACACGGGCTTTGTATTGTATCCAACAAATATGGCCTTAGCATCTAACTATGATTTCACAAGATTTTACAACTTTGCAGAACATAGGCAAGTGCAAAAGTTCCTTTTCTCTAACTCTCTCTCTCTCTCTCTCTCTCTCTCTCTCTCTCTGAAGGCTATGGAAGACGTGCTACTACCCACCCATTTAAAATTTTAATTTAAATAAGTAATAAAGTCAAACTTAAAATACTTATAAACATTTGTAGGCCTACTAACTTTTTGAGGACTTAAAGGGACGATGTTACTTTCCAACGCCGTTAACAACAACACAACGGACTGCTCCCAAGTTCTTCTGCCACTAAGACCTGTGTAGTGTAAATGTGTAAAAGATCCTGGTTCTAAGTGCCTCTGTCGTACACACGACGACTTATTGGCTGGAGAATTATCTGACTTTATTGCAGCCGTCTACCGTATAAAAACGCTACGTGTTTCAAAATACGCAGTTTATCGTCAGGCCCCATCGGTCGAAACATGTAGAGTTTTTATATAAAGCAAATATTGTCTCAATAAAAATGGTTTTTGACTGCATTATCCCTGTTATTTAATTTACGAAACGCGGCGGTATGTATTGTTTTAAGATCGCTGTTTATTTTTGTCCAAAATAATCATGACTATCTGTCAACATGCTTGTGATGTGAAGGATTCTGTAGATACGCTGGAATTTCAGCACTAATTTGAGCATAGAGAAGAAGGGTCAGTTTTAATTAAATTCGGAAGCAAATTTATAAGCGACGTTTGATGCAGAAAACGAAACAAAGGGCACGGAACCTAATTGCGTGAGAAGCAGAAAAATTACTCAGCTCGCTGAAGCCGCGGAAGAACCAGTTGCCTCTGTTTTGTGGGTTGTTTACAGAGCGTAGAAAGTGTACGTGTGAAATATTTGACAGCGACTGACATTTGACAGATCCGTTTAACGGGGAAAAAACACAGAAATGCTGAGGAAAACATGGCATTACACATTAACGGTATGACCGGCGAATGCAGGCTTTGTTAACCAGTGGATGTCGGGCCTCCTGACCCTGCAGCAGGCCTGAGATCCTTTATGACTTTGTTACAGTCCTGTCACGTGACTGTATACAGCCACTGTTGCAAGTTTTAGTTTTCCTAACTTGATTTGTTGTAGAAATACAGTCATTTATTACAGAAATACAGTTGATGGTTTGTGTGACGCAAAATGTTGAGTTGTATGCTGGACGATAGAGTTGATAGCAGAGTTGTTGCGCGGCATTATTAGAGCCACTATAATGTGGTTAAGTACGTATTCTATTGCGACTGCAGTGGCGTAGTAGGTATAGCGACTTGCCACGGGCTGGACGGTTCGGGGTTCGAATTCCGTTGGGGGCGAGGGTTTCCGCACCCCTCCAGACAAGCCCCGAGACCAACTCAGCCTCCTGTACAAAGGTTACGGGGTCTCTTTTCAGGGGATAAAGCGGCTGACGCGTGGCGTTGACCACCCACCCCATCTAGCGCTGAGGTTAAAGAAAGAGTAGATCTATACTTCACCCCCCACCCCCGTGCCACAATGGCATTTTGTAGGAAGAACTTTATTTCATATATTCTGTTACCGGCAGACAGAAAGTACACTTCATTGATTAAAATTACGTTTGATGTTTGAATTAGGCCTATGTATACATATGCAGTTGCTGCTTGGCAGAGAGCAAACTGGGTCTCCATTACAGAGATCAAGCGGTTAATGCTGTTTGTGGAAATAATCACTGCTTTTAATGAGAATCACACGTAACACACAAATGCAAAGTGCAAAGATTTTAGTGTTAAAGCAAATGATGCTTATAGTAACTGTTCTTGTCTGACATAATTTGACCTACATTATTCCACGAAACCTACAAAACAGTTGCTTCTGCCAGACCAGGCACTAAAGAGAGCACTATAGCAATTTAATATTAGCTATACATATTCCGTGCAATAGACGTATTAACTTATATTTTATTCCAACTAACTGCACAATACTAGCTAGCTAACTAACTAACTCCATGGAGCACAGTCCTTCTTGAGAAGCTAGCAGGTCGTCAGCTAGCCAAGAAATTCCCCGCATTTTATGGAACCGAAGGTTCATTACCGCACTCACAAGAGCCCGCCACCTGTCCCTGTACCAAAGAGTCAGTCCAGGTCCGAGGCTTTGTATAGTGTTTCGTAACATGGTAATTTTTTACGGTGAGGAGTTGTTAGCACCTCGCCCAACCCCCAAGCTGGAGGACCACCCCTTGTCGGCTGTCCGCTATTGCTTATTCAATGCATTCGCAGCTACCCTCCACATCCGGAGGCCGTTCCTCCATCCGCAACCCGAGGACGCACCATGCCGTGGTGACAGGGACACACTTGTCACAATACTAGAACTAGGCCTACAATTTTTATTACTGTGTAGAGTATCCTCCTAATTTTGTCGGCTATTCCCATTTACTTTGATGTTGATATATTTAGGCGTTAATGGATTAATTTTACAGATCTTGTTAAACCAATTGGTTGCATTTTCTTTAGTAACCGTTCATTTCTGTTCGTATAATTGTATGTTGCTTTTAACTATTGGGCATTTGCAAATATAATATACTTATTCCGTGCAATAGACACATTAAATTATATTTTATCCCAACTAATTGCATGATTATAGCACTCTAATAAAAATTGTATAGTGCTATTATTGTGCAAGTAGTGCAAGTGAAAGCAAATATGTCACTATAGCAAACTTTGTAGTTTTGCTTTATGAAACGTATTAGAAGAGCCTGTTGAACTTTTTACTTATCTGTTACGTTGATAGAATGGGTTTCAAAGCCAAGCCCAGGGAGAATCGCCAGAATTGTTTGCAGAGTTCGTAATGTTAACTAGATTTGTGAGTTGTAGACGTCTCTGAAACAAATCTGCATAAAAGAATTCTCTTTGGGAATGAACGCAAGGGCCATGTCACTTTCCTGTTCACTTAACGGATACGATAATACATTGCCAAGGTAAAGTGACGTCAGGCCTCGACTTGCTGCCGTTTTCCGGCGTCTTGTCTGACTTCCACGGCTGAGGTTGATTGCTCTCACAGAAGCATGTAATGTAGGCAATACCTGTTTTTCTTTGTTTTCTGTCACCTTCTGCAGTTTCAAAGTGCCGATATTAAAGTTTCTGTGAAGAACCGACACTGTGATAGAAGAACGCTGTACCATCTCCCGCAATTAGATACACGTTTGGGCCGGGCCAGTTCCTTTCGCTCCGGACCCTCACGAATATAAAAGATCCATCCTCATGCCGGACCTATACGCCTGTCTCCGTCTCGATTGGACTCTTTTTCCGTACCAAAATTCTATACGCATTCCGTTTTTCACATATCCAGCGCATTATAGTCGCCTGCTCACTGCCGTATCACTTCGTGAATGACGAAGTTTTTCGTTTAATCACACAAATTACTTTCGTACTTCATTCCCATTAAGTTCACATATTTTCCTGAGCACTTTACTTTAGAATTTATAGTCTCTTCTCAAAGATACCATGTTTCATAGCCATACAGAACAACGGATAAATTTACTGTATTAATTTCGCCGTTTTCAGCCTCTACGAAAGTAGAGAAGATACTAACAGTTTTATAACTGCGCGATTTCAGACTTCCGCCGCCGTATAAATGAGATCTGCCCTCTTCTAATACATGCTTATATCAATAAATAGTCAACATGTTTCGAACTGTATCAGTTCATCATCAGGACTCTTTATCATTACACCAGCTGTATGGTACTCATTAAAATAGATAAAATGTCTTCAACTATGTTAGGTATATGGCAGCTGCATCTGCTGTTACGTGTTCAGTATTGGCTTGTGGAAGGTGCACACCTTGCGATGGATGTAGAGTCGTAAGAAGTATATACAAATAAGTTTCATAAAACTATAAAAGAGATCTGAACTTAATTTAAGGCAGGTCATGTGACTTTTATGTTTGATAATCTATTGGCTTTAACCAACTGCCTTTAACACTGTTGTCATTTGACGAACCTGATTCGATACATACACATTAATCCATTCTCGTGAAAATCAACAATTTGTAACCTCATAATGGCAGAGATATGTGGGATGTGACGCCGTGTAACCTGGTACATATGTACCAAACTACACAGCGCTACATCCCACAAGCTAGTATTCTTCATAGTCGCCTCTGTGAGATCCTTACCTTATTTAAAGACAAGTATTGTTTCAGCTGTATGATCCCGGTGGCCTCGCTGTGTAAGGAATGGGTCTGCGGCCGCTCGGTTGCTAAGATTGTGGGTTCGAATTCCGCCCGGGGCGTGTGTCTGTCTCTTGTGAGTGTTATGTGTTGTCAGGTCTCTGCGTCGGGCTGATCACTCGTCCAGAGCAGTCCTACCGAGTGTGTGTGTATGTGATCGCGGAAACTCAACAGTGAGGAGGCCTTGACCCACTAGGGCTGTCGAACCATAAAAAAAAAATATGTCGTCTTTACAATCATTTTTACATGTTAGCAACATTGGCCTCATATATTGCAGTCGATCTGTGATAAGTATCTATATTTTATTAGATCAGTTTCCTAAAATACGGAGTACCATTATGGAGACCATACGTGTTATTTTGATGTGGCGGTAGGAATTTTTAGATCAAATTATTTAACTTGTCACACGACATTTAGTCTTAGCAAAATATGACGACCTTTAGGCCTGTTGTTGTTACCAGTAATAAACCTGATGCAGTTTGTGTCAGCTGTTGCTTTCCGCTGCTATTTAAACCTCCTTTTTCATTTTATTGACTTATAATGTCAGACTGTATATAGGCCAGGGACCGATACATAATCAGTGATCTACGTAGTACAGTGACTGATACAAATCAGTCATTATGTCAGGGGTACACAAATGACGGGTTCCAGGTCGGCTTGGCGACTAAAGTTTGTACGGTGGCGCCTAGTATTTGGGGGTCCTCAGTATTGAACTTGCATAATGTTACGCTTCCGGCACCCAGAATTTAGAGGTGGCTCGTAGATTTTTTAGAACATTTGTGTACCCTTAGATTATGTATCAGTCGCTATATAGAGTCTGATATTATAAGTCTATGAACTGGAAAAGAAAATTTATTGAAAGAGAATTCTTATTGTGATAATTATGTGTTGCAGTTAACTAATGTAACGGATTTCTTTATAGTCCTATGATTTAATATAATTCTGTGTTCCTTTTGTCACTTAGAAGACCCAGTGGGAGGATAATATTAAAATGGATCTTCAAAAAGTGGGATGGGGGGCGTGGACTGGATTGATATGGCTCAGGATAGGGACAGGTGGCGGGCTGTTGTGAGTGCGGTAATGAACCTTCGGGTTCCATAAAACGCGGGGAATTTCTTGACTAGCAAACGACCTGTTAGCTTCTCAAGAAGGACTCTGCTCCATGGAGTTAGTTAGTTCCTTTTGTCGGGGTCCTGATCTGTCGCGGTGGATGGAGGCTTGCTGTGCAATAAGGGTGCCGTGTTCGGTGCGGCGATAAAAGAAACACAATATGATTCTGTGTTCTTTTTGTCGGTGTCCTGTTCTGTCCCGGTGGATGCAGGCTTGCTGTGCAAGAAGGCTGCCGTGTTCGGTGCGGCGATAAAAGAAACAATTTTATGTTCTGTACGCGCACATTACGGCTCATTGTACTATTGATACGTGACCCTGAGCCAGTTCTACCTATCTCTCATCCTTACAACCAGGTTGTCTTCAGTTTCTTCCCATCTACTTCTCGTCGTACCAAATGACAGCTTTGTTTTGCAGCCAGAATTCTGTACGCATTTTGTCTTCTCCATCCGTGCTGGCACAATACCGAACACGACCTCATTTTACTATAGGCCTGTTACCCTAACAATTCTGTCTGTCATGTGTAAGTCACATGTTATGTTATGTCAGCTGTTCATATTTTTCACAGCCATTTGCGGACGTTTCGTATTAATAGGGCCCAATTGTTTCTGTGTTTCAGGTTCGGTATACAGGCTACAGGGACAGACCTCAGGAGGAGCGCCAAGTTCGCTTTCAGAACGGCTGTCGGGAAGGACACACGGAGATTGTAAGTCCATTTTATTTAATTGAACTTCATTGTAATGGCTGACTCAGTCCGAAGTTGTGTATTAAATTGTGCACAGAACCTATCGGATGATTAATTTATGACTGCTTGCCTTGTCAGTGACGGACTGTAATGCTGACAGTTAAAAATTAAAAGTTATAGGAAGGAATAACACGCATATTAAGTAGTTAAAGTTTTTGCATATACAGTTGAAATCGGTTATAACGACTTCGGTTTGTGCGACACCTCGTCTATAGCGTTATGCATTCTGTGGTACCAACTGATTCTCCATAACATATGCTTTTTTTCTGCCATGTTTAGTACGACATACACAAGATCATCTACCTCGGATATAATGACATTGCCAGTCATCATTTTCACTATAATTTTCCAAGAAGTAGACTGTTTTGAGAATTGTACCATATCCTCGTCCTTGCAAGGGCAAGCCTTCTACTTTTGCAGGTAGCTACATAAATTCAAGGTATGAAAAATGACAATAGTAACGGTAATTCACTTTGTGGCTGAAGTTGTCGTGTACTTTTCTACTCCTGCAGTTACAGGAGATTGGTAGCTTGATAACATGGCTACAGTCACGAATAAAGGGAAGTGTTTGAGCGTCGAAGGAAAAGTTAAAGTGATACGACAAAAAAAAAAAAAAAAAAAAAAAGCTGAGTCTCAGTGGTCTCGTAAATTCTACGATCCAAATGATTTGAAAAAAGAGAACCAAAATTATTAGTGCTTTTGAAGAGAATGGATTGAGAATAAAACGGTTTCAAAAGCCAGAGTGAAGTGACAATGTCCCAGTGAGTGGTCCTCTTCTCACTTCACTTTTGTTGTGCCTAAATTTTAATTTTAAGTTAATGTATTTTTTTAGCGTAATCGTGTATGGTAATTTACAATTATAGAAGAGTAATTTTTGTTATTTCTAAACTTTAATTGTGATTTAAATTTGAAATAGATCCTAGCATTAACATTAAGTAATACGCCTGCAGGCCTGTATTTTGTCTTGAAATATTTTTCCTTCACTTGTACCGTACAACAAGCTTAGAGCGACACTCGTTTACAACGACACAATTCATACATATTGTAAAATATGCGAGTAAACGTTACAACTGGATATTATTTTGTGAAGTCTCACAAAAAACTACGCTTTTGCCTTGTATTGAGAGTTTATATATTATACACCTGATGATGGTCGAACGACCGAAACATGTAGTGTAAAAATAATTTGGTGAATACAAGTTATGTTGGACGGAACATATATAGCAGTTTGTTTTATTCTGTACGCACAACGGGACGGATCACATTAAATTTAAATTTGCCTATGTATTACACTAATAAAATAATGGTTTATCCCGATTCTTTCACCTGGATAATGACAATTCTGTAACAAAATCAGATATCCATACAAGAAGCATCTGTTTGCTGTTGCCATTTTTGAACAGAAGAAGTAAAATACAGGCCTACACTAGGCACGAGACTTGTTCTCACGGCGATGTTGACGCACATTCAAGAGTTCTGGGATAGGACCTGAGATATTTCTCATTCGGATAAGAATTTACCTAGATACTATCATAAATGTACATGTGTCTTCATGTAAAGTACCCTTTATTCTCGTCAGATTTTAATGATACTTCAGTTTTCTCGACAGACGTTCGAAAAATCCCCAATATAAAATTTTATTAAAATCGGTCCAGTGGGAGCCGAATTGTTCCATGTGGACAGATAGACATGACGAAGCTACTAGACGCTTTTCGCAATTCTGTGAACTCGCATTAAAAGCCCATAAAGGCCCTCCCAAAAATACATACTGTCATTTGTAGCCGGAGTCTTTATTATGGCCACGTCAAGGGGCCTCAGCCAAGACGGGAAAGCCGTTAGCGTAAGCACAAACCCCGTTATAGTTTGAAGGTTCCGTGTCAGCTTGGTAATGCGTTTCAAGACGCAGGAATGGCGTAAACGGAACAAGGGACGTTGCCGCGCAAGTCTCCGCCATTGGTTTTAATACCAGTCCTAATGTTCTCCAAATGCCATCTTGGCTATTCTAAAGAATCCATCCAAATCCGAAATCTTCCAAAAGTTTTGTCACCCGCAATATTCCGCGGGGAGGGTTTGTAACCCTAAGGCCTCCTTCCGAACTTAGGACCGCCATTCATTCAATATGAGTATTTTTGTATCTGCCCTCCACATCTAGAGGCATTTTGTTGTACACGGCCCATAAACACGCCTTGGCGTGGTGACTTCATATGCTATCGAGAAATCGGAAGCTGCTGGACAGCAAAGTGTCCCTGCGCTTAAGCAGAAGGAAGACGTGTGAGGGGAGTAGACGTATAGTTCCGTGCATTGTTAACTTCGTCGCTGGATACATGTCAACTTCACGCCTCGACCACTTTAATGCCGGTCAAAGGGCCACAGGTACCCATTGTATTTGGGGTCCAATTAGCACCGGAGGCGGTGTGGACACAGTGGAAAAGAAAAAGTCGCTGTCTTTGGCGCAGTTTCGGGGTCATCTAGCCCGTAGAGTATTCACTTTACCGACCGAGCTGTCCCCGAAATGTAGGAATTCTAGAAAGTATGAGGAGTATATTGACCTGGAATAAACGTATCGTTTGTTCAGTGTAGTGGTTGCTCTGCAGGCGTTCGTGGCTACCGGAACCAATATCCAGCTCGTCTTCAACCCCAGCACGAACGGCTACAGCACGGCTGATCACGGGCGCGAATGCGACTTTGATAAGGAACACGGCAAGGTAAGTCGAACAGCGCCCTGTTTTATCCGCATTCATAAAGCCAGGTGCCAGCAGCCAGTTGTCACATTGCACAGCAAGGTACGTCGAACAGCGCCCTGTTTTATCCGCATTCATAAAGCCAGGTGCCAGCAGCCAGTTGTCACATTGCACAGCAAGGTAAGTCGAACAGCGCCCTATTTTATCAGCATTCATAAAACCATATGCCAGCAGCCAGTTGTCACATTGCACAGCAAGGTACGTCGAACAGCGCCCTGTTTTATCAGCATTCATAGAGCCATGTGCCAGCACACAGTTGTCACATTGCACAGCCAGGTGCTTTCACCTTTAAGACATAATTGTCGGCACACAAAGTACCGAGGCATTTGCAAGAAAGACAGAAGTACTGCAGACATCTGTTTTGGCACTCAAGCGGGATCGATTCGAATGTTCCGTCATTCTTTAAGCAGTTGTGTGACCTGAAGAGGACCAAATAACAGGCTCACAAACCGTTTATACAGTATTATATTACACAGAATAAAAGCGGTGTTATATTTAGTCCTACAGGACGAGGAAACAGGTGCGCACCCAGAATTTTTTACTGGGAGGGGGGGGGGCGCTGACCCTGAGGCTATATTTAATTTGATTTTAAAAATTGTTATAAAAATAATGTCCTAAGTGTAACATAACACTGTCTGCAACTGCATTTATATACATACAAATATAACTACATGTTCCATGACTCAATCACAGTGTGTATCTTCTTGTTTTGTGTTAATTTTATTAATTTGTTTTTCAAAATTCTAATGTATTATTCATCAGCTGAATTCAGTGGCTGATTTCGGCTGAAGGGTAAATCACGTAAAACTTTTGATATAACATCTACAAAATCTGTTTTTTACATTTCCGTTTTTGGGGGTTTGGGGGGGCTGCAGCCCCCTTGGGTGCGCCCCTGCGAGCACGTATTGTCTGCTGAAACTTGTGTAAGCATGAATTCAGTAACGATAAATGTGTCCCTACATACGCCATCGGAGGTATGGCTCCACTCATGCCTAACTTCAGCAATATATGCAGAGTAGTCAGCTTTTACGCTCTGGACGCTTCTTCCCCGGTTTTCCAGAAAACTTGAGTGTTTAAGTATATCACAGTTTTACGTACTTTAATCTTAAGATGCTTATTAATTAAGTCGAAAGTGAAAGTCTCTGACGTTATGATAGAGCGCAGTAGTTCATCTGCATACTGCCTATGATAGAGTGCAGTAGTTCATCTGCATACTGCCTATGATAGAGCGCAGTAGTTCATCTGCATACTGCCTATGATAGAGCGCAGTAGTTCTTCTGCAGACTGCCTATGATAGAGCGCAGTAGTTCATCTGCATACTGCCTATGATAGAGCGCAGTATGTTCTTCTGCAGACTGCCTATGATAGAGCGCAGTAGTTCATCTGCATACTGCCTATGATAGAGCGCAGTAGTTCTTCTGCTTACTGCCTATGATAGAGCGCAGTAGTTCTTCTGCAGACTGCCTATGATAGAGCGCAGTAGTTCTTCTGCATACTGCCTATGATAGAGCGCAGTAGTTCTTCTGCATACTGCCTATGATAGAGCGCAGTAGTTCTTCTGCATACTGCTTATCAGACAGGCTAAGTCTGTACAGTATCTTAGCGTGTGTCAGCATTCTGTGATTATCACGTGACTTGGTGTGACTTGAATGTTGCGTGTGTGCTATCGTTTAAATGCTTAATGCTCGGATTCCTTTTTACGACAGGCTTATCAGCTCTTCATCTTCGCACCCGCTGAGCGCAGACACGGGGGGTGCACCTGCATCACGCGACCTTAAAACTACACCGGATTTAACACGTTGTCAGGTGTTAATTCACAGTAAATTCTCTTTAAATTTCAAACTGGTCTTCTGGGAATTTCGGCTGCCGTTTACGAGTTGGGAATTGACCAACAGAAGAGCAGTGGGTGGGCGAGGCATCCTTAAGTAGACCACGATCACTCTGGCTTAACCCCTTGAAGTTTAACAAACAGTGTTAAAAATTCAGTCCCCGCCTCCCACAAAATACACCGCGTCTGCTGCACCCGGATTCTACTTGCAGAAATAACTGCTCCTTATGTCGTTGCATACTGCCGTGTCTTTCTTTATTCAATCATAAAAATCAAAACCAACAAAACACTGTTACCAGAGACATCTAATTGTCTATAATTAATTCCTACATGTTTCGGCATTAATAATGGCCCGGACGGGCCAAAAAAGTAGAAGATTAATTATAGACAATACCGACTCCGGTGGCTGTGCGGTCGAAGGCGTGGGTCTGTAGTCGCTTGATTGCTGGGATCGTGGTTTCGAATCCCACTGGGGGCATGGATGTTCGTCTCTTGTGTTTGTTGTATGTTGTGTAGGTAGCGGCCTCTGCGACGATCTGATCACTCGTTGAGTGAGTCCTACTGGGTGTGTGTGTGTGTGTGTCTAATTGTGTGTGATGTAGAAACCTCAACAATGAGGCGGCCTAGGCCCGATTTGGGCTGTTGCGCCACAGAAAAAAAAATTATATACAATACGGGGTTTCCCCCAACAACAGCGTTTTGTTGGTTTTGATTCTTATGATTAATTGTTGTTTAATCTGAATATCTTAGAAATCCCAAAAGTAGCTACACTGTGTGGAAGAATTCCAGAGTTTGTAAATTACAAGTGAGTGGTACATATAGGTACCACTGTGCTTTAAAGTGACAGCCTGAAAGAGTTTCTGACGATAGGTATAAAGTAAAGATGTCCCTGTGGTAAATTGACCAAACACCACGAAGACATCAGAGGGTGTGGAGGTGTAGGTCCATGCATTCTTAAACTTGGTATTACGTGATACTGGCTTGTGATCACCTTTAGGCCCCACCGCTTTACCGAAGGAGGAGGAGCCCCAAAGCCGGTCTGTATACTGTACAGTGTTCACGCGAATGTTTTACATGTAAAAGGTAAAGTTCACCGTAGAACAGGTCATGAAGGCCCACAAAGGGAGTAGAGGTAGAGCTTTACTCTCTCTTTAACCTCAGCGCTAGATGGAAATGGGTGGTAGCGCCACGCCCAAGCTGCCCAGCACCCATTGTATAGGAGGCTGGATGGGCCCCGGGGCCGGTCTGGATGGGTGCGGAAAATTTCGCCCCTACCGGGATTCGATCGTCGGACCGTCCAGTCCGTAGTGAGTCGCTAATACCGACGTTATCCCGGCAAAACTGGGTGTCGCTATTTTTAGCCGTTTTTACAAAATGGATTAGTAATATCATGTATGTCTACATAAGTATACAGCTCATAAATTTTCGAAATTGCTTTGGCGTTGCCGGGTAAGGGCTTAAAAGACTTTTCTCATTTCGAATGTCTCCGCGGGCAAAAATACACTGTAGCGGGCAACATTTTGCCCGCGAGCTACGGGTTTATCGGCCCTACTCTGCACTTTGTTTTGAAATCCTGTCTGTCTGTTTTTGTTTCAAAGTGACAGACTCGCATAGGTCTCTGTAACAAGATGCATTATTGTACAACGTTTTCATTACATGACGATGTGCAAGTCTGTCGAAGTTTCCTCCCGTATACCGAGCTCAGAAACCGGGAAACTGCAAGCCGTTCTTTCCGCTAGTATCAGCAAACTACGATCATTTTTTGTTCATACTCGACATTACAGGAATCACAAAAGGTTTTCAAAGTGGCGTTCCTCTGCTTGCGGAAAAGTTTCATGTTTCGCCAACAATTTTCGAAATACGCGATGAACACTTCTTGGGAAATGTTCTAAATTACTAGTCGAATATTTTCTTTCAGTTCCATCCTGTGTCGGTTGTTGATTTAGTTATAAATCACACAGATATAAGTTTGGAAAACGTGGGGGACACGATCTATAAGTTTGTCCCTTAAAAACCATAGCTGTGTGAGCTGTAGCATTGTCTTGCGTGTAGGAACTGTAAACCTTCACCCGTCAGTGCTTGAACAAACTTACATACCGTGCAGCATTTATGAGTTCATTACAAATAGTGGCTTGATTATTGTCTTGACGGTAACTGCATAGCAGGCTTCAAACTTTTAAGAAGAGGAAGTGTCATGCAACTGATGTGGATTTTCTGAACTCCAGTAGTGATTGCTCTACATGCTGACATACCAGCTTAAATGCGGCCATGCTTCGTCACTAAAATAACACTTCTGGGTTAAAGTTTCTGTGGTGTGCGGGTCACGGCAACCAATAACCAAAACCAAATCTACTGTCACCCTCAGTATTAGTGACTCCCTGAACAGCAGTTAAAACAAAACTTGGCTCAGTCCCACTACGCTGTCCCAGCTCCAGCAACTTCAATTTTAGAAGTCTTCGTGCTTGTGAGCAGTGCCCACCCTGTCAGGTGTTTCCTTTGGTATCTTCCAAAGGAATCCTCGATTTCATCCAGTTATACTTCTGTCAGTATATTCCGTCTGCTGCTGTTATTCATGTCCAATACTGATTTTTTTTCAATGGCTCGACAGCCCCTTGGGGGCCTAGGTCGCCTCATTTTCGAGGCTTCACGATCAAACTTTTTAGACACACCACACTCGGTAGGACTCCTCTGTACGAGGGACCAGCTCGTTTCAGAGACCTCTACCTGACAACACACAACACTCACAAGAGACAGACATCCATGCCCCCGGTGGGATTCGAACCCACAATCCTAGTAGGCGAGCGGCCGCAGACCCACGCCTTAGACCGCACGGCCACTGGGATCAGCACTGATCCTTTACTACGATAAATTAACGGTAAAGTTGTCCCTGCAGAGCAGAGGTAAACCTGAAGCTCCGATCATCCTTAAGATTAGCACTAGATGGAGGTGGGTGCTTACCTTAACGCCCGGCCGCTTTTCCCGCGAAAGAACCCCAAGACCCCTTGTATATGAGGCTGGTGGGGCCCAGAGCCCGCCTGGACGTTTCGGAGAGGAGAAAATCTCTTGCCCTTACCGGGATTCGAACCCCACACCGTCCACCCCGTAGCCTAGTCACTGTCCCAGTTCTACGACACTTTTACTAATATCTGTCCTGTATATCTTGACGTCACCTGTAGCACTAAAGCAGTACTAGCTGTCTGTTTCGCTCTCCATTGCAACACAGTCCATCGTGCAGTTAACATGACCGTTCTACGCGTTTAGACAGGAGCGTGTCACGTTGCAGCATGCGCGCTTGAAAGCTACCGACAGCTGCACTGCACATAATTTTATATGTATTCAAAGTATTTTAGCAAAATTTCCAGAGAAAAGTTCATTAACACTATATCGAGAAATGAACTCCTCATGGGGTAAAAGGCCAAGTATAGAACGGTGTTCGAGGAAAGAAGTGGAATGGCGTGGCTGCTAGCAGGAGTGTGGCAATTGAAAGGACAAGAAGAAACACAGATACAGGAAGCTGCCCTTTATGTGTAGGTGAAGAGGATGTGAAACACATTACTGGAGTGCTTGCAAACTAGAAATTGGAGAATGAAATTTTAAAGGAAAAACGGTTACAGATGATGAAAGCGGTAGCTTACAGGAAAATATTAAGATGCACTAATAAAGATCAGATAAAAAATTCAGGCAGGTTTTAGACAAAGTCAAGTATAAATGGTTTAATAAAACAAAAGAAATGTAAATATGTATCATAAGTATCAAATGGTGATCGGCTGCCGCCGTGACAACTCGGTGTTAATCGGTAGGCAGCCTCAAGACCTGTAAGAACTGAACTCAAATAAACGATAATAATAATAATTATTATTATAAATAACTTTATGCTGAAATATTACAAACTACTTCCATAAACCATTAACATAAGCTATTCAGCATGTCCATAAACATGTAAAATGTTCGTGAAACCATAAAAATTATAAGTTATGTGATACTGTAGCAAATTTCTCATGGCGGCCATGTTCTTAGGTTGCCTACGCGGCGTCACATAACAGCAGTCTCCAATCCTCAGCAACACCGCGTGAGAGTCTGAAATCTCGCATAGGCCTCTATACTTACAGTCGCAATAGACCTGCAGTCCTTCAGTAGAACTGTGTAATATGTCCAGATAACGCACATGTTTTATGTTTCTAAATGTTTCTACTGATATACAAGGTTATATTTTTGTTACATTTTACATCCTTTGTGGACTTTCCTCTCATACGTTCTGAAAAAAAAAATTATATTTAATTGTAATGAGTGTTTCCGCTGATGTGTATCATTGTTGATAGTGCGTTGTGGTGGCGTTGCGTCGGTGTGGTGAATTATAATTCGTACTGCGTGGTGCATCCAGTGGTCTTAAGATCAGAGCAAACAAATTAAGAACATGTGTGACGGGGTTAATAGCCCTCGTGTGAGAAGCGTTTCCAGAGCGCGTGTACGGAACGTGAGGGGATTTGACTCGTAGGGATTACTGGCGATATAGCACAGATGTGTTGTGGCCTGGTTGTCAGCATCTATCCTCTAACCTGGAGTCCCGTGCTGGTCAACTCGCCAGCATTCTTAGTTACTAAAATAATAACCAATATTTGGCAATAAATTTGTAATGTACTGCTAGTCCACAGTGGCATAACATCAACCAACAATACCGGGACAACTCCTTTCAATGAAGATGACAACTGATACAGATATTTGTCGGAAATAAAGGTAGAATATTAAGAAATGCAAAACATCTGTAATTGACTTATACTTTAAACATTTTTAGCAATTTTAATTGATAATATTCTAACTCTACACACATTTTCGACAGAATTTGCTGTATTTATATTCCTTTGTATACAACCTCCCTGATGATGGCCTTGTAGGGGCCGAAACATGTAAGAGGGACGTCATAAATGACATGATTATTTATTACTGATTGTGCAATTTGTTCTCTTAAATAGGAGTCCATATATGTCGTTACGAGCTTTCGCAGTACAAAACGTTACGCGTCTATTCCAATAATTTACTAGTTATCTATAAGTGTACAGAGTATAGCGCGACCGCCATTTGTTAGACCTCATTTGCGTTGTACGAAACAGTTCCTACGTCAGCACATTACATACACAGCGGCCGATTGATTACGATGCAGGAACGTGCGTGATGACCACTAACGTTATTCGCGATTAGTGTAAATATGACGCACTGGATGCTGCCATGTGTTTGACCCAGACCTATTTACCTTCTAAGCAACAATTTCTCCCTTAACAAATGGAAAGGTAGGCCGCCATATTTGGCACTTGCGGTCGCTTTACTTCAGGGCGTAACCTGTTTTCCCTTCTTTTTCCGAAATCTTTCAGAGAAGTAAGAATCTGTGATATGCCGGGATCAAATCCCGGTCCCGCAGTTTATACAGCAGTGTTTTTTTCCCATGGAGAAACCGCTAAAACAATTTCTCATATTCTGAGGAGCCCCTATGTATGAAAAAGCTTGTAGGCCAAAAAAGGTTATAGCGGAAAAAATTCAGTTCCTGCTAAATTATTGTCAAGAAAATTTACTTTAAAGACCTGATATATATGAAATTAAAAAAGTCAGCAGCATAAATTTGAAGAAAAAATTGATATAGTTTCCTGTCCCTTTTATTATATAACTTAATAATTTTGTGAAATATCAAAATATCAAATTAAAATAAAATTCACTTAACCATCAATATCAGCTAACATGTATCAGATTGACGTACTTGGGCTTGTTTCCTTTTGCACAATGTTGATTACTGGCTGAAAGTTTAACAAATGAACCCGCAGTTCTTCCTCTACTTTTTTCTTTGCTTTAAGTGTTTCTCAGTCATAAGAAAGCTTCTTCACAGAAGTAAGGTGACAATGGAGTAATATATTCGCAAGTTTTGCCGAGATCAAAGATTTTTTTTTTTTCTTATTGAAGTCTTCAAATTTCGATCCCACTGTAATTCAGTCAGTTCTTCTTGGAGGATGAGTAAATTTTTTAAATTATTTCAGTATTGCAAATTGCTGGACAAAAGTTCCGCTATCGAGGGATATTTTGAATTTTAATGGTATTTCAAATTTTTATTTATTTATTCCACGACTACTCACGGAACCCCGAACGACGGTTTCGCGGATCCCTGGTTGGAAAACACTAGTAGACAGATGAGCTAAGAACTTTTCTCGAGCCAGAAAGCTCGGTATTAGGCCGTGTACCTGCAAGTGGCCTTCCTGTTCCGACATTTAGGAGGGTCATCAATTTCACAGTACGAAGGAGATGGACAGGGGCTGTAAACTGCTGGATGTTTTGGCTTACATTTGCTAGAGCAACTGTACAGTCCTGCTCCAAACAAGTGGACCATAGATGTTAATTTCGGAGATACATTCAGTATTTATAATTGTTTATCAACGTATGGCTCGAGACCCAAATTTTGGTCACGAAGCTGTTCTGAGTGGGTCGCAACATATTTTCATCAGTCTAGTCATTGCTAACTCACACTAATTTGATAAGTGTATTAAAAGCAGTATTTATTTGTAAATTAAATCACTTGTAGGAATGTCGGCGTCATGTTACTAAACAATGACAGAGGCCATTGACTACCAGGGTTGCCAGCCTGTCAGCGAAAAACTATAGGATCAGCCAATCAAAATTATCATTTTATCGCCGAAGTCCAGTTTGAGAAATACCTCGTAAAACACGGAAACATTCAAATTGTCAAGATCACAAAGAATAACTCTGGATATAAGAGCCATAAGTGTTACAGTACTAAACTGAGGCTCATGCAGAAGTATGTAAATGCATGTGCGTTTGTCGTCATTTCATTGTAGCATTAAAACGTCACATTCATTATAACATTTCATATTGTTTATTTTACACGTAATCTTTACTTTTGACTCCTGGTGCCGCGAGACAAAGCCATTGGCCTGATCTGGGTCGCGGGTCAAAAACTTTGACAAACACTGGTCTATAAATATCTTAACAAGTGTGAGATTTTAGGTTCTCACAGCGTTGACTATCAGGTTCGGTTTTTTGGGACTTGACTCCGTGTAGTTCGGGAGACAGGTACCAATGTTTCGGAAGAACCTGATACCACAACCTTCAGGCTAAAAGACCAACTCTAGCATCCTAAAAATGGAAGCAGCTAGTTTTTCTGAAACGGTAGCACCCACCCACCAAACTACATGGCATCAAATTCGAATAGAATCATCTCCACTTTTCTTTACGGCAGAATCATCAGTGACTGTGGAAAGAGTTACTTCTTCAGCAGTTAGTAAGTGCTCAGAACATATTACCCGAGAGTTTATTACGTGTTAGCAAGATCTCCTCATTGATCCTTATCCTGAGTCACATGAAGCCACTTTGCACCGTTCCATTCTACCTCCTTAAGATCCTCCAGCGATACATGAACTTGCATTTTTAGGCTAATGTTAGCGTTTCTTTCTGGTTACTATATCCTTATCTGAACAAAAGTAGTTTATTCTTATTATATGCAAGTATAATAATAACAATAGATGATCTTTAAAACTACGTGTTTCGACCTATATAGGTCATCTTCAAGTTTATTCTGTAACGTAATGAGGTTTTTGGTTTTGTGTGTTTTACTTCTATGATGACTGTTGGTGATAGTGGATTGTGTTGCCTTGTCGGTTTTGTGTTTTCCTAGGTTTGTGTTTTGTTTTGAGCTTTGTGTGAGTATTGTGTCAAAACTCGGGGATTTTGTTGCTGGTCTGACTATCATTCCTAGCGTTACTAGCGTTACAGCTTTTCTAGTAGCAATTTAATTTTTTGCACTGAAGGCGCATTCCCTTATATTGTTTGCTGCAGCCGAACACTTCGTTGCAGCTCGCGCTGTGCAGTGGTGCAGATGTTCCTCCATCACAATAGAGTGCTTAGCGCTCAAGCTTCCTGTTCCTGCTGTCTTTACCCTGGAAATTCTGAGTTTGTTCCTGGATTTTTTTAGTTCTGCCACGCAAATTCTGGGGCAATATAGGTCATAAGTAGTTCTTTCTATATCCTTCCCCATCTGTTATTCACAGTAATCTCGAAATTCCATACTTCATAATTCATGTAAATTAGAACACAAAGAGTGTTTTCGTAATAACAAAATTAGCCAGCTATTCATTCGTGACCTACGAACAGAAATGCCCTGCAAAATTTGAGGTTCTCACAGCGGTGTTGCTCAAGATTTAAGTCTTCTGGAATGTTTCGCCGAATCGAATGTTTGACTCTAAAATGAGGACATTATTAACCTTCGAAACGTCAGTAACTATTTGCCAGTCGACAAGAAGTAACATACAGAACAGCTGAATCATTAATTCCTAACCATACTGAAACGTGATGTTAAATCAGAAAGCAATTCTTTTCCATATGATACATATTTAATGAGTGTTCCTGAATAGCCGATATTGGGTCAGCTTGTCAAGAAATTCTCCACCATTTAAGGAAAGAGGCATTTTCAGGAGTGCACAAATTCTGGGCGCCAAATCGCCAGGGACGAATAAACTTTGTACGGTGGCGCCTAATACTTTGGGTCCTGAGTATGGAACTTGCTTCATGTCAACCTTCTGGAGTAAAATTTTTAGGTGACTCCTAGATTTTTGGTGTACACCCCTGGATTGTTGTGTTTATAATAACCCGACACCAGACCGTGCCTGATGCATCTGAATCCGGTTTTCACTTGCACATTTCTAATTTCCTCTGTACATGATGCAGCATCTCATTTTCCTTAGTACCAACACCTTAAGTTTGGATTAAGAGTGGGCACATTTTCTCCAGCCCCCTGCTGCTTTCTCTTTAAGGTCCAATCTTCGCTATTCTGGAATGTTAAGCAGTTTTATTATAGTTACCGACCTTTCGGGACAACTTATCGGTCCCATATTTAAGGGTCAAGTTGGAAGCCTGAGATCTCCAAACAGCTTTCTTCTCACGCCTAAATAACCCTTAACATAAATTATATTCTTTCTTCAAAGAGACCAATTTTCATAACCATATAAAACAGATAAATTATTCGAACAGGATGGTAGCTAGATGCCTCAATTTAGCCTGCTGCGGCACTCAGAATATTTAATTTCTTGTTGTTGTTTTGAAATATTTGAAAGCCATCTATCCACAAACCTGCGGTCTGGTGACGAGTATCTGCTACCATGCTTTTTTCTACTCAGGATCCTTTACTGCGTTGTTGTGTGATCAGCCAAGTCTCCCGACATGTTGAGCATGGTCACAATATCACAAGGTGATAGATGAGTAGTCCTATGGAGCAATGGTGGAGTGATGATTAGGAGGGGAAAACCGAAGGAACTCAGCAACAAACTTGGTCCAGTGCCACTTCGCGTGCCGCAAATTTCACAAGAACTAAAGACATTTATAAATTCCGTTTGAATGCTGTTCGATGAAGCAAAACTGTCAGGCTATGTTTGACAATGGGAATGTACTCTGAACGTGTAGACCAACTGTTGGAAGTTATGTACAGAAATGATCGACAAATACTGATGTATAATTTTTTGTTGGTCTGCCACCTACCCGTAGATCGAAACAGCTGAAGGACATCAGCTATCAGAATTTCGTCCCGGCATCTTCTGTTCATATGAATCATTTTGACAAATCTGAAATCTAGTAGAAACGTTCACATAAATCCATTATACTAGATATAAAAGCCTAAATAACAGATAGAAACAACTTTCCTATTAGGTCTAAGTTTGGAAAGCACTGTGCTGGAGTATATTTTTGAGGCCTAGAGGTAGTGACTGTACTTCCTCAGAAGGGACGGCAGGGGCCGAAATAAAGGACTTGTTACGCCAGAACAGACATTTACTGAAGGAGGAAATCGTGCTGCTGGGAGGGAGTGGTAAATGAAGCGTCCATGAAAACAGTTTGCCAGTGAGAGACATCACAGGTACACATTTGAGCACGCGACTGGCTTGCAACAGCTGCATGACGTGGCCCACCCACATCTGTAATTATGAACCATAAGCGAGCGCGCGGATTCGAGACCCGGATATTCGTTTTAGCAAGATTCCCCCGTTTTAATACTAGTTCAGCAAGTCTTAATGTCCCGTCTAGTTTACAAAACACTGAAGTTAAGTCACATATAGATGAAACAGTTCCCCGAACACTTCGCTTTCAAACGCGTATAATTTACATCTTTTCTTGCAGAGAATATTTCGTATACAGAGTGGCGCAAAAGTCGCTTGACACAAGAGAAAACATGTTAGACATCGTGTGTCAAGTGGCTTCGGCGCCGCCTGTATACATACGTGCGTACATAAATGTATACATAAATACCTACGTCCAAACTTACGTACATCCTTCCATCCAGCCATACATACATACATACATACATACATACATACATACATACGTGTTTGACAGGAAAATGCTCAGGAAATATGAGCTAGGCAAGATGACGCACTCTTCCGGCTGCAGTCCACCCATTTGTTTTACACGAGGTCACTGTGGCGACTGTGCTCAAGTGAGCTGACGGTCAGCCTCGGGTCGACACATCTGGACTTGATTTGTTTGCTGTGCTGACATCCTACATGAGCAAGTAACGACGTAATTTATGTGGAATAAGATGTACAATGCGTGATGCTAGGCTTCCGCCGCGATGTACGTAAGATCTGCGCTTTCGTGGGATATTACGCAGCGCTGAGTCGTAGTTCTGTACCGACGTTTCGGGACAACATATCGGTCCCATCTTCAGTGGTCAAGAAGTCCTTGGACTGCGCTCTTCTGGGATATTACGCAGCGTTGAGTGGTAGTTCTGTACCGACGTTTCGGGACAACATATCTGTCCCATCTTCAAGGGTCAAGAAGTCCTTGCACAAATCCCAGGCGCCAGGTCGCCGGAGCGACTATATTTTAAACAGTGGCGCCTTACATTTCTGGGTCTTCCTTATGGAAGTTGCTTCCTTGCATCCCTCTGTCGTCCAGAATTTTGAGATAGCTCCTAGATTTCTGGAAAAGTGTGGGGCGATGGTGGAATGATAAAAGAAAAAACCGAAGTACGTGAACCATTGCATTTAGTCCACCATAAATCCCACATGGACTGGCCCAGGCGATTAAAAGCTGGAGCGATGGTACGACTTCGAAGTTTAAGAATTACGTTTAAAGATTTCACAGACTGGTTAATGCTGTACAGGGAAATAATCGCTCTTTATTCGTACAATAATACGGAGCACATGAATAGGCCTAAAATACGTGGGCAAACTGCAGAGAATTTGCGTCATAAACCTGATGTTGCATACAGTAACCACTGGACTTAAGGAGGTTAAATGTTTTAATCATAATTTAGAGTTTAAAGCGTGTAAGTGTTTATACCACAGTAATGTCCTTTTCTCACGAGAATGCAATTAACCTTCACAGCGTGGGTGAAGTCCCTTAACACTCGCGACGACAGCTGGGAGAAAACATAAATTCTGTCAAAAACACGAGTCTCTATCACTGCATGATATAGTCTTTAAACAAATACTGGTCGCCTTTTGTTATGTGTTTCGTTCATAACAAGCCTAAAGTCAAATTTATCACAGCGCTAACCACACAGAACACTACAGAAAATAACTGTATTACCTCACAAGAACAAAAGACGACTTCATTTCAGCCCATTGTACTTTTAACTGGAATACATCGGTTACTGTTCAAAAACCAGGGCGAGGGGTTTCCCAGCGGTAACAACTACGAAGGTCAACTGCAAACTCCACAGTCGGTAACAGTACGAAGTTTACACTCTGTACTTATGAAATAGACGTGTCACCATACAAATATCACCTTCCAGTGACATGCTGTTCGTACCTTCTTTTAAAATTACTTCGGGTTTGAACAATGAACCTCGACACAATACCTACACACGAGTTTTTAATAGGGTTCAGGAAAAGTGATGAAGTTCCTAGGACGTCATACTGAAAAAGAGACGAAATATTTATGTAGCCGGAAGAGCTGCATTGAGCACCACGCCTTCTGTTGTTCTGACATGGAAGTGAGCATTCTTAGTCACCTCAGTTTTTATCAGAAAACGTTTGTGTAGTCAGTAAAACCCTCGATTGCGGTTGGTCCTTTTAGCCATTCCTGCGTGCTGAACGCATCGCTGGGCTTGTGATGCCTTGGCTGAGGGCCTTAACTTGGTCATACTAACGACTTCTGCTGCAAATGGCAATGTGTGGCATCTTGGATAAAAGCCTAGACGTATTAACACTAAGAATTGTTCCTGCTGGTGGAATGAACTCGCATCTGGCAATTGGTCCTTTGGGAGGAAAACTGGGTGAATGGCTGGGGGTTGACCCCAGAGAGGCTGTGGTAGTAATGGCTGATTGCCAGTGCGATTTTGGTGGCCAGGGTAATTTCGTCTTAAGGCCTCTGTGATGAGGAAAGCGGGTTTGCCTCGTCTGTAATTATTTTCTTCTGTGACGCTTCGGCCATAGCCTTCCCGTTGCCAGGGTTTGGATACAGTACAATATTTACAGTACATAACCCCCAACCTGGAGGTCCAGGGCACTTCTTTGTCCGGCACACCGCTCAAAACCTGTGCAGCATAGGTGGCCGTACTAGCAGCTAGGCTGCCGCCGGCATAGCTGTCGAGTTCACTGGTGCACGCAAGCTTCCTCACCCTGCCAAACAAGCCGTCGACTTACAACTGAGGAAAACCATGTATAACGTCATTCAGGGCAGCCGATTTGTATGTTAAACACTAACCCTCCACTTGGTTGTGTTGTTGCGGCGGCCTCGACTGGCCTGCTGCCGTTTGGCGACCAGCGGTAACTTGAAACATCTTGGTCGGTACAAGCACTTTCGTAGGGGTTCTCGGCATCAGCTAATTTCGAGTGGGATTTAATCACGCAATTGCTAGGCTTACTGGCTCTCACAGTTACTTTACCGTCTATGTAATTCGTAATGATAAAAGCCTACTGACGTATTTATCACTTGAAGTCCAGATGATTATTGTACAGGTGCCATTAAGCACCGAAGTTACGGACATATAACTTATGTTGTATTCCTGAATAAGAAATCTTGCTGGGTGCGTTGTAATGTAGCTAACTGCTCAGTAGCCAGCCAAGTTCTTGTTTTCATTGTAAATAAAACAGTATTAACACAAGTTTCAGACTCTTACTGTTCTGCAATTTGCACAGCTCATTATCTCGAAAGTTATATCAGCCGTGGCCGCGGACGTGGTGATGTGAAGATGTACTGGCATTACATTCGTACGAAGTTTGATAAAGATCAGGCAATTACCACAAAAGAAAAGGACAAAAGAAAGAAAAAACAGCTGTCATTTCTCATTCAATTTTCTTATCGATGAACGTTTTATTACTTAATTTTCCAGTGCAATAATATTTACAGCACAACATGCCTATAATGGGAGTTGAACGTTTCGCATTTACTTAACTGCGTCGTGAGAGAGACTGACGCCAATTACGTCTGTTATCGGGAGTTATCTCAATAGGACGGAAGGAAGCATGACATGTCACGTGACCTGATTAGCGGGAGGCACGCATGCGCCTTGTACAACAATGCAAGTTGAGGTGCGCTCTTGTGTCAGATCAAAGAACTAATTGACAGCGCAATAGCAGCTGCGTGGCGGGATACGTGCTTGAAGAAACACACATACGTCATTATTAATGTCGGAGTAGAGGGGTGTAATAGAACAATTAGCGCACTTGCCCCATTATTTCAATTATGAGACTCGGCTGGAGCCTGTTTGCAGGCCATAATGACGCGTGTGACGTCTCACATTCGGCACACGAATGAATCTTCGTAGACTATTCCGGCTTTGCTTGTGCTATTACAGATAGGAACACAATAAAATGTAACAGTGTTTACAGTTGTGTCAGTGTACATACGTGGGACTATGCAGGTATGTATACTTGTATACTTGCGCTATTATTCTTCGTACTTCTCCCATTCGAATTTCTACATTCCTGTAATTGACTTATGTATTAGGCCTAGAAACTGTAGAAACATTTAAGAGATGCACAACATTTTACAGTACAGTAATACATTTCAAGGCTAAAATAAATTAAGTGCTTACCCTGAAAAAGTGCAGTAGTTTATACAACAAACAAAAAAATATGAAAAAACGTGGGCAGTGGAAACATGACCGTGCCATGGCTCAGGCGACTAGTCGCCGGCCTCTGCATGAGCACTGCCGTTGGTAATACTGATGTTAAGTAAGTGACATAATTTCTGACGGCAAATGTTGACACCACGCTTAATGAAAACCGATTAATTGCTTCAAACGTTGTAAGAGAGGACATATACGGACATTACGGTACCATAAACCTGCATTGGACACATTCAGATATTACGGTACCATAAACCTGTATTTTCCCATAAAATGAGGCAGACAGCGTAAAATATGAGGCTTCACTTTCATAATTCAAGTCGCTTGCCTGCAACGAACTGCGCAGATGCAGTACTGATATTGAAAAGCCTACCGTAATTAAATTACACCTGGCCTGAAGAGTTAACAGTGCCGTTAAGACCGTAATTGCTCTGCAGGGAACTCGCATCTTTATAAGGTTTTCTGTTTTTCGTCACCGTCTCCCTCTCTCATGAATATATTTACATAGCAGAAATTTTTGTCTTTACAATTGTGTGTTCCATTTCTGCAGGAAATGGTAACAAGAAATAAATTGAAGTTGATAATGTGTTACCAAGTCTTTACGTTAAGGTTTCAAGGGGTTATACAGGCTGATTCTTAGGACTATAATTGAGTTCTGTCGTTTGCAGTTTCGCAATAGGGCTATGTGTATTGCATAGACTCGTGGATATGTAGAAAACTGGTTACAAAACTGATTGCGTCGATCACAACTGAGCTATACTATGAACATCAACGTGGGCATTTTGTAAATAAACTTCAATTACAAACTGACTTAGTTTTCGGAAAGAAATTTTATTCGTTCAAGTTCGCTGTCGTTTGAGTTACTGAATTTCCTAATCAGGAAACCCAAGCCCTTAAGGAAGTGGCAGATTAGGTGTTAACAGTCTCTGTCTTAAGAACGGGATACCTCGTCAGAAGCATAGCCGTTCTGGTGTTTTAAGAAATTCTGTGAAAGAAGAGCATGCCGTCCGACCGTTGCACCAATTATTCGTATGCTTCCTCCACGTGTAATATACAGGCTGCTACCCTAGTAAAAGACTTTCTAAGAAAAGACGGTTTGCTTAAATAAAAATCAGCATAGCAAAGGCAAGTTGGGATGTTAGTTAATTAGTCAGACAAGCTGGTTACTTGAATATTGCTGTCTTCTGAATTGTGAGTCCGCTTAGTCGTGACAGGGTCCTGGTGGTGGCAGTGGGATCTTCTGAAACATCTGTACATTTCTACCAAACTACACGGCGTCGCATTCCAGAATACAGCAGTCTTTATATTCACCGTAGTGAGAACGTCAGACCTCCCAACTGTCAGTTACTTAGTTAAAGGTCGTCTTTTCATTTGTAAATTGATCTGTTATTACACGCGTAATTAATTTTCTCTGTTACAGTTTCTGTAGGCGTGTTCGCTACATGCGAGCAGCTGCTGCTGATCTGTCATGTCCGTCTGTCCAAATGGAACAACTTGCCTGCCACTGAACAGATTTTCGTAAATCTGCCGAGACAATTGAAGTTTGATTAACTTTGCATGAAGACCTAGGGAATATGAGAAATGTTTCAGACAAAACTTGTAGAGAGAATCAAAACACACATTTTATGTTCAAGTGTTCTTTTCCAGAAAATCGTGCCGTTTATGAGAATGTGAAAAAACACAGAATGTATTGTTGCGTTTCCACGGCAACAATGGTTACGCGAGCGCGCCACAATGTTACGTTATATGTACACTGCCTGTCTTGTTTCGATTTGCTTTGTTAGTCCATGGATAATTAATTTATTCTTTTACAGTTGTATTTTAAATTTGTTTTGTTCATTAACAGTTCTTTCCGTGAGTGTCCAGTGGCAACATTTCTTAGAATTGTGTTCAGTTGAAAAGATATTTTAATAGGGAATAATGTAAATACAAGGTTTTTATTATATGACACTGCTTAAGCCCGGCGTAAGCACTGACCAGTCTAGGCCTGCTGGGTGTTACAAGCATGTTTGCAGCTTCATAATATGAAAACCGTGATTAGTTTAGTAGCCTATCATAGTCACATGATTATTTAGTTATATGGATTCGGTTGTTCAGTTGCATAGTACGTGTGATATTAGCGTTATTGAACGTTATTTGGTTACTTGAAGTTCAATTAACGAAGCCGTCAGTAACGTAGACCGCGTAGCGTCGAATGTATGGATTATGGGACATGCCGTAACAAGCCGTGACTAGTACACGGGGCAGCAGTTGCAGGTGAGTGGTCAACTTCGCGCCCTAGCCACTTTACCCAGGGACAGAACGCTTGTACCCATTGAATAGGGGGGCTGAGTGGGCTCCAGCGCCGATCTGGACGGTTTTGAAAAGGAGAAAATCTCTAGCACCCACCGGAGTTTGAAACCCAGACCATCCGCCTCGTAACGAGTAGCTGTACCGACTAGACTGTCCCGGCCCTGTTGTATGATGTAAGAATGAATGAAGTGGCCGTGGCCTGATTTAAGGCACTGTCCCAACATTTGCCTGTATGGGCTGAGGAAAACTTCAAAAAATGTCAGCCAGGAAATTCCGCGTTCCTGCCAAGATTCGAATTTGAAGCCTCCTGAATACAAGTCAGAACGTTGTTGCTCATTTCACTGTGTGAAAAGATAATTATGTGTTCTTCAGTCAATGAGTTAGGGGCTACTGCTTTGTTACGTGAGGAGCTGTAGAAGCTGCTGAGGGCTGTGTGCAGTGAGGCGGCACTGATGTTCTGCGACGGACTGCCGCTGCTCTCTCGCCGCCCGAAGACCACCCCAGTGTAGGCTCATTCAGGCAGAGGGTCTCTGTACCTGGGCGGAAGCACGCAGCGTTATAGCGGTAGTAATTCTACAAAGTCTCCAGCTTCAGGCGCAAGGCTGATGTCACAAGTCGACAGAGTGCGCGCAGTCGTGTGCTCGTGTATCAGTGTGTTTCCTCAATCAGAGCGGTGGAAGCGCCAGTATTCCTCTGTTCACGTAGTAGCTTTTATCACGTGACTGAGGTAGGAGGACCGTAAGGTTTATGAGACTCGCACTGAAAGTCGTCATGCATAATGGTGTGGACTGTGTGGATGTAGTCTTGCTATACAATGTTTCATAGGATATATGCCTACGATGAGGGAGACGGTAAATGCGTATTGAATTTTTAGGGGGAAATTTGGAAAACTGTCACTTGGAAGACCAAGGATGAGAACAAGATAAAGATGAGGCTGAGAGGAAGAGTTTGAAGATGCATCTGGCTCAGAGTCGTGCCCAAAGCCAGTGGTGTTGAATGCTCGTACTCGGTTACTGAGACAGAGACTTTTTTATATTGCTTGCCATTTCCTATTGTTATAGATTTTTATCAATATTCATTCTTACATCTAGGATTCTCCGGCTATATACTGAACTAATCAGCTCTGTCAATATATTTCATACGGCCTCGGGCCACATCTACAAATTTTTCAATATATTTTACTTTATATTTACAGCCACGTTAAACCATCAACCTAATATTCATGAAAAGATTCAATGATATTAGGTAATATTAATCGATATAACAAGCTTCAGATCTCAACTTGAATATTTAATAATTACAGTTGTTAAATTTTATCTTTTTAATCTCTATACACAGCGTGGTGATGGCGTAATTGTAAGTAGCAACATGTAGCTGATTTCCTAATTTCCAAGTACATGGTTGTATTTGATGGAGAAACATTGGCTTTTATCGATAGAGATTTTATTTATGTATTTACTGCACTTATTTTTTTTATCGTTCATTGAACGACGGTATCAAATGGTTGGATTATTAGTGAATTATAAAAGGCGTGGAATTAACCTGGAGGAACTGAGAAAACCACAAAACATGCCAATCATGATAGCCAGTCACCGGACCGAGATTTGGAAAAGGGACGTCCCGAGTGCTAACCGAAAACTGCAGGGTTCCGTGGCAGTTGGTCTGTGTTGTAAGGTAGCTCACGTGAAGAACTATGTAACAAAACCCAGTTCATCTCTGGACCGGGACAATGACTGACATGATTCATGAATCCATGGAATAGAGTTCTTCCTGAGGAACTGGTGGTCGCTCATTTCAAGAAGCTTTCGCCTCATACAGCCTAACGTTTCGTACCGTATTTACGTGATTGGTGTCTACTCTGCGCCAAATGAATCTAATCATATTTCCTTTTTTGGTAAATATTTTCCTTGTCCACACCATGAAGGCGTGTGATGAGTGGAGTTGTAGCTCCATTCATTCTTAATCTTGGCACTAATGCAGAAGAGTGGTCAACTTCATGTTTCGGCCGCTTCACCCCCGGTACCCTTCGAATAGGAGACTGTACTGTATTGGCTCCATAGCCGATCTAGACTCTTTGGATTACAGAATAATCTATTGCCCCCATGGCGAATTGAACCACAATTCATCGATTGTCCAGCCAGTAGCCTAGTCACTACACCGACAGTTCAGTTCATCTTCCTGTGACTCAACAGCCCAACTCGGGCCTAGGCCGCCTCATTGTTGAGGTTTCTAGATCACACAATTAGACACGCGCGCGCGCGCGGTAGGTCTCATCTGAACGAGTGATCAACTCGTCGCAGATGCCGCTGCCTACACAACAAACACAACAGACTAACATCCATGTCCTCAGCGCGATTGCGATCCCAGAAATCGAACGGTCGCAGACCTACGCCCTGAACGCACGGTCACCGGGATAGGCTGTCTTAGTATATACCTAAGTGTATTTCCAGAGCTGTTTTAGTATATTTCACTCTTCTCTTGTAAGCTACTTCCTCTTTCACGCTCAACCATTTTATGTCCTAATATTACATTGCCGTTTTCACCTAGGTCTCCCCAGTTGTCTCTCTCCCCCTTCAAGCTTTCCGATTAAAGTGTTGTTATTCAGTAACCATCTACCACTGGCCATCATCACTGACCTTATTGCTGCAGCCAACTGCCAGCTTTGTACCACAATAATTACGTCTTCTCCCTAATCACACATTCTTGTTACTTCCGGCTGTGATTAGTTAGTGGATGCTCAAGGACGTCTCCGGGGTCAGCTGCAGCAAAGGACAAGCGCACAACTTGCATCATACAGGCGTGTTTAGGCACCAACTGCCTTAATACAAGAGAGTGAAGCTTGTTTCTGTCAAAAGCACGGAACTCAAACGTGGTTACCCAATCGTAAAATAATAACTTTCTATAAACACCAAGCATAGTAAACTCGATAGCTGTGCTCACAAGGCTTCTTAGTGCTGGTGAATCCTTTACAAGCACCAAACAGGCTGTTTCACAAGCTTCTTCACATTTAAATGATTTGCTATGTATCTAACGCTCTTGCTTCTTTTTTTCCACAAAGTTCATTGTAACGACTTTTTAAAAGACGATATTGGGCCATATTTCCATTGTTTCTATCATTCAAACACTGAACTTTATAGCCACCTCAGCCAGTTATATTTAAATTTATTTCATAAAATGTTTAATTCACCCTACATGTATCGGCAGAATTCTTCCATCTTAAGGAGTGTTTAATGAAGTATAAACGCTAGACTATAAATCCTTTAATACCCTTTATAAATAAAATAATTACCCCTGAAGGAAACAGAATACTGCCGAAACATGTAAAGCAAACATTTTATTGAACAAATTTAAATTTAATTGTATCAGATGGTTTTTGCGTCGGACTTACTACAATTAAGTCACAGACTCATTCTTTAGATCTTTAGATCTCTGACCTCTTTCTACCTACTCACTGTAGATGTAAAGGGCTATTGTTGCGCCTGATCACTCAATGACACACATTCGTCGTAGGACTCCTCTGGAAGAGGGACCATCCCGTCCCACAGACCTCTAACTGACAAAACACAACACTCACAAGAGACAGACTGCCCTGCCCCAGGCGGGATTCGAACCCGCAATCCCAGGAAGCGAGCGGCCGCAGACCCACACTTTAGCCCGCACGGCCACCGGGATCGGCCCGTTCATAGTCTGTTAAATTGTGCTTTGGTTGGTCTGTATTTGGACAGCGTAAGAAACGTGAAACAAATTATTGGTAAACATAAATTATTAAATATTTTCCATAAACGCCCTGCATGTGAGTGTTGCTTAAACCCTGATTAACATCTTAGCACAAAATGGCGTAAGAAGTTGTTGGCCTGGAATGTGTCCCCATTTTTGTCTTAAGTCCAAATGCGGTATTCGTTATCCATGGCCAACTGGGACCAGACAAGCGCCACTTAGACCGAATCCCCTTTAAGCTGGAGATTTCCGCCAAAGAAAATGTAAATATGGATTAATGAAGATCGAGTTGGTGTGTACAGTACATCTTAAAAATAAATACAGTATTAATTAAAAGTTTACGCGAAAAATGCGCCATTGCTCAGGTGTGCCAGCTGACTATACGAGTATTACAAACCATTTTAATTTCCTTGCAGAGCCAGTTTGAAATGACATTTCCGTTTGCGTTCCTCCCTGTTTCAGGCCTTCGGTGCACACAGCATTGTTCTTCCTAAACGTCAGTGTGTCGAATGACGTACGCTTGCAACATAAACGTTGAATGCAGCGAATTATTCATTTAAAATTTGCAAATGTTGAATTATGTATTACAAATTTAGCATTCTCACATAGGCCGGTGGCAATAAAAGCTTAAAAGTAACCGATATAAATACCGATTCATCACAGGCTACAGCAAATAACAAGACTAACTTTGTGCATAATGCACTGTTTGTTTATTTCATGCACATTGTGAGCAGTTTGTCATCATCGAATTTTATAACGGTTGTTCGCTTGTTGGAGTCGTGTCTGATTCGCTGCTCAGAAATTGTGCGCGTGCGCTTATTTCGTGAGCAGGAGAGTGGGAGAAAATGGCGGATGCATGCCAGATTGAAAACGTTATTCTGGAAACTTTTTTGCTCGACAGATGTGATTCCCGGGAATGCGAGGAAATTTTGCCTGTATTTTTCAATAATTTGGCTCTGTATGGAGTGGATTGAAACCGTTTTATGTTTGAAAAATTCATGGTCGATGGATGTGATTTCCGGAAGTGCAGAACATTTTTAAGTATACTTCTGTTAAAAGTTGGGCCCTTATATGCGGGGAAACGAATATCTGCGACTCGGTCAAGAAGGACCCCGTATACTGTGCACTGGCATGTTTCCACTTCCAATCAGAGGAAGTGACTTCAGTCAGTCAGTTATCTAGTCAGACAGTCTGTGATGAGACATACCGCAGTACACTACTACAAATTTCCAGTGCCTGAGGGCTCAGTTTTTATTGCCTCTGATCTTCTCTGCAGCCCGTAATGCTGGCATCACCTGGGCGCATCCATTAATCTTGTGTCACACAAAGGGATGAGTCGTCCCGCCGGGCATATTACACCAATTTGTCAGCCACTTGAGTCAAGCTGAGCAGACAGAACATGGGGGGAGCTTTCATGCTCAAGCTTATGCTTTGTGATGCAATCAAATCCACATTCTAACTCACATTTCATTAAGAGTCAAATATTCAATATCAAATATATATAAAAATTAAATAACTCTGCTAACGCCTAATAAACCCTGTCGCCTTCTCATTTGTGACGAGTGAAAAATCAAGACCGACGAGTGGAGAAATGTTATTGTTTATTCGTCAGTATTCTCTGTGGCTATCTCTTTCGTATTTATAAACAGGACAGTACAGAGAACGGTATCCTGTGTTGAGGAACAGGAGACCAGTTCTGTATACATGTATGTTATGTCACGTTGTGCAGCAGTTACAACGACATGGGTAGTTGCCTAGCTCGTCGGATTATTGTCTTGCTGGTGAATTGGGCTGTCTTTTTTAGGCCTCCATGTATGGTAGAGAGCCTTTAATCGAATTTCCACATTTTATGGACCTGAATTTCATTGTTATACCTAAAACGACTTTATCCTGAGACAGTTTGCAGTCCACACCCTGACACTCTCTTTCCTTACAAGCTCTCTGTCTTCCGACCTACATATTTTCCTGTCGTTCCTGTGAGGTTTTCGAACCAAAGGCTTGTGGATACTTGTCATCTTTCCATGCGTGCTTCATTTTCAGTTTACTTCATCCTCCTTAATCTACTAATCTCCTACATTAATTTAAGGGTATATATTGTGAAACTTCTCAAATAATCTCCAAACTCACATAACTAGCGGAACGAACTCTGTAGAGTAGTCATGAAGAAACTGAAAATCGCACATTTCGTCAAGGAACGCCTCACGAAGTTTTATTACTGTAGTCAGAACACCCCACTGCTGGGCCCTATTTCGAACCACTTGAATTGAGCCCACATCTAATATTCTTTGTTTAATATATGTTGAAATATTTTCCAGTCAGCGTTTGTGGATTCTCCCTTGCACTTATTCGTACTGAGATTTGAATACGTTTCTATAACTTCCATTCATGCTGCATGTCTCGTCCATTCCATGCTCCTTGATTTCAGCACTCTAATACTATTTATAGGAACGTAACGGTAATCACGTCATCTTCACTTGAGACGATTAGTTCACTGATTATTTGGCGGTTCGCTTGGCGAGACGGTGGAAATGACGAGTCATGAACAGTTGGTGTACCGAAAACAAGTGTACCGCTAAATTAACCTGCCTGGTGAGCAACTGTCGATTGGCAGGCACTGTACACGTCATGTAGGGGCCCAATTACAGTTCGAATTCAAAAGGAAGATATCGAACTAATTTAACATGGAGCGCGGCAAGTCATCAGTCTTTTGTAGCTGCCAGAGTTCATCTGGGTCCCCGCTTTGTCATGTCGCGTCCATCATTGTGCTTTATGAAAGGGTAAAGCGTATTTTATTACCAATCGCTAAAGCATTGTTCCGAGTTGGGTCATCATTGTGAACTGCAGTGTAATGAATGACTGCACAACATGGCCATTTTTCTTACAGCACACAATATGGCTATTCTCAAGCCATTTTCTTTGCATGAAATGCATAAAATGAAGGTACAATGGAGAGTCATGTTTAGTCACAAATAATACTGTAGGCGTGTTCTGGCCTGGCCAAAATCTGTTTTACTTCAAGTTCCTGAATTCAAGGCCAGGACTAGACGTGGGTAGACAAGACTAGACGCCCTCTGATTGGTTCCAGAATTATTTTTTCCTTACAAAACCTTTTTGAAGCCTGAAATTCAAGTAACAAATATTTAAAAATTCAGTCCCTTACCCAAAGAAAACACACGGCGTCCACATTACCAAACCCACTCGATTAATGATGTTTAGTAGAATGATGGCTGTTCGTTCAGAGAATTACGGGAGCCCCATAAATTCACTGGGAAGAATGCGGAGTTATTTAATGTTAAAGGAAATGTTGTAGGCGTATATAATAACCACTGTGTTTTAAAGGGTTAATATGTGACATTTAACTAACCCCATGGAGCGCCTGATTAATCCAGTCTACGTCCGTAGCCTATTTCTTGACCCATTTTGATACTGTCCTCCCATCTACGCCTATGTCTTCCAAGCGGTCTCTTTCCCTCAGGTCTCCCCATGTAGTTATCGTCTGCAATAACTACATACGTACAGAAGAATGCCCAAATTTTCATTGTAATAATTCCCTGTATGATATGTCTCTATCTGGAAGGAAACGCCATTTTTGATCCTCTATAGGGTCGAACTGAAATCCGCTTGAAGATAGTTGGTGAGGCAGAGATCAGTAAAGAGGTGGGAAGTCAGAAGTGCTCGTGAAAATTATGAATAGGCAAATAAGATGAAATTACATGTTGTAACGCAATGCAATAGGAAAACGAAGGGCCGGATTTAACCAATCATTGACTAGACTTTAACACTTAAGGGGGGGGGGCGAAAGCAAGAAATAAATAATTTCAGCTAACAGACAAGTCAAATTCATAAAGAGTAAACAATGAACTGACGTTGTTGTCATGAGTAGACAGCAACACCATACATGTTCCTGTCTGTTCGTCAGTTGGATAAGGATCTGCAGTGACACAAGTACATTTGAAAGACAGCGCAGTTTGAATTATCCAGTAGATATATTATTTACTTGTCGATTTAAGAATGGTAGAATGCTGTCAATAAACAAAGTACATGTAGCTGACAGATAAATGTTCTTCGGCACGCAACTGTCTTCATAAAATAATGACGTCTGTCTTGGTTACAGTCGTGGGGCGGAAGACATTGGAAAAGCGACAAAGCAGTCTGCTAACTAAATAATACCTAAATGAACAACTAGAAGTAAGTGGAAGCCGGGATGACCACCAGTGGATTGACATGGCCACGGACTAAGAAACTGGATTTGGATTACCGCCTGGGAGGGGGGGAGATTATTCTCTTTGCCTTCTTCCACTTAGCACTATCCAAATGGTACAGGTTGTTCTTTCCCTGAATGTAGAAGCTAATTATTCACCTCTATTTAATGCCGAGATTAAGAATGCGTGGAGCTACACTCACTTGCACTTCCACATAAATCTTCATGGCTTTGGTAAAAAGTGCATCCTAGATCAAGTCATGAAGGCCCAGAGGGGGAGTAGAGGTATAGCTGTACTCTTCCTTTAACCTCGGCGCTAGATGGAGGCGGATGTTTAACGCCACGCCCTGGCCGCTTCACCCCAGGGCCGGTCTGGACGGGTGCGGAAAATCTCGCCCCCGCCGTAGGGAGTCGTTATGACGCCGTCTACCTACTCACTGTAGGTGCAGAGGGTTATCTGACCACACTCAGTGACACATACACACTCGGTAGCACTCCTCTGGATGAGAGATCGGTCCGTCGCAGAGGCCCCTACCTGCACAACACACAACAATCACAAGAGACAAAATTCCATGCATTCAGCGGGATTTTTTTTGTCCCTTTTTTTTCCCCCCTTTTTTTGTAATTTTTTAAATCCTTTAGTCTGTCACTTGTGTTCCATTCTACTGTCCTTATACAACACAACACAAACATCCATGCCCCCTGTGGGATTCGAACCCACAATCCCAGCAAGCGAGCGGCCGCGGACCCACGCCTTAGACCGCACGGCCACTGGGATCGACAGATTCGAACCCGGAATTCCAGCAAGCGAGCAGCCGCAGACCTACGCCTTAGACCGCTCGGCCACGCGGATCGGCATTATTTCTTATCATTTGTTTTATAATGTCGTGAGAACCAGATGGTAAGATGGAACACAGAGTCCCAGAAAAGCTTTGCAAAGCGATGGTGTGCAATAAATTATTATTATTATTATATATTATTATTATTGGAGTGATTTGTACTAGTTTCGACTCCACATACAAAGTATTTATTTTGCTCAACTCCTCTCATCAACCCGGCCCCTAAACCCACTTTTGAATCAGTTCCACATTCGTGATATCCTCAGAACCCATCTCTCTAGGACCTTTCTCAGTATATGCCACCTTTCTTTTTGGCCCTGGCTTAATTCAGTTTTGTACAACTTATTCATGTATCCCTTGACGGATCCTTAGTTAACAATGTGGCGTCCAGGCAACATTTTAGGTCCATTTAGTTACCTGCTTATGGCCCAATTACTAATGATGCATCCAATCTAGGAATTTTAATAGCGGTTTGGGGATAAATCAAAGCACTTGTATAATCTAGTGTGGTGAAAATTACAAACTTGGCGACGGTGAGAAGCCCTCAAGTTACGTATGACAGCTGTTACGTGGTGGGAGTGGCGTTCTGCGCAGAAATGAGTCACGGATAATAAAACAATGCAACAAAACATTGCGTGAACTTCAGTGTTACTGAAATTTTTAAGAAATTGCGCACTACTTGTTTTGCGCTGTAAATTTCCTGTTTTAGAACTATTCTGTATTATTAAGAAAGCTGTTAAAATTGAAGCATATTTCTATGTTTTCATTCGTATCCTTCGTCTACATATTTCTTATTTATCTATTTATTTATTATTTTCCTACATCCTTGTAAGACGCGTATAATGTATAATTTATGTTTCGAATGGGAATAGTTCCTTCTAACATAAAAGATACTTCTTGAAAATTAATCTTACCTTCTGTAAATACAACATAAGTCAAAATCTAAACTAAACTTAGTGTATTATAAATACTAAATTTATTCTTAACCCACTTTTTATCATGGTGTTTGTTACTGTGGTGAATAATTGAGATAAACATTTTGTTAGCCAAAGTATCGAAACCGAAGCTTTTTAAGGGAAACAGATATTCGAATTTCTTTCATAATATGCCAATTCATTTAGCAATATAAATCTTTTAAAACGAATTTAATATTTTAGCAATTTGGCTGCAGTGTACCCCTCGTGAGGGCTCGGCAACTTCCACGATTTATATCCACATCGACCCACGTCCACGCAGCCACTGGTCTGTTTCTATCCACTTCCTGTACCAAGCGACGTGTGCTGCCGTCTGTATGTTACAGAACCGTCCAACGTTTTACTGCCGATAAAATAAACACAGCTCTTTATGGCATGGAAAACATTTCAGTTTAGGCTTGTTTATAAAACACTAAAGTTCCGACGTGTTTGTTTCAAACTGTCGTTTATCAAAACTTTCTCCTGTGTACTGAGTTCGTAAAGCTACAACTTTCATTGCTAAAGAGCCAGTCAGTCATTCTGGCTGCCAAGGCGTTCGGTTGCTGCGTAACTTGTATGAGGAACAAGAAGTGTATATCACGCGAAGATCTGTAACAACCAGATGGTTGAGTCTGGCGCTGCAGAGTACGATAAAGATATTTTTTATGAGCTGGGATCCAGAAACGCTCTCACCCTTCTGCCACAGACGATCTGACATGCACCGCTGGCAAGTATGTTTTAGTCGCCTTATAAATTTGTAAAAATTTCAACAAACAAGCGACTTTTTATCATGAATAAAATACAGGAAGTAAGTTTCATAATACACGAAGTATAATCTCTTTTTCCCCCTTCCCATGTAATGTAAAGTTCTTACATACGGGCTACGTAGTTGCTCTCTCTTCTCTAAACAGATTGTAAGACTTGTATTTGCGAGATTGCGGGTGAGTGGATTCATTTAAGCGGTTGCAGTGTCAACGTGTAATTTTCGAGCCCTGCCTACTAAAACAGAATAGTAAGAAGCCAAGTACGTCATGTCGCAGAACGCAGCGACCTTCAAATCACCGTACCTCTATATTTCTTTGGGTGAACTTCTGGTTAATACTGTTCGGCAGGCCAAAAGACAACTGAGCCGCTACTGCCTAAGTGTAGTAGTGTCCTTGAGGCAGTGATTGCTATTTATAGGTTGAAAAAATATGACTCGACAGCTATTGGTCAAATGCTGGAAGAACTGTCCAGTCAGGAAGTGTTCAGTTTCATAAGTATATTCTATATGCAAACACAAAGAATTTTCTCAGCAGTGGAACTAATCTGTTACTCAGTATACCTACTCATATGACAGTGCAGTTTTCCCTGCCTACGCTAGGAAAGCATATAGAAAAGT
Organism: Reticulitermes speratus; assembly: GCA_021186555.1. Lineage (NCBI taxonomy): Eukaryota > Metazoa > Arthropoda > Insecta > Blattodea > Rhinotermitidae > Reticulitermes > Reticulitermes speratus. The sequence goes on from JAJKFL010000009.1 coordinate 11,381,022, forward strand.
GGATGTATAGCTCCACTTATTTTTAACTTCGACACTTCACGCCATATTCGCGTTGCCCCCGGGGATAGCAACCTCGATAGCCGTTGATTGCGAGGTTGAGTGGGTTCCAGGACCAGTCTGGACGCTCTTCGAAAAGAAAGCAGACTCGCAAAGTACGTATGTCACACTGAGGCGCGTTCGCGTAACCATTGTTGCGGTGGAAAAGCAATAAGTATTACATATTCTGAGTGTGTGTCTGTAGCCTTAGTTATCCAGCATACAAAGCGCGTGCGCCGTATTATATTGTCATCTGTGGTCTGTCTGGCTCTACCATATTTTTCCACATTATCTCATAAAGGGCACGATTTTCGGAAAAAAAGTTACTGAACAGAAAATGTGTGTTCTGATTTTCTCTACAACTTTTGTTTGCTCATTTCTTATTCTAAGAAAAATTCAGCGAGTTACTATCATAAATGTACATAGGTCTTCATGTAAAGTACCTGTTATTCGTGTCAGATTTTAACGACACTTGACGTTTCTCGACAGATTTTCAAAAAGTATTCCAAGTATCAAATTTCATGAAAATCTGTCCAATGGGAGCCGAGTTGTTTCATGCGGACGGACAGACATGACAAAGCTAATAGTCGCTTTTCGCAATTTTGCGAACGCCTAAGAATTGTTGACTGTAATGATAAATTATGGATGCTTATCACTTCTGTCAGCTACATACACACTTTTACGGAACAGAGTATTTTCTCTCAATGTTGACTGCGTATGTGGAGGAAATTATTGGATCGTCAGTATGCACGTCATGGTAATAGATTACTACAGATCTGCTGTTCTGAACCGGTTAGGTGGTAGGAAAAAAAAAGTAATACAGTGGAGCAATGTAAAAGCTACTTACAGACTTCATGAAATCCTATGATCAGTTAGGAGCGAGATATCGTGTAGTCGCAATTAGATTGGAATACCCTTGAAACTAATTAGATTAATTCAAATGTATTTAAATGGAACTAATGGTAAAGGCTGGACAAGCACATCTTTGCTATATTTCCTATTCAGGGTCTGAAATAAGGAGATTCTTTATCGCCATTGCTTTTCAAATTATTTTCGTATGTGCCATTAGGAAGATGCAAGCATACCAGAAGGGAATGAAAGTGAATGGAACATATCAGCCACTGGCCTAGGTGATTATGTTAATTTACATGGCAGAAACGTAAAGTACTGTGAAGAAAAGTAGATAAGCTTTATTGCTCTCTACTTAGGTGGGCCTGTAAGTAAATACTGAGAAAACTGCATGTTTTTGTCTCCTGGAGAGAATGCAGAACAAAATTACAACGTAAAGGTAGGTACTAACTGCTTTGAAAATAAAGGAATCTTAAAGATTAGAATATGTAGAACTTTAACATGGTCTGTCGCACTCAGGGAAGAACATAAACTGAGGGTACTCAAGAACAGGCAGCTGAGGAAGATGTTTGGGCCTAAGAGGGATAAAGTGACAGGAGTCTGGATAAAATTTCATAACTAAGAGCTTCATGAGTTGTAATCCTCATCAAACTGGCAGGGCATGTGGCACGCATGGGAGAGCAGAGAGCTGCGTGCAAGGTTTTGATGGGGAAACTTGAAGGAAAGATGCCGTTTGTAATAATTAGACGTAAATGAGTTTAATATTAAAATGGATATTGAAGAATTAAGGTTGGAAGGCGTGGACTGGATTAATCCGGCTGAGGATAGGGCAAGTGAAGGTCACTTGTGAGCAACGTAATGGAATTCTGATTTCATAAATTGCAGGGAATATATCGACTATTTCAGACCCTATGAACTATAAAGACTGCTACATGTAGCTAGTTAGTGAGCCAGTGTTTAGTGATGGACAAAGTGAAGTAAAGACGAATAGTAATAAAACGATTCAAGAAACATTGTAAGTAGTACAGGATAGCACACTATCCTGTTCAGTGGAATACACTCCACATGTTGTATCGGTAACATGTTTTGTAACAGGTTGTTTTCCTTCCATCCACACTTTAGTCTTCAAGGCGGTTTTCCCTGTCAGTTTCTCTGAAATTTTATAAGCATTCTCTATCATCATTCATGCTATCTTTGCTGGTCATTTCGTAGTACTTGTGTGGTCAACATGATGCTTTGTGATGGGTACTTTATGACCTTACTCGTTTCTACATCCTCTTGTTACTTAACCCAGCCTCCTATACAATGGGTACCGGGTCTTTCCCGGGGGTAAAGCGGCCGGGGCGTGGTGCTGACCACCCACCCCCAACTAGCGCCGGGGTCAAGAATGAGTAGAGCTATACCTCTACTCCTCCTTTGGGCCTTCATGGCCTGTTATAGGGAGAACTTTACTTTACTTGTTACTTATCCGGGATAGCGTAGCCGGTATAGCGACTCGCTACCGGCTGGGCGGTCCGGGGACCGAATCCCGGTGAGGGAGAGATTTTCCGCACCCGTCCAGACTGGTCCTGGGTTCCACCCAGCCTCCTATACAATAGGTACTGGGTCATTCCCGGGGTTCAGGCGGCCGGAACTTGCGTTAACCACCCACCCCTATCTAGCGCCGAGGTTAAATAAAGAGTATAACTATACCTCTACTCCCCTTCTGTGCGTTCATGGCAGGTTATAGGGCGAAATTTACTTTGTTACTTGTGCAGACGATTTTCTGGATATTCTCCTACTCTACTGGCATGTAATAATCATTACCGACCCTCCTTTCCCTACCCAGCAACACAATCTGCCCCTAGCAGTTGTAAATACTGTAACATTTTATGGTTCATGTCTATTTCAAACTTTGTAAGGGATGCTTTAGCCGTTTAAGTTGGCTGTCGTAAAAAGGCCCCAACCACTTCCATTCCTTTACACGACATTTTAAAATGTTTTGGCCTTGATGAAGGGATGGGATAGCGTCAAGCAGCAAAAGAAGGAAAAGTTCTATAAGTGTCAAGGCGGTGCAGCATAATGGAAAGAAAAAAAAAACTTAAACATTTGTTGCACTCCGGTCAGGGTTGGTATTTTGTCTGTAATGGGGACAGAAAAGGGCTAAGTTGCTCTGTACACGCCATGAACTATGTTGAGGTGGAGGTTATAGTGGCAATCGTTCCTAACCTCGGCAGTGGACAGTGGTGAGTGGCCAACTACACGCGCCGGGAAATTTAGCTTAGCTCCTGTACCATTTGAAATTGGGAATTAGTAGGCCCCAGAGCCGAACAGGTCTGGACACTTGAGTAGAGTGCATATCTTTTGTCCCCGTCCACAATCGAACCACGATTCCTCAGTTGCCCATCTCGTAGCATAGTTACTGTACTGACTGAGCTATCCCGGCATTGTTACGGAAGAAGTAGGTACGTAAAATATGTAACACTGTTCAGGATCGTTCAAAATATGTGTGAAAGAATGGGCAATAAATGGGAGAAGCGTTTCATGCCATTCTTTGGCTCCGTAAGGGAATGCTACAGACAGTGAATTTGAGAGGAAAGCGCTGGAGAAATATGTGGTTAACATGATAAAGTGACAGTAACATGAGTACGGGAAAGATTACGTAATGAAAGAATGTCCTAATTGACAGCGGTCATCACATTTTTAAGATGATCATTGAAGGAGACGGAGATGAAGGGACATGTACTAGGCATGGGGGAGATGGGATATAGACACGGTTTTAGTGGAAAAACCGGAAAGGCTAAGACTGATTGGTTGGACCTAGTCTTAGGCGGGAATATAATATTAAAAATTATTTTGAAGAAACTGGACATGTAAAAATGTGTACTGGACGTAAGTGGCTCAAGCAAGATAAGAGCTGGTAGCGGGATTTTGTTATGACGTTGATGAATCATCTGATTCCAGGAAATGTGGGTACGGCCTAAGATTGTTGAGTGGATGAGCAACTTCACCCTACTCAAGATTCAGTTTGCTCCATGCTTCGGCGACCTTATGAACAAGATCTTGGCAAGTCGGCTTGCCTCTTTTCTTCGAAAGAAACGAGAGACCGTGAGTAACATCACCTCGTCCACTGTTTCCTTTTCCTTGTAGCAACACCGCCATGTTATCTATGGTGAAACCAGAACTGTAATTGCAAGCGGAAGGCAAAGCGTTAGTCGTAAACAGTGAAAAAGTGTCCATCCTGGAGGTGATGACCTATAAAATGTGATTTACTGAAAGGAATATATTAACTGCGTGCCACGCCTCCGAGCAATAAATAAGACAGGCTATTCATGTGTCACAGTGTTGCCAACCCATTACTGACCAGCTGCGGAATGCCCACTGTAATTCATTAAATTAGACGTCTTCTGACCCCTCTGGGCGTCTCATTAAGTGCTAATATGCACAACGCACCAGGGGGCCTGTCGCTTCGTACAATTTATAATTCATTGTACTGTTTTTTTATTTTACTTTATTGAATATGGCATCCTTTTCTTCTTTGACTGGGAAACGCAATGTCGATGTATGGCAGAGTGGAAATAATTGTATAATTGCATTTTGGGCTGCGAATCGCCCACCTGACCGGGGGGCCATTTGTTGACAAAGAGGTAGGGTTGGTACGAAATAGGCGTGAAGCCTTTTTTTTCGACTTCACTTACTTCTTTTTCATTCTTGCACCCCTTTACAAACCTCCAGGCGAGAGCAAGAACCGTTAACAATTACTGTTAACCATTTTTTTTATTATTTCATTATTACATAACAGTTTCCAGTTCCCCAATTTCAGAATCTGTGCTGAACCCCAAAATGAGGCGTGCGAAAATTATCAGAGAAATCGCGAGTTTTTATTCAGTAAACTCAGTCAAACATCTGGCTCTAAAACACCCCTAGGGAGATAATGGGAACAAAAGGTCTTGAACCCTTTGCAGTGTTGAAAAGATTGCTCCCCTTATGCCCGCTGGGAGCGCCACCTAGCTAGAAGTCACGATGAACTATCAACAAACCATCAACACGTCACACCCGCCGAGACACGGTGGGGGCCTTATGTCGTGACAATATTCACGGATCTCCACGTGTGTGAGCTGTTTGACTAAGGAACAAGTAGAGGCTTTATGCACAGACTGTTTCAATTCAGTGCGCATTTTGCGTTACGGGCAGCAACACAGAAGCTCTACTTGCCGTACGTGAATTAAGAAAGGTAAACGACTAATGGGAAGTCCTGATTGTTTGTTAGCACGTATGTGTATGTATGCGTTCATCTAAAAAATGATTTTATTGAAATTTAATTGGAGGACATATAATACTTAGGGTTTTTTACACAGGATATTTAAATCCAAATCTGTGGCATGTGAATATGAAGGCTGCTGTTCTCTGGCATGTGACGCCATGTGTTTTAGTAAGTAGGTTCCTACGAAAGGTCGATACCCGTTGATCAATTTACACATCACATCTTAATAGACATCTTCAACTCACGGCCGATCGATTTTCTTAAAACTGGCTCTTAATATACAAACTTAATAATGAGCCTGTGTGGTACAAACAGAAAAAAAAATGGAGCCTGTGACTTTGAGACATTTTTTACTATATAGCCCGTACTTAATTAGATGTACGGAGTCTGCGCAGTGTCATTAATGTTGCGATTAACCTTGGAATAATGTGTTTGTAGTAGATGTAGGTAAAAGAGGATAAAGAATTCAGTCTAGATAGTAATGCGAGATGTGAGGTTCTCGCAGCAGCGATCATGAAGAATGAAGTGTTCTGAGATGTTACGCATTATCGCCTGGTGGATAGTTGTTGCAGTTTAGGAGCAGCGCAGTACTTTTATCTTCTGGGTCAAGCAGTCTTCTTGGACGTCGGTAACTGATATCGGTAGACGCGGTGAAACATCCCAACAGACTTTGATCTTTAACAATACTTATGTGACAACCTGAAATCATCCCGGCAGACTTTGGTTTTTGTCAATACTTCTGTGAAAATCTGAAATCATCCCGGCAGAATTTGGTCGTCATCCGTACTTATGTGAGAACATGAAATCAAACATATTTTCCTCCGCTAAGGAATATTCTTACTGCCCCAGATGCAAGCAGGTCTTTGCAATAGCATTCTTGTTTCTTATTCAGGAGGTCCAAGAATCGTCTATTGTGAGTGACGTTACAAGTGTTTTCCTCAGTTCCACCTGAAAATTCCGTGATGTAGGTGTACCCCAAATTAAATTGTAACTGCTTCTTTTCACATACTTTCCAGGTTTCCTCTGATCCTATTCCCTAACGCTGTTTAGTCTGGGCTGCGGTAAGAGTCGTTAAATGAAGGTACAGGCAAAGCTGTTCCTGTGCACGCAATGAAAGTATTTGGTGAAAATGAGGTACAGCTCCACCCATTCTGAACCTCGGTATTAGACGCAGGTTAATGTTTACCTAAATGTCTCCGTTGCTGTACTCCGGGGAAACAATTCCCAGTACCAGCTGAATAAGACGCTGTGTGGGATGCACAGCCTGTTTGGACGCTTTGGGAAAGAAGATTATTGACATTGCATTGAATAGAACTACGATTTCTCGGTCGCCCGGGTAAAAAAAAACGTAATTAAGAAAAATTAAAGCTGCAGAGCTATTGGTTTGAACTTCATAAATGTTTCAGTGTTTTCCCCAGTATAACCAGGAGTGTGTCGTAATGACACGTGCAGTAGTCATAATCACACAAATTTCTGTCTGACTGCTTGACCACTGGGGACAGTGCATGTTTTAAACTAACCTACTAACCTTCCAGACATACAACCATTATAAAAACGACTGTAATTTTACCCTGTTGAATGTTGACTAGAATTCTTCTAGAGAACCTGTAATTTCAGAAAACAAAATTACTTTCAGTGTGATGGCGCATAAATATGTTTTACTTATGTAGCTTTCTTAACGTAACGTGGTTACCTCTGGACACACTCTCAAAATGGAGAAGAAGTTTGATGTGAGAATGCTTAAAAATGATAGTAAGAAGCAGTCTTGTATTTCATGTACCATCTCGTTCTGATGATATAAGCGTCATGGAGCAGAGTGAATAGATGATAAAGCAGCCGAGAGTTCCATTTCCGTATTTACAACAGCCCACCCAGTCCATTTGCTGAGCCAAATTAATCCAGTCCAATTTCTCCCGCCCTGTCCCTTTAAGGCCCTCAAAATGCAGTGCACTCCCGATTACCCATGCGCGGATTATCCGTACATGATCATATGTTACTAATGACTAATGACGAAGGTGGCAAATGACGTGATTTAGCGCCCCGTTCATCATTCTGCAGTCTGTCTTAACGACAGGTCCGTATCCTCTTCCAAAGCGAGTGCTCCAAAGAGTGCATTCTGGTGCGTTTCTTTCACTTTACAGTATCCTCGCTTTTCCTTAAGGCCATCCAGTAGCTGCTTGCGTCTTCTTCCTCGTCTTCCCGTCACTTCTGTCCCTCTCTCTATCTTTCCTTCAATAGCGTGTTTTAGAAGGTAGTTCCTATGCCAGATGTGACCAATCTTGTACGCCTTCTTGTTATTGTATGTAAGATATTCCTCTCCTGCTTGACTGTCTGTAATACTTCTTCATTTCTCACACGATCAGTCCAACTGATCTCCATCCTTCTTCAGCACCACATTTCAAAACCGTCCAGGTATTTCTCATCTACTTACCGAAGTGTCCACTGTAGCCCAGTGCTCGAACAAAATCCTCAGTACAAACAAAAATCACGGACTATTTACGTAAACAAAAAGCGTAAGTTATGGTATTTTGTTTACAATGAATAAATTGCAGTTTTATTTTTTTGTGGCGCAATAAAAAATATACTTTGGATTATCCGTGTTTCTCAATTATCCGTTCACCCCCTTCGCCCCACCATTTCTCCGGATAAACTGCAGTCCTTTGCGCTCAGAAGCCTAGAAGCAGATAATGTAAATATGTAGCTAAAGTCACATGTGGGTACTTACTTAGCATAGTAATGTTGAGCGACGAAGGCAGTCGTTATAGAAGGCAAGACGGTCGTCTGATAAATTTCACAAAATTGGCAGACACTAGGCGTGCAGTGCGTATCAGACAGCGCAGTAGCAGCACGGGGGGTTGTAGGAGAGCTGCACACACACACACGTTTGGTTTGGCACGCTGCAGTTGTCCCCGAAAATGTTATTCTCACTCTGAAAAAGGGGTGTTGATATTTCAACTACATTAACGCTCACAGATTGTACATTCGTAATGCAAGGAAGGACTCTTTGTAAGATCTGAAGGCACTAAAATGCTCCGAAGCATACAAATGCGTCAAAGCTGATTCGAAATCAGACACCACACGAACCAGCAGTACAATATTACAATTTCGCTTAGAAACATTTCAGATACAATCCAGTAAGTATTGTTACGTAGTGTATACAAACCCGTTCAGGAATAACAAACAAATGAGAAAGGAAGGATACTTCTGTTCGAAATAAGAATAATTTTCAACAGCGAAAGAGGATTATCGAAGTGCCATTAAATTATATGTTCACTACAATGAATGCAATACACATAAGTATTTAGGTAATGAATGGGTTAATTTTAAATATTTCATGTAAACGAGAATGCAACACTGTCCCATTTTTTATTGCTTTTAAAACAAATGCTACTTCTGAAGGTAAAGCATTTGTATCGAAATATATAGGGTATCGTGTATGAACAGAAATAATAAATAATTCTATGAGATTGTATTAGTTTAGAATAGCTATACTGGATATTTTATTATTGTTTTATAAACGAATGATTCGGACACTTTATCTCTCTCCGTCGTCAGGAGGGGTTAGTGTTCTTGACAGTCATAAGGTACACTTGCTAGCTTTCGGATGTCATGTAGCTAAGTTCTCTCTATTCTAATCCGCTGTAATGATGACAATGATTGTACCAGCGTGCTGCGCTTTGTTTAGACAGGTTAGTAAACAGAAGGTAGAATGACTTCACAGTTTTTATTCGAAACGACCCCTCATCAAGTTTGGTCGTTACAAAGTACCTTCTTCCCCCATTAAATCCCCATGCTCATGGCAGACATATCAAGTAATGGATTCGCTTTCAGGGAGCACTGGAGCGTATCATATCACATCCTGCGTCCTTTTTAACACCTTCTTCAAGTATGAGATCTGGCAGCCCTCGTTTTCTGACAAACTTGCAAGATTTCTTTGTATCCCTTCACGTAGGCCTACCGATCCAGGAGGCTGCTGTATTTCCTGCCTAAACTAGCTAACTAATTACGAAGCTCCTCATTATTTGATTTTGTCTTTACCCCTGTTACTCAACTCTCTTAATTTCAAATATTTCCTTCAGCATTTTCTTCTCAAATGCTCTTAATTTATGTAGGCCTACTTCCTCAAACAAACCAAGTATAACGCCCATATATTACGAATTCTCAAGAACGGAAAATACAATGTTGCCTTTATAAATTTCTTTGTCTATGCTGCATGTTACAGTAATTTATTTTACTACATAAGGAATGAATTCCAGGAAGGGGAGCGTGACGTAATCGTATGTTGATTCAGGAAGGTTGACTGACAGTCTGACAATTGGTGCCGCACTATAAACACTTAATCTTAAAAAAACTTAAATGAGAAATTTCGTTTCGAATTTAATATTTTGGGTGATGATTAAACAATGACGGCAGAACGAGGTAACAGGATAGGAGGCCTATTAAAGAGGGTCTCGAAGATGGCTGTGTGTGAATTGGATTCAATTTTTTCGAAGTTTTTAAACGTTTAAAAACTAAGATTAACCTGTATTTTATTTAACAGTCCCTACCGCTCAGTAAACACACTTCGTTTCAGTTACAAAAACCAATCAGTTAATGTTGCGTAGGGAAATAATTGCTGTTTGTACTGAGATCTATATGGAGCACACAAATACACTCTGTAGGCAGAATGTATAATTTCTGAATGTTAAACCGCGTGGTACATGCAGAGATCACTGGGCCTTAAAGGGTTAATCTTCGGGTTCTTTTAGCAGGATTTAGTTTCTCAAGAAAGATGACATGAAATTACGTAGGCTTATAATGAACCAATTGTCTAGTAACAGACCTCGAAAGTTAAATGCTCTGAGTAGTCAGGCTTGCTATTGGCCATGATTCTGAGACTTCTACTGCTAACGTCTGGATTTACCCTTAATATTTGCCTCCCATCTCCATCTCCATTTTTCACCTTTTGTGTACAGATCGACGTGATCGTTAATTGTGGGTCAGCAGAAGGCTAGAGGCCGGAAGAAATGCTTCCCAAATCGCGAGTGGAAAAATAATGTTATATTAGATCAGAATAGTGTCCAAGGGCGGGCCTTTGCAAATACAATAATGCAGTTTCGGTTTCTGCAAAGGCAGGGATTTCTTCCGTAAATATTAATTTTTTTCAGCGGAGACATAGCATGACATTAATTAGCTTCGTCCTTTTGCCAGACAAGTTTACTCATGTATTTGAAGCTGTATTTCATCTCATACAGAGCAACAATAATTTCACAACTGCCACAGTTGAGCCTGATTATGTAGCTGCAATATAGTACGTGTCTTGTTGCCAACGTAGGATAATAGACATTGAAAAGAATGCCGGCGTACCCTAACACGCCTCTAGGTAAAACAAAACCTGTAGGCGCAAAAAACCGGCCTCTGGCTAGTCACGTCCATGCCAGAACAAAGGAACACGGTCCGGTTCCCATGACTTGTAGCAAAAACACAAAAACAAAGAAAAAACGCGGCTAAATACACAATGGATTACAGGGCACCGATGTGACTTATCCGTTAGTAAGCCTACATATACAACCACCATAGAAAAAATTGTCCACAGAGGCCAAGCAATTTATAAACTTCTCCCCTGTTCCTTTAAGGGGAGAATGCAAATAAGTTCCAACTGTTTGCATAAAGCAGCTTTCAAGGCATAGAATTGGACAGTAGCATCAATTAGATTATTTACACCTTTTGTTTAAACAGCGAGCACCTTTATATTTGTCTTCATTGAGCCTTTATGTACCTCCGGGACCATTAACACCGGTTGACAAGAAGTGTAACCCTGTCATGACATTCTCCTGCTCTGTAGCGTCGTTCTGTTTAACAGCCTTACTGACAATGACATGTGCTGATGTGCACGCAGCTCACGCATTAATGTTTTCATTTGTTTCGTCGTGTGCCTCATTTCTGGGACGTCTTCCGTGTCTTTCAGAGACATGCATGCTCTGTGGTGCCTTCCCAAACAGCTGTATATACTGTACTATTTTTAAACCAACAATTTTGAGTGAACATATAGTGCAGACGTAATCACTTTGTATGAGTGTGAGACTTGGTCTTCTGTTCAAGGGAAGAGGATTAATGTGGTTATATAGCAGTAAAGTACTGACGGTGTTTTAATGAAGGAGGTCCCGTTCTGTTATTTAACTAATTACTAAGACTACCATCAAATACAACCATATTTATTGTATCACAATATTCTGTTAAAAATAATTAACGTGTTTCGGCTCAAAGGGTAATTATCAGGCTTGATATGAAAATATGAAAGGAAGTGAAGTATATATTATAATTATATTTGTGTATTTAATGTAAGACATTACCTTTACATAACACATGTGTAATATACTGCGTTTAATCCAACTAACTGCACATGTAACCGTAAACAATGATTTGTTATGTTGCTCCATGTTTCGGCCGCCATAGGCCATCTTCAGGGAGGTCATTTACAAAGAATACACTTGTAACGAACGCTGTCTGAGATGTGTATATATGAAGCTAAAATACAATATTATCGATTAAAATGTTTATAAAATATAGATTAATTACGTGTATTTTACGTGTCTTAGTAATGGTACGTTTAGTTGCAGATATCCCTGTGTTGTGTGTCGATGTCTGTACTACAGTGGACGACTGGGTACTGCATTAGATAAATAAATATACATATAGATGATAGATAAATTAGTTGAGCCAAGTATACATATTGTTACAGTATCAAACATACGGTGCTGCGCCTTCCAGCACCAGGTTTTTTGCAACCCATTGGAACTTAATAAGCATAAAAGAATATTCCTAATCTATTCTGCTACTGGTTACGACAGTCACAATGTCTCCTCTTCTCGTTCTGATTGTTTTGTGTGGTGGTGCTCTCTCTTACATTTGATCTTATACAAAAATAACATCGCTGCATTATTGGACCCTCTCAACCTCGACCCGGATGATAGACGAAAGAATACGTGGAAAAGGCGGAAATATTGGCAAATGCCGTAGTACACGGAGAAATCCCGTCCTATGACACTTCATCCACAAATTCCACATAAATTGCCCTGGGATCGAACCAAGCGCCCCATGCGGGGAAGCTGGCTACTAACTGCCTTAGCTATGGTAGGTCCTGGACAACGGATATAGTTAGCAAAGCCTGTTCAGACTGTGTAATTCACCCGAAAGCGAATGCAGGCCACTGTAAATACACACTTACTTGGCTTCAAACCTATTTATCTAGATTTGTAAATAAAGTAACAATATAACAGTGTCAACTGAAAGTAAACACAATAAGTACACAGAAAGGAAGAGGGGCAGTATTCTTAAGGTCAGCTTGCCTCGGAGCATGAAAATAGTTGTCCATAAATCGACAGAGTGGTATGCGCCTTGCAAAAGATGACATATCGGTTTCGTGAGGCACAAACATCCCCTATTCTTTACAATTTACACATCTATCTAACTTGTGACGTGTCCTTTCGCTTCGCACCCAAGTTATACCTCAGAAAGAGAAGTAAGGGAGTGAAACCACTTGTATGAATTGACTAACTCAAGTGGAAACATCAAAACGTAACAGAGATGTTAAACGCCAAAAAGTGTCTCCTGTTTAAATATCTTGAAGCCAACGGTTCTCACGTTCGTAAGGCAGTCTACCCAGGCCTAGAAAATTTATATGTGACTGCAAAGCAGTAAGCTAAGCAGAGCGTTACGGTAATACAGTACTGCATTTACTAAATTTTTTTTGCGTGCATGTTCATGTTAGAATATTCTTCGGGCAGTACACGCTCTTTTATTTAGGACTTAACTGCAGACGTATTTGTGATGCATGATTTTCCACAGGCCAATTCCTTAAGACCGAGTTATAACGGTATAACCATTACATCTAGTGTGGAGGCTATGTCACTATGTAATTACATAAGACCGAGTTACAACGGTATAACCATTACATCTAGTGTGGAGGCTATGTCACTATGTAATTACATAAGACCGAGTTACAACGGTATAACCATTACATCTAGTGTGGAGTAAATGTCACTACCTAACTGAATGACACCGAATTACGTCTGGTGTGGAAGAAGGCCACTATGAAATTTCACACTGCCGATTAATGGAAATATATCCATTAAGGAAAGAAATGTTACTGCCTGATTTCAGAATACTTTTATCTTGGTGATAAACAGGTACACTTGTAACTGTATTAAACCAGGAACTGAGCGCGGCACTTCATCCATTAGATAAATGTGGAGGAGCTAGCAATACCAAAGAACCCATGTTAGATTAAATTCAAGTTTTGAAAAACTTTACCTCCGTCGGTTATCGCTTATAATCAGCGTAGTTGACTTGGCCTGTAGCTCATTAACCACTGGAACAAGAACCCACGTGCCGTTGACGATAGGCAGAGGGCCCTAAAGACTGAAGCGACAAGGGAAAGTCGACTGCGCCTGGTATTTTTGGGTGGAGGGTCAACAATCAGAAGACTGTGAAAGTCGAGTATTTCACCACTCAGTGACATAGGCAACCTTCTTCTTCCTTAGAAGGCAGCACTGCTGTTGGACGTCAAAAGGAGAAAGTGATGGATTGCGCATGTTGTTCGAGCGGCCAAAGGGGGGGGGGGGGTGCACTGCTCAGTGTTTATACCTGATGTTGTCCTTGTAGGTTGCCTACCTTTCATATAACTTCTAGGGAAAATATAAAGTTACATTTGTCACAGCACCTAAACACCAGACCTTTCAGGCTTGTAGGCTACGGGTTTGAGGTAAAACTCCACACAATCCAAACCTCACCTCAAGCTGAGGTCATTCACGCTCAGGACGCTTTACGCACCTAACGTAACGTTCAGTATTTAAGGCTTCTGTTACGTATTTGGGAGGTCGCGGGTTAGATACTGTGCGTGGAACCTGGCTGTCTTGTCTGACGGCCATCTTCATTATTATTGCTGTATGGTACGTCAATGCAGCTCACAAACGATTCCTGCCACATCATCAGCAATACCATGATTCCATTAGCAGCAAATACCCTTTACGGTTGATGAAAATCGTTAAATAAACCGAGCACCTGCGTCACACCCGTAACCATTGCGTAGGAAGTATGATCGGCGAGACAGCCTTTAGGGCAGAGGTGCACAAATCCCGTGCGACTAAATTTCATACAGTGGCGCCCAATATTTTTGGGTCCGTAGTATGAAATCTCCTTGTCATCCTACTAGCGTCTGGAACTTTGAGGATGCTCCTATATTTGTGGAAAATTTGTGCACCCCTGCGTTAGGTCCGTCTCGTCATATGGGTGGTAGCGACTCCTGCGCCTGTTTTGCATAAATAACATCAAATGAAAGCATAATAGGGAAGTCGTACGTGTACGTTAGTTCATATGTTCCACCCCTGAAAGTACTTGAGAAAATCACAATTCCAAAAAGCCAACAAATGCACTGTATTATCAAGTATTGTTCAATATCCCCTACATATGTTTCGGTTCCAGTTGAACCATCCTCAGGGGGTCAAGGTTAAATTCATATTACATCCATTAGTTAATCTGATGATATAATATATATACACCACAATATAAAGTTAAGTTACTATCACATTAACATTGTGGTGTGTGTATATTATATCAGATTAACTAATGGATGTAATATGAATGTAACCTTGACCCCATGAAGATGGTTCAACTGCAACCGAAACATATGTAGGGGATATTGAACAATACTTCATAATATAGTGCATTTGTTGTTTTTTTGAAATTGTGAATTATTATCAAAATGTACGGTGGATATAATGTGAAATTACTTGAGAAAGTTGGACAGTCGGCTCTGATGTTTTTACAGTAAAACTTGTTGAGGTGATTTGTGTTCCTTATAATCTCTAACTTGTATGTCCCTAAGAAGAACTCACACAAACAAGCGACACGTAATACAAATTATAGGCTTAGATCTGATTAAAATATTTAAGTTTTATTTGAAACATCTCCACTTAGTAATGTAGAACAGTGGGTATATCCGCAACTGAACACACGGAACACATTTCATGACTGTGCATTACGGTATTGCAACACATGTCTGAAAGTCACCTAAACAGAAATTAAAATTCCGTTCCTACCTCTTAAAAACATTAGGTCTCCTCTACAGAGTCAGACCGGTTAAGGCTGTATATGTAAATAATCGCTTTTTGGGCGCATTTTCAAAATGTCTGTCCGTTCGCATGGATCAACTCGGCTCCCATTGGAGAGATTTTCATGAATACTGATATATGGAATATTTTTCGAAAATGTGTCTAGAAAAGTCGAGTGCCATTAAAATCCGACACGAATTACGGGTACTTTACATGAAGACCTGAAGTGTTCTTAGAATGAGAAATGATCAAACAAAAGTTGTAGAGAAAATCGAAACATATTTTGTGTTCAATAACTTTTTTCCCGAAAAACTTGCTTTTATGAGATAATGCGGAAAAATATGGTAGATCCGGACAGGCCACATATGACAATATATAATACGGCGCATGCCCTTTGCGTGCTGGATAACTAAAGCTACAGACACACACTCAGAATATGCACTACTAATTGCTTTTCCACCGCAACAATGGTTATGCGAATGCACCTCGATGTTACAATATACGGACATTGCCTGTCTTTTTATTATTAGGATCATTCGGCTGGTATAATTTCACTGTCTGCAAAATGCAAAGTTCTATGTAATGTGTGAGCAGTTGGTGTACATAATAACCACTGTCCTGTAAAGATTAAGATTTACAACTCCAACTTGGGTATGTTCTACATATTTACACTTTTCCTGGTATTTATGTTCACAATTGAATGAAGGGGACAGACCTGTACGAGGATGCTAATCGACACAAAAATGTTTCCGGAATACGAGACACTTTCTGTCAATATACAGCAACTCCTTTTTTATAAAGCATCGTGACTCCGTGTTCGAGATGTAGTGAGACAATGTATTTTATTTTGCAGGTGCATCTGAGGTCGCATTTCATAATGAACGGTGTCTGCGTCCGGTGGCGCGGGTGGGTCGACCTGGAGCGTTTGGACGGCGTTGGCTGCTTGGAGTACGATGAAGACAAGGCACAGGTGCGGAGCCAGCTTATTACGTACTTTTTTGCTTACGGCAGAGTATTCCTTGCTGGCAGGAATCACGGCACACTTAACTTTTAAGTTAAACGACACTATGGGAAAGTAGGAGATTCGCGCACGCGCGATGTCGACGATGATTATTTTACCCCATAATACGTATGTGTGAGTAAAATTTATTTTAAACAAAATTGTTTATACATTTTCTTTTACCTGCAATAATACAACATTCAAAGTTTCGCGGCATGCACTTTGAGCACCACTGTTATAAAGTCAGGTGGCGGGGAACACACCACGGAATAGCTGTGTTCCCTGCAGAGGGCTAACATTTCGTACATCGTAGGAAACTGGGCAAGATAGAGGTAGGCTCTTGACAGAATTCTAATGTTACGTTATACTAAATACGGGAAGGACAGGCATGTCTGTGACAGAGTTGTAACTTTACGTGATGGGGCAGAGGACAGGTATGCTCATGACAGAACTCTAATGTTACGCGATATTAAATACGGAAGGACAGCATTCTGTGACAGAGTTGTAACTTTACGTGATGGGCAGAGGACAGGTATGCTCATGACAGAACTCTAATGTTACGCGATATTAAATACGGGAAGGACAGGCATGTTCCTTACAGACATCTCAGTGTACCTGATAAATACGACAATGGACAGGTATTTGTAAATTTACGTGATTAATATATCCACCAACAAATGCACTGAACAAAATACAATTCATAACAATTATTAAAACTCCTACATGTTTCGGTACGTTTGTCTCCGTATTACACTGCACGTACTGCAATTTTTAAAATGTTAAAATTCTAAAAATATACAAAATTGATAAGTATAAAAATTAAAATGTTGTGATATTAAGTAAAATTGTACAATAGTAAGCGTTCCAGGTATAAGTCCGTAGTTGTTTACATTGTGTACGATTATACATACAAACATTTGCTTCGATCTTATGTGATCCGAAGAGATCTCGTCCAGGTAGAGCGTGTGATATCTGTCGTATGGGCGGTGTACTTGATAAATACGGCAAGGGGCAGGCATATGTCTGGCACACTTGAAATTTAACCGAAGCACGATGCAAACCTTAAAATGTATATTTGTGTTGGTTGGTCTATTCCAAACCTGTTTGTCAATGGAACATTCTATACTAAAATTCTACAGCAGGTGTAGGCGAAAGAGTGAAACTGCGCGCAAAAGCGCTCTTTCATAGTACATGGAAACGAAATGGCATTTCGAGATTATTCTGTTAGCACCTGGCCCACAAAGAAAGAATTTCGTATCTCGTAGGTGTAATACTACAAATTACGAGACTGAATTAAGGCATTAAACAGAGACTCGCATAATAGTCATTAAGTAAATTAAGTACATGTTCTAAAGTGTAATTGAGGTTTACATTGCTGTGATATTTTTAGTTCCAATTTAATGGACCATTGTCAATTGTTTCCCTCAGTCTAATGCACCTCTGTTTTTATGCATTTATTAATATAATCACTCAACTCTGCTACGTGTTTCGGCAGTTTTATTTCATCACCAGGCATAGTTCACACAAAATGACAAACTGAAATGCGTTTATTTTATACTGTGCTATTACAATTTTTAAAACCGTCACTCGAACAATGTTGCTTAGGGTAATTGTGGTTAATATTGTAATTATATCATCATGGAACTTTGTTTCGTACGAACACTTGTAAATGTTCACGGTAACAATTGTCACAGTCCACTTGGATAGCTGGTGAGGTTTCAGAGTTCGTATTTTAGATACAATTAAGTTCTTTTCTGAGATAAAGTTACTTATGTGTGCTATGATTCATGCACTAT
The DNA here is from genome assembly GCA_021186555.1 of Reticulitermes speratus. NCBI lineage: Eukaryota > Metazoa > Arthropoda > Insecta > Blattodea > Rhinotermitidae > Reticulitermes > Reticulitermes speratus. The sequence goes on from JAJKFL010000009.1 coordinate 11,399,037, forward strand.
TCCGATTGTGCGTACATGTATGTAAACAGTAGGACGGTCTTGAATCTTGTTGCCTTGTGACAGTCCCTACGCACAAAAACTGAAACTGTTACAACAACGTGACACCATTGTAGTCATAAATAACCATATAGAATACAAGTACTTAATTATATCTACAATACTAATTCCAAATAAACATTCTCGCTGCTGATTTAACATCCATGTGAATTGTAATGATGCTGACAGCGAAGAGTCACAAGTCTTTGTAACAACGTTCAACGGCTGTATTATGTTTTATTTACGTTACGAACATTTGTTACAGCTACAGTTTTAAAATTTTTATTTCATATTACAGTATTTTATAATATAAAATTGCGTTTGTGTTTATCATTTTGTGTAAACTACACCTGATGCTAGCAGAAAATTGCCGTAACATACAGCAGAGTTGCCTGAGTATTCTAATAGGAATGCCATAGGACTGCATTAAGTCTGACAGAATAATCTTCAGCATTTCTCTAGGGGGGAGGGGGCTGCCAGGCCACAGCCGCGCAAATAGAAATTTAAAAAAACTCAGATTTTGTAGACATGATGATATGAAACGTGTTACGTGATTTACCCTTCAGCCGAAATCAGCCACTGAAATCGGCTGATTGCCAGTACATTGGAATTTTGAAAAATAGAATTTACGAATTCCTAGATGAACTTGAAAAGAACAAAGACGATTTTGATTTGAATTAGGTGAGTGAGTATTGGAATATGTAGTCATGTATATATGTATATAAATGCAATTGAAAACAGTGTTATATTACGGTTATACCTGACATGATTTCTATAACATAATTTTTAAAATCAAACATAAATTATATGTAGCCTCAGGGTCAGTCCCCCTCCAATCAATGAAACATTCTGCGTGTGCGCCTGCTCTAAGATCTGTTTTGATAAAAACGTTAGTTCTTGCGAGTGGTCTGTTCCACGGTGGCCGTAAACATTGTCTCTTTATTTTAGATGGAAGACTCTATGCTGAGAGACCAGATAGAGCGCTACAACCAGAGATTACGAGATTTCGAGGAGAAGCAGAGAGCATATCGCCAGCACCAGGAACGTCCGACAGACCCAGACTTAGAGGTGAGCTTTTATGCTTAAATCTGAGTGAAAGGAGAGGTCAGATACCTACAGTGAGATTCAACATGACAGAGGTCGAGTGTTATTCGCACCGAGTTGGATCTACGAAGCTGCAGATTCGCAAGGCTACAGTTTGAAATGGCGTACGCGCACAGCAGCACTGTTCTCAGGTGCTCGCTTCAAACGTCCGAGCATTTTAAAAAGTGAATATCCGGGCAGTCTGCGGCTTTTATCCTCTTCAGCCGTTCGAACACTGGAATCATAGGTTCTAAACCCTCTTCGGGTATGCGTTTATTTCGGAATTTTGTCTTTTACGTTATGTTTTGTCTTCTAGGCCTTGTGATGCGTTGATTACCCGTCAATGAATCATAGCAGATATGAAAAAGGAATAATTGTTTTAAAAGATTAAATAGAACAGGCCAGTCTAGTCTAGTCTTATAAGGTAATGAGAGAAAATTAAAAGTTTGTAAAATCATAGACAAATAAGCAGATGATTCGACATGGTTAAGCGGTGGATTTGCTGTCTTTTGTTAAGTTGTTATAAAAGAGTCAGCTTTTACATTTTAATACGATCGCAGTTGTATAGCCCAATAAGCAACACACAATCACAATTACACACACACACGCACACATATATATATATATATATATATGTACTTATATATCTACGAATTTATTGGGGTAGAAACTTCGCTGAATAATCAACAACAAGGGGCTTCGGTAATCTTCATATGTGTTTGGATGACCGGTGTTGTTCATCACAATTTCGGAAATCCCTTTTTAGGTGCGTTCGAAAAATTGCGAAAAGCGACTGTTAGCTGTGTTATGTCTGTCTGTCCATGTGTCTGGCCGTCCGCATGGACCAATTTGGCTCCCACTGGACGGACTTTCATGAGATTTGATATTTGAGTATTCTTCGAAAAGCTGTCGAGAAAATTCAAGTTTCATTAAAACCTGATAAGAATAACAGGTACTTTACATGAAGACACATGTACATTTATGATAATCAATTCTCAAGCTGGACTTACACGTGAGAGTAAAACTGCGCGAGTCTGTCTCAGCTGCTCTAGAGAGGCGCTGTCTCACGTGTAACCGCCTTCGATAGCTTAATCTCCAAGGTCATGGTAACTGGCCGACAGCCGGCTTGCACCACGCTTCCTCTCAGCTGCAATCGCAACTATACCAGGAAAATCGGTATAGCTGCTAGTGGAACTGCAAACATGGCTTCTCGGAATGTGTGGACGAAAGACGAAACCGTGCATCTTATAAGTTTGTACGAGTCTTGTCGGGAGATTTGGGTGAGCCGGCACGTGCATTATACAGACAGAGAAAAAAGAAGCATGTGTTGGCAGTCAATGGGAGAGGCGCTGCACAGCATTCTTTAATTTTTCATTTAGAAGTACAGAGTGTACCTGTTTGGTTTCCTGTCTCTTTTCAACGTAATTTTCTGTTATTGTGTTCTACCTAAAAATACACACTGAAAACAGTGGTTTAATAAGAGATGCAATCATGAACTTCGTGCATTTATATTTCTGCTACCTTCAGATATTCATCCTTCAGAACACCCCAAAGGGCTCTGCAGACTGCAGTACGAATCACCTGGAAAACATAATTAATATATTAAAAACTTCAATCAGTGAAGTCAACACGGAATTAGAACTTTCGGCAAATGAACATTCAGTTCGTTACGTGCCTGTTGCCAGTAAGCATGGGCGCACCAAGGGGGGGCTGCCGGGCTGCAGCCCCCCCCCCAAACCCCCAAATCCTAAATTTATAAAACACAGATTTGTAGATATTATGATAGCAGAAGTTTTACATGATTTCCCCTTCAGCCGAAATCAACCACTGAAATCGGCTGATAAGTAGTACATTAGAATTTTGAAAAATAAATTAATAAAATTTAAAAAAATCAAGACGATAAGACACTGTGTTAGATTCATGGAACATGTAGTTATATTCGTGCGTATATAAATGCAGTTGCAGACAGTGTTACGTTATACTTAAAACACAATTTAAAAAATCAAACAAATTATATATGCAACCTCAGGGTCAGCCCCCCCCCCCCCCTCTTACAGGCTGCTAAAACAACGTCCCCATTAGTATGGCAGTGCCAAAGGGCGTTGAATTATATCTCCACCTATCACTCTCTGGAAATCTTTTGTGTCCCCGGACATTCTGGAATACGTGGAAATGAAATTGCCGAAGAGCTCGCAAGGGAGGGTTCCGGTCACTATTTTGTTGGACCGGAGCCGGCCCTGGGGGTCTCGAGACAGAGTATAAGGAAGAAAATTCAGTGCTGGTTGGATAAACAGTACGTGACACTGTGGCAGGGACTTGCTGGCACTCAGAGACAGGCTCGAGGGTTGATCTCGGGCACTCGTATTGCCACTAAGACCAGGCTGCTAACCTTTAATAGGATGCAATACAGGGTAGTTATTGGCCTTATTATTATTATTATTATTATTATTATTTACTGCAATTGGGTTTTCACCCGCTGGCAGTAGTCCTTACCGGACATAACAGAAATGTCGAAAGTGATGCGAGTTTAGAGGGTGGTGGACGCTAAGTCGTGACTCGCTCTCTCTTCCACCATCCTTAAAGACGTCAGATTGATCTCAGTTTCATTGCATCTGCTGCTCAGAACTTCCAATCTCATCAACGAGTTAAAGGTAGAGCAATGCCTGTACGGGCCTGGACAGGCCTTGAGTGTTCCAGGAGGTCGAGACTCTCAGATTTCGAGACGTTCGGCACATGAAGGTGGCAACGTTGTCAGCCCTACGTACGGGCCGCCTTTACCCCAAAGAAATATTCCTGGTACTCATTTCTGTTAAGAGGCCGAGTCGAGCCCAGGGCCATAGTGCGGCCGGAATGACACCATCGGAATCGAACCCGCTACCTTCCGGCTTTTAGCGCAGTGTCTCAACCAACTGCGCCACGGCATGCACCCCATCAACGGATTATTGAATATAATTACAGACAGAATCAATCTTCACGACATAGCGTACTTTTTTAACTCCCTCCTAAATCAGACCTCAGTTTTAGAGAGTCGGTGTTACGGATTACGCTTAAGGTATATGAATTCTTGATGTTGATTCGATTTCCGAAAAAGGGCCAGCATTTTTACTCTTCTTCAAAGCGTCCACAACGGCTCTGGGGCATACACAGTCTCCTATTCACTGGATACGGCATTTTGTCTGGAGTTAAAATGGCCGGGGCGTGAATTTCACCACACATTTCTACATAGTGCTTACGTTATGAGCGAATGGAAACAGTGGCGTAGATAACCTGTCAGAGGTCCCCTGCGGCTCGATAATCGGGGTGCCCTTATAATTATTAGCCAAATTAATTTCAGGACAGGGATAGTACCTTCTGTCAGAAGAACGGAATCCAGACTGCTCCTCCGCATAAAGCGCTCAATAGAGTCCCGGCACACCCCACAAACCATCTGCAAAGCCACTTTGTTGTGCATTCGTCAACCACCACTTGCACACTGTTGGCAAAGTTAACACCGAAGAAACCCCAGATTTTGGATGCGCCTGTGGCGGCGTCGCTGAGGGCTTGTAGCTAGCGACGCTCCAAATAACCAAAAAGAAATGTTAGTATTCTGTACGCTTGGGACCTCCGCTGACCCAAGTGGCCCCCGGTGTCGCGGGGTCTGCGGGGCCCTTATCTACACCACTAGGTGGAGATGTTTTGTACCTCTGTTCTCCCATATGGCTTCTTGTTGTGGTACTGAATTAGCCCAGGAACAACTTGAATATGCCTTCTATCCTGAAGATACTCGTATGTGCAGTATGCTCCTCTGAGACGTTGATACCCACCTACCAAACACATATCATAATGTGAAAGACCAGGATTTTCCTTATGTTCCTAATCGCGGGCTGTAAATCCAGATTTTCACACAGGAAAATTTCGTAATTATAGAGTGTGTGAAATTTACCTACCATAACGTGACCTATAGGACAGGATGTAGAGTGCTGAACGAAAGTTAAGATGTTTGGCTCTGTTCCACTGCATTTTTATGCAGTGAGATATGTCCTAATTCGACACACTGACGAATTAGGTTTTTTCACAAGGTGCACTAGAAAAGGTAATTCTTTATCTTAAAATGGGGCCGAGGGACAGCAGTCAGTATAGTGTATCTGATGCGCGTTGGACGGCAGTAGAATCTAGTTCGATTGAGGTGCGGGAACAGACTTTTTGCTTCAAAATGTCCATATGAGCTCTGGGTCCTACCAAGCCTCCTGTCTACTCTGTACCAGAAATTATCCGGAGTTAAAGCAGCCGGAGCGTGAAGCCGACCCATTACGTCGATCTAGTGCCAACGTTTAAGAAGAAATGGAACTGTACCTGCTATCTCCCATACGTCTTCATGACGTGCGTAATAAGTCAAGCATACGGACCTTTTAACTATCTCTTACAAACGGCTCTATGCGAAAAATTGGTACCTGATATCAAGTGTAGAATATTTGTTAAGACCTGTAAGTTAACGTTATTGGAGACATGTTTCGATTTATTGTGTGTTTAAGAAAATAAAATTAAAACTAAGCAACGCTTCTGTGTCTTCGTCTTCTTCGGCGCTACAACTCTGTGAGTTTTCGCCTGCTCAATGATACATTTCCATTCACTCCTACTTTTAGTATGCTTTAAAGCTTCTGTGTGTTGTAGCAATATTTGTAGAACATTTGTATTCGTCTTTGTCAATTTTCTACGATAATGTATGAAATATACAATGAAGAATATCTGCTTTTAATTAGTTCTGTCAACTTTAGATTTGTGTGAACACTAGGACAAATGCTCGACATGAAATCGTAAACAACGCAATTGCAAAGTGTGTATCTGGATTAGGTACGCATTTCCACTAATATATTGCATGTGTGACTGTTGGTCCCTGATAATCACCTAAGAGTTTCCCCTGGGTGAATATTCAAGCCATTGTTTATGAAGGACTACTCGTTTTATAGCTGGAGGGGTTCAGCATTTAAACTAGTCCTATTATCAAAGAAACAAAAGAGGGTTGTCATTTGTTGTTAGTCATTAAGGTTGCCCCTGTCTGTGGGTGGGTTCATTTCTTCAGTTCATTTACAGGGCGTCAATTAGTGAAATTGGACCTTATGGAAAATTTAAACAGACCCGTCTGAATGGTAAGCTATTGAGAGCAGGCGTCGGAGCAAGCACTAAGAACATTTCTTTTTCCTTTGAAATTGAAAGGGGAGTTTGGGCCTGAGGGTACAGAAGGCTCACAAAGGGCAGGGGCTGTGCACAGTCGCACTCTAAGTACATAATCTGAGATTGTGTTCCACCTACAGAGCTTGAGAAGTGTAAAGACGCCTCTGGTAACAACACAGAGTGTGCAACATTGTTAGTGCTTCGGACCAAAGAACTACAGGCAAAGCCACATTCGTCAGATATACGAGTATATCGGATCGGTTAATCGAATAATTATTTAATCGACAATTATTTTGTTTTGTCAGCGTTGTGTATCTGAAAAAAGCATTTGGAAAGAGCAGGCCAACAAATGAAGAACTGTGCTTGTTTAAGAAGCACTGTGCTATGTGAAGCCACAGGACCCTTATTTTATCCGACAACTAACGTTTGTCACTTACCGCCACTACGCGCCGCAGGTGTGGACGGTCTGTTGAATATGATACTTAATAGGATAAACGAGTCGGCAGGAAGTGACAACAAATAGTTTTTGGTTAAAGTAAAAAAAACTTGCAGTTAGAGAGTTATTGAGAGATACGAACGAGAGAAAGCGTGCGTAATTACGCGTACAGCTGGGACAGCCGCCCCGGCCGCAACTGTCGAGGAAGCCCGTCGATCAGGTATTAAAACTTACATCCCCCTATGCTATTAATGTGAAATGCGGATTTGACGAAATTGTATCGTAATGTCTTTAATTAGTTTTAAAAACTGGAGGAGGGCACAGGGGGATGTTTGAGCTTGACTCCGGTTATAATCGTGGGCATGTAGGAGAAAGGGAGCTCTGTGACGTATATCTAAAAGATGAAAAGACTTAAATAGGGTTAAAACGAGTAATTATCTCAATGGAATAGATTTTATTCAACTAAGGTGGTAGTGGTCAATCCGATCAAGAATTCCCCCCCCCCCCCCCCAATTTTATGGAAACTAATTCACTAGCAACCGAGTTAGCCAGCTGCATTCACTCACGCCGCTGAAATGTAATCCTCACACCTGCACCGTAATATCCCAAGTAGTCTGTTCCTTCCAGATTTCCGACTAAACGATTTCATGCATTTCTTATGTACCCCATTCGTGCTACACATTCTACCCGTATCTTCCGCCTTGATTTGATCATCTGAAAGTACAAATTGTGAAGCTCCTCTTCCTTCTCCCCCCCCCACCCCCACCCCATTCCCCTCCGGCAACTTCCATTTCAGCATTTTATTCCGTCATATATTGTATTGTGTCTTTACGGTGACAGACACAGCATATCTCATTACCATACACAACAAGTAAAACTGTGCGTACAGTTTGAGGCTTGGACAGTGGTGCGTGTTCAGATTGTGTATTTCTCATTAGCAAGGTTTCGGAGGAGCATACTGCCTCTTTCAGGCTTAAAACGTCAGGTGGAGGCAGCATATTCCTCCGAAACGTTGACATAGGAATGTACCATGTCGCAACAAAGAAAACCAAAAGTCATGGTTTAATTTTAAATATCTGGTTATGAGCCCTATAAGGGGTTCTGCACCCAGACAAGACTGATCGCGCCACACATTGCACAAACTCTTAATGATCAAGGCAGAGACAGTGTACGAAGCTTCGGGTGACATTAAAAACCAAAGAATATACCGTTGAACACAACTATATTGTGCGGTATTTAATATACTATACTACATGTTTCGGCCTTTTGGCAATCATCAGGTATATCATATCACAACAATACTCCGAGAAACGTTAATTATTACAGTTATTTCAATGATAGAATAAGATCTTATTTATTTTTAATTATATGCTTCATAACGGGATATACAAACCATAGTCGGATACCAATTACACTGTCGCACGCCTGACTGCCTGACAAACCTCCGTGGATTATATTATTTTAAATAATGCATTAAATTTGTATCAAAACATACAGGTTTTACTGGCCACCCCTGAAACATTCAGGAACCGTTGTGATTCCACACATACACAGCGGCACCCGAATTCAGACCTGGCTATACACCACATTCTGAGGTCTCCGATAGCTCGAGGCTTTGCATGCTACGAACTAGCTAGAATGATAAAAAAAAAGTCCAAACCATCCATCAGCTGAATAAGGAAACAAAGCAAAGAGGGGTCCTTTTTCCGTGTTTGCTTCTAAACAGCCTCTTAACTGAGGACTCCCTCTTAGCTGCAAAGTGATCCAGGAATCAGCGGACAATGGTGTTATTCCTTTCAACTGTCACTCCCGCATTTCTCCTTAGGCATTCAATACTTGACCGGCCGGCAAACCGGCGCTTTGGGCACTGCCCCTGGGGGTCAAGTTGAATATCATTATGGCAGGGGAGGGGGACCTATTGTTGTGAAACTACACGAGGATGTTTCTCCCGGCCGTCAACTGTAATAGAGTACACTTATAAGAACACTTATGCAATGCAGTGAACCGTGGATTGCAATAAGCAGATGCTACAGAACGCAGCGGCCATCCCTTCTTATTGTGCGTTATAAGTTGGATGTTTACGTTGTGACACGAAGGGGGGACTATTAGTATGTGTTAATCAATATAATGGGCTTAAACTGACTAACTCACGAAATACCTAACTCATAATTGCCTCTAAGAGGTTTATGACAGCAGACTAATATCACTTCGCGCTTTAGCTTTTCTGACCTCTTTCCTTTCCGATTTAACTTTTACAAATAAGCATCTCTTAAACATTTGATCGGACCTTAGATGGTGGATTAGTCCATCGCAAGGCCTTTACCTACTCTGACGTCAAAACATGCCCCGAGTTGGATGTGTGCCTGAGACTCCACTGCTGGAAGGTGGAAAATTGAACATGGCTTGTAGCGCGCTGTACATGTGATCAGATGGGTTAATGTTGTCCTTGGAAATGGCCACTAGCTGGGTATTCACTGATGCTGAATCAGGTACAAGGAAAGGTTGGCTAGTGCCGTGGCCTTACCCAATGCATATGAGTAAATATCAACTTTACGTAACGAACCTCTGAGAGTACTCACTCTTTCCTCCTACACTAAGACGGATATTTAGAGATATCAAGACTTCATAAGGAACTTTGTAAGCATTAATAGAATATACATGGAAATAATATAGATGTATAATAGTAATACCAACAAATGCACACAAGTATATTGAAATTAGTTTATATCTGCGAATTGGTTCTGATACTTCTGTAACATAAAGCGTCTTCTGTAATATAAAATAACAATCATAATAACCCATAATTGTGGGTTTATGGGGTTTTCGCCATTTCTATGCGTGCGATTGTATGTAAATTTGAGGACTTAATTGTAGGGGAGTAGAACTGTCCATGTTCAAACATCCGCTTTTCTTTAAGACAAAGTTTAGCTGAAGAAAATATAATAGCAATGGCAGAGCTAGCTTTTTTCGCATAAGACTGATGTGTGTTACGTAACGTATGCAGTAAAAGGTAAAGAGAATACAGGTGCCCCTGTCCATGCCATTGGGGCTTGTAGGGGGAGGAGATGTATACCTCCTCTCATTTTTAACCTAGACAGTGGTAAGTGGTCAATTTCACGCTCCGACCGCTTTACCCCCTGGAAAGAATACCGGTATTCATTGAAACGAAGCTAGATGGGCTCCAGAACCGGCCTAGACGTTTTGGGGAAGACAAAAATCTCTTGCCCATCACAAGTATATGTATCAAATCACTCATAAACAACAGCAGTTTTATCAGTATATTTTACTCGGCTCTAATTGCGAGCCATCATCAGGCGTTTTACAAACGTTGAAACAGGAAAAATTTTATACTGCGTTAAGATGGAGGTCTCTCCTTTCACATTAAAAATACACTATTAATGTATAAAACCGTTTAAATGTGTATTAAATATGAAGGATCGTCGGCCGTGGAGTGCCTTCATATATATAAATATCTAATATAAATAAGAAGCTTAAAAGACTAAAACTTGGCAATTAATAAAATATGAAATAATAAAATAAAATATAGGTGGCGGTATACTATTTACGAGTACGCTACCGGATCCATTTAAGACGAGAATGGAGTATGTAAGGAAGTGCAGTGTATTTCTTTAATATACCTTGAAATATTTCATATACGTTTCAACGGTTTTGTACATTTATAATGTATTTTAATGTGAAAGGGGAGATCTTCATCTTAAAGCATTATATAATTTTTCCTGTATCAACATTTATAAAAGGCCTGATGGTGGCTCGCAATGAGAGCCGAAACATGTGGCCTTGAATCAACTGATAAAAACTGGTGTTATGTGTGGCTACGTTGATATATAATATATATATATATATACATATATATATATATATATATACTCGTGATTTGTTAACACCAACGGGGATGTCTCATTTTAAAACTCTTTCCCATGACGGAATTCAAACCCCGGATTTTCTAGCCGGCAGCCCATTGCTATAGCGATTACACTATCCCGGTCCATGCAGTAAAGCAAAGTAGCAGCACAATTCCCGCTGTACTAAGAGATCACACAGTGAAACTTATAAGAAATGTGAGCGTACAAATTGTACGTGTTTTAATGTCGGTAGCAGATTAAAGTGATTGCTTTGCTTCGGCCGCCTTTCTAGTTGGGAAGTAACCACTTGGGGCTGAGTGGCCTGACGCAGGTCTAGAATCGGTGGTGGCGAAGGCTGAACCTGAGACTATAAAAACGTGTGTTTGATTTTAAAACTATATTATAAAAATCTTGTTAAATATAACCGTAATATAACATTATTTGCAACTGCATTTATGTATGTATATAACCACGTGTTCCCTGACTCACTCAATTTAAATCTCAAGGTCTAATCTTATTGTTACTTTAAGTTTATCTGAGACTTCCTAAGTTTATTTAATTTTTTCAAAATTCCAATTTGCTGGTCATTAGCCGATTTCAGTGGCTGACAATAATCCTGTCTAGGAAATGTGTTTCTTTTTAAATTTCGATTTCGGGGGCTGCAGGCCGGCAGCCCCCCTCTGTTTGGGTGCGCTCCTGGTAGTGGCGAAGAAATGAATCCGGTGTCTGTCGGGAATCGAAACTCTGTAGCTTAGTCCCTACGTAGAGACTATAGTGTCAAGACTCACGTAATAAAATGTGGCTTTTGTTGACAGACTTTTCAAAACATCCCTCCTTCATATATGCAACTGAATCCAGCACAAGTATAATGGGCTTTAAGCCAAAGCCGTCATCTCAGATGAGATATATTAAAATGAGATGGTGATACTATTCAAAGTGCTGAGAGAAAAAGGCATTTCGACTTCAACACCTTTCGTGTATGGAAGTTTTGAAGAGCGCTGTGTACTTCCTGTCTTGCCGTGCTGTGAATTGGAGAGGGTCCTTGTGTGGATTGTGACATATAACAACAGCTTCCAGTTGACATCTCCATTGGCGCAATAGTCGTCACGGGGTAGCTATTGTGTAAGCGCAGCGGGCCGGGAAATGGCCCCCCATGGCGGGGGAGGGACTTTTGTGTAACTACCCCCAGGAGTTTTGGGCTTGGCGACAGTCAGGTCACAGAGTCCTGCTCATAAATCCGGCTCTAAAGTAGCCATTGAAAAATCTTTGTGACTTTCACTCCAAACCAGATTTCCAAAACACGTGTTGCAGTTCCATTTATTTACGTAATTGTAAGCCTGAGATTATTTACTTATCTTCTTTTCCTATTCTGTCTTACGACAGGTCCATAGCCTCTGCCAAAGCGAATTCTCCACAGAGTGTGATCTAGTGCTTCCTTTTCCTGAAGATCATCCAGTGGCTGCTTATGTATTCTTCCTCGTCTTCCCGTCCTTCCCTCTATCTTTCCTTCAATGAAGTGTTTTAGAAGGCAGTTCCTAAGCAAGATGTAACAAATACAGTTAGCCTTTTTATTGTATGTAGGATATTCCTCTCCTCCTTGATTTTATATAATACTTCATTTGTCATACGATCGGTCCAGCTGAAGTATCTCTGGTCTGATTTCCGAAGTGTCCACGTTTCAGAATATTTATGTACCGTTCTGTTTTCGGAAACAGGAGCAATATTAGCTTAGTCAGTATAGTGACTCTGGTACAGGCTGGACAACAGGGGTTCCACCTTAAGCACGGGCCAGCACGGTCTCCTTCAAAGTGGCTCTGGGATCCACCCATTCTTCTGTGCAAGAAGTACCGAAGATGAAGCAGCTCAGGCGCGAAGTTAACAGCCTATGTTTATCTAGATCTGATATTAAGAATCTGTGGGCCTACGTCTTCACTCCCTAGTCCATCTTCAAGGCATGATGACTAATTAACCACAGGGACAATTTTACTGTTACATATTTACCTGCAATTTTAATGCCCAGTGTCCATTACAGTAACACCTGCCGTTACCATGAGCTCTGCTTTTTGCCACGCGGTTTATGTAAATGCGGGATACCGTAGTCGGTTTAGTGACTAGGCTACTGGCCGGACTGTCCGGGCTTGAAATCCCGACAGAGGCAAACGTTTTTTCCTTTATCCAAAACGTCCAGACCTGCTCTGCGACCCACCTAGCCTCCTATTCAATGGGTATGGGGGTTCTTTCCCGCGGGTAAAGTGGCTGGTGCGTAAACTTGATTAATCACCTTCATCTAGCTCCACACATCTACTCCCCCTATATGTTTCCATAGCGTGGACAGGTGCAGTTCAGTTTCGCCTTTACCTTTGTATGATTTTGACAATAGATACCTAATAGTTTCCTAAACACCAATTGCTGATTTGTCTTTAGAATTGTTAAACTGTTCTCTGTGAGGTAGGAACTGAAGTTTATTATAATTTGAATGAAAGTCAGTCTTAAAGGAGTTAATTATGTGTATCCACATTTATCTGTCTTTTTGGAAAGAGGCCGGGTTAGTCTTCTTAGTATTGTGATTATGCTACGGGCTGGAAGACCCAGCAGCAGCATGTATTTGGTATTGGAGGCTTTAATTAAAATTTTGTCGACCCATTTCTTTCTTGATTAGAACCTGAGAAAAATGACGGACACTTCACAGGAACACGTCATGTATTTGTGTTTGCATCACGATCATAACTCCCTAAATAGACATACTGGTACATATCGGAGCAAGAAGTTTTGAACAAAAGTTCGATACGAAAACGAAACACATTTTACCTCGGAAGCAGACACTCGCCGACTTAACGCAATTTCAAGTTACTCAGTATATTCTTTCGTGAGTGTATGTAATGGTGGATACATTATAGTATAGAACGGTAAATGTAAATGTAAAGGTGTCACTGTGCACGCCATGAAGGCGCATGGAAGAGTGGAGACACTAGATTGAGGCACCCCTTGAATAAAACGCTGGCTGGGTCCAGAGTCCGTCTGAACCCTTTGGAGTATGGAGTAGAGAGAAACCTCTTTCCCTGTCGGGAATCGAACCACATGTCCGTGTTTTTCTAGGCCGTGTCGTATTTACTGCAGGGTAGAATTGAAAAGATGAAAATACAGTGAAGCCTGTGTTAAACGAACCCGGAGAGAATGGAATCCTGTCTTGAGTGGAAAACATTCACAGTCTGAAGGATCTTTAATTTCACTTCAAGTACCCCTATTAAAGGGATCCTGCCTGCAACGGAAAAATCCTGTCTCTTGCGGGTCCGTTATAGGCAAGTTTCACTGTATGAAGCAATCCCATTACAGGTCTGGACAGGCCCTTAGAATTCCAGGAGTTTGAGTCTCCCAGATTTCTAGACAATCGGCACAGGAATGTGGTAAGGTTGTCAGCCCTACGCACAGGCCGCCTTTACCCCCCAGGAATTATTCCTGGTACTCATTTCTGTTAGAGGCTTAGTCGACCCTAGGGCCATAGTGCGATCGAAAGGATTATGTCAATGTAAAATTCCAATGACATTATTGGGAATCGAACCCGCGACCTTCCGGCTTGTAGCGCAGTGCCTCAACCAACTGCACCACCACGTGCCCTCTCACTGTATGAAGATGCAGTCCTTTTATGACTGCAATACATTTTGTAGCAGGCAAATAGGGATAATAGAAATATGTTAGTTTGATTTCTTCATGTCCAATTCTGGAAGGTAGCTTCTCGTGGTGAGAGAAGAATATAAAAGGAATGCTACAAGGTGTATGTTATGTCGTGATGAAGGGAACTTGTAGAAAACAGAAAATGGTTCCTGTATTAAAAATATAACCAAATCCATGAAAGAGAATCCTTCTTGAAAAGCTAACAGGTCCTCGGCTAGTCACATTCCCCGCATTTTATGGAACCCAAAGGTTTAGTACCGTGTTTTCAACAGCCCGCTAATTGCCCCTATCCTGAGCCAGATCAATCCCGTCCATGCACCCATCCCACTTCTTGAAGATACATCTAAGCCTAGGCCTTGCAAGTGGTCTCTTTTTCTGAGGTTTCCCCACTAAAGACCCGTATGCACAGGAGAAACTTTGTCTTTATTTTGAGGGATATTTTCCTGTTTAGGGCTTACTTATAATTTGTCATGAATTCCATGATAGTTTGTATTTAATCACTTCTTTGTGCCAATATTTCACAATCCAAACCGGTGAAGCTGCTTTATTGTGCAACGCTACCGTTAGTCAAAACAGACCGTGCCACAATCTGTAAACTTTATTTCCTGCATATTTTTGGACCTAACTGGGTATTTTGACACAATGGGTCCAACCGTCCAGCACTTTGGGCTAGTTCAGGAACATCAGACTTTTGCGTCAATAAGGTAAGAATCAGGCTCTCGAACTCGGAGTCCGGGGTCCCGAGACGGCAGCGTGCCACTTATCACTCGTGTGTAAATTAACAATACAAGAACTTCAATTGTCCTTATTCTAGGCTCAAAGGCATGAGGTTCAGAGAGAGAAAGAGAGGAACAGCAAATGAGGTTAATTCCAATCCATACAGTATGTTGCTACAAAGTATTACACCGTTGAAATAAGGCGCGAGGTTACCAACACTTCATAACCTAACGGTTGCCTAGTTCTTCCTACATCACTGTTCAGGATCACCATAGACCTTGGTCAGTTCAGAAAGGAAACTTCCTGCCTTTTAGATGTAATGCAATGATGTGGACCGTCAGAGTGACGTCAGGCCTCAGGAGTGTGACAACACGTCACCGCGAGGGTAATAACGTGCATGAAGATTCTCTATATTCACACAACACTGTCCAGCATCGTAACTTATTATACTTTTTAAGGTTGTGCTTTTCCACCCTACCTCATTACAACAGTTTTTTGCTCCTTAATGAAATAATAACTATCCTTGTTGGTGTTATGGCACGCAGTTTGTTTGCACTCTGTCTAAACATTACAGATTTCTATCTGACCATCGACAAATAACTTACATTCCAGATGACTTCATGACAGTATTCTGACTCGCATATCAAAAAACATTGTCTACCTTATGACAGCAGTTAAAAATCCATAAAATAAGAGTTCTTACATCACGTTAAGAACTTAATTTGTAACAGTATTTCTTGAGTTTGACAGGTTAACAATGCTCCCAAAATTCACTACACTACACTGTGTTTCGGCGTATGGAAAATCATTATATTTGGAAATTTTATATGATAACGCCGAGACAAGACAAAAATTATTCCTTTTTATCTTTGTCTTTCAAAATGTGGGACATAACACTGAAGTAATTGTGGGGTCGTTGTTGATTATGAATTTCAAAAGGAGATGTAAGGAAAATGCAGTTCCTTGTACTAAACCAGTAGGCCTGGAAGCGTTGAGAGTATTAATGAAGACATAAGTAAGAATATATGGTGTCAGGGCCAAAGTTCGAACACAAGACTTCAGGGTACAAAGGCGCGCTAAACATTAAATTGTGATTGATGTTCGTTTTTAGGAATGTCTCTTGTTTTGTGCGTGGGTTTTTTTTTTTATCGACTCTGCCACTGACACAGACCATATGGGTTCGAAATGAAGGATGATTCGTGAGTGATGGACATGGAAAGATTTGGAAGGAAACTGCCGTGATCTGTTCGAGGTAATATCCGGCATTTACCTTGATGGATCATGAAATTCCCCGGTTCAGATAGCCGGTGACTGGGCCGAGATTCGAGCCAAGCGTCTCCAGACTAGAAGCCCAAAGCACCACTACGTTACGGCTGCGAGAAGTCCTCTTTTCCTCAGACAAATTCTCTTTTTCGACCCAAAACATCCATTCGGGTGTTTTTTTTAATTTGTAGGAATGTTCGGTCTTTTCGCTCTTTGTTATTTCACAAAGATTTACATATTTTAATGGTACTGAAACTGCAAAAAAATGTTTCTACTACGTTTTTAGAAAATAAATAGTTATATTATCACTCTCCGAGTCAAAGAATAAAAACATGTGAATTCAGCCGTCGACCTTTGGAATTTCTAGAAAAACTTCGGCAATATTCGTGACTCCTCATTTCCTCCTTGTGCATGGTTACATCAGTGGGCGGAGAATGACGGTAAAGGTAAAGGTAAAACAATCCCATTACAGGCCTGGACAGGCCCTTAGGGTTCCAGGAGGTTCAGGCTCCCAGATTTCTAGACAATCGGCACATGAAGGTGGTAAGGTTGTCAGCCCTACGCACCGGCCGCCTTTACCCCCCAGGAAATATTCCTGGTACTCATTTCTGTTAGAGGCTGAGTTGACCCCAGGGCCAGAGTGCGACCGAAAGATTGTGTCAATTCCAATGACACCATCGTGAATCGAACGCGCGACCTTCCGGCTTGTAGCGCAGTGCCTCAACAAACTGCGCCACGGCGTAACCCCCCGGAGAATGACGGAGTATAAAAAAGAATAACAAGTATGATGGATGAATGGGCACACAAGAAGGAAAACGACTAGAGAACTGGCGACAGGATATATAGGCTGCTGTGTGTGCATTGGATAAAAATTAGAATAATGTTTGTTTTTAATTGCGTACATTTTTTGAAATGACAATGCTAATTTTATTTTATAAATGTTACTAGTGACATGTCCTCTTTTTGTGTGGTGGATGTACGGTAGAACTACTTGACTACACCAACTGGCTCTGTCTATAGACGTGTTACGTAACGTCGCCGTTATTTGCTAAGGTTATACTGCGTCAGTAGTAGATGAATGGATTGTGAATAGGGGAAGTCGAGGTACTCGAAGAAAATCATGTCCTAGTGCTGATTTAACCAACACAAACCCCACGCGGAACGACCTGGTTTCGAACTCGAGCTTCCAATGTGAGAGGCCAGCGACTAACCGCCTGAGCCATGGCACCGCCCTCTAGAGATGCCATGCAAATGAAATGCAAAACGGAGTTACACGAGGAAAGGCCTGTTAATACGGTCCACAGGAAGGGATCAACCCTTCCTTGCTCCCTCGACAGCAAATCTCATTGAACCCCCAACCCTAGGCCAGAGGGTAAGCTCAACATAAGCGGATAGGGCCCAGTGACTCGGTAATGAAATTCCCTTCGCTGCTGAAGATGCTTTTTATTACTGAGGGATAGATGAAATATTGAGTGCGCACCTGACATCGTGCAGCTGACGAATTGAATGTTTTTAAAATCTGCTTTACAACTTGCTCGGTCACGCTCGGCACTTTGCATGTCTTGTATAACTCCTCCCTCTTCCCGCCGGGTGCAGATTACGCTGTGTGATGCCCTGTCTTGTTAAAATGTTGGTACAGCAGATCGCTATGAATAATGAAGCTTATGAAATGCGCTGATGGCTTGCGCAGATTAATCAGCTATTCCGAAACAAGTGTGCGGAATTTATTAGGTGAAATTAATCCGGTTATTTATTTATTTATTTGTGGTTTATTTAAAGATGCAGTCAGCAAGACACTGCCAGTATATAGCTTCAAATGCATGGATAACATTGGATAGTGAATTTGAAACGATTTGTGAGAAAAGGTCTTTGTGAAAGTCAATGTACTGTGCGTTATTTGCCTGGACAGAAGTCACCCGGCATTTGTGCACCCCTGGCTTATTCGGTTTAGACAAAAGGTATTATTCTACTGCGATAGAACTGCAGTGGATATTTGTTTTGGTCGCATTTTCTGTGAAATTTTGTGGAAAAATAATTTTCTCTGAATAATTTTTGGAGTTACCGCGCGAGTTACCGGCAATTCTACAGTCCCTGAGAATGGTCCATTAACGTCCGACTTAGGGGAGAATTACCCAGCAGGAGCAGAAGGAGTTTCTCTACAGACAGTAGTATTTTGGGGGCAGCATCTTCTTTGCTTACTTAACGTCACTTTTCGATGTCGAATAAAAACACATTAAGTTTAGCGCTTACGAATTCCTTGGTTTGCTCACAGCAGAGTTTTCGGGTGACGTGCACCAGGATGGTTTGTCGAGTTACGAATTTCCAAAGCTAATTTCAGTTTTCTTTTCGTCTAGGCAAGAGAATAATCTGGTCACGCAAGCGTTTGACGTTGGCCTTGATGTCTAGAAGCTGGTAGAATTAAGGACCATGAGGAACATTGGGGGGGGGGGGGGGGGGGGGGGGGTTGTATTACTCATGGTGCAAACGACCTTGTTTTGGCCTTTGGTCCAATCATTTTCAAAAGTACAAGAGGGCAGCTTGACTAAAACCGTACGCGTTTATGATTTTGTGCAAATCTGTTCAAAGTCTCTCATTTGGCAAGTTCCTTTAACCCTTGTATTTCATTCCTGTCAAGTTAGTTATTTTATTACAGTTAACGGATTAAGTTGTAAACACTTTGAAAAGTGTGTAATTATTATGCCGTTTAAAAACGAAGCTTAACCTGAATTATACTTAAAAATCACATGTGCCGCGCAGTAAACACTCCGTCTCGGTTAATTCTGAATGGAAATATAATAGCTGCTTGTTTTTAACACTGGTGGTGCCCCTGAGCTTCAACAGATGAAATTACAAAATGGTGACCTGTGAAAAAAAAAAAAGCAAATTATGCAGGCCTACGCCTACGTAGTACTTTCATTTACTGCCAAACATTGAATAGACCCTTTACAGGCGAAGAAGTTTACAAAAATTACCTCGGATTTCTAGCTTCTGCCTTGGTGTAAATGAAATATTCGCTCTTCTGGGATGTTACACATCGTTGATTATTATTTAGTTACCGACGTTTCGGGACAACCTATGAAGATGGGGCCGATGGGTTGTCCCGAAACGTCGGTAACTACCAATCAACGCTGCGTAACGTCCCAGAAGAGCGACGATTTTAGCAATTACTTCGAAAGAAACTGCGATTTTGAAAGTACATTAATGAACTAAAAGTCTTCATCTCAAGAAATTGATAATTTATTTTAATATAAATGATGAACAGTGTCAATTTTCCCCACTTATTACATGTACAGGTTTGGACGCACAGTAGAGCCAACTTTCCATTTTTTTTTAATTTCCATTCCTTTTGTTCATTAGTATTATAAATGTAATTCATACAAACCGCTATACCTGGATCGGCTCGTTTTTAATATCACAACATTGTTACGCTTATCAATTTTACGTATTTTGAAATTTTAATATTCAATCATTCCAGTAAGGGCGATACAGTACCTAGATTAGCGTGTTGTGCGTGTAGTCCTTTGTTCTGAATAACTCCCTGATGATGGCACCCCGGTGCCGAAACATGTAGGAGTTTAATACTTGTCTTGAATTGCATTTTAGTAAGTGCTCTTGTTGGTTGGTATATTAATTTGTACTTCATTTCTCTCTGAAACTCTTGTCTTTCGTACCGATAAATATTTAGAGAATTGTTCTCGAGATTCGTATAGCTCAGTCAATACAGTGACTATGCAACGAGCTGGACGATCCGCGGTTCGAAACCGGGCAGGGGCAAGAGATTTTTCTCTTCTCCAAAACGTCCAGACCGGTTCTGGGGTCCACCCAGCCTCCTATTCAATGAGTACCGGCGTTCTTTGCCGGTTGTAAAGCGGCCGGGGCATGAAGTTGACCACTCATCTCTGTCTAGCGCTGAGGTTAAGAATGAGAGGCGTTATACCTCTACTCCCCCAATATGCCCTCATGGCGTGGACAGGGACAACTTTACCTTTTTCCTCTCCAGATGACCGCATGAACGTGTGAATGCTCTCGTGCAAACCGTCCGTTACTTTTATCAGATTTTCACAAAACATTAGATAAGTCGATGAATGTTAGTGAAAATTCATATCTTAAAATTTATTGAAAATCTGTTTAGCATTTTTTCAGTCGTTACATGCAGACGGATAGGCAGAACGCATAATCAATCTGAGAGCGCGAATATAAATGGCATAATTTAGCAACTGTTTTTTTCTAAAGCGACATTCAGATTATTGGACTGAAGAAGTCAACAGAAACCCTATTTCGATATTATGAGAAGAGACAGAATAATACACTTAAATAACGGAAGGAAAGAAAGAAATGTTTTTGTTACATGTGTATATTACTAGCAACAGGAGAGTTTTGTGTCAGACTTCCGGTTTATTTTAAGGCTTAGTAAATACGTTCGAATTTTGTGATTTTGGGTTCCTTAAACTCACGAATATCTGGTTACAATCGAAAGACAATTTTCCTATTCATGTAATAGATCAGGTAATGCCATCTTACTGCTTTCCTTGATGTCTTTGTGGAACTTAAAATTGCCGCTTCATGCGACGTTTCACAAAATATGTCCGCTTTTTTAGATCAGTTTCAAGCCGGAAAAGCATGCCGTTTTTATGAGTCGGCGTCGCAGGTCGAGACACAAAGGAACTTCTCTCACTGCAATCATCTGATCAGAATTAGAATAGAGGACAAGATAAAATGCCTTTGGCTATGTGTGAGGTGTAAGGAGAGGAACCCGTCTAGTGAACCTTTCATAATAGAAATGGAACCTGCTGTAGAAGAGATCCTCAGTTATTTTCAACTCACACGCTTCATGTACTCGCTGTCGGGTGACATTTGTAAGTAGCTATCGGCTCCTGTGTAAGATACAATGACTGTGACATCACCCCTATTCTGTCACAGATTTCTTGAGTAAGCTCCTCAATGCTACGGTGACTGCACAGTACTGTTGCGAGATAAAAAGTATCAAAAGCCCTGTTCTTTAGCATTGTGCATTTTAGAGTTCCGAAGGATTAGACCTTAAATTATAGGTTTTAATGCCAGATGCAGACTCCTGTTCAACAAATGCTATTAGGATGATCAAATCAATGAGGATGAGGATGGGTAAGACATACAGCACACAGAGGGAATATGAGAACTATATAAACAATTTTATATTACAGTCGGTTACACGATGGTCTTGTCATTGCAGGTAAAGTTAAAGCTGTCCGTAGACACGCCGTGGAGGCATAGGCGGAGTAGAGGTATAGCTCCACTCATTTTTAAATTCGGCACTAGATGGCGGTGTGTGATCAGCCTAACGCCGCGGCTATTTTGCTCCCGGGAGGGAGCCCCCGTTACCCATTAAATGGGAGGTTGAGTGGACCGAGGGGGGATTCGAACTGCAGACTACGATATTTGTCATTACAGTGCATGTCAAATAGGACTGGTCGAAATTGTGCAAAATCGCTGTCTGTACGCCCCTGTCTCTCTGGGTGACAAAGTGTCACTTCGATTTCAGTTGTAATGAATATAAAAAGTAATTGACGCCTGTGTGTCAGCGTTAAACGTACTCCACGCAAACACAAATAGATGAGCTGAGTGAATTACATCGTGGTCCGGCCGCCTTAACCCAGGAGAGATCTGGATTTTGCCGTAATCAGCTGCCGGCCCTCCATGCCCGTAGGCAGTCCACTAAGCCTCGGACTTTGAATCAGAATAGAGAAAATTGGCAAGCTGTTGCGAACCCGGCAGTGACCCTGTGAGTTTCACAAAATGCGTAGAATTTTCAGCTACCTGAGGAACTATCAGCTTCTCAAGAAGGACTCTGTTCTATGGAGTTAGTGAAAATGGAGTATTTCAGGTGATTGGTTGACGTTGGTGAAGATTTATCCAGCTAAATTTTTCAAAGTGGAGAAGAGAAATCTAAGTGTAGGATTTTGCATATAACGGCCAAACGCATTCGTTTCAAGGCATTTAATTATTCTCCCCCAGAGTGATGGAACTGGCAACAACGCAGTCTTATTGTTCTGTCTTACTCGGACTGACAAGCTGTCACACATCCGTTTTCTTGTTTAAATCCTGCACTTATAGGCCTTACATGTCTTAGTAATCCATAAATATTATAATTCAAGTTACACTGTACAACAAAATTTGACTTATTTCTTGCTTCGGGAGATGAAATGTGTTTCTCTTTATATATTTTGGGACGTTGAACACGAAAATGGCCGTGAAGAGGCTTGATTGGCCACAGTTTCCAAGAAAAATTAACAAACTTACGTTATATGTGCCTTACAGACTATATCCGTGACAAACTGTATACTGACTGGCTTGCTTTGATTAATTGCGCCTTCTCTTCGCCTGCTGTTTGTACACAAGTCCAGGAAAGTCTCTTTTTACTCCAGCAATATTCCGCCAACATCGATGAACTCTATTTGCCGTGCTCATCGTTCAATGCCCCACAGTTTCCCGGAAAAATATATTGGTGATAATTCAGAAAAAGGATATTTAAAGACATATTGAAGCCTAATTTCTGATAGGACAACAGTAGGTTTTCCACAAATTCGTTGTAGTTGTCCGCATTGCTATTTCCCATGAAGTTGGTTGCTAAAAGCTGGAAATCATTACACACCCTCTTCGCATTACCACTGAGAACTCGGTCGAACTGCTCGTCCCTGAAGAGTTTGCGGATCTGTGAACCGACGAAACAACCCTCTTTGATTTCTGCAGCACTGATTCCTGGGAATTTTTCAGCGAGGTATTTGAACGCTGACCCAGTCTGATCCTAGCCTTTCAAAAAATTCTTTATTAGTCCAAATTTGATGTACAGAGGAGGCAGAAAATTTTGGTGGGTTACCAGCGGTAAGTGCTGTACATTCAGTTTGCCCGGTTCCAGTGATTGTCGGGAAGGCCAGTCCCTCCTCTTGTAATGGGAAGTCTTTATTCGACTGTCCCATTCACACAATAAACAGCAAAACTTCGTATAGCTCAGCTGCAGGTCTAGCGACAACTATCGTCTCCAAAAAGCTGCCATTGGTATTTCTTGCAGTTTATGCAGTTCATAAGAAGCTTCATGTTGTCATATGGTTTAATTCTTATTGATTTCTTATAAAACTGTAATTGACAGCAACACTTTGCCATTATGGAGCAGAACAGCTTTTAAATTTAACTACGATAACTAAATACAGTCTCCACTCCACAGGATTATGACTAATATTCAGGGCTGTCACTAGACCACGAACATCGTTACAGTCGGCAAGGTTACCTTCCATCCGCTCTCTTTACACCATGTGTACGACAAAAGGCATTGATAGCCTTTTGCGACTGACTCAGTTTCGAAGGTTTGCTGCACAAGTATTGCAGCATATAGAGTAAAATGAGCAATGATGTCCCACTTTTTATTCTCACAGATTTTTACAGTTATGTACAGCAACAGAATTTATATATGTGTGTGTGTAATAGGTATAGTAGGGTCTGTGCTACAAAACGGTCAGTTCCTTTATAGCAAATTTAAATTCGTTTACAGACAGCAATAAAAATTACAAAGGTATGCAAAAGTGTGTTTGGCATAAGCGTGGTGAAAGATGCCCCACATATAATGCAATACAAAATAATAAATTTGTAGTAAATAAAATTGTAATCAAATAAAATAATATATGTTCTGTATTGCTATGAGACTCCTTCTTACTTCGTTGTAGATTTCTTAAGTTTTTTAAAATTCCTAGAACGGTTGTTACGTCCACAATGGATGCAAGTTTTGGAGAAAATTGTGCAGTTTTCATTCAGCCACTTTGACAGAATGAACATTTTATCTAGTCGCATTCCTCTTTTGTTACACAGCAGTATTCCTCACATTATTTACAGCAGTCACTGCCATCATTTTTATCAGAATTGTTTGGCTTTTAGTTTCTTCTTCTGGATGATTGGCGAACTAGTGAGAACTCTCCATGGAGACTTCTCGTTACCCTTGATGGCCCTGAGTTTGATAATTTTGGTGGAGGGGACAGTTCCATAATTTTGGTTGGCGTTTCTTCCTGAGAAAGCTGGATGTGTGTTGATGGATGGACGGATGCAGGAGTGGAGGCGTGCCATTTTAATACGTTCTTTAACACGAAACAGGGGTAAATAAAATGTTATAGTGGGTAGGCGACAATTTTGTAGTCTTTCATTAACATATCAATGAAAATGCAGCGTAAAATTTGATGTATGAACACAGGTCAACAAAGCGAGTTAAAATATCATTGGGACGTCTTTACCCATATTTCAGTGAGGCGACTGTACCCAAATGTGGAGCGAAGATGCCCCCGCTGATCACTTGACTATGGCGTGGCTTGCAAAGTTTGTAAAGGTATAAAACAGTACAGAAAATTCCGAGCTTCCTTCACGAAAACTGATAAATTACTTTATGCATAAAAAACAGAAAATTGTTAAAGAATAGCTCCCTGAAATATATAGCGTCATAAATCACGTTACTTACTTTACAAAACAATGTCAAGGCGTTCAGACAAACACAGCAACTGTGACTTGCACAGTCCCAGGCTCACCACTAAAAGACCTTCTAGCTGTGTAATATGTATAGCTTCCTAGAGCTAAGGTGTTGAGGTAACTGATGGTGAGGCATCATTGGCCAGTGGGGCAACGTTGTCCATTTTCGTATATACGGGGCCCAGCACTTCTCCTGGTCCCCATTCTGACAGCCAAGTAAAGGTGGTAGGCTTTCCTGATTATTGGGGTTATGGCACACTCCACCAACATAACAGAAATTATCTGAACTCTTCAAGCAATTTTGCTTCATCCTTACCGAGGTTCGGCCAAGAAACGACTGTATGAAATACTTAGGGCATTTATAAAGGCTTCAAGGCGCGAAAGAAGGCAGGCTTTTTGAAATGAGCAACTTAAGTGTGTACGATGCAACTCCCTGGAAGGAACTGAAATGCAACAAGTTGTTTGTTTCAATACCTGGGAGCTCATTGCATAAATCACTTAGCCCGCTGCACTTCTTTACCATTCTGATGAACAGCAAGTAGGCTGATGCAATGCCTGGGAGCTTATTGTGTCATCCGCTTCACCCTAAGGGTTGCCAGATCGTTGCTCAAAGCCGCTCAACGCCAAGAGCAGTGAAAAATGTACAAATTGGGACCCACCCCATATCCTTGAAAGTCGAGCCAATTAACAATTGCAATTGTCATATTCGTGCTCAGCGCCCCAAAATTAGTAAAGGTTCGCTACTTTAACCTCCGAAACATTTTGACTGTTGACCAGTGTTATTACAATTATTTCGCGCAGACGCCATATTTCCTCTTCCATTTTGGGGGATTAGACCTTACAAGCTTTAATGCTTCAATTTAATAATACTAATAATAATAAACTATGTAGCATGCTGCGGTTAAATTCCACGTCAAGTTAGTCTACTATGATTTGTCAGTTATCCTAAATAAACATATAGCATAGACTTCATTTTCTTTATGATTTCAAGGATTAAGTCTTCCATAGATGTCAGGCATCTATCCCATCCATTCTTCTGTGAATGTTCACAATTCCCAGCGATTGTACTGGTTCATGCAGACACAGTAGCACACAGGGCTGTGTATGATAGTGTGCTTCTAATTCACTGCAAATAATAATGTGTCATGTTACTCGGTAGCGTAACACAGAACATTAGGTCCTACATACACATCGTCTTGCTCTAGGCCATCTCCTACCCAAAAAATATCCCCCTTCCCTTTACATAGTTTACATGGCGGCCAGAATAGTGTAGTCGGTACAGCAACTTGCTACGAACTGGGTAGTTAGGGTTTTGAATCCCGTGGGGGCGAGATTTTTCGCAACCATTTACATCGGCCCCGAGGCCCACCCAGCCTCCTTTACAATGGGTATCGGGGCGCTTTCCCGGATAAAGCGGCCGGGGCGTGGCGTTTACCAACCCCCCCCCCCCAATCTAGCGCCGAGGTTAAGGATGAGTAGAGCTATACTTCTACTGTCCCTCGAACTGCGTGGCATGTTATGGGGTAACCGTTACCTTTACCTTACATAGTTTACGTAGGTAATCCGAATAGTGGCAACCCCAACCATATACTTACAACTTGACTAATTTTGTTACGTCAGAATGTTTTATTATGCATTCGGCCTGCGACTGATAAATACGAATGCCACACTCGGTGACTACAGGCCTATGCAGTATATCGTTTCTACATGAAAGTGGTGTTAGAGCGATGTTGATGCAGGCTGGAATCGCCAATCTTTTTCTAACTTCAGAATATTTATTGTTAATATGATTTTATTAAATGTACGCTTATATCAGCTTAGAATCTTTGATTTTATTAATGTATTTACGTCATAGGACGTTCCATAACAGTTGGATTATAGTTTTCAAAAGTGCCGACTACTTTAAATGTTTATTAATTGCCCACGATTAATTCTTAGGCCCTATGACAGCCAGACTTCCCTGCATGTCGCGATTAACAAGCACATTAACACCCATGTTGTCTTATACCTTTTTCGCATGAAGGGCCTATATCTAGAGAATACTATGTCCATTCATCCTCACCACAGCTCGCCCGGGTGGCGTATAAAATTTCTGTTCTGCGTGTTCTGAATCTGTGTATATTTGGCCCATGACTGTCAGTTACTCTATTTTGCACGACACATTGCAAGTTCTTCAAACGTATCGTCGTGCTAAAAATGTGTCTACGACCCACATTATACAAAAATGGAAATGTTACTAAACGTTAAAGGTCAATGGTTACTTTTATGAACCACCAGCTGTAACATTCATTCTACGTTCTGCCCACACAGTGCATTTATGTGTTGTGTATGGATCTCAGAACAAACAGCGATTATTTCCCTGTACAAGATTAACTGATTTGTTTTTATAACCGAGACGGAGTGTGTTTACTGCGCGGTAAGCACTGGATCTTTCAATGTAGTACATATTGTTCGTAGTACTTAAATTTGATCGCGTTGAGAAGGCTTCATTTTGTCGAAAATTTTGAAGTTACAAAGTTAGTGTTGGGAAGGGCTGCGCCCTCCAAACTCCAAACTCGGCTCACATGCTCGACTTCTTTCCTCTGCTGCACACTCCCAACAGTCCACTCCGAGCACGCTACCTTCTTCACTACCCAAATCTTTACCTTGTTTCCTGCCTACCTTTACCAGAAGGACGAACGGGCGCTCCATGGGGAACCTTCAAATCAGTAAACTTTCTCCTACCCCCTCGTAATAATATGAACTGCATTGCCTCTCACTAGTTCCCCCTGTTTCTTCTCCCTCTCGCTGTCTTTCTTAGTCTTTAGAGGATTAAAATTCGTACCTTTAGTTTGAAATACTTCTTACAGACCGTTGGTACCTGTCAACATAAGCATAAAGTGTCATAACGCACAGGATGATAATTTTCCAAAAATTTCGGCGAGACCCTCATCTGAGACTCAAATAATTCCGAAACATATGAATGTTAAGACTAATGAAATAAGTAAAGTTTTCAAATAAATTCCCTTCATTCTCATAAACGTTGCTTCCTTATTCACTTACTACTTATTTTATTCTATTTTTCTCCATTTAACGTAAAGTAAATATGCATCCCCCCCCATGTAGGTATATGGTGGAGTAGATGTATGTAGATATCTTCACGCATTCTTAACCTCCACAGCTTCAGACTTCAGCCGCCTTACCGCCCACAGAATTAACCCACGGTATCCGTTGAGACTGGAAGGCTCCAGAGCCGATGTAGAAGATTTGGAGAACAGGAAACTTGTTTGCCCCTGCCCGGAAGTGAGCCCCATTTCCTCGGTCGGCCAGCCTGTAGCCTTAATCGCTATACCGAATAAGCTATCCTGACTACCAAACTCCAGCCTTTCATCACTTTCATTGGTATTGCTTTCTTAATTCCTTATCTTTTTAGACACGTTTGCAGACTTGTCAACCTCGTCATGTCTGTCTGTCCGCGTGGAACAGCTCGGCTCTCACTTGACGGATTTTCGTGAAATTTCATGCTTGAGGATTTTTAAAAAAATCTGTCGAGAAAATTCAAGTTTATTAAAACCTGACATGAACAACGGGTGCTATGTAAATTTATGATAATATCTCGGCGAATTGTCTAAGAATGAGAAATGTTTCAGACAAACGTTGTAGAGAAAATCATAACACAAATTTTATATTCAATAACTTTTTTTAAATCGTGCCACTTATGAGATAATGTGGCAAAATATGGTACAGCCGGACAGGCCATTGGTGGCAATACAATGCGGCGCAGAAAAGATGCGATTTGCATGCCTCATAACTATGGCAAGAACACAGACACACACTTATAATATACATTGCTTCATAATTTATTAATTTCGTCTGATCTCACAAAATGTTTTACGCAACAATTACAAAACTAGAAACTACGCAACGACTTAAGTGTCATTACGATCTGTTTAGCCAAATTGTACGTCTAAAGAAGGCCATGGAGTCAAGCAACATTCTTTTGTTTCAATGCAGCACCGCACACTTTACATGACGACCTGCATACCTTTTATTGTTACCGGCGACATAAATTTGCCATAAAAGCATTGATGTGTAACATTCAATATTTTTTTTATGTAGTTTATAGTGACATGTATCTCAGCAACACACAGAGAATGCATTTTTGCTTTCCCCTGCGACAATTGTTACGCGAACGCTCCACAGTGTTACGTTATACGTACATTGCCTATCTTCTTTCCTTTCTTTCTTCTTTGTTTCCTTCTCTGGATTTCACCACCACACTCTTGTGTCGCCTTCATCTGATTGACACAGATGTATCAGTCCTCCGCCCACAGCTCCACAAGCGGCGTGGGAGGAGAGGTAATCCTATTGAAGTTTTGTAAGGTAATCCTATGATGCAACAGTGCAGGTATCCAAATACCAAAGCCTCCTGCCTTTTTAAACATGATAATGTATTGAACTTATCCACTTTCAGTACAGTATTTTTTAACATATATATTTTGGTCATGAAACCCCTAGCAGGGATTCTATAGAGATTATTGTATTAGGAGGAATTTGGCACAATGGGCATTCTATCTAATGTTTTCTTGAATGAAGGTTGCATGGGCAATATTACAGGCTTTTACTGTTGGGTAAATATACATTTAGATCACACAAAGCTCTTTAGCCAGTTACGTACTACGAGGTAGCCTACTTGTAGTTCCAATCACCACTACGTTATATTACACCCCAGGCTTTGGAATAATTTCATTTCAGCATTAAACGTGGCTAGTATGGCTTTTCTAGCTTCGTACTCCAATGCACAAGTTCCTTGTTTAGATCTATACATCAAATTAATCATAACATTTTAATATGCATTCATATCACATTATTAACCCTATGGTACCTAGCAGTTACTTTATGTATTACCAGGTTTAACGTTAAAATAGTCTACGTTCTGCCCGCATAGTGCATTTGTGTGTTTTGTATGGGTCTCAGTCAGTGGCTGCGTCGTTTAAGGCGAGGGTCTGCGGCCGCTCGCTTGCTGGGATTGTGGGTTAGAATCCCACCGGAGGCATGGATGTCTCTCTCTTGTGAGTGTTGTGTGTTGTCAGGTAGAGGTCTCTGCGACGGGCTTGTCACTCGTCCAGAGGAGTCCTACCGAGTGTGGTGTGTCTAAAGTGTGATTGCGAAGCCCACTAGGGCTGTCGAGCCATTGGAAGAAAAAGAAGATATGGATCTCAGAACAAGCAGCGCTTGCTTGTCGATACACCACTAACTGTTTGGTTTTTATAACCTAGATGGAGATTGTTTACTGCGCGGTACGAGCTGAATGTTTAATTCACGTTTACGGGATGGTTCCCAAGATTCCAAGTTGCTACCTCATGCTTCTCATGCAGCCCGCCTGATTTAAGTTTATCATAAATAATCCCCTTGCTTTAAAGTAAAAGATAATAAAATTAAATCTTCAAATTATGCGCTTTACATAGACGATAAATTAAAATTTCGCGGCCTTTATTTAAAACTACTGCTGTCACCATTCTAACGTTTCTTCATACATTTTCATACTGCTACTATCAGCAGAAGGAGCGGGCGATGCCTGGGAACTTTCTAACAAGTAAAGCTTATTTTCTCCACAAATAAAAGTGTCTCTTACTACTCTCTTGCTCTTCACTTTCTTCTCTCTCTTTTGCCGGGATTGTCGTTTCGAATCCCACTCGTCACAGGGTGTAGCAGAAATGTGTCCTGACTTGTTCCGCTCTAACTACAGTGTGTTAGTGCGGGGAGGACTCGGATGACGTAGGTCTACATTCAGAACATCAGGGAAGAGTACTGTTGTTGAGCTAAGCTTCTCTGTTGTTATTGCATTGCTCGTCTTTAAAGGGCTCGGACAGAACTTTACATAAAATTAGTTGTTAGAGGTTTATTGATGGAGCTATCACAAGATTGAGGGAATAATTGTAAATGTCATGTAAGTTATGCCTGATTATTAGCCTATATACTTAAGAGAGAGAAAGCAGCAGAACAATAACAAGCTAGGCAATGTACGTATAACGTAATACTGCGGCGCGTTCGTGCAACCCTTTTGCAGTGGAAAAACAGAATGCATAACAATGCTTTTATAACAAATTTGTGTCACCCGCAACAGTGAAAATTATACGTATCACTTTTTGAAAGAAATTATATTCCAAATAATTAGCACTTTTTCACACATTACATTTGATGCCGTTGGTCCGGCATCGCGATTGTAATTTTTTACATAGGTATGACAGTTTCACAGGAACTTTCTGCCTCCATTTTCAGGGTAAAGAGTGGCTTTGGTATCTGTCTGTGACACTACAAGGCGTTACATTACTGAATTACTCAGTTATGAAATCAGCTTCTGCCTTGCTAAGATGAATGGAACTTTTATATTGAAAAGTGGGACGAGGGATAAAGGCCAGTGGGTTATACATTCGTTGCTCTTTCACATATGTCGTTGTCTGTGACTTCATGTGTTCTGTATTAGCATCAGTCCCGTTGTAATTTGTACTAAAATGTGTTGCGGATAACGTGCTTGTGCACGCTATGAAGGCACATGGAGGAGTGGCGTTACATCTCCATGTATTCTGAATCTTGGCACTAGATGTGAATGGTCACTTTTCGCCCTACCTCTGTACCCATCGCATAGAAGGCTGGGCTGTCCCTAGTTACTGTACCGATTACGCTATCAAAATTATTGCACTAGACAAAACTGTTTTAGGCGCTTTTGCAAAATAGCGAAAAGCGACTGTTAGCGTCGTCATGTCCTTCAGTCTGTCTGTCTGCATGGAACAACTCGGCTGCCACTGAATGGAATTTCATAAAAATTTCAAATTTTGGTATTTTTCGAAAACCTGTCGAGAATATTCAAGTTTTATTAAAATCTGATAAGAGTAACAGGTACCTTACATGAAGACATATGTAAGTTTATAATAATATCTCCCTCAGTTCTTAGAATGAGAAATGTTTTAGACAAACTTTTAGAGAAAATCAAAACACACTTTTATGTTCAATAACATTTTTTCGAAAATTGTGCCGTTTATGATATAATGTGGAAAAATATTGTACAGTCAGTTAGGCCACAGATGACAATATAAAACGGCGCATGAGCTAATGCTAATAATAATAATAATAATAATATAATAATAATAATAAGAGAGAAAAAGACAGTCGATCACAACTAAGCACTTATAGAGAGAGAATTAAATTTTATAATGTAAGAGAATGTATGTATTAATGTACTATGCTGCTATCTAAAGGTACACTATGAAGTTTTTTTTGGGGGGGGGGGAGGGGGAATGCGCACTTGTTCATTGTCATTTATTTCTGTCATCTGCTGCTGTTCGTTATGAACTTAGTAGGGGTGACTATTGACAGAGAATATAACGGAAAAATATTGCAATATACGCTGTATATCTAAACGGGGTTTATATTTTGTATAATATGAATGTTTGTGCGATCACCTTTTATTTTGTGTGTGTGATTTTAGACTCGACAACATATCTGAGCTTTTTGCTGGCCGAATTACGGGTTAAATTTGACTGGTAGGAAATAAATGAAATTGTCCTTAACACTTTTGGTGTGAACTACCGGATACTAATTTTAGTCGAACATGTTCAGTTGTTATTTTGAAATTGCTTACTCCTTGCCTTTCAACTTATTTTCTTACTAAATCAACTAAATAACCGACAAATATCACGAATGTAATCTATCATATTTTAGATAGTTTTAATACTTGGTGTAAGAACTCCCTGAGGATAGCACGGTAGTGCCGAAACATGTTGCAGTGATAAAGACTATGCTATTGTGTATGTTGTATGTGCATTTAGTTGGGTTAGTTAAATAAAGTATAGTCAGTAGTTTCGCAGACAAAACATGCGAACCGATGAGCAGTTCTTGCGCTGTGCAACAATCAAAGTGTAATTGTATCCGAAAGGTAAAATTTCCGTTTGAATATTTCACCCCGGCATCGACTCGTGTCCGAGTGTGACTGATTCAGTGCGCCTGCTCTGTAATTTGGCGGGAGGGTCGCCTCTGCCGGTGCGATATTGATCGACTGTCCCCTCCTGTTGCAACATGGCAATTACAAGCACAGCGAACAGATTCTCGAGTCGGACAAAACCAGCAGCAGTCCCCCCCGTCCACCTTCCGCCCCAAATTTATGCCCGTAACGTTTTCCATTAACGTATTATTATTTTTTATTATAACAGTCGTGGTGTAGGCTAAGGCGGACAAAAATATTAAAAGGTGTCTTAGAAACGTGGAATTAGAATTGAAATTTAGGGAAACTTATTTGACCAGATGTGTAACTATGACCGTTTCAAAATCGACCCAAAAACATTAAATTATTTAAGTATTTATTTCGCACACTTGTCGAAGTTAGGCTTCCTTCTGGCCTATATGAATTCATGAGCCATTATTTATCGCCTTCACGGGATGCACAAATTAACATTTTTCACTCAATGTGTTACTATTATTATTATTATTATTATTATTATTATTGTAAGGGGCGCTTCTTTTATCGTCGCACCGAGTAGGCAGCTTTATCGCATAGAAAGCCTGCATGTGCCGGGACAGCTCAGGATAGCTGCGGTGATCAGGTAACGATAAAGAAAAGCACTGTGGTATTACTATAGGCTTGGTACTAGTATTAACATTCGTATTAGTGTAGATTCCGAGTCATAAAATGTGGAATTCCGTACGAGTTAATACATGAAACAGTATCAAGACTTGCCTCAGCAAAACTGCCAGAACGATCTGAGTTAACATTAGTTACTTGTTGATGAAAACATTATCGAATTTCGCCCCTTTTAAACAAAATACTGGAGAAACCGATGATGTTTTATTGAAGATTACTGTCCTAGGTGTATTATTTACTGTGGGAAATAGTGTTTGAGTTCTCGTCTGTTCAATTAAGTCGTGTTTCCCAGGAACCTCGGACAAACAAGGATTAGGCTGTTTGTATGGCTGTCAGCAAAGTAACACTGTGCACGTGTTCTGTGTTTCAGCTCCGGATGGCCAGCAGCCTTCAGCACCACCATGTGAATTCCTCCGTCACAGGAAGATGCCATGGAGGACCTCAACGCGTCGGTCTCTCACTGCAAGTAGGACCCCTATCGCACCCCGCAGCACCCTTCCTATCCTAGCATATTCCGGACAGACGATAAAAGTAAAACTGCCTGTCTGTAAGTACCATGCCATAGGGGATATAGATGAATAGCTCCCTCATTCAACACATTGGCTGGAGATGGAAATGGGTAGTCAGTTTTACGTTTAGGCCGTGTTGTCTCTGGGAGAAAAGCCCACGGTAATCGGGTAAAGAATGAGTCGGCCCCGGGAACGTCTGAACCTAGTGGTCTCGGAGATGACAAAACCTACCGGGCAATCCCTCCCTGCACAGGAATGAATCCCAACAAGAACAAGAAGAAACAAGGCCTTACTAATATAAAATTTATAAGAAATTCTTTAGTTAACACAAGAAGAATATGAACAGCGGCAGTGGACACAACCGTCCAAAACGTGACTGCCGGATTGAGACACATCGACACGACAGCCATCACTGTACTGACCCAGACGAGAAGCAACCAGATGGAGACACATCTACACGGCAACCATCACCATACTGAACCATACAACAAGAGACTACACAACAATGTTAGTTGAAGCCACATCTACACGATGACAAACAACTTACTGAACCGAAAAATATTTCAAGAGCGTCGGGAAATTCTCATGCAACTGTCTGCTAAAATCAACAAGTTCCCCGATGGGCACTGGAGTTGCTCGAGAATGCAGTTGTGAGGAAAATATTGGGACTTAAGAACGTAACAGGAGAATAAAGAAACTTACATAATCATGAGCTTCGTAACTTGCACTCTTACCCAAGTACCTCGGGGATCATTAAATGAAAGAGAATGGCGTGCGTCGAAAGGAATACCCATGGTGAAGGAGAGATTTATATAAACTGTTTTAGCAGGAAAGCCTGAAGCAAACCACTTAGAAAGCTGAGGCGTTGATAAGAGAATGTTATTAAAATGTATGTTAAGAAAGAGTAAGAAATAAAAAATAGATTCCAGTGGCTCAGTGACAGGCTGTTTTGAACAAGACGAATAGCCTCCCAGTTCCATAAAATGCGGGAAATTATTTGACCAGCTGAGTGAAAGTCAGCTTCTCAAGAAGAACCGTGCTCCAGGTTCCTGGAAGGGAAAATAATTTAACAATAGGATTTGGCACAAGAATGGGTAAATCGACAGGCAGCATGAAAGACAAAACGAGCCCTCATGGACCACAAAAACTCAGTAGCTGCGGCAGTCTGTCTGCTGTACTGACGAAGCTGCCCTGATTCATGTAATATGTTGATTCTCAGTGCTTGTCTGCTTCAAACAATAACGGTAAAAATACATGCCAACAAAAACGAATTCAATGGGCAAAGTGATGTTAGTTAGATGACAAAGGTTTGACTACTAGCGGGGTCAGGGTTGTCTTCGCATCTACGGACATAACTTCTATTTCACTCAAGCCTCCTGTAAACAGAGTATCGGCCGATCTAGCCCTGTGGAAAAAGAGTCGTGACATGTTGATCTTGACTGTCATATAGTAGTCGAGCCTTCGTTCCTTATTCGTCGTAGTTGTGCTGTCTCTTCGCTGAGGTGCATATTTAACACTTTGTACCAGAGTGGTAACTATGTATACCGATTGCGTTAACTATAAAGGACATGAAATTGCTTCAGCATAGTTTATTTATGAGGTTCATTTGATTTTCAGAAAGAACGGTGTTTGTTTCCCAGAAATAACTAGCCAATTTATCTTTGTAATGGAGACGTAGACTGTTTTCGTAGACGTAAGAACCTACATCTAAAATACTGTTTATATGAGCTTCGTCATATAAAGAGTTAACTGGGTAGGATCTCACGAACTCTTTAGCCCGGGCTATATTTGCTTTACTTGTCAATAACATCCAGAGTGGCTACTAGTTTAAACGCTCAGATTGAGGCATTAAATAAAATGTTGGCCTCTAAAAAGGACTCATAACTAGGATTCTAATTATAACCAAGATGTATATCAGTACTTCTACATCACTTCAACATCCGTGGCTACCGTATGCATAGTGGTGCAAAAGCCACTTGACACATGGTACAACGCGTTAAAGATCGAGTGCCAAGTGACTTTTGCGCCACCCTCTGTATTAGAAAGCTTGCGAAGAAAATTTCGTGGTATCGTCTTATGTTCTCTGTTACGTTCGCTGTAGGAAGCAGGAAATAGAAAACAAGCAGAAGAGATGCATTGTACGGCACAGGCTATAGGCTGTTAGAAAGCACTCGTTGCGGTAAACCTTTGTGACGTGAAATTGAAAGCCACTGCTGTAGTGTACATGAAAAGTAGACGAGCTGAGTTAAAGATTTATTACGTTATTTCATTATCATGACACACAAATGTAGTCAAAATTATAACACTATGGAGAGGCCTCTGGAAATTATAAATTATTCGTAACTGATCGAACTATTTCTGTGTAATGTTCAGTAGGAGGCCTACTGGTTTGCAGTAAGTGCTAACTGACTGGTTCACTGAAGTGCACTGGTTTGTCGCTACTGTTGCCACAATAATTATTGTGCTAAATACTGACAAATTTAAAAGAAATTGTGGAATTTTAGGAAGTGGTAGCAGCATATTGTCAGTATCTCTAGGCCCCATTTTAACCAATACATCTCTGTAGTTACTAGAGAAATATAATGTTTAAGGGGACAGCACTGAAATAACAAATAAAGTCATGTTTTTATATATATTAAGTCTTCACTGTTTACTGCTCAGTGCGCAGTACTGTTGCCTTCCTCCTCATCGGGAAAGTCGCTAACAAGATCCAAGAAAGTCTCCATTCTAAAGAATACAATCAGGAAAATGGAATAAAATTGTAAAAAATAAGAAACGGGAAAAAACCTAGTCCGGGACATAAGTGAATATTCCCGAAAATCCGGGAGGAATTGTCACCTTACTCTAGTACTGCTGTACGAAAATTAAGCTCAGTATAAAATGCAGAAGGCTTTAAGACCTGTGTGTGCCCGTAGCTTATGTACGCAGCTTTGTTCGATTTTGTGCAACAAAATGTATGAAAAACTGTTGCCGTTTTTAATTACGTCAACTTTACAGCAGTTAACTTATATTTGGGATACGTACATATGTAAAATCGTAAAGCAAGAAATTGGGAAGTAGCCTACTACAGTTGTAGAAGACGTAGAAATATTATACTTCTTCACAGTATCTGCCGCAATGAGATCTTAGATCGATATTAGTTTTTCATGCGTTTTGTCATACAAATATTTATTATTACAAGAAACCTTTTAAAATATGCTTGTACTGATCTGCAAATTCCTTTATCCGAATACAGTGGCACAAATGAGAACAGGAATCAATTACTTATCCGTTGTACCATTGCACTGCTTTGCGTGTGATTTGTTTGGCGAAGTGTTTGCTGCAACTGGCGAAATTCTCGCGGTCTGAGTGACTCATTCTTTGATCTCTCGGGCTCACAGCAAACTCCAGAGTTTTCTGTCTGTGCAGACACACAATGCTCAAAAGTAGCTACTGAGTAGGGATTTGTTGCTTAATGGGAGAGGGTCTGCGGTGGGAAAAAGAACTGTCGAGGAGCAGATTTGCAATTAAAATAGACGAAGTAACAAACTGAGAAAATTACGTCACGAGTTTCACAAATTTGCTCAACCTAATATTTTAATGTGACCCCAAGATCTTACAGGCATATTCTACATACATTAGGTCCCCTACTGATCCTATAATCCTATTTTGGGCACCTGGACCACGCAAAATAAAACTGAAGCTACATTATACGTCCTGTAGTCTTATATGGGCCTCTTCAAACACACTTAACCCCTCAGCGACGGAGGGCATTTAATTTCCAACATACTCCAGGGACGGAGGAGATTTAAATCCCTAATGACGAAAATGCAACTGTCGTTTCAAAAAAATAATAGTCGCAAACTAAAGATCCGATTTTTCTCAAATTTTAACAGAATAGTCTTAAGACTATGTAGATGCAATATAATAATTATCATTACCTTAGTAATTGAGCTTCGTGTGGTACAGCTCAAAGCAATCTTCTAAACAAAGGCCCACATCACAGTTTTGGCAGCAGTACACTGAAGTTTTCTTTTTTCCGTGCTTTGAACACACTACACACCTCCTCTGGGGTTTTGATTTTTCAGTTTTGGGTGCCACTTTTCTGAGAAAATGTCTTTCCGTGAGCCTTGGTACTGTGTTATCAGACGCGTGTCGCCCCGGTACACTCTGTTCGCCCGCAGCACGTGCATATTTTATAAACAAACCTTCCACTAACTGTATTCTGAATGAGAGCTGCTCTATATTTCTTCCCGTGACTTGTCTATAAACAACAATCGAATTGAGAACTGTTGAGTTCAGTAGCCTTTTGAAAAGTTTTAGGTACCATTTCGTCATCTTCTTTCTCTCAACCACGTACATATGGAGCAACTGGTCCTTCAAGTCGACTCCCCCCATGTTGTGATTATAATCAATCACACACAAAGGCTTCTCTGTTTCCTTTCCCCTCTTATAAACCCTCTGCGTGTCTGCACTGTGGTATGTGGACACCATAGTTACACTTCTTTTGTCGCACCACTTTAACACTGTGACTGGACCCGAATGTCTCGCTATGATTTCACCCTTCTTCAGTTTCTTATCTTTTACTTCCTTGGGCACGTTCTTCCTGTTCAGTTTGAGTGTGCCTACACAATCAGTGGAATATTTGACTTTTAGCTGCCGTGCTAATTCTGGACTGTTGTAAAAGTTATCTATCCACAGTGTATGTCCACGACCTAACAAGGGTTCTAACAGTTTCAATACAATGGCTGCTGTTTTGGGGGTTTCTGGCGTGATCAAACTCGATTCTAGCACAGTATTTTTTCCTGTATATACAAGAAAACACCACAAATATCCTGTCGTTGATTCGCACAGTTCAAAAGTTTTTATTCCGAACTTTGAAGCCTTTAGTGGTAGGTACTGCCTAAATGACAGACGCCCCTTCCAGAGTGTCAGACTTTCATCAATGGCAATGTTTTGGTTTGGTAGATATAGGGTTTGAAATTTTTTGTTCAAATGACATATCACAGGATAAATTTTGAACAATTTTGGAGGTCCTTGGAATGTTGGTAAGCTTTCATTGTCTATAAAATGCAAAAATTTACAAATCAATTCAAATCTTTCTCTCCTAATCACATCGGCAAATCCAGGTGTTGATATTACCCTTTTTTTCGAAAAGTATGACCTCGCAGTTGGTTTTTGCACAATGCCCATCAGTAAAAACAGACCTAAAACAGTGTAAATTTCATTTTCCGTGACAGGTGTCCATGATCTTACAAGTGAACGAAATGGGAAAAGATTGCCTCGCGCGTTCTTGTATTGTTCTGCATACCTATTAGTTTCTATAACAATTTGTTGTATGATTTCTTTGTCAAAAAATAACTCGAAACATTCAACAATATCACTTACATTTTCTGCACCATTTCTGGGTCCAAAATCACAACTAAATACTTCTCTGTGTCCTGTGTAATTATCCATAGCCTCCCACACGAAATCTTGGTGCAAGATTTCCTCTTCATCAACACTGTCGTCATTTATGACTGCATCTGCTAGAGCTACATCATCAACTTCATTATCACTACTGCTACCACTGTCACTACTACTGTCACTGAAACTTTCATCTGATTTGTACACAATTGCTTGCACTTCACTGTCTGTCAAACCTTTCCCTGCCATGGTTACGCCCCCAGAATCACTCCTAAGTCAACTGCTGAAGCTAGCGCACTGACCGTGAAAAGATGCAGGGGAAAAACCAGTAAATACAAAACAAACTACGCTGAACGATATACCAAATGAGAGGTTGATTCATACTCTGTCGATCTACGCATGGAAATGACACATGATTTCTGTTTAGACTTCAAGGGAGCAGCACAAATCAAGTCTTTGTAGCGCCCGAGTGGAAGGTGACGAAATTATTTGAAGCCACAGATATGCAGTCAAGCGCGTATGAATTGCATCATTCTCATACTATAAGAAAGCTAAGATCTTCAGCTACAAATATATGTTGTTCAGCCCGTAGCTTTCTTTATTTCAGTTTGAGAACAAGCGAAAGGTCTCTGAGAGTGAGCGTTTTTGAGCGGATAAGGTGAACATTTTTCATAGGACAATTTACTCGTGAATAGATAATGTTACATTCTAGATATAGAATTTATACCATTATATCCTGAAAGCACAGTTCTTAAACTGTAAAGAGAAACCACTCGCACTTCGATAGCACTAAATCTCTGCTTGTGAGAGGAGATTGAATCCAACCATGCAAGGGTCTATACGACGTATAGAGGCCGGCAGCATGTGAAGAAACGGAGGTCTATACCACGTATAGAGGACGTCGCTGAAGGGTTAATGAGGTGTGCTGCAGATCCCATAGTATTATACGGACCCCACTAAAGTAAGTGGTGACCTTTGCCGCCGTCCCACAGTCCCATTCGTGCCTCTGGACTGACAGGCATCCAGCTTAATCCCTGACGCGCGTGCTGTGATGGGAACCGTCCGGCTGCTGGTGCCGGCAACCTTCGGCACACCAGCTGTTCCACACGCTGAACGGCCGGACGTATATTAGGGAAGAGGTTCAAATATTCTCATAAATATGAGGTGACATCAGAAGTGTGTTCTTTTTTCAAATTCTACTCATCTTCTGTCATCCTTTCCCTCTACCCTCTTTCGTAGTTTTGTTCTTCTACCCTTTCTTTCTGCGATTCTTGTCTTCCTTTCCATGTAAGGACTACTGCCACCGGGTGAAAACCCAATTGCAGTAAAATAATAATAATAATAATAATAATAATAATAATAATCACACTACCACAGGCTTCCAAACAGGAGTGGATGCAGTGACGATCGTTCTTTAACATTCGCTTCCAGGTCTCTTTCGCCTCTGGCTAAGGTGCGCATTCAGAATTTTTCATTGGGGGGGGACTAACCCTGAGGGCATGTATAATTTGTTTGATTTAGTCACCTGTTATAAATCACAAGCTCTAATCTTATTTTTTAATTTTTATAAGATTTCCTAAGTTCTTTATTTCATTTCCCAAAAATCTGATATACTACTCATCAGCCGACTTCAGATGAAAGGTAAATCACGTAAAACGTTTGATATTATCGTATCTACAAAATCTGTGTTTTTAAAATTTTGATCTGAGGGGAGGAGTTGCAGCCCGGCAACCAGACCCCCCCCCCCCCCGAGTGCATCCCTGCTCTCGTTGCATTAATGCATATATGTATGTCATTTTAGTAACGTTCAATGCATTCATTCCATATGATTCCATTTTATGTAATCACCTGTAATCGTATTTACAGTCTGTTTACATATTTATATGTGGCTTCATGAAGTCACTCGCGGTAACAATGACTCGTGTGTACTGCTGCCTCATCTCCTCCTGCTATTCTTTCTCATGAACCCTGTTTCAGGTCAGATACATAAGCGTACCCGTTGTTATACACTCGTCTCTTTTCTTCTTGCTTATAAAACATGTTTTTATTGCCGTGCTCCATTTTATAATTTATTCTTAGTCAATGCCATTGATTTAGCTCTAATTTTGCCTTCGATACGTCCCTTGGAGTGCTGCCCTGCTTTCTTTAGACCAAAGCCAAACAAATCGTAAAGGTGGAAGAACATCAGTGAGAAGCTTGGTACCACTGGCAGCGCAAACGCAAATTATGCCGATTGATACTGTGACTATTGAAAGTAAATAGCCTGATAGCCATTGGTTTTAACATTCTGTCAAATACAACACCTTTCGTTAGCTGATTTTCACTGACCCAATATGCTTTGTTCTTACACATATTGATGATAATTACATAAGACAGATATGGAGACTATTTTACTCCCGACTGAGCAATGCAGAGCGGGCGGCTTCATCGTTCGCTATGCTGCAACGATGTCGTCCGCTCTACGGTGCGCAGTCCGGGGATAAAAATACTCTATGTTTAACCCGTGCACAGGTTTGTTATGGTAATACTGTGCACTCATAATGTACCTAAAAATTATAAGCTTAAATATCAGTTGACAGCACATTAATTACATATTTTATGCGATGATTTCAGTTTCTACGTTAACAATACCTACACCAGATTTAAACTTGATTAATCCGTTTTAATTACTTAAATTATCAGATACTATCCACATGCTGTACAACTCTTAATATTTTTCTAAATTTACGTAACCCTTGAGAATGAACCAACTGGTTCAAAACATAAAAATGAATAACAAATAGTAAAAAGTGTTGTATTTGACGGAAGGTTATGACATGTCAGTCAATAATATAACGGTATGGCATTGAACATCAAAGGCTGTGTCATTTTAGTAGTTTGTAAATTTTAATATCGTTTACCCTTTTCAATCATGAATTTAACTCGCGTTCCACGTTGGAAAATCCGGGGTGCCGTGTATCCAAAATCAACAGTCCCCTCTCCCAACATCGAGTAAGCTGGCTCAAGCTCTAACGCTTCTGACTTATGCTGGAGATTTCTGGTTCGAATCTCGCTTGACACACCGACTATTGTATGGATGTCCGTTATTTTCTTTAGTTTCTTTATGCAAGTGTATCTTAGTCAATTTAGCTAATCAGCAGTGCGTTGTTTTAAGGAATGTTAATTCTATAGGACTTTCAGCATATAGCAATTTTAAAATAAACTGAAATAAGTCAGTAATTGTGGAGTATTAAAAGTAAAAATATAACCAATGAAAATAAACGAAAGTACATGAAATTGCCCTTTACACAAGCCTGACGATATCTCCAAAATCTGACAATATGTGATTTTAAATTTGGTGGCATCGGCAGCTTCATATGCTTGGGAAATGTTGTACATAATGAAATCAGAATGTGGACTGATATTCACTCCAAAATCATGACAGCAAACTTGCATGCGTAAGACACATTAAACTCCTCAGGTCCAAATTCTTGTTCCAAAATACTAAACTAAAACTATATAAATCTCTAGCACGACCCATCCAGACCTATGCGTCAGAACTTGGACAATGGCCACGGAGGAAACGAACGCGCTCAGAATATTTGAACGGAAGATTGGAAGGAAAATATATGGACCCGTAGAAGAAGAAGGACGCTGAAGAAAGGGGAAGACATGATAAAATTTATAAAATCCCTCCGGCACAGATGGTGTGGTCATGGTGAAAGAATGCAAAAACAAAAACTGCCCAAACAAATTGCAACTGCTAAAATGGAAGGAACAAGGAAAAGAAGACCGGGTAAAAGATGGAGAGATGAGGTTGAAGAGGATTTAAACATAATGGGAATAAAAAAACACGCAGGCAATGATCAGAGACCGTCGGGAATAGAGTAAGATTGTTGGAGCCCAAGGTCGACAACGGAATATAGTGCTTGAGAACGAGGAGGAGGAGAAGAAGAAGATGAAGAACCACAAGAAGATAAGCAAAAGTCCTCAACCGTTAAGTCTACTTATTTGCTACCGAACTCCGCTACCGACCCTTTGTCTCTCCCCCTAGATCGCTGGACAAGTATGCAAAGTTGTGAAAGTGAATTCAAATGACAAATTACCGTCTGTTAGCCATGCCATTTGCCTTTCATATGGTTATTCGAGCCGTGCAGAATAATAACGCTTGACTGTGAAATGGTCTTCATTAGCATGCTTGCTATTACATTGTTGTTACAAAATTCGTCGAAATGCTCAGCATGGAGAATGGGCATTATTGAACGTTTTAATGGAACTAATGGGTTCGTTCTGCTAAAAACTTATCGCTCTGAAATAATTGGCTTCTGATCAGCCGTAGTAGTATAAAACAAATGTAGAAAAATGTGTTCCAGTTTGGAGGTACTTATGTGCGATTTGTGTTACATTTCGAACGCTACTGTTGGCAGAATACACCAAAGTGAAATTTAATGTTTCTAAACACATAGGTTTAGTTGAAGTGAAAACTTGTTATGAAAATTAGATAGTATTCTGATTCGTTACGTAATTTGTAATGAAGACGAACCATACAATTAGATTAAGAATAACTTATTTTAAACTTCCGTGATATTTAAATGAATAAAGAAATTAATAAAATATTAACATCAGTTTATCATGTCTGCCGAGTGAAGGCTATACAGATAAGCTGGCATAAACACTTTATAACATAAATTTTACTAGTGATTACAATGACGGTTAAATTATGTCGCAGCATAATCGTAGAGATCATTTATGAATTCATTGTTTGTTTATTATGTATTTATTTATATTATATATATATATATACATTCAACCCTGTTTCAAATAAAGTCAGCGTTCTTATTTGAGTCTGTGTTATGTTAAGCTTCTATTTTTCTGTATCTTGACTTGGTTTTTAATAAATTGCATACAGTTTATAATCTACCAACATCTCTATTGGTTATTGAAAAATGTTGTCTAACCTGCAGAGGTTGTTTAAATATAAGCGAGGTAAGGCTGATGTATAGCTAAGTTAAATAGGAGGGAATGCAGACTACGATACCGCTCCACATACCAAAGACGCGTTTTCCCATTACTCTTAACACAAGGAAACCCCCAGGATAAGCCTTTCCTCCGCTGAATCGCCCTGCATTCTTCAAGTCACGTGCAATAATGTCGCTTCGATATGTTTCATAGGCTATGTGTGCGAAATTCCTTTCTCAAACGGCACAATAATCCTTTAGTGGCACTATACGAATTTGTCAGGTTACTGAAATAGACTGTATAATTCAGCCACAAGAGACCAAACAAAGTTTCTTCTTCTTATTATTATTATTATTCATGCCGTGCATTATTTGATAAACTGTTTTATTATAACCAATTAAATGCACAATGTCAATATGAAATTTTGCAATTAAAACATTGCATCTCCATATTGAGGCTTTCTTTTATACAATTTCTCTTTGACGTTCTTATAGTGACGGACATCTCTTGCCTGTTGGGC
Source organism: Reticulitermes speratus (assembly GCA_021186555.1). Classification (NCBI taxonomy): domain Eukaryota; kingdom Metazoa; phylum Arthropoda; class Insecta; order Blattodea; family Rhinotermitidae; genus Reticulitermes; species Reticulitermes speratus. The sequence continues at coordinate 11,443,708 of JAJKFL010000009.1, forward strand.
ATTAATAAATTTAATACTATTATTCATTCCGTGCATTATTTGATGATGATAATAATAATAAAAATAAGATAATGCGATTTTGCGCACACAAAATATTAGTGGCAAGATATTTTGGAAAGTGCATACTTTTAAAACAAAGATGGAGCTAGATTAGAGGATGAGAAATTAGAAATAAATGTTCGGAAAAATAACTGACAGGGTCGCTGGTGGACAGGACGGCCTCTTGTGTCCGCAGAAAGGTACAGGAGAGACTTACGAGAAGTATCTCAAACCCCGCATAGTCCTAACCAAACTCTTTTGACTAACGAAGCACCTTATTTGGCTGGACGGTCCGGGGTTCAATTTTCTGCAGGGACAAAAGATTTACCTGTCTTCTCCAAAACGTGTGGACCGGGTCTGGGGCCCACCTAGCCTACTATTCACTGGCTAGCGGGGGCTCGTTCTGCAGGGGTAAAGCGGCTGTTTCGTGAAGCTGACCACTCACCTCCATCTAGTGCCGAGGTTAAGAATGAGTGGAGCGTGCACAGGGTCAACTTTACCTTTACCTTACAAATGTCAGTGATCCCATCAAGGCTATTATGTACCGCCTGTGAGGACTATGGTCCTTGGGCGATTAACTCGGAACCGCCGTTGATGCAGCCAATGTTGTCACGTGACGTATGTGTTCTGCTGATAAAGGTATAAGAGGTTAGGAGTAGAGTTTGATTTATTACGTCAGAAGTTTACGCCTCCCTGTTAAGTTCGCACAAAGGATCGCACGTTTCGTGTTCGCTGCAGACAGCAATAGACTGAATTGCTGAGAGGTGACAAAGGAGCTGTACCGTGATCGGCCAAAGAAGGTGTTCTAAAGGTCTTACCAATTTTAAAATTTACTGTAATGTTTTAGTTGGTAATAAGATTCTTGTGTGTTGGCACTTCCACAAAGCAGATGGAGTTAATTTTCTTTTAAATGCTTTTGTCTTTGTGAATACACAAATACGTGACAAATTTCAGTGCGTAATTTCCGCCTTGTCTAAAGTAATATAGACTACTTCTCGATCGTCTGTCACTACATGAAATATGAGGGGAATTTGAAAGTAAGTTATGAACACTTGGTGAATTCACTGCTTGTTATTTGTACCAAGTTCCCGTAAAATGCGTATATTCGTGCTACATTTATAACAGGACAGAGCCACGAAAGTCAGGTATGTCTATAAAAACATTCAGTCATTCATTCCGTTGTCTGTCTTACGACAGGTCCATAGCCTCTTGCAAAGCGAGTTCTCCACAGAGAGCGATCTAGTGCCTCCCCTTTCAATTTCCAGTATCCTGTCGTTTCCTTAAGGTCATCTAGTAGCTGCTTACGTCTTTTTCCTCGTCTTCCCTTTACTTTTATCCTTCCTTATATCTTTCTTCAGTAAGGTGTTTTAGAAGGCAGTTCCTACGCAAGATGTGACCAACAAGCAGCAGACAAATAAACAGAATTGGATAAATTTCGAACACCTTGGTGTGGCCATACAGTCTTATAAACCTGTTACACAAACCATTCCTTCCGACATGTTATCCAGTTTCCTATTCATTTAGCTGCGGGGTTGTACACTTCCTGTATTTCGATACTGAAGTCTAGCTTACGTTGTCATTAAATTCTTGCTTCTCTCTTACAGGCACCACGGAAGAAGAGCGACCTAAATCACGGGCATCACAATTAACAGGAATCTGTTCCGATAATTTATCTCTGTTCTCCCTGTAATAAGGTAGACTAATCAATTCGTTTGTTACGTCGTTCTGTATATTGTAATGCTTGTAATTTATGTGTATACACCTATATAAGTATAAATAAAAATATATATATATATATCGCTTCATGTTTGTTATACGTCTTTTGTAGACGGCAGGATAACTTTCAATTGTATTTTAGTGAAACAGATTGTACTCGTATAAAATGTAAATTAGCTTGTGCTGGTTCAGAATAGGATCCTGTGTGTGGCCTCCTGTTGAATGAGACAGTGAACACATAGAAGTCTGAATTTTATGTAAAGCTGAGTCTCATACGCTTAACAACGGACTTACATCATGGAGACACGTGCAGATTTAAGTTAATAGTATGGGCAGTGCATTGCAGGTGTTTAGAAACGAATTGGCGAGGAAGATATTTGGCTCAAGTAAGGGTAAAATGGAAAAAAGGTCTGCCTGTCTCGCAGCACAAGCGCCTTTGATTTCCGAAGCGACTCAAGGGGCTGTGATTAAAATTGCTATTGGTGGATCTCAATTACAATTTAGAATTTGATTTTGGCTGTAAATTTATAACAATTTCTTACTTCGTATTTCTTGCGTTCAACACCTCCCCGTAAAACATTGTTCCGAAGCATACTTGGAAATGCCAAGCTATTGACATGACAAGAGTAGAGGAATTGGTATAAATAGGTCTGTACAAATCTCTCGAAATGGAAGGATCAATATTTTCATCTTCCATCTCCACAGGAAGAAAGGAGATGAGCAGCCTGCAGCTTATACAGCACGCACGCGTGTCCAGTAGCCATAGCAACCGGACTGAGGGGTAGGTACTATGGATTTTACACGACAGTTGCGCCTGCGCTGTTTCACATATTGCACTTTTATTGTATTGTAACATGTTTTGTGATTGGTTAAAACAACCCCTATTTTATTTTACGCTCTTTTGTTTCTGCTATGAAATATGGCTGCCATGTATTCTTGGAGGTTGAATCAATGAAACAAAAATTTGCATCGAGAGCTCTATGATTTACACATGTGCCCATACATTGCAGATGTCCTCCAGCAAAAGCATGAAATTTAATATCGGTTCGCGACGTGCTGAGCGACAATAAATCTTTTTTTCCAAACCACAAGCCTGCAGGCTCAATGTTTTGGCTGTAGGCACGATTAATGACCAATCTCGCGACATATTGCACTCAAACAGGCTCTCCGAATAACTGTAACTTAAATTCTTTCTTTGAAACGGGATCATCAAACTGAAATTTGCGACAGAGTTGGTAACACTCCTACTTCATACTGGAAACATCTCGATTCAAATCTCAGTCCAGACACCGTTAATGTTGACTTTGTTATTGGGTTTACACAGTCCTTCCAAACAAATTCAGCAGTAGCTTGAATTAGGCCACGACCGCTTTCTCCTGTAGCCCTATAAATATATTACTTACTAAACATTAGACGCTATATGACCACAGCCTGAAGAGGTCAAAGCGCGGTTAAACAGACCTTCCGTAAACAAAGCGGACTACTACAAATTGAATGTGGCGTTGTTGGGCACGGCTGTCTGATTATAGATGGGCAAGGTTTGATCCCCATCCTGCACATAGGTTACCATTACTGATTTGCAGATATGTCACCGCATTTCCACCGCCAAATTCCGGAATCCCCTCGAAATTTTGTGATAATGTGAGGCACTGCGCTACAAGCCGGGAGATCGCGGGTTCGATTCCCGATGGGGTGATTGAGATTTTTCATTGACTAAATCCTTCCGGTCGCGCAAGGAACTTGGGTTCGACTTAGCCTCTAACAGAAATGAGTGCCAGGGGTATCTCCTGTGGGGTAAAGGCGGCCGGTGCTTAGGGCTAACAACCTTGCCACCTTCACGTGCCAATTGTCTAGAATATCTGGGAGCTTCAACCTCCTGAAGCCGTAAGGGCTTGCCCAGGCCTGTACAAAGATATCTCTGTTTTTACCATAATATAGATACAATATAGCCTATATATAGTGAAACATGTCCTAACAGAACTTGGGCGTAACGGAAACCTTGTCTTTAGTGGAAAAAGTTTACGGTCCCCAGGATCCAAATTTCAAGTACCTGTGTTAAACGGACCCTTCCTGGAAGGGAAAAAGATTTCGGTCCCATGTGTTTCCGTTATAGGGACTTTTACCGTATATGTGAGAAACCCTCAATGGACAGACTCAGGTTAAAAAAAAATTTTAACGCATTCGCCATTGGCATGGTTCATTGTGGTGTTTCTGCTCCCTGGTTTCAGTGTTGACGTGTGCAGTTGGGCCTCAGAAGATTACACTTTGTTACATATTATTCTTTATACTTACGACAAACCTTGTGTGTGTAGAAACACGTTATTGATGTTATTGAGCAGGCAGTCCCAATGTTTCATCACAAAATGTAAATTTCCCCCGTCGATTTCATATATCATAGAATAATTTTACGTATGTTTTACAGAGAAAGAAACTTTTTTATACTTGTTGAAGTCTATTAGTGATAACTTAATGTCGAAGCCCAAGAAATTCTGACATGTTTGTTTTTATTCAAGAAAATAATCTCATCCTGTCTAGCTTCAGGTTGTGGTGTCCATTTAGTTCAGGCCCGCTCAAACCCGGACAATGTGTTGCCTGTAACACAGTGTTATGGTGCCCGTGGTGACGTGAAATGAGAAAAAGTCCTTTAAACCTTTCCCTGGCACAGCCGAGTTAGAACATCGAAGCAATGTCGGAAACTTATGAGATGTTTTTGATGGAAGTATAAGTTGCATTACTAGTTAATTTTGTAAAAATGTGTTAAAAATATAGAACCCTAGCCTTTGCCGTGAATTTCATTTTTTAAACAAATGTTTCCTATTATCACATTTTTATTGCGTATGACGTATAGAATAATACGCAGATAAAAGTATACACACAATTGTATCTAAGCCTCTACTTATTCACTCTTTATTTTGTGTGCAGAATTTCATGTTGCCATAATGCAGACCAAATTTTGCCCAAGTTGTCCGCACTGTTAAAACGGTTGAGCAGGCTTACACAGTTGCAGATGCTTTTGCAAAACACTTTTCTCAGTCTATAATAATCCTTGTACAAGATGCTGCCTTCCCATTCTCTTACCACTGATTTGTAGTTTCAACTCCACTCTGTCATTCTGATATTTGCACAGCCCGTAAAAGTTTTTAAGTCCCTCAAAATCTGTTGGATTTTGTAACATCCCTGATGTTATTATCAAAGATTTTGCGCCCTTTTTGAACATATTTATAAACTCAGATTATCGCAGAAGCATTTTCCAACTTGCGGTAGAGGTTTATTTAGTACGGGATGCACAAATCCCGGGCTTCAGTTAGCCATGGCGACTAAAGTTTGTGCTGTGGCGACTAATATTTGTTGGCCTTCTGCATGTGACTTGCTTCGTCACGTTTCTGGTTCCTGGGAGTTTGAGGTGGCTCCTAGATTTTTGGAAAATTTGTGTAGAGAAGACATCAGTTTGAAGCAATTTTTGTTACTGTTTTTTTTTTGGGGGGGGGGGGGTTATAAATCCTGTCCGTCTCCCATGGACATTATTTGCCTTCGAGTTCCCACTCGGAACCTCCGAGGCATTCTTCTGTTTCATGTTAGTCCTTCCTTAAAAATTATCCCGCCGGTAGATATGTCAATGCGGCAAATTCCGTTTGTAGTAATTTTGATGTCTTCAGAAGGCAAAGTATCACAAGAAGTCAGATTTGATATTATTTTTAATAAGATAAGGTGCCCTGATTGAGCATTTTTTTGTTTGTGTTTGTTTCTTGTGTACCGTTTATTGTCCTTTGTTATCTGTGTCTGTGTGTTGTGCTATTTCTGTTATGGGTCACATGGCCCTTGACTCAGCACGTTAATATTACTATTATTATTATTATTGCACCTACACTCTATACGTTCATTGTCAGGGCAATGAATGAAGTCAAGAAGTGGAAGATATGAAACTTTCACGATGCTGACAGAAAGATATTGGAGGTTGGGATGTGACGCCGAGTAGTGTGGTGAAAATCTACTGATGTTTCGGAGGAACCTACTGACTACATATTCTATCCGCAAGGTACAGGCAGCAAGTTCATCCGAAATGTCAACAACTTTCTACAAGGGCTGCACGGATATCACATCCAACAAGACAGTAAGCCTATTCTTCTAATGTGAGATTGGTTGTAAAGCGCGGCGCAGAGGGAGGGGGGTGGTGTGGTGTGAGGGAGGAAGCAGACTCTGCACGCCGAGAAGGTAATGATGTCATGCCATTTCAAAACCTGTTCAGTGACAATGGATTGGTGGAGTATATTAATGAGCGACGAAGAGCCTTTTTATGTATCGGGTATCCCGTGGCCTGCACGGTCGCCGGACCTCACGGTGCCGAATTTCTTCATAGGGGGGGATACTTGAAAGAATGCGTATACAGGCAGTTTCCGGGTTACGTAATAAGCGACTCACGTAAGGTCGGACTTACGTAAAAAATGCTTATTAATATTATAAAATATTATTGAGTGTTATATAATTTAATATTAATATTATTCATTATTAATGCTGTAATTATTAAATTCATTTTATTTTGTGTGATTCATATGAAGAAAACTAATACAAATAACATTTCAAACGTACACTGACCGATGAGGTGTGATTAATGAGTAGGGGTGGGGTCAATTGTGACTTACGTAAATTTCGGTTACGTAAAATTTTCTGGATAGAACCCTTACGTCAGTCGGAAACTACAGGAATCTTCCACAACACAATAGGGGAGCTGAAGCGTGTTATTCGAGATAAATTTGCGACCATAAATCAAGAGCTGTTGCGCCGAGTTTTTTACAGTTTTGAGAATCGTTTAAGAAAACGTGTTGCAAAAGAAGGAGGCCACCTTAAAGTAATCAATAAGTAATAAATCTTTCATTTGCACATAAAACTGGCGCATTTTATTTCATCCCTTTCTTGTTGCGTAAAATATTATCGTGTGTCAAAAAGCGTCAGTCGGCTCTTCGCCACACTTTACATGTAGTTCGGACAAGAATAATTTTTTGAGGGAAAAGGGCCACTTGCAAATTAGGGTAAAGGTGAGATACGCTGAAATTAATTATATATAAATTTCTTTCAAGTTTGAGTGGTGAACGGAGTGACATCCGAATTGTGGGCAGTGGCGGGCTTAGTTATTAGCGTGTCTATAACAGACAAGGTTGTGTAATTATTTGGAACTCTAAACGGTATAAATCCTATAGGGTACAGTTTAAATGATAAGCTTTCTTATTTTTAATTTTGTTTTTCAAATGCTCAAATCAGGATGCAATATTTCAAATTGAGATGATAAACCAAAGTGTTTGCCCCACAAATCTACAGAACAAGGAAACTTCCTTAAAATTAACAAGACTCTAAGTCGCAGCCTGTGCCTACTTCTGTGGTAGCATCGTAGGGTACTTGCTGGAGACGGTTATGTCTGAACTCCCATGCATAACTCGTACGTGTTGGTGGATCGAGTCCAGTGTGAACACGGACTGATAGGACGGAGCTATATCTTAGGCGAATATATAGGATTCCGTGTGGGCGCCCCGGGTAGTCTAGTACAGTAGAACCCCCGTATCCGCGGTTTCAGTTATCCGCGATTTACCGCGGCCCGAAAATATTAACACATTCACTGCCAAAGTCGACCATAGTCGATTTCAGTATTTACGTTTTAATTTGCCAGCGTCGACTTTAGTCGATCTTAAGTTTACTCTGCGCTTTTATATATAGGGTTCGCTACTATCCGCGGTTTCGGGCATCCGCGGTAGGTCTTGGAACGTATCACCCGCGGAAACGGGGGGACTACTGTAATTAGGCCCCCCCCCCCTTCAAACCAATAATCTTTAAACTTTTTCGGCCTAGGACAGGGCTGGCGAACGCTTTTGAGGGGAGGTGCCCAAATTGCGGATAATTTTCGGAGAAACAATTTCGCTTGCCTATGGGGATTCTGAAAAGCAAATAAAGTCTAGTACTCTGCCATCGTCATTAATTGTTATATATTGCAATTACTTTATTGCGTATTACGATAAGAAGATTATTGAGATAGGCGATATGGAGGAAAACAGGGAAGCAGCTGCGTTGGTACTACTACATATTTCAGAAGACTAAATTACATAAAATTTATAATCATAAAATTTCACAAAATATTAACACCAGTTACAAAAATGTCAAATTAAATACACATCTATACAACAGTCAGATTTTCCCAGTGAATAGCGAAACCGTTTGAAGAAAACTGACCTACCAACAAAAATACATAAATAACTTAGGTTTCTCTTTGTACGTACTTGGACATTGACAGTGCAGCTAAGTGTAAACATTGACAACACAATAATTTGACCAAGGCTTATGTCTCTTCTGGCTTTGTCGGCTTCCAGACAAGCTTGTCTTCTAAAATAAAAACCTTGTAGTTCCGACGCCATTTATTCAATCAATGGCAGGCAATAAATTTAACCGCCTGTCATGGTTACTCGTTTACGGGATTATGCATTTCTTTTAATTTCCAAGATGTGCAATTTGTCTGTCGCTACGCCATGTTTGGCTGTATTGTGGATGTTTACTGCATTCAACTCAAAAGAATCTTGCAATCTTTCCTTCCAGAAATTTGCCTCTTTGCTACCTCGTCTTAAGCCGTCAACCTGCAATAAGGAAAGCGTGATTTTGTAAACAGAAATTCTCAATTTTCTGCAATTCTCTTATGTAGACTACTATTTACATGATGTCCTGTCTTCAACCCTTTGTGTAAGTATCCCACTCTTTCATGCAATTCGGCAGTTTAGGACTACTAAGAAAAAATCTATATATTTGCTTGGGTTCATGCTCTTCGAGCCACTTAGAAAAGGGTCGAGGGCCACATGATGCATACCACTGATCTGTGTCAAAAAGACATTCATTGTTCACTCACAACGGCTGGCCTGCCCCTTAATCCGGCCCTGTTTCCATTAAACGATACACGTAAATTAACTAAGTTTTAAATTAATTTTTAAATATTCTCTTGGCGAAAACAGTTTTCTTATATTCTTACAAATGTTTTGGGGTGGTAAAGAGGTTGATATGTGTGAAAATCCACTCAACGTACTGCCTTTATTATGTTAATTTGGAGCGAATTATATTAACCAAGATAATGGTTCAGTGCTTGTACTTACGACAGTACGATATGCAAAACTTACTGTTTGACCTTGTGACATAACCAGCATCTTACGAGTGATTAATGTTACTTCACTGCTGTACTTCAATTGCTAAGTTGTGTGTGGTAATTTCAAGACGGAAGAAGGAAAGGCAGGTTTTATGGAGTGTGGCAGTGAACATTTAATTACGAAGTACATAATAATGCAATAATTATAAAATGTGTTGATTTTGAGAGCCGGGGTGGTGTAGTTGGTTTAGCGACTAGCTACGGGCTAGAGGGTCCGGGGTTTGAATCCCGGTAGAGACAAGAGTTTTTCTCTTCTCCAAAAACTTCCAGACCTGCTCTGGAGCCCACGCAGCCTCCTATTCATTGGGTACCGTGGTTCTTTTTCAGGGGTAAAGCGGACGGGGCGTGAAGTTAACCACTCATCTCCAACTATTGCCGAGGTTAAGAATGAGCGGAGCTTTACCTCTACTCCACCTATATGTCTTCATGGCGTGGATAGAGAAAACCTTAACTTTCTTTATCTTTGTGTTAATTTTGTCTTGTATGTTTAAAAATTAATTGGTAACAATAATCAGGGAGGAGAGGAATTCCAAGGCCAAAAAATAATGCAATGTCTATTAATATTTTACACGAACGTTTTCCATGAAAAGTCTGTAAAATACGTGAAAATAGATCTTACAATTATCTCCTTCCTGGTAACACAACTTGGAATGGTGTGCCGTATTTTGATTCGCCCATGTAGCAGTTAGATCCACGGTGCTTGATCTGCTAATACAAAGTTTCGTTACAAAGTTTCGTGGTATTCAACCACAGATTTGTCATGCAGATGAGTTATTTACAACGATACCACCATTACATGATCTTGCCGGGGCGTAACCATATGCTCTCTTATTTGACCCGGGTGTGCCATGGCTTACCACTTGGCTGAACACACCGGTGTGATGTACGACATTCTTCTGGCGTGGCGTGACGAACTCACAATTGATCTGTTCCATAGCCGCAGCAACCCAAGTGCATCGGACAGGAAACAAGAACCATTTATCGTAAAAGGTAAAAATAAAGTTTAAAGTCATATAGGGGGAGTAGAGGTATAGCTCAACTCATTCTTAACCTCGGCACAATCTGGTGAGTGATTAACTTCACGATCCGTCCTCTTTACCCCCGGTATCGGTACGATCTTCAAGTGTTAAGACGTCCAAGAAGACTTCTTGACCCTTGAAGATGGGGCCGATAAGTTGTCCCGAATCGTCGGTAAAGGATTACCACTCGACGCTGTCTAATATCCCAGAAGAGCGCATAGCACATCTGCTGTTGAATAAACCAGTTAGCACTTTGGCTACCGAGCCTGTTTTACTCATTCTTTCCGCAGGTATCAAGCCAATACCTCTTGTATTTGCTTATGATTTTCCTCCCTTATGAGAGTCACCGGCGGGTCGCACAACATCTGAGGTTAGTTTCCCTTCTGTAAATACCAATGCCGAAGTCACAGAGCGTTAGTATCATACCGTGGTGTTTGCCGCGCCATTAACCTTTGCTTGGCGTGATACCACCGTTTCTTATGGTACCTCCCGAATGACGTTGCGTGAGCCACCGGTGTACCCTCATGGTAGCCAACGTGTTAAAACTTCGGTTTTCTCTGATGTGACGCAAGGTAGTTTGAGGAATGGTTACCGACGTTTTTGAGGGACCGTTTTAATCTTCGCTGCAGAAGAGACGGACATATACCCTGAAGAAGGAGGTAGCAAGTTCTGTTCGAAAGGCTGTTGTTCGTCTGTATCAAGTCAGGTAGAAGCTTACCGCATTCTTGAGTTCGTCGAGTTCAGGCGATCCTAAGCAAATGGCTTGCAAATTGTTCGTTCAGTGAACCTTGTGAGATGTTGTACACGAACGTCTTTCTAGTCTTTGTAAAACGCGTCTTATATTAGTTCTAGTCTTCGTAAAACGCGTCTTATATTAGTTCTAGACGACAAAACGCGTCTTATATTAGTTCTAGACGACAAAACTATATGATCACTATATCTTGAGTGGTTTGCAATTTTGTTGATCTTCACACAAAGTCTTAATTCGGTTCGGCAAGTGGAAGGATATGATATCTATTGCTGAAGAGACGAGACATGCTGCTTTTAAAATTTCTAAAGTAGTTTAATAAAGTATACGTATATCTTACAAAGTATTTGTGCATGTCTGTTCCATTGCTCTGTAACCTCTACTGAGGAACAAGCTCTCAAAGTATCTGATCTAACCCGCAAGACTTTCAGCACGTATTTTGATTAATATATTTTATTCTGATATTTTGCCTGAGCAAATTACTCCCTTCAGTTCCTTGAAGAACTTTAGTCCGATACGGATATTACTGAGAAAATACGCAACTGCAAAAAGGCAAGTGGCTTTTCTTCCCACTGAAGCAGCTAACCTGGAGGAAAGGCGAAAGAAGCAGAAAGGAAATTAATTCAAGAAGCAGAGAAAATAGCAATATATCAGGTCTGCAAGATCTGGAAACTTTGAAACGATGAATTTATGAAAAGATATTTGTAATCAAGAGACACCTGAAAATTCTGACACCAACAAGTGTTCACTGGTGCGTCAGCGACTTTCAAACAAGGAAAGACGACTGGATCGATTGTGTAAGTTTGCAGAAACCGGCTATACGAGGTATGCCTTCCGTTGTCTGCACGAAGAAAAGTGCGTCGAATGCGTCAGGAAAATTGATGAGGGGAAAACAGCAAGGAATATAAATGAATCCCGAAAATTTAATTCCATAAATCTTGTAGCAACTTCATTGACCTACAGGGCTGTGTACGCATAGTACGTTGTACAGTTTATATTCATACTACTTCGTTGCTTTAAATTCAACTGTTTTCATTTACGTATCTTGCTTTTTGAATTTAAAGGATATTGTCGAAAATCGACATCTTTCCCTCGCAGATGCAGCACCTTTACAGGCATATCCGGAAGAAACTCCGCAAAGATTACTTTCGTTTTTCCTCCGGTATCTTCGAAACTTGTACCTGTGCAGATATTTAGCTTACAGATTAGTAGAACAAAAATTTAAAAAATTACGTCTGACTAAGCACCTGTCTCGAAGATTTTTTTGGTTGATTTACAATAAATGTTGCAAAAAGTGCGGCATCTCTCTCGGAATTACCCCATCCTTCTACAGTGCTGATGGTTGTACCATGTTCTTACGAAATGCTGTACCGATTTAACAAATTATTTGGTATTATATCAGAATACATTTATTCTGATACCGCTGTAAGAACCTCATATCTAAACATGAGTGTATAACTGCGCGATATTTGACACTCTCACGGCGGTGTTGCTGAAGCTTACGTCTTTCAGTAAATTCAGTATTAAGCGATATCTCCCTTCTAACTGAATAACAGACTTTCTTGAAGTCTATAAATACCTGAGATACTATCCCATATTACTCCAACTTTTCTTATGAATTCGACGAATTAAAAATGCCTGATCAGTAGTGTTACTGCTTCGAAATCCTCGTGGATTATCTCAATAATTTCTCCTATATATGATGTTCGCTACTGCTCATTCAATACATTCTTAATTAACCTCTAGAGTACGGGAGATTTAAATCCCAATGTGGCCGCTGACGGCCGGGGTTCTTTTCGCTTTAATTTGCCCGTTTTCGCACGTGCTGATATTATCCGTTGTATTTCATACATTTTTAAAGATAAAAACTTGAAATAAAAATTACACGCTTAAGAATCTACAAGTTTCAAGAAATTCCGCCTATTTTTAAGCAGCTTAGTTGAAGGTCATTTTTTATTTTGTTTATTTTTCACTTTGAGCTTCATTTTCTGGATATATTCTTTTCATATATCTCTTGCTGTAAGTGGAGACACTGTGCTATAAAATTTGGAGCTGACTGTACATATCGTATTTCCTGAGACGCTGTTTAGGTTGCAGTCTTATAATGTGTTTAGTTGTCGTGGTAGTGCTGGCTTATCTGGGTGCTGAGTTCATATAAAATCAGTGGGAAGAGAAAGGAATGAATACAGACGTTCATTGCTCTGGTTAGTGCAATATGGGACCACAGGCAAATGTCCTTCATTCTGCTGTAAGGATTTCTTCGTGACTAGTTTGAATGTTAGGTTCATGCTTATGTCTATCTTCCACTCAACAGTTCAGTCCACTGCCTGTCCTAGCAATAACATGCGATAAGCCAGCAGTGCAGACGCTTCAATCACCAACAGAGAAATGAGACACTGACTTATGCAGTGTAAGAGAATTTGGTGACGTGTGTGTTCCGCCAAAAACAAAGAAAAAAGAACGAAAGTCAGGTGTCCAGAATGCGACATAGCGTTTTGTACTACCCCATGTTTCGAGATATATCATACAAAACTGCATTTCTGAGGAGCAACTGACACTAAAATTGAAAATCGGAACACACAAATGTAAGTAAATATAACTGTTGTAATTACTGAACTGATATCTTTCAGTAGCGTCTTCTTGATGAAATAATGGGGGTGAAGGGGTTGTGGATTTTACACAAGGGGCTATATAAAGGAAGAGAGACTTGTCGGAAGGTCCTTTATGTGTGTGTATTTGCTTCACCTCGCCAATCTAAGGAACCAGTGCCTGGAGATGTATGTAAATAATTCGTGACTGCTGGAAAAATCGTAAGGATATTAATAGGAAAAATTAAACCTAATTAGTGACAATTTTAACTAGAATTAAATTTCACACAGTTTTTCCTGCCTGTACAAGACTTTTAGACAAATATTGTGGAAAAGGGACGCGTAATTATAGAGGCAGAAAATTTTGAAAACGACATGGCGTTGCGGGACAATGTTTTCCCTTTCGGCCGTGAGGGTATTTACGTTGCTGGGACAGTGTTATCCATTCAGACGTAAAGGGTTAACTTTCATACTTGGAATGCAATGCTGTTCAGAGCATAAGTAGTCAATTTTACGGTAAAGACATTTTTAACATTAAAGAAACGGCGAATGCAGAAAAGGCATTAAATCTCTGACATGCCCTACATGACATCAAATTCGCGATGTAATGTCGCATTCACAATCACAGATACAAGGGTAGTTATTGATCTATTAATTATTTTTCGATTAAAGGTTTGCGCTGCGCACAATAAAAGCACCTGACTTCCAGTCTCTATCGTTAATTTTTGCGGCTAAAACCTCTAAAAGCCCATGCAACCTCAGTCAGTTAAACGAATTGAATTTGGTCTTCGTAATGAATATTAATCTACTCTATCGACAAGCGGTTGCTAGCATCATGAGGGCTTGCATTTGACATATCGATATCGGCCTTCAGATATCCGCGCGTTCCTCTGGTTATTAACCTGTGTGGCGAGCCTTCCTACCGGAATATTTTGCTTCTAACTGTTCCGTAACAAAACAGCGGTGCGTAAAACATTTGCACAGATTTTTTTAATTATCACTTGCTCCTAATTAACATTACGATCTTCTAGGCTATGACACCATCTGGTTTGGTGGGTAGCCACCTGTCTAACAAATTACAAGGATCATATCCCAAAACATTCTTGGTTCTCTGCCGCGCTCTGGAAACCTCATCTCCCATATTTCAGATTTCTCACGAGTTCGTTGATAGATATTAAAAATCCAATTTTTTAAAAAACTTCAAAGAATTGCAAGTTAGATTTTCATCATAGGAATGAGTGTCAAAAAACTAACGTAAGCTAGAACATGAAAGCTATTTCATAGATCTTACGTAATTACATAATTCATTTGACGCAACATACTTGAACATATCAGCATAGATGATCACACCGTAATGAAAACAGAATTATATTCCTATATGAAAATACAAAACGCAGTGTTTAAATTATATAAATATTAGAATTTATTAATGCATATAAAAATATTTTAGATCGGAACCAATTTTTACAAACCCAGTACTTAATTTTATGTATTACAGGGTGTCTGAGAGTGGCTAAATACTGGTGCTTATAGTCATGTGGAGGGCTATTGGTTTTCGTGTACACCTATCTGAAAATAAAATGTATTTTGAATTCATAATAATTTAAGACCTACTTTTCTAGCTTTTCTCTTACTGTCATTACTTCTGCTACTACTACTACTACTACTACTACTACGCTTACGATTAGGGCCTACCACATACTATCCGTGTTCTCCATTTTAAATCTGGTTTCTGGTCTGCTTTCCTTCTTTATGTTTACTATGTTTTGTGTGTGTGTTTGTCTGCCTCTCTGCCTTTTGCCTCCCATCACAACTTCTGAAAAACTGAGCGATTTTCATGAAACTTACTATTCACATCATGCTTCTAATTTCTTGCTTCTAAAGGATTCTGCACCATGGAATTAGTAAATGTATTCAATAGATTAAAACATTTCTCCTCGCCCTTCGTTAAAAAAAATACCACATCAACATTTGCTCCAGAGTAGCTATAAAGTTTACTGAAACACAGGACAGTCCTGTACACGTAAGACAGCTGCCAAAACTCTTCATGAAGGATCTGTAGTTTTGACAGCACGTGACAAACATAGACCTAAATATTGTGCATGGGTTTGGGCTGAGACCTATAATCGTAGGCAATGACAACACTATAAAACTGTTCCAGTGAATTCAAGATGTTTTTACTCCCTCAGAATTTATTTCAAAGCCTAAGCTCCGTATGTACTAATTTCAATTTGTCCCTCTTTAAAATTACGGGTTAGCACGTTGATCCACAGCCTGACATATCACTGGGGCACCAACAAGCTTAAATACCGAGATCCTGTTTCCATAGGTCCCCTGTCACTAGTGACGAGTTTCTATTGCCAGTAGCCTCACTGGTAACTAGCTTCACAATGAGAAGTTCTCTCTTTTAACATAGCTTCCCTTTAAAAAATGAAAACTGCCTACTGTGAATTTTGAGCATAAATGAACTAAGTACTAACTAGCACCAAATATTGAATTTTATTGGCACTGGGCTATTCTCGCATTTTCTGTGACAAGCTTAATACTTATTTCGTTTTACTGAACAATACAGCCAGTAGCTGTCACATTATGTAACTCTGACAACAGATATTAATCAACAGTGAATCGAAAGGCAGCAACTTTGGCTTTATTTGAAGTATGGCTGAAAATACAATTTTTAAAAGAATGCGCTGCCTCAAACTTGCAAAACATGAAAGTAAAATGCTTTAATAAAGATTCCTGTCGCTTGCAGTGTGACACCATATAGTCTGGTAGATGTCTACAGATTGTTAAGGAAAGCTGCTGCCTCCACCTTCACAGATGTTAAAATATGTGAGTTGCTTTATTGGCGGTTTTGGAGAAACAAGTTACTGGACAAGTTCTTTGGTGCCAAAAGAGATAAACAGAAACAGGATTTTGACTGTGATTTTGACGCTCGTGCCTTTCTTGGTGTCGGAATCTAAAGCTAAAAATTTAATTACAGTCGTTCCTGTGTCAGATATAAAGGCTTATGGAGAAGTAGACGTATAGCTCCACTCATTCTTAACCTTAGCACTAGAAGAAGGTGAGTGAGTTGTCAGCTTCACGCCCCGGCCGCTTATACACCGGGGGAAACTGCCACCGTATCCACTGAATAGGAGGCTGAGAGGCACCAGAGACGATCCGGCCGATTTGGAGAAGAGAGATATTTTTCGCTCTTACCGGGAATGGAACCACGATTACTCCAAAATCCAACACTTAGCCTACTCATTATGACAGAGCCAGCCTTGCTTAAGTCTCGGTAAAGTTTTATTCTTCTTATCTCTTCAGAAACACATACTGCAAGCTCAAAATGAATCCCAAAGACTGTTTGACAAAGCCTTCTTATCTTGCAATCGCATGATCCAACATGCAGTAAGGCTCCAGTTTTGCCAGTTTCTGCACTTAATCTTTAGTGAAGTTACGACATTGACATACACAGAATTTGCAAACAGGTAGGGATCGGGGGACCACTGGTTACCAAACACTGGAATAGGGGATAGACAATTTGTCCTTTAAATGTAGCTTAGGCCCTTTCTTCATTTCTGTAATCAGAGCAGCAGTCATGTGTATGCTACCGAACCTATCTAATTGAGTTTCGTGGGTCAATTGTGAGACCAAGGTGACGGGATATGGGGAGGATCAGGAAGGATTATCCGACGGGCTGAACCCTAAGTAGTCCGAAGCCTGACACTCGACCCGTCTCTGAGACCCTAAAGAAGTAGGGCGGTTGCGTTAAAACATGGGGACAAAGCTAGGTAATAGCAGTTCAGCACGAATCCACCTATACATCTGAATGTTTTGGCGATATGTCACAGTCACCTCTACGCTACGTGTAAGGAGACGGCTTCTGAAAGGATTTGTTCAAGGGTTGGGTTTATTGGATCAGAGTGTGGAAATATGGCCTGGGTTCAACTAGCTCATCAAGGGTCCACATTCAGGCTCATGTGAATTTCGTGCAACTTTCTTAAAAACCTGGTAATTTCTTGACTTGATGAGTGACTGTCAAATTCTGAAGGAAAACATTGGTACAAGACAATAGATAGTAGGGTCATAATTTTATCTGATCAATATCGTTTGTCACTCCCGCCATTAATCCAATTTGCCATGAGTGGGGTCTACGCATTTTAGTTCAACGTATTGGCGTTAATATTAAGTTTATACTCACCATCATTAAAGGAGGGGCCGGTAAGTTTTAGTTCAATGTATTACAGTTACTAATCGTACTTCAAGATGGTGCTGTGCACGTTATCTGACACCGTGAGTCACCTGTACTTTATACGTCATTATTATGTTCAGGCGGCACTTCTCTATCTACTTTTCTATAAATTCTTCACGTTTCCACAGTCGTGTAGATCTACAAACACACCTGTAGCCCAATTTACTAATTCTGAACTATTCGTCTTGTTATGTCTTTCTGACGCTACAGCGTAAAGCGGTATGAGCCTCCCGTTCTCCGGTTTTAAACATCTTGCCAGGTTTTTATTCTCCATAGCATTTATACTGACGATTCTGTTCTTCTGGGAAGTTACGCTATGTGGTGGCTAATTTAACATATTCCGACGTTCCGAAAGAATGCAGCTTCTTCATCGTCTTGAGTTAATAGTTCCCTTATCGTTCCTTGAAATGAAGGGCCTTCGTAATATCGTGATACATTAAGTTACCCGCTACACAGCGTAACAATCGAGAAGAATAGAGTATTTTCTGAAACTTGTTCGTAGTTTTCCTGTCTGTTATGTAGAAAGTTAAAAATGCCGATATATGAAACTGTGATTTTGCACTTTGTGTACTTACACGTGAAATTTGGTCTCTCACATTAAGGGAATTCTGATGGTGTTCAAGAAAAGGGTGTTGAAGAAGATATTGGGACTGAGGGGTGACGAAGTAAACAGGAAGCTAGAGAAGACTGCCTAATGAGGATATTCATAATGTATATTCGTGGCCAATTATTAGGCCTAATAGGAGCATCAATCAAGGAGGGTAATACTGGTGGGGCATGTGGCACGCCCATTCAATTCATAGATGTATACAAGACATTAAAAAATGTGACTAAATGTATATCATTTAAATTATGATTTCAAATTTTTTTTCGTCCCCGAAAACGCGAAGAAAAAATTGGTCACTTTTTTAAATTCACTAGACTTTGTTTCCTTGAAAGCAAGAGAAAAGGTAGAAGGAAGTGGAGAGGTCCACACTGAGATGGCTTGAAGATACACCAATGATGTACGGGAGCTGGAAGTCAAGGGAAGGAGGCAAAACACAAATGATGGAGAAGAATGACCGTAAGTAGCCCGCGGATTTTAGAAGACTTAGATGTCAGGAGGAATTAAGTAACCATACACTTTCTTGTTTGTTTTGCTATACATTCTCATTTACTAATCACGTAGAACAAAGGAAATCAAACAATATTATGATGAACAAATATAGAAGGTGATAACGTGCACTCTTAAGGCCGAATAATTAGCACTTCTTTTTCGTATTTGGAAGGTCCCGGGTTCAAAACTCGGCACACAGAACGGCTATTTTGACCGACAGTTTTCCTCATACACTCCAGACAATCGTCGGGATCGTACCTCAAACTGTGCCATGAAGACTTCCTGCCACTTCTTTTCCAGTTCACTTTTTTCCATTCATTCCATGCTTTATTGGTTGAGGTACAAATATCGTCATTAAAAAGGAAAACAGAACTTTCCAAGCGGTCGTTGAGTGTGTGTGTGTGTGTGACGTAACGCTAAGTCCAGTTCACGAAAGCCTGTCTGTCAACCAACCAGTCCATGTCTTTGACAGCACGTGATACGCTATATTTTTTCACAGCACACTTATTAGGATACAGGCTTGTCCAGGGATCAGGTAGCACTGTAGGAATATCGCATGGAGAAGGGCACATTCTTCTGTTAAGGAACACGTTTATCTTGGAAAAGAAACACCACGTACTTCTGTAACATATTCCTTATTTTCAAGGTAACCGTCTGTAAGTAATTATGCATGTATACTTGCATACTGGTACGTACACATAACCAGTACACCCTACATATACAAGTAAAACCAGTAACGTATTCCGGGTTTTTACTGTAACAAATATATATATATTTATATATATATATATATATATTCACCCTGCCCTTGTTATACATCCTAGTTTGATTCCTGAAAAAATGGGCGTAAATGTAAATTAAGTGGTGTAAATTGGCAAGGGGCTTAAAACAAATGGACTTAAAAGAAAGGCTGGGTGTGTATATACATATATATACTATATATACATATATGTGTACGTGTATGTGAGCGCTCGCGCACTGGTGTAAATTGACTTGCATAACGCACTGGAGCACCCTATAGCAGTCTACCTGGGGAAGGAATCTGTGCCGTTTCATCGTTGCTTTCACAACCCAGCCAACGAATTCTATTCTGAGCCAGTTAAATCCAATTCATATCTCTGCAACCTATTTTTCTGACTTCCATTTTAATAAAAAGCTGTAATGCGTCCAGTTCTACCCAAACAATTCAGCCCCAGCAGAATGTTTCCCAAATAATTCTATAGTTTCCATGTTTACCCCGTACAAGCTACATAACCACATATCTCATCATTCTCCATGTAATTATTCCATTTTTACTACGTGCAAATTAACATTTCTGAAAGTCACCACAAAATTTCATTTACTACGTCACGTTTTTCTTCGTATAACTCCACTAGGGACACTATTACTTTCTATCTGTTCATAACGTTCTATGACAGACTGTATATTGCAAAAATAAAACCACAGCGCGTTGTGGCATGCATCAATATTTCGCTTCTGACCGCTCATGAATAGCAGCGGCTAATATTATCTGGCCCGCTTTTTGCAGAAGCTGTATTCTACAGCAGTGGAATATCTGCAGGTTCCACTGGCAAAGCTTTATGGAGAAGCTGTAATCCCCAACAGTGAAATAACCACATCACAGTCCAGTGGCCAGCATATTGCGTTACGGAGTAGTTGTAGTCTAAAACAGTTGAATGTCGACAGGTTCCATTGGCCAGTAGCATACTGCTTCACGAGATAGCTGTAGTCTACAAGAGTTGAATGTCCACAGTGTTACATCGTCCAATGCACTGCTGTATGGTGCAGACGTTGTGCAAAACAGTGGAATGTGGCCAGTAGTATACTGTTTTAAGAAATAGCTGTAGTCTACAACAGCTGAACGTCCACAGACTACATTGGCCAGTGTACTGCTTCATGGAACGCACGCACGCGCGCACACACACACTCCTTGAGCCGTGTGCTGACGCGAACTAGCAAACGAACCAAACCTTTGACCCGTAACACGTTATTGCACCAACTCATTTTATTACGCGGCGACTTTTCGTAAGGATGAGATCGAATTTCGATGTGTGATGTCATCATATACAAACTTACATGCGTAACAAATGAAGATCGGCGCATCCGTGACGTTTTACATGGTTCCCATCGCATTGTAACCTTGTCCCCTATTTTATCGAATCGCTAGTTTTTAATCGAGCCGTCAGAGCGCCACCTGCATCCCCTCTGCCCTTCGACACATAATCATCATTCCAGTGAACCAATTAACCCGGGATTAAGGAGTACAATAATAGGGAGAGCAGTATCGAGAAGCAGCACGTGTCAGGATGGGTGGTCCACCCCCATCATAGGGTGTTTCAGAGTATTGATTCCGCATAGATAGAAGACATATTTCAAGCTCTAAAACTTGTATCTGAAGTTTCGTTCATTGATCAATTGATTGATAATCTTATAATCAACTGCAGCATTGTAAGTCGCTACTGTATTAAACATTACACGTTTGGAAGTCCAGTGACTAATTAAATCACTGGGTGAAGTAAATTTCCATTTTAATTTAAACTGGAAATTAATTTCGCTCATCCCTTGTTAGCAGTAACATAAAGGTAAAGGTAAAGTCGCCCTAGAACAGGCCATGAAAGCCCAGAGGGGGAGTAGAGGTATAGCTTTACTCTTTCTGTAACCTCGGCGCGAGATAGGGTGTAAGTAATAACATATCCTCCATAAAATATAGTGATAATTTGCTGTTAGGTAGGTATTTTATCCGTATCAGAGTGAAGTCTGATCACTATGCAGCGATGGCTCGGTCTTCCGTACATAGGTTGTGATGATGTTTCCTCAGTACTAAAAGTAATTGTATGGCCTTTATTTGGCCTTTTGAAATTAGGTATATCTTCTTCCTATTATTACTAATAGCTACAGCAATACAACTGCGTCATCTAGAAACAAGTAGTAGAAATACGACCGTACCCAATGTAATGTTTGTACCGCCATAAACAGTTAACAGCATTTTTTCGTCAGTGTTAATGATTATGACTTCACGTTTCGCTGTTTTGAAATTAGACTGGTGCCAAATCCAACACACCACATGTAATGGTCTTCCAAAAATAGAGATTAGTAATTCCTTGCAGATAATGCTATGGGTCTGTCTGTGCTGTCTGTCACCTTTATACAAGCAGACCCGTACAGACCTCATGTGCTCACTCAAAATGTTGGAACTCATCTGATTTATTAATGTGTAAATTTTTCACCTTCTTTAAGATATAACGGACGTCGTTTTTAGCGTACTTACATGGCGTTCTACCAGCTATACCCAGGTACAAAGGAAAAAGTTTTTTCCCCAGGCTTAAGAAATAAGCTATATGTGTGAAAGAGTTCATAGTTGTAGTGGAGGCTTGATAATATTAAAAATATGTTGGCTTATATATTCGGTGCAGCGTTGTTTCGTTGCTTAATTCATTTTGCGGGTTTATTTTACGTTCCTCAAACCAAAACTTTAAATCTTATTCGGGAATGTTTTGGCTTTCAAGTAACACTGCTAAACACGAATAGTTGGTGCAGACACAGACACAATTTGTGATGTAAATAGGGATTGCGAAAAGAAGAAAAAAAAGAGGACAATATATACACGACTTTTATAATATACAGTCTAACCCCTATATAGCGTCACCGTTTGTTCGCGGCAATTTTTGGAAGTTTATCGAGGATGGTGTTGTGTGTAGGGTGTTGGAAAATAGAAATATGGTGTAATATGTAATGTGTAATGTATGTTCACAGATTTTCATGGGCTCTAAGTGAGGGTGGCGCTATATTAGGGGCCCTATATTGGAGTTTGTCGATCCCAGTGGCCGTGCGGTCTAAGGCGTGGGTCTTCGGCCGCTCGCTTACTAGGATCGTGGGTTCGAATCCTACCGGGGGCATGGATGTCTGTCTCTTGTGAGTATTGTGTGTTGTCAGGTAGAGGTCTCTGCGACGAGCTGGTCCCTCGTCCAGAGGAGTCCTACCGACTGTGGTGTGTCTAAAAAGTGTGTGATCATGAAACTTCGACGAAACGAGGAGGCCCAGGCCCATATAGGGCTGTCAAGCCATAGAAAAAAAATATATTTGAGTTTATCTATGTTTTGAAACTGTCATCTTACACAGTCCTAACGTCTATGTAATACAGTTGTATCCAGCAAGAATCCCCAAAGTGTCCGGCAAGTAATATTGATAGATTACTGTCGTTGTGCGTTTCTAATAAATGCCTGACTCAGAATAGAAAGTCTGAACACTTATCCCTCCCCACATCCCAGCGGGAAAAGAGTTGAAAACTACAGTCTTCTAATATATGATGCCGTGCGCTTTTTTTTTAGGTAGGTATCAACGTTTCGGAGGACATACTACTCCCATTTTCAGGGTAATAGATTAAAGATTACCTGGCGATGGAAGCACAGTTCTTCTAAACTTTGGGACCTGCCTCTCAGGTTACACAAAATGACATCTAGAAGAGTGCAAATCTCACATTAAAATTCTGTTATTACAAAACAGATTTGGAACATAATTATTTGAAAGCATGGGATAGTTAATGAAATATAGCTTCAGGCGAATTATTGCTCCAACTCTGCAAGCCTTCAAAATAAAAACCTAGATGCATTTTTATTTTGGGAATTTAAGCACTGTGTATATGGGTGAAGCGCATTTTATTTGGTGATCACCCTGTAGACAGGGAGACGTACTGTATATTAGAACCATTCAAGCAGAAACTCAGATGAAAGCAGAACAGGTTCTGGTTGCACAATAAGCTGTCGGCTCAACTTTTAGTTAATTATTTTTTTACCATGATTCTCTTTTCCGCAGGGATATGATTAGCCTGTAGCCAGTCACCGTACCCAAAGCACAGTGTTGACACCAGACAGCATACATATTTCGTGCCATAGCTCCTTATTTCTCACTCACTCATATTGGCGCATAGTAAAAATGTGACTATTAGCTTTAACATATTGGCTTCTGTTTATCTGTATGTTTTTCCGCATGTAACAACTTGAGCTCGTCCGGTTAGAATTTCGTTCCGGACTCAGATGCTCCTGACTGATCTTATTCAATCTCTTCAAGAAAATTCCGGGTTAATAAATTAAATGATGCCACGACCACTTCCTTCTGCAAATTACAGATTACTGTTTCCCGCCTCTATTAGTGCTCGTTATAATTGGTAGTGTTTTTTGCACATGATTTTGGAATTATAATGAAACCCTTGAAATGAAGTGAAAAGGGAAGATTGACTAATTTACAACTGATTTGACTTATAGTATTACGTCATAGTAGGTTATTGAGATTTTGATATACGAAAATAAAATTCCTATCGGAATTCACCAGCCATTATTGGCTTTTTATTGTAAAGATACTGTGGACATAAATACTGTGCGTCGTTGGTTGAAAAAATCAAGGGATACTGGCGGACAATTGAACCTGAACGACCAGCCACATTTTGGAAGGCCTGTCACCGCAACTCACGATTTGGAAAAGCAAAAGGTAGACGAATTTTTCAAGAAAATTCACGAATTTTCGGACAGCCTTAGCAAATAAGTTAAACATTGTTTTCGTTAGTGTCAATGAGATTATTGCAGGTTAGGTTTGAGTTACAAAAAAGTGTGTTCGATGGGTGCCGCGTCAGCTTACGTCCGAAATGAAGAGAGCAACACTCGAAGCATGTCGGCATTAAACTCTCGATACGAAAGCGAAGGCAATGATTTCCCGTACAGAACTGTCACAGGTGATGAGAGTTGGGTGCATTACTACGACGCAGAAATTAAAAGCCAGTCACTTGAATATCGTCACCCAACTTCTCCCAGAAAGATAAAATTCAGTACTCAACCTTCCGCTGGAAAATTCATGCTCAGGGTTTTCTGGGACTACAGAGGTATCATTCACTAGGAGCAAACGTCAATGATACGAAAATCAACTCCAAGACTTGCGTGAGGGAACTAGAGAGGTTGATATAACGAATCAAACGCGTTTGTCAGTGAAAAAAAAAAAAGCCGATGCTTTTTCAGCATGATAACGCCAGGCCAGACACTAGTGCCGCCACATCCGCTGCGATAGACAGCATCGTACTCTTGAATTGGCTCCACATTCTTCCTGCAGCCTCAATTTGGCACCTGTGATATCTGGTTGTTTGCAGCTCTCAAGAAGCATTTGAAAGGAATTTACTTCACGTGTGATGATGAATTTCAAGCTGCTACGGGAAAACGTTTTCGAGAAAAGCCTGAATGACCCTCCATCGACGGGTTCGAAAAACGCGTTCAGTCCTGGCAGCATTGTGTCGAACAAGAAGGGGACTACGTGGAAAAATGAGGTATACAAACAAAGTACAAATTCTGAGCTATTTTCTGCTTTTCGTTCCATTTCGATACCTTGTCTGACAGCAAAGATACAAACATGGAGGCATGACTTTCCGAACATCCTAGGTAGTAGTGTTAAAGCAGAGATGTATCTATAAATTTACCACGCTTCCTTCTAAGATATTTTAATGGAAACATTTATACCGGTACCTTTATTTTAAGGTAATAGAAAGGGAAATATAATTTGATGATTGCATGATGTGTAGAAGGTCTGGCAGTGATTAGCCTAGTTCTGTCTGTTGCAATGCGTGCACTTCAAAATATGTAAGGTGAAGTACTGATTTGTACTACAGCCCACTCTGTTCCTTGGTATCCTCGTAGAAGCCCATCTCCAGTGTCTTAATCTTCCGCATCGCATACAAAGATAAGTCATTTTTGCCTCCTATCCCGAACACTTTAACCCACTGTCGTCATTAGATAGGCATTTGGGTGGGCCTCAAATTTTTTACTGACGCGGTAGAGGTGTGAGATATCGCCGATGCCGTCGGGAATAGAATCCAGATTCCTCGAGGTTCTAGCACGTAGCATAGTCACTATACTAACTGAGCCACACCGCTACTATTAAGACAGAAAACACGTCTGTACTCGTTTTCCAAGACTTAAACTCCTATTATTTATTTCCACGTTTTATTCTTACTGTACATTCTGTGACCAACGAGAAAAATGGACCAGCGCCATTTGTTGAGATGCACTGCTTTATCTTCAACATCTGAAAGCCAAAGTTACTGGGAGGCTAAAGATCGAATGGGTGAATGACGCTGTCAATACACCCGCCATTTTTTTTCAATGGCTCGACAGCCCCTTGGGGGCCTAGGCCGCCTCATTTTTTGAGGCTTCACGATCACACATTTTAGACACACCACACTCGGTAGGACTCCTCTGGACGAGGGACCAGCTCGTCGCAGAGACCTCTACCTCTACAACACTCACAAGAGACAGACATCCATGCCCCCGGTGGGATTCGAACCCACAATCCTAGCAAGCGAGCGGCCGCAGACCCACGCCTTATACCGCACGGCCACTGGGATCGGCATATACCCGCCATACGAATATATAAATTTCCATATGATGACTAAAATAAGATACGTAACCATCTTGAGAAATACATGTTACTCCCGCTGTTTGTAAATCCTGTTTCAAGTAATACGGACCTAGGTAAAAACGAACTCCCCTTCCACCACTGTGTAACTCAAGACAATTACGGATTTTCTTCAGTGGAATTTACAGGTCTTCGCATATAAACACAGATATGAGAAGTCACTTGTTTCGAAAGTTATCCTTTTCAAGGAAACGTGTTCAGTTTTAAGATGGGTGGTCTAGACTTGAAGGGAGAGTTTCTGATGTAGTACGAAATAAAGAGAGGGCGGAGGCATCAGGAAATCAATACTGTGAAGTAGGGGAGAAATCTGAAAGCGGAAGTGGGTGTCTGAACAGTATGAAGGATCTCATCTTTGTACTGTACAGCGGACATCACTTTTTCGTGTCCCTTCAGACCAGTGGCTCTCCGGTGCCAGTTTTACCAGTAAGAAGTTGTGCTGCCCTCCATCACTGCCCCAGTTCTGCCGACAGGGCGTAATGAAATATCTGCTGCTACATGTTTTCACACCACTCTTCACTTCTTAGCTTTTGTATGGTTTTAAGAGCGACAAAAATGCAAGACTTCAGTTTATGAGACGGTTACTTGAAATGACACAGTGCGTCTCACTCTTCGAAGAATCGGCAAGGTATCACAATGTTGTGTTCTCTTGCAGATTGATTTCTCTGATTAAACACAGAAAACACTTCCTATAGGCCAATTTTTAATGGCAATAGGATGCGTATTCTTGGATGCAAGAACCGACTGTTTAAAAGGGTATCCTTGAACAAATAGCAGAAAAACACTGGGACGTCTGAAATGTGTTCTCAGACATCTACGAGTATACAAGAGGTGAAAGAAGCTAGCTATGAAGGAGAATAGAGGTAACGGAGATGTGTGCTTTTCGTAGCGTTCCGGCTGCTTTACTTCCGGAGAAAGGGAGCTGGAGCACATTGCGTAAGGGCCTGGGAGTGCCCTAGAACTTCCCAGAATTTCTGGTGCAGAGAAAATCACTGCTTGTGCCGGGAAAATGTCTCTGTCTCCATCCCTGTGGGCAGTCAATTTATTGAGCCGTTTGCAGCGTAGCGGGAGACAGGTCCGCCTGACCCCGGGTGCAGATTAGCGGATAAGCATCACCATGAATATAATCAGAACGTCAATCGCCCGCCGGATATGCAAACAGAAGCTAACAAAAAAGAGCTGCAATATCATGCGTTTATGCTAATCCGGTAGCGCATTTAACTTAATTAACAAGTGTAGCCCCTCTCTCGGTTTTAAACAGGGAGGGGCCTTAAGTACAATCTGGAGCAGAAAATTTGCGACTGAATATCTAATTGATAATACAAGTGCCAATAGGTAAAATTGCGGTAACTGATATATCTTACACTCCTCGTGACACAGTAATTGTCTATAGGCCTAATTTATAAAATGTTTGTTGAGCTAATAACAGCAAGATTTGAAGTATAATAATAATAATAATACTATATTTGGATGCTTTCATTAGATATTAAATTAGAAGTCTAATATTTAATATTTACATTATTAAATATTGTATTATAATCATTCTTATGTAGCGTAATGGTCCGGGGTTCGAATCCCGGCAGGGATTAGAGATTTTTTTTCTTCTGCAAATTTTCCAGACCGGTTCTGGGGCCCACACAGCCTCCTATTCTGTGGGTACCGATGTAATTTTCCGGGGGTAAATCTGGTGGGTCCTAAAGTTGACCACTCACCTCCGACTAGAGCCGAGGTTAAGAATGAGTGGAGTACACTTCTACTCCCCCTATATGCCCACATGCCGTGGACAGGAACAACTTCATCTTTATATTTTACTTTATTATGTAGTTTAAAGTTCATTAAATTCGTTTCTCAATTTTTTTATCGGGAAACGAACGCCTATTATTATTAATGGGTTGATAAAATCCTGGCAATTCTTCTATATTGTGAACCAGTTGTATTAAGACTTGGGTGATTTTACTGATTGTGACCATCATTTTCACCATCATGTTCGTTCCGCATTTTCTCTCATACTAAGCTTTCCTCGTGCTAATTTTAATTCCACCATAGGCAGACTGTTGATGCTGTACCTTGCTTTCATCAAGTCAATTTGAACATGTTTATGTTGCACAGAAAGCTGTAACTTTATTACTGATAAAGAAATATCACTTTGTCCCATGCAAGAAAAAATATGAGACAATAAAGGACATGACGAGACGCATTACACTTAGTATTTCGACGTGTGTTTGTAATGCGTAATTTATGATTTTAAAAAAATGCCCCTGAAGATGGTCCCAACAACGGATTCAATCATGTCTGACTGATTCACAGCGATTGTATTGTAAATACAAAAACGTATAAAATGAGTGCATCTGTTGGTCAAGTGTTGTGTGTTTAAAAGAATCATATTACTTGTATGTTGAAATAGTGCTGAGTCCTTTAATACTAAACCTTGCTATGTATGTATATATGTACATATATACATAACTCCATGTAGCAGAGTCCTCCCTGAGAAGCTAACAGATCCTCAGCTAGTCAAGAAGTTACCCGCGTTTTATGGAACCCGAACGTTTATTAACGCATTCACAAGCGCCAGCCACCTGTCCCTATCCTGAGCCAGATCAATCCAGTTCATGCCTCCCCAACCCACTTCTTGAAGATCCATTTTAGTATTATCCTCCCATCTACGCTTAGGTCTTCCAAGTGGTCTCTTTCACTCAGGCTTTCCCACCAGAACCCTGTAGGCACCTATCCTCTCGTCCATACGGGCCAGATGCACCGCCCATCTCATTCCTCTCGATTTGAACACCCAAATAATATTTGGTGACGAGTACAGATTAAAATGATCCTCCTTATGTAGTCTTCTCCACTCTCGTGTTATTTCGTCCCTCTTAGGCCCAAATATCTTTCTCAGCACCCTATTCTCGAACACACTCAGCCCATGTTCCTCCCTCAATGTGACAGACCAAGTTTCACACCCACACAACACAACAGGCAAAGTTATAGTTCTGCTTATCTTGATCTTCATATTGGATACTGTAACCACTGCATTTTAGCATATATATATATATATATATATAATCGCTGGGCTTTAAAATGTTAATACGCATTTATTAAAATGCATGTATTTATTTTCAGTGTACATTTATCAAAATCAATGACATTTCAATTAGCACTATCCTCCCATGAAATGTAATACTTATTTTGTCACATGTGTTAAGTTCGTCTATCGTTCCAAGGGAAGTGAAGAGATTAGGTGTTGCAGAACAAAGCACTGCGGAAAACACTGGCACTAAGAGAATGAAAGTAACAGGAGTGTAAAGAAAGTTACATAACAATGAGCTTTGTGGTTTGAATTTTTTGACGCATATTATTACAATGATAAAATCAAGGCAGAAGAAATGGGCAGAAGCAATATCATATTAGAGACGCTAACAGTTGCAGACATAATTTTAGTCTGAACAATTGAAGTGAAGATATCACGTGGGATATCATTTGTAGGCAGGAGTATGATATTGAAACGGATCCTAAACAATTAAGGTGTGTGAGAGAGGTACATATTTACAAAACATCTCTGTTGTGGAATGACTCAGTCGACAATAAATGTACAGGGTTGTTCTGTATATTACAGAGCGCGAAGATTAATGACTCACTGATTAATTCTTATGTTATTTAATGACGGTCTTTCGATTAAGAAGTCATATAGTTTCGAATGAGACAGAAAGATAATTATGAATGTAAGTAAGTTTGGAAATTGCTTGCTTCAAAATGTATCACATAGAGATTTCCATTTTTACATGTTCCTTTTAAAAGTGCATAAATGAAAGCATAATAAGGATGTTTAATGGTTCAGTATTTCCGTCTGCATGTTTCGTCTCCAAAACGTCTCGACGGATTTCGGCTCCATCTACTATAGGGAGCGGGGTTCCACAGTAGTAATTGTAAAGAAAATTTAATTTTGGTTCTGTCGCTTAGTTACCCTAATTTGTATTGTCGTCTTACGGGTTATGACAACGTGTAGGTTGTTAGCTTAGTACCAAGGTTCCGGGGGAATATACTGCTTCTACCGTCAGGGTACCCCTACCAAAATATGAATCTTCACCCACTTGAAGGCCTCAAATCTCATACCTTAGAGCAGGGGTCCAGATATTTTCCAAATATAAGAGCCACCTCCGAATTCTTCGCGCCAGAAGGGTGACACGAAGAAAGTTCCGTAACGTGGACCCACAATTCCTTAGTGAACTTTGAACCTCACTCTTGTCTGACGCGTTCTGCTCGGTGCATGTGAACTCATACACATGTTTGTATGTAAGGCAAAAACTACAATAGTTATGCTGAAAATATTTGGCGCTACCGTTAAAAAAATGTAGTCGACCATGGGACCCGGCTCCTGGAATTTGTACACCCCTACCTTAGTCTGCACAGTGCACAAATCTGCCTGTGTGAGAGACCTCAAAAAGGGCTCAGTGTAAAATTTATTACGTGATGTAAAATGTAGACTGCATTCAATAGATCAACGTTTAGCTCAAACACGTATGGGAAATACGTACTGCTGTACTAGTGTACTACTGTGCAATTAGCTTTACAACAACAGATCAGGATCTGCAGTAAATAAACACCGAGGCAAATGAGATATTCAGCAAGGGCAAAGAACAAATTTGTTTTAAGTTCAATCCTAAAACCGTCAACTCAGTTTCGGTGTAAGAGGAGTGAGTCAGTTTTTATGCGTTCGCATGTACAATGAAGCTGTGATTAACAAACAACTAACTCCTTCCACCTTAGAGACGGCTTCACTTGATCCTGCAGCTCATGATGACAGAGTACCATCTGTTCTCTCTGCACGCGTTCGTCGCCCATTGAAAAACAATTGAATCGACAGCAGCGCTCCGTCATCATAAACGAGTGGTGCATGAAACTCCGTAAACATTTTAATACGCACTGTTATTGTCTGCCATCGGTTGGGAAGGGTAAGAAATATTTGCATATCTTCAATTGCTGCAAATGTTCTTACACGATGGTCATCAGGAATAAGTTTACAGTGCTTATATTTTGGGCTCTACATTTTTATCTCTCATAACAGATTTAACTGTACTGCTATCCCACTAGTTTTTCACAGAGTTCTCACTACAACTGAGGCCTTTATCGTACAGAGATACGATGTTTGTTTATTTCCTGTTGGTAGAAGTACGTGTTTTCTGTCATCAGCCATCGTGTTGCAACTGTTTTACACATCGCGATCAGCTTTAGACTTGTGGCCGCAAATATTTTGCTTTAGCCCTGCAAACAGGTGATAAACTCTCGGTCATGAACTTCCCTTAACATGGCTTAGTCGTAACGTGTCACTCGTGCCAGTTCACCAGACAAAGAAGCATAATGTTGTTGCAGATGATTTATTTCTACTGACAAGCAGATAGCGATGTGTAGGCCTATATGTAAGTGGATTCTTTAACGATGCTCTCTAAACTGCAAAAACTAACTTTGTAGTACATTTTGATCGTGTACAGGCGCGCAACCAAATCGAAATTTACAGGCTCAGATTTTGTAGACATGATGATATCAAAAGTTTTACGTGACCTACCCTTCAGTGGAAAGCAGCCATTGAAATCAGCTGATGACAAAAACATTAGAATTTCGAAAAATAAAATAAAAAATAGGGATCTCTTAAATGAAATTAAAAAACCCGAGAAGATTAGACAATGTGATTTAAATTAGGCCAGTGAGTCATGGAATATGTAGTTACATTTATATGTACACAAATGCAGTTGCAAACAGTGTTATGATGCAGTTAAGTGGGAGGGGGGGAAGCAGGGAGCGAGAGGCATAGACTGGATTGATCTGGCTCAGGGCAGGGACAGGTGGCGGGCTCTTGTGAATGCGGTAATAAACCTTCGGGTTCTATAAAATGCGGGGAATTTCTTGACTAGCTGACGACCTGTTAGCATCTCAGGAAGGATTCTGCTCCATGGAGTTAGTTACTTACATAACAGTTATATTGACATGATTTTTGTAACATAGTCTAAACATCAAACATAAATTATATATAACCTCAAGGTCAGCCCCACCCCCAATAAAAAATTCTGGGTGCGCAGCTGACCGTGTATTTACTGAATTATTTATTACAATAAAATTAATATAGTACAAATTGTTTTGGCCTATCCTGGCTATCATAAGTCGAAAAATCTCTACATTCTGCAAAGTAGGAAAGCTTTTAGTTTGCTGGTTCAAAATAATCAGCTGTATAAAGTCTTCTGAACCTTCCACGATGTATAGATGTTTCCCTGCGGATGGCCAGGAGTAGCTGAAACATGTAGGGACAAATGCTAATCACGTATTGTAGTACTCTATAGTATACTCGTATTGTAAGCTACGTTGGTTTTACTCAGATATAGATTTATGATTGCTTATAAGGCTATGCTCGCATTGGCAACTTTTGTTGTGCAAGTTTTTATGTGCATGTATGGAACAAATAAGCATTTATGACAGTACGGCCACAGGAAACTTTCTGTTGGAGCGAATAAGAAGTTGCAACCTGTTCTATTCTCGATAAAAAAAAAAGTGTTACATGTTATACGAAAACGCTCATGTTTCAGTCGATCAAGCACCACAGTGACATATTTATTGCTTCCTGTTTACAGCGGTGTACACACTCTCACCACCGTGCCTGCTTCACGTGACAAGCAAACGTCACTAACTCAATGCAGCAGAGTCCTTTTTGAGCAGCTAATATTTTCTCAGTTTAGAAATTCACCGAATACTCTGGATCTCGAAAGTTCATTACCTTGCTCACAAGAACCCGCAACTTGTCCTTATCCTGAGCCACCTCAATCCATTCCATTCTCTTTCTTCAATGTCCAGTTTAATATTATCCTCCAGCCAATGCATAGGTCATCCATGTGCCGCTTTCCTTCAGTTTCCCCACCAAAACACTGTGTTTATTTCTACTTTTCCCCCATACACGCCCATGCCCCGTCCATCTTTTCTTCATTGATTTTATCACCGGAATAACTTGCTGAGGAGTATAAATCATTAAGATTATCATTAAGCAGTTGTCTCCAATCTCCTCGTACTTTCTCCCTCTTCCTCAGCATTCTGTTCTCGAAAACTCTCAGCCTATGTTCTTCCCTTATTATTAGCGACAAAGTTTCACACCCATGCAAAATAGACCAAATTATAGTTCTGTATATTTTAATCGTAATGTTTTTAGATAGCAAATCTGAATAAAACAGAATTTGAGCCTGACCTGTTGTAGACGACAGACTAATTATCTGGGAGGTGAAAGAGAATCTAGCTTTGTTCATATATAAAAAATTAAATGTAGAGTAATACAACAACAGCGATTTCTTCTCGCCTCCTGTTCATATACACACACACACAAACACACACAAACACGCGCGCTACTCAACCATAAACTTATATGGAAAAAATGAGAATTTCTTTCCCGCTGACTTTCCAGTTACTCAGTCGAGCCTCTAATATAGACTTGATTCCATAACTGTCCTCCATTACGATCCTGATATTAGCATTGCTCATAGTAATATGCTATCCTACTAGCTGAAGACAGGACTTGTAATGTCTCTTCCCTCGGATCATTTAGTGCGACATTACATTCATAATTGCATGTTTCTGTGTGTGTAGCATACAAATTATGTTTTCATTTTCTTTTTCCTTCTTTTTTTGTATTTATTTTACATTGAACGGAGATAATATCTGAACTAAAACAATCTGCGGAAGCTAATATTTTCGTATCATAGTGCGTTTAGTTTTACAGCCAGTCTTACTTGCTGTGGCACAAACAGCTGTAGCCGAGTATTTTTGTACGTAATTTATGGCCCAAAAGGTCATCAAAGTTTTGGGACTCACTGACAGCCGGGATAAAGCAGTCAGTATAATGACTGGATAAACAAGGGAACCTGGTTCGATTCCCGACAGGGACAAAATATTTTTCTCTTCTGCAAAGAGCCCAGACTGTATTTTGGTACCACCCAGCCTCGTATTCAATGGGTGCCGTGAACTTTTTTCTCGGGGAAAAGCACCGGGGGATGTGAAACAACACTTACCACCATCTAGTGGTAATACCCACTCTAACATAATTTAAAAATTTCCTATATTTTCTTCAATCCTTACATTCAAATTTTCAATTTAGAAACTTGATTAAGTGTTGGATGTGACAATGTCGCTTTTTGCGTGTAAGTGTAAGTAGTTAATGCAGTAGAGCACACGATCTGTTGCCTGCGTGAAGTCCATCAGGTATTAGAAGGAAACAAATCACAAATACAAATTATTTTTTCAGTTATGATTTCGCTCACGCCCACTACTCCATCATCGGCGATATTTTTTTTAACCTGTGCCAAACAAAGTGACTGCACAAGAAATAGAGATCGTAACAAGTTTATCACTTACTGATTTACTAAGTATAGTATTCAGATATAAATTACATTTAACACCGTGCGTTTCGAAATGTAAATGTAAGAATGTAATCTCGAAATAACAACCAAGTACAAGATCTGCGCTCTTCTGGGATATTACGCGGCGTCGTGTGTTAATTATTTACCGACGTTTCGAGACAACGTATCTGTCCCAACATCAGGGATAAAGAGCCCGAGAAGACTCTTGACCCATGAAGATGGGACCGATACGTTTGTGATTTATCGATTTTTTGGTTTTTAACAGCGCCTTTTAATTGCACTGGTTAAGCCTAATTCCAGTACAATTGTAGGACCATTGAACAAATGTGTAAGGTATAGATCATGGCGGATTTTATGGACTATAGCAAAAATCAGTGGCCGGGTTGGCGTAATCGATATAGCGACTCGCTACGGGCTTCAGGCTCCGGGATCCTATCCCCTGTAGGGGCAAGAAATTTTCTCTTCTCCAGAACCCATCCACACAAGCCCTGCGGCCCACCCAACTTCCTGCAATGGGTACCGGAGGTAAAGCGGCCGGGCGTGGCGTTGACCACCCACCCCCAACTAGCGCCGATGTTAGGAGAGTGTAGAGCTACACCCTACTACTTCACACCAGAAATTGTGTGGAAGAGCTGAAGACAACAACCAAAACATCAGTTATGACAGCGTGTTGTGCGGATAAGATCCAAATCCGGGGTCCTAAATATCAAGAAGGAGTAGCAGTCCTTGTGCTGTGATATTCAGTGGCAAACAAAAGGAATGTAGAACCCTCCTATCACATCCTACAGTTTAACAGAAACATTTGTTATAAAAATACGTGTACAAACACAGCGAACTGTGCCTGTAACACTTCATATGTTGGACATGTTCCGTGTGATGGCCCTCGTTCTGTGTTGCGCTTGTAGCTACGTCGTAATGATAAATGATGTGTCGTTTGGGTCACCCTAGCAGGGGATTTAATGTTCCGTGTCAGACGACACACGTGCTTCCACCCTTCGGTAGAAATTAACAGTCATTAATGTGAACGTCACCTTATGTGTAATGGATGCGTTGACAACTGTTTGTTTGCCAACCGGCTGGCTGGAGTTCTTTAGTCTCTCCTGAACCAGGAAGGTGAGCATGCAGTGCACAACTGGATGATTTATATGCTTCGTTGGTATTCATGCCGAATTACAACTAACTAACAGCCAGAACAGAAATCTTCTTGAGAAGCTAATAGTCTTCAATCCAGACAAGAAATTCTGCCGTTTTCAAAGAATCAAAAATTTTATTACTGCCACTATTCCCTATTCTACGTCTACAATGTTTAAGATACATGTAAATATTATCTTTCCATCTAAATCTAGGTCTTAAAAATGGACTCATTCCTTCAGATTTTCAGTAGAAAATTTCGAATGCATTTATCTTTTTTCCAACGCGTTCTAAATGCCTCTCCCTTCTCATCCACTTTGATCTGATCATCACTAACACTTTACGGGGAGGATTGCAAATTATGAAACTTCTCTTCGTGAGATTTTCTCCAGCCTCTTGTTCATTTATCTGTCTTAGTTCCAACTACTCCCTTTACCACCATCTTCTTATTGAACAGATACAAATATATTGAAAGATGATAAGCAATAAGCTTGACAATTGCAACTGTAAGTTTACACTATCAAGCAAGATTTTAGCCTAACAATCCACGAGTTTCCTTGATTTTCTTCTGTCCTTCTTTCAAATGCTTGTACAGTGCCCTAACTCAGGCTACTGCAGCTTTGTTACAATCGTGTTCAGTTCATTGTGTATCTGGCCAGAATCCTAGTTCAAGTCTCGGATCGAGCTACCCAAGATGAGACAATAAACTGGTGATTTGACTAATATCCGGTTTACACAATAACATTAAAATTAAATTAAGATACACCATTCAACATTTATAACATGCCAAGAGGGTTCGCAGTTCAATTCCGCTATCCGCACCATGGCCGCTGAAAGCGGGTTCGGGTACAATGGAAAAAATATTTTCGACCCCACAGCAAGGGCGGACCGGCTAAAAATCTTTACACTAACTCGGAAAGACTGACTCTCATTTGCAGAGTGACTTGGGCTTGGTCTGAAAGGGTTAATTTATACAATCGGCAAATAACGATACTACTGAGAAATACAAAACTATAGTAAGGCTCCTTCCCGGACGGCGGGTCCCCAGTAATTTGTACCGGCTTCCCCCCGCCCTCTCGACGGCACTGATACAACGTTAAGGAATGCATGTCATAAAAATGGGTGTCTAATAAACTTCCTGTCCATTAAAGGCTTTGAAATCTCTTCCCTTTCCAGCACTTTCTTGAGACTGTAAAGTTTGTAGACCTCGCATGAGCATTACCGAAACAGACACAGAGAGCAGGTCATTTCAACCCGTCATGTTGACAGTGGAGACATTTTAAATGAGAAGAGGTATTTTAGCCCTTTCCCTGACAAAGTGAAGCTAGAATGCCGCAGCAATTTTGAAAACCTATGAGCTGTTTATTTATGGAGACATCTTTATATTACTAATTAATTTTGTAAAAATATGCTAAAATAGCGACAACACAGCTTATGTTTAGAATTACATCTTTTATCAGTTTTTCTTAAATTATTAGTAATTTTTTATTGCACATGCTGTATAAAAAGTACACAGGTAAATTTATACATATAATTATACGTATACTTATTTATTCTTCATTCTGTGTATTGAATTTCCTGTTGCCCACATTGCAGACAAAATTTTGCAGAAGTTGCCCGGGCCACATAAAAGATTGAGCAAGGCATGTTGTAGAAAATGTTTTATTTTTGGTCTCCAAATTTATTTTTCCTTTCTATTAAGATCACTGACAGCATTCATTTTCGTCGATGAATATTTTCGCAACTGTAGACTAATTAATTGGGGACGATGCGGCTAAAATGAGAAGAACATGATTACTAAAGACAAATTAGAAGGCAAGCTGTGTGAATATTAATTAAATAGAAGTTGTGGCTCTAGACTCGGCTTAACATTCCCCAGTAGATATTCCTTGAGATAAATCTCGTGTAAATCGACGAGTTTAGAGCAATTCAGTGAACATAAGCCGGACAGTTTAAAGTGGGCGGTTAAAATTATTTACCACGTTGCTACACCTCCCACACACATCTTGTTATCCTTTATTTGCTGAAACAAATAGTATTTTTGGGGAATGGGCGTAAAATTAATGAACATTGTCATTATGCAATTTTTTTTATGTTCCAGGTATTTTTCCTTTAGGTCCAAATACTCGTATCTGCCTAGACACCGTTTTCAATCACCCTAAATCTGTTATTGTACTTCATAACAATCCATTATAGTAAAATAATACTATGTTATTAAGCACACTTATGCAAATATGCTCAAGTCCAAAAATGTCAGCAGAAATACTAAAATAAGGATTTACACAACAATACTCAGACCGATAGTTATGTACGGCTCAGAATCATGGGTAATGACCTGAAGGAAGAAGAATGGTTGTTAAGATGGGAAAGGAAAATCTTAAGAAAGATATTTGGAGCAACGAACGATAAAAATGGTTGGAGAATGAGGACAAATATAGAGGTACAAGAATTGTTCAAACAACCAGATATAGTTGTGACAATTAAGAAGGGGAGAATAAGGTGGGCAGGTCATGTCCAGAGAATGCCGGAAAGAAGGAATGTTAAGAAAGTTTTTTTAGGAAAACCTGATGGGAGAGAAGGTAGAGGTAGACCCAGGAAAAGATGGCTAGATGACAGAGTAGGACCTCAGAAAGCTAGGAGTCAAAAGATGGAGAAGGAAGGCTGAGGACCGAGAGGAATGGAGGCATGTGGTCAAGAAGGCCGAGGCCCTACATGGGCTGTAGCGCCGACCAGAAGAAATTAAGCACACTTACATTTTTCGAAAAATGGTTCATAATGAATACTTTTAAGATTAGCCCTAAATCTATGTTTTTTTTTAGAGTTAGGGAATAAGTTTTACACCCATACAAAAAACATATAATAAAATATTTATAGGTGGCGAATGTGAAAGAAATCGGAAGTAAGTTGCATTGACTGAAAAATAGTTTGCGCGTTATACGAGCATATCATCCGCTGCTGTAATTTGTAAACGTGAAACGGCGAATATCATCCAAATTTTTGTTTCTACCTCCAATAAAAAAAAGTCACGACTTCATTATGAAAACTAGTCGGCTTGTGGTCTGAAAGCAACAGCCCTTTCTATTCTGTCGACCAAATGAAATAAATTTAATGTATTCGTAGATTCTGTTGGCAAAATATTGCACTACTGAACACTGATCAAATATACGAGTATGGTTACAAATATAGACCTACTGAAAAGTGATCAGATAAATGGTTACAAATATCGACCTACTGAACAATGAGCAGATATATGGTCATAAATATCGACGTACTGAACACTAAACGGTTATATAGTTACAAATAGGTACGCAGTTTACGTGACAAGTTGCTCTGCGATGCGTGCGACTTTTTCCCCCATTAAAACTTTCTTGACAGCTGATAAAATCTACTGCTTGGTTCTGTACTTTTCATGGGCCGAGACCTGCCAGTATCCTAGCAGTTCATTTACCCTCAAACCCATCATTAAATGCACGACACACCAATCACTCCAATTACATGGACTGCTATTAAACTTCCGATACCAGAATTTGAGTGTGGGGGCAGTCAAACAAATCCACCATTGTGAACGCCGTAACAAAGGGAACAGTGACTGAATGCAGCTCAAACTCCCACACAATCGGTTCGCTAATCACAAGTTTACGAGATCCGTACAGGAGGGCGGATCCATCCTAACAAATGCTCTTTTCACTAAACTTAGTGAATCCAGGCTGGATGGCAGGGGTTTGACTCCTGTCAGTTGCAGCCGCTTTTCTTTTTTTCAACCATGCCCACAGGTCTTTCAATCCAGAGGTTACTAGGGACTACTTTCATGGATAAAACGGCCAACTCGTGAAGGTAAATACTTACCTACACGTAATGCTTTACATGCACTCCTTAACCCTTTAACGCACAGTGGATTTTACTCGCTGAAGCATTCAACACCAACATTTCGTGAGCTGATATGTTCGCCTGTCCTTACATCCGTCTGTGCGCACCCTGATCCAAGTAAAAGGCCAATATTCAAGGCATTAAATGCGCTGCACATGCCACTTCTGTACTTATAAAATCCTGCCATCAGTAATGCCAACATAGCATAGTTAAATAAAACATAAATGGAGACAAGTAAGTGATACTAACATAACAACCTTTTACTGTGCGTAAAATCCCAGAGGAGCGCAGATCTCATTTTCACCGCGGCGGAAACCTGAAATCACGGGGTAAGAGAGTGTGTATGTAGCCTAAAAGGTACAACGAAATTGAATGATTGGTGAGAAAGAAATCGCGGTCTTTGTTCAAGGGCATATTTTAGCATTCTGCAAGGAGGTATTTGGAACGACCGTAAAACCTCAGAAGGCACTCTGGCCCGATCAGTATTTGAATCAGTTATCAACCGATAACAAGCCGGGCGCCTTGCTGCTTGAGATAAACTGCTCGGTGACGTTAAGGCCAAGAGTAGGCCTACAGCATGGCAGCAGGCCGAGGTGGCTTGTCTGCTCCACACTCGAGCCATGTCACATTTCAGAAAATTGCATACAAATATATTTCTGTTAAAGCTAGCTAGGTAAAGCTATCCCATTAGAGGCCTGGGGAGGCCCTTTGGGTTCCA
This sequence comes from Reticulitermes speratus, assembly GCA_021186555.1. NCBI lineage: Eukaryota > Metazoa > Arthropoda > Insecta > Blattodea > Rhinotermitidae > Reticulitermes > Reticulitermes speratus. The sequence goes on from JAJKFL010000009.1 coordinate 11,483,868, forward strand.
GGAGGTTGAGGCTTCCAGAATTTATAGACGAACGGCACACGAATGTGGTAAGTTTATCAGCCCTACGCACCGCCCGCCTTTACCCCGCAGGAGATATCCTTGTCACTCATTTCTGTTAGAGGCAACTATATTCCAGTGGTCCCTCAAATTCTCTAGACGCGGTGTTGAACCCGTTGCTCGTACTGACAATCAAAACACGGCCAGTCACTCTTCTGACTGTCAATTAGTACTTGGTGTTTGTTGTCCATTCTTTGGTTTACTTAATAACTTTAAAATATTTTTTGTTTTCTCCACATGTTAACACCGACGCTATGATCAAGGTTTTGGTTATCCCTGACAAATGGTTATTTCCCAAGTCTTAACAATGGCACTAGTTTGGGTTTGCCCCAAATGACTGGTTTTCATGTGTGTAGGAGCAACAAAACAGAAACAATGTTCTCGAATTTTGTTTTTTAAACAGACACATTTTCCACTCACAATTCTCGGCAATTATTTCTAGTTTCCGAGATACACAGCACGAATGACGGACAGATATTTTGGTTTATAGGAGGGTTCACAAGTCCGACACAAGGTCGCCCGTGCGACAAAATTTTGTACGGTGGCGCCTAGTAATTATGGACCCTCAGTATGGAACTTGCTTCACGTCAGCCTTCTGGCGGTTAGTTATATATATATATATATATCACGCGATAAAGGTTTAGACCTACAGTTTGGAATTACATTAAATATTTTTAGTGCTGCGTTTAAGGACGCTCCCAAATGCTAAGATTATACAGCGTCGCTGTTAGACGAATGAATTGTGAGTAAGGAACACTGGTGAAGTGCTAGTGACGGGGGAAAATAGAAGTGGTTTTTAATTACAGATTGATTTCCTCGGGGCCTAACTAGTACGAAAGATTCTTCCTCTTTACATTGGAAGTAATGGATAATGATTTTAATATATTTATATATTTTCATTTATTTATGTTCCGCTCTCACAACACATATATTAATGGAAAGTTGAAATTTCAACTACGCGAAAAAAAAACATTTTATTTTATTATATATGACAATCTTTCTAAAAAAAATTTACATTGCCTGATGATGGCTTTTTTTAAAAAGCCGAAACATGTTGCAATATAGTATACAGTAAATTAATAAAGACACAGTCGTGATTGACTGCTCTTATTCCTCCATTGCCTAAAATAGATGTACTCGTAGAAGAACATCTCCCACTACCATTACCTTCACCACAAATTCCACGTGGAATATTCTGGGATCGAACCCGAGCCTCTGCTGTGAAAGGTCGGCAACTTAAGCTTACTATGAAGATATAAAACGACATGGGAGTGGTTATAGCATTTGCCTGGAAGTACTGAGTAATACCATGTATACCTTCAAGTTAGCTGATCATGGGCAGACCTGTCCAGTCCGGGAGCTGTAGAGCATGTAGCAGTTATAATCACCGCACTGAATTCTTCAGAGAAAGAGTTTTAATCTTGTTATTTTAAGGCGGTGTATTATAGGAATGGACCTACATGTATGAATTAATGTCAAAGATTCCTAAGCATAATGCCATGAAGGCGCATAGGAGCGTAGAAGTACAGCTTCATGAGTTCTGTAGCTTGTTTGTATGTGTGGAGAATTTATTAAGCTTACGCTTCCTGATTTCTATTCCCAAAGGGGAAAATTCTGTCACCTATCAAATAGGTGGGCGGATGGGAACCGAGGGTGGTCTGAATGGGAAGCAAAATAAATCAGCGCCTGTCAGGAAATGAAGCCCGTCCTCTAGCCAATGACCATTCATTTTACTGACTGAGGTATGTACATAAATCATCTAAAAATCTATCCTATAAAAATCGAACATCCAATTTTGTACTTACAATAGGAACGAGCTCATCAGCTGAGTGTACATTGATTAATGGCAAACAAATGGACCCCTAAGTCAGCTCCTGCAAGTGATTAATGCAGGACTGCGCGCAGCTCCTGCATATCACAAAGCATTTTTCATTTTGCTGGAAACTTTCCCTCGCCCCATATTATTTGCCTGCAGCAGACCATGTCAGTCCTTTGATCTGGCAGTGAATGACTTGTACACAATGATCAGATGTTGACACAGTCACCATAGATACAAGCACAAAGTTCCGAGCTCCAAATTTTGCCTAACCAAACCAAAAGAGGAAGGAAACCACTGGTCACTGGTTGGTGGTTAATCTATTTAATACTGTTTCAACTGCAGATATTAGTTAGTGTCCATACGTACGTGACATGTGGGATATTCCGATGAAACTTTGTGCATATGATCTATAGTACCACTTGTTTGGCAACTGAATTTTGTTCAATTTGCTCCAGTTTACTTCAATATAGGCCTAATTGACAACAGGAATAGACCTCAAACACACTTGTACTGAACCTGGTCTAGACATATTCACGAAACTAATTAGGCTGAAGAAAAAAAGCCAGTCGTGATACCCGTATAGGTTAACATTTTTTCGGTACCTGGCGTAGTAGCATTAGGCTGTCTCTATTTTCTTTCTTGCTTGCCGCGGTCCTCTACAGAGACCAAGAAATGTAACGGATTATACACTATATTATTGTAATACATTGTTCGCTGCAAGGAGGTCACATGATATTCTACTCAGTAATTAGAAAAAGAGAAGTTAAATATAAAGGTAAATTAAAGTTGTCGCAGTACACGACATGAACGCATATTGGAGAATGTAGGTATAGATCCATTCATTCTTAACCTCGGCATAACGTGGATGTGAGTGGTCAGCTTCACGCCTCGGCCGCTTTAAAACCTTGGAAAAATTATCCCGGAATACTTTGAATAGGAGGTTGGCTGGACCACACAGCCGGTCTGGACGCTTTGAAGAAGAGATATCCCTTCCTGTTGCTGGGAACAGAAGAGCGATTCCTTGGTTGTCCATCCCGCAGCCGTCACTGTACCGACTACTACCCGGCTGTCGTTAGAAACTACGGGCGGGCTCTTGTGAAAGCGGTAATACATTTCGGGTTCTACTGGCTATATAGCTCGACGACTATTAGCAACTCTGGTAATAATTCTATTCCATTGAGTTATCTATTGGACCAGTGCCATCTCTACTTTACAGGAAGCCCAAATGGAAGATGTTTCTGAAGTATTCATTGTCTCAGAGTTATTTCAGTGTAGGCACAGAACAAAGAGCTTAATACGCATATGCAGAAGAAAAATCAATGAGTTCCAATCATCTGTGGCAGTAGCAGCCGACTGGGAGGGTGCGAGCTGCCAGCTGCTGGGCCCCCTGCTGTCTGAGTTGTGTATCGGCCCAGGGGTTCCCTGACTTCCTAAATGGTGTGCCACCCGCCTGCCTGCCTGCTTGCTATTCCATTGACCTGCACCCTCCAGTCATGGAAATGTATCTTGTGTTCAGCTATTTTACACATCTTTATATTTGTTTCATTCACGCTGTGTCATATTTTCGTACTAGATGTCGACATCAACACTTCCACAGACACTTTGACAGTTATAGGATTTCAGGCCTGAATAAATTAAGGAAGCCATTCCGTTCAGAGTTTTCTCGGGCTAAAGTACTGAGTGTTAAAACGCACCTGTTTCTTTATTAGTAAAACGGTAGGATTTTATCTGCCTTTATAAGCGAAGCACGTAGATCGAGGCTATTTCACATGACTACGATGACACATGATGACGAAGTATAGGGTGACTGGACGTATAGCTCCACTCATTCTTCACTTCGGCACTAGATGGAGATGAGTGGTTAGCTATAAATTACAGTTCATTTACTTCCAGGAAACAGCCCCCCAGTAATCATTAAGTAGCAGGCTGGTTGGACCCCAGGGACTCGTCTGGACCTTTTGGAGAAGAAAAAACCTCTTGCCCCTGCCGGGATTCGAAATCCAGATCGTCCAGCCCGTAGCCTAATCACTATACTCACTACGCTATTCCGGCCCCCCGTATGAAGTAAATAGACTAATAGACTATGCTATTAATGCCTCCCTTCCAGAAAGATGACGGTAGGAAATTAAATTTTTAGTTCGGCATACTTTTTCAGACTCTGCTCATAACAACGAATCAATTTAATTTTAAATACAATGCAATGTCACAGTCTTCCACAAAATAAGTAAAAAACCTTTGCCCTGATTACAGCGTTAATGATAACGGAGGGGGCTGTTAGTCCCACGGACATCACTATCATAACTACAGCATTCAGCAAGATGACAGCAGCCCTGATGACAGGAATGATAACATTAAAATAAGCTATTCATCCTACGATTACCACTGTCGTGTTTTTACAACTCAGTGAGATGATGACACTGAAGCTGGCTGCTCGTCACTCCAGTGTCACTGTTAAAATTGTGACATTCGGTATAATGACAGTAGTGATGACAATGAAGCGGGCTGCTCGTCACTCCATTGTCACTGTTGAAATTGTAACACTCGGTATAATGACAGTAGTGATGACAATGAAGCGGGCTGCGCGTCACTCCATTGTCACTGTTGAAATTGTAACACTCGGTATAATGACAGTAGTGATGACAATGAAGCGGGCTGCTCGTCACTCCATTGTCACTGTTGAAATTGTAACACTCTGTATAATGACAGTAGTAATGACAATGAAGCGGGCTGCGCGTCACTCCATTGTCACTGTTGAAATTGTAACACTCGGTATAATGACAGTAGTGATGACAATGAAGCGGGCTGCGCGTCACTCCATTGTCACTGTTGAAATTGTAACACTCGGTATAATGACAGTAGTGATGACAATGAAGCGGGCTCTTCGTCCGTCGATTGTCACCATCGTACTTATAGTATTTAGCAGGATGACAGCAGCCCTGATGACACCAGTCATGATAATTAAGGGGGCTGTTCGGCCCTGGACCATCACTATTGCATTTCACTCCACATCTATTGTGTATTGTCCTCTAACATGGGTATAGCAGCACTGACCTGACGAAACCTCTATTCTGCATTGCCTTATATTAGTATAAATACGACAGAATTGCATGCTAGGTGTGATCCACTCAAAGAATGCCTGATACCCTTTCCTGAGCCACTGCTCTAGTATCACTGCAGGAAACGGTAGCCTCTTAACATGATAATGGAGGCAGAGAAGCGGAGTAGATATAGGCTTATAGCTCTACTTGCGCCTAACTTCGTCGCTGGTTGAGGTCAGGTGTTCAACGGCAGGCCCCCGCCGCTTTACCGCCGAGAAAGAGCCCCTGTACCCCTTATAGAGAAGGCTGGGTGGGCGCAAGGGCCAGTCTGGACGGGTATGGAGAAGAGAAAATATATTGTCCCCACCGGTCCGAACCCCGGACCGTCCGACCCGTAGCGAGTCGCTATACCGGCCTCCTCTATCGCCACTACCTGGCACTAAAGGACGCTGTCGGCTGAATCTTGTTTCGTGGTCACAGTGGATGCTCCAGGTGACAAGAACCGTAACCTAAAATGTGTTCAGGAGACGCACGGGATGCTCGACACCAAGACGGAGTGATTCAGTTGTAGCGCCACGTTGAATGGGTGACTGTAATTTGCAAGAAGGCGCTGGTCCAGCTCTCCGAGGAACGCTCGCCTGTACCAATAATTATCATTTCCTTCAATCCCACAAAATCACACGTCTCACGTAACAATATATCCGGATTCACCTTATCTGAAGCGGGCGAGAAGCCAATGCTTCCTGGCCTGCATAACTGCTGGTCGTTCTTAGATGAGGTTAACGCCTTCCAGACCGAGGCCAAGTCGATTTACTTTGCGATCCCTAGAGCTCTCTGAGTGACGGCCATGCAAGTTTGAGGAAGCCGGTGTGGGTTTGAGTGTTGGGAAACAGGGATGCTGTAGAGCCAGTCTGCGTGGATCGCCGTTGACCCTCTTTGGTATTGTTTACGACTGTGGAGAGCGAGGTTATCGAAAGTGCAGTGCACATCTACATGTCCAGCAAGGCTGAGGTAAGTGGGATAACTTATATGAACCCGTGAACCAACCTGAAAAGAGCTACATGTTTCGTCTTCTATTTAAACCATAATCAGGCTGTACAAGATTTTATAAGACGGCGTAATGTACAACAATGTAAGTAATATTCATGACTGATATCTCAAAATCGCCACATTTGGTCTTCGTAAGTATTATAAAAATTAATATCTTAAAAGTTTTTAGTAAGACGATCAGTCGAATATGATGGCTGACGGCTGTGCTGGAAAGCACGCCATATGAAGGCAAAATGAAGCCATACGGAGCCTGTTTCTTTGGCCACACAGTGTAAAATAAAAGGAGGTTTGAAGATTACTGACTTCTGGGATGTGATGTCGTGTAACTTAAGTGCGTACGGACGGCCTTCATTCTAGCCAGAGACAAATAGGCTCAAAACATATAAACAACGATATGCAGAATTACCAGAGACACGAACTTCCAGTACGTGCTTATATTAATATATTTAATCTGCTGGGGGCATGTGAATACGTCTACAGCCAGTAAAGAATTTTGTCCATAAGTGAATACAAATAGAACTCAATATAGAAATATGCCACGAAACCAAAATCAGCAAAAGCACTTAATAAATCATAAAAGTATATGAGATAGGTAATTTAGGAATGTTTCATGTTTTTTATGTGTCAATGATAGGGGAAAAAATTACAATTATGATGACCGCAGAAGAATTACTTTAAAAACGTTTAATGTTTCGGAAATGTTATCGTTCCAGTTAATTTCCAACTCTCTCAAAATGAGGATCTGTAAAACAATCATGTGGCAGTGACTTTGTATGGGCCGATCCCAGTGGCTGCGCGGTCTAAGGTGTAGGCCTGCGGCCTCTTGCTTGCTGGGACTGCGGGTTTGAATACAGCCAGGGGCATAGATGTAAGTCTGTTTTGAATGTTGCGTGTTGTACATGTAGAGGCTTCTGCGACGGGCCGATCTCTGGTCCAGGGCAGTCCTACTGAGTGTGTATGTGTGTTGATCAAGTACAACAATATCCCTCTACACCTAAAAGGAGTAGGTAGAACAGGTCCGACTAAGAAACAAAGAAAGAAAGAATTTGTATGGGTGCGGAACCTGGCCTCTTACTTTGAGCTTAGAATATAAAATGAAAGTTTTGAAAACAATTTTTCTTTATTGGTCCTAAGAAGGATGAATCAAATCAGCAAATTAGCATATTACCAGCCGAGGAATTTCGTGTCATACAGACCTCAAATCACGTTATGATGTTAGAATGTTAACATACAGAATGTTAAAGTGAGCTACACTGGGGAACATCATAAACGCTTACAAAATTTTATTGGGGATATCTCTTGGAATGCGTCCAATTTGAACACTCCAAAGAGAAGTGTGGTAAAACTGAACTGGCTGATGGTCATTACATAAGACAACACCAACAAAATGCATAATATTATTATAATACATCATTTACAATTAAAACATTGAAACTTCAATTCCAACATGTTTCGACCCTCTTCGGGTCATCTTCAGGGAGTACAAATCAATTATATATGTATAAAACGTAGATTTTGTGTAAATCACAGCCTTCAAGCGACCTAAAGCATAAAAATTAATTTGCGTTTAATTTATTTACACAAATCTACGTTTTATACATATATAATTGATGTGTACTTCCTCAAGATGACCCAAAGAGTGTCGAAACTTGTTAGAATAGAAGTTTTAATGTTTTAATTTTAAAATTATATATTATAATAATGTGCATTTTGTCTGTGTTGTCTTATGTAATCATCAATTCATGCACGGATTTGTCTGATGTTCGTACCCAATTGCAGGGCCTAGTACTAGCTGTGTTGAACCTTCATGACCTGCAACCACAGTTTTAACTTAATTTTAAGGCGCTTCAAAATGTGCTTTTTTCTATAACGTTACCAGCTTCGATATGTATTAAACAAATGGACTTGAAATATGCAGTGAAAACTATTAGTGAGTAATGTTGATGTTTGTTTGGATTTATTTTCAGCTTCTGTTAGCAAGTTCCGCAAGGTGATTGAGTATACAACACACATAGGGAGCTGAATATTGCATGCGTGGGATGGGAAGATAATGTTAAGAGGCTGTAAGGAAGTAGGGTCTGGGAGTGCGGTTGGAATGGGGTTCTTGTAGCACAGTAATTAAACTTCGCCAGATACACGACTATCAGATTCTCAAAACGAATACTGCTCCATGGAATTAGTACGTTAAGTAGTCAGCACTGTTTGTGAGGCCACAATGATAAAAATATTTGAGAAGCAATGTTATAAGTGACCGTTGGCTAGAACGTATTTTACAAATACGCTGTTTGAACTGCGTGTAACTTTGGTTAAGTCTCTGATGAAGCTTTATGGTCTTTGAGCCCCATCCATCTTTTATTGAATTGTTTCCAAGGATTCTTTGTTCGGAAGTAAAGACATCGGAGCACGAAGCTGATTATTTTCATAGATCTACAGGCTAGACTGTCCTGGGTTCAATTCCAAGTTATCACCATCATCCTCATCATCATCATCATCATCATCATCGCGGAGTCTCTCTAAGGACAGGTCCATGGCCCCTTCCACAGCAAATTCTCCATACAGTGCAATCTAGCGCTTCCTCTTCCAGTTTCAAGTATCTTCTCGTTTTCTTAAGGTCATCCAGTATCTGCTTACGTCTTCTTCCTCGTCCCGTCCCTTCTATCTTTGCTTCAATAACTGGCCGGAACAGCTCTGGGGCCCACCCAGCCTCCTATTTAATGGTTACCGTCTTTTTTCTCGGGGATAAAGCGGCCGGGACGTCATGCTGACCACGCACCTCCATCTAGCACCTCTACCCTGTATGCCTTCATGGCGTGGACAGGGAGAACTTTATTTTACCTTTCTTTTAATGCGCAAAGTCCAGAATGATAAACGTTTTAACCTCACGGCTATTATAGGCCAACATCTATCTATACAACTCAGTATTTGGACAAAGTAGCAGTTTACCTTTTCCTTCACAGTTCACTTTTAAGGCTTCCGTTGACCCTGTTAATTCCCATTAAGTAAACAGAGAATCCCTTGCTACCTACAAATTGACAGTTTTAGTAATGACAATTAATGTGCATGGAAGGGCAGCCACGCAGAAACAATGATGACATGACACCTCTCCTCTAATAGTGCCAAGCTTGTTGACCCTAAACAAGGGGGGTGCGAGCGGCAGCTGTTTTTTACACACTCATTTTCTCAGTTGCACCCTCCGAAAGCAAGGCGTGAATTCAGATGGAAATGAGGGCTGGACCAATCGAATGGGGTAGCAATGCAGCCGCCTGGGAAAAAGTTAGATGATTGAGAGGGTGGATGGGGGTGGGACGACAAAGGACTATGAAATATCTGTGTCGTTCCACCGCCTGGTTATGGACTCGCAGTGGACAGGGGCCAGACAACAAGGGGTTGTCAAGCTGTCGCAATATTTTGAATCTGTAACAAACGATATTACTCATTTGGCAGGAATAAACTCAAGGTTGGCGCTGGTCTCAACAGCAAGGGGAAGGGCAGAGCTTCCAAAGAATATATTGTTTGTCTAACGGTGATATCAGTAGCTCAGTTTACTATAGCGTTGAATGATAGGACTATAATTGGATAATGAAATGGAAAAAAGGTGAAGGAAAAGAGTCCTGGCCTAATTTAAGATACTATTACTGTTAGCTGGAAGAACTGAGGAAAACAACGTAAGGTCTTAAGTCAGGATAACCTGTGTTTGGCCGAAATTTCAACCCGATACCTCTCGGATACGAAGCAGAAATACCGAAAACCGCTCCGGGAAATTCATCTTTGCGAAAGAAACCTATCGCACATCGCACGGAAGCAGATTTTTATTTTTCTCTGAGGTTTGACCTACTGAAAAATGTTTAAGAGAAAATTTTTACCATATATATTCTCGTCCTTGGGTTTTCACTGTCTGTATTTTGTACGTATTTCGGTTGTGAAGCCTATAATCTTACTTACAACCTTATATCGAGCATCATTTTCTCGTCTTGACGGCGATGGCAATGTAAGCTGAAACGCTGGAATATCGTCAACATCCAAATCGGCCAAACCTCGGGAATCGAAAATAACACAAACTTAATACATGTTAATTGATATAACTTTGATATTACACTCAAATGTATTAACTAAGAATGTCACTTCAGATTATATTAGAAAATTTTTTTCACCATTCGGTTCAGAATCCTTCATCTTTTTTCTCATATTACACAGAAAGCTAAAGACTATATATATATATATATATATATATATATATACCTATGTATATATATCATCACGTAGTCTGCCTTACGACAGGTCCATAGCCTCTTCCAAAGTGCGTTCTCCAGAGAGTGAAATCTAGTGCTTCCTCTTTCAAATTACACTATCTTGTTATTTCCTGAAGATCATCCAGTAGCTGCTTACGTTTTCTTCCTCTTCTTCCCGTTTCTTCTCTTTCCTTCAATAACGTGTTTAAAAAGCCACTTCCTACGCAAGATATATCCAATCCAGTTAGCCTTTCTCCGTTTTATTTTGTGTAGGATGTTTCCTTTCTCTTGGACTCTATGTAATGCTTATCTTTTAAACAATCAGTCTGACATTCTCCAGCTTTCTTCAGAACCACATTTCAAATTTTTCAAGGTGCTTCTGATCTACGCAAGTATAATTGTGTCTGCTATGAGAATTATTTCCCTCATCATGCAGATAGACCACGGATTGAGGCCACATACATATGCAAGGGCTGATGAGGAGAATATTTGCATTTGAGAAGCGATCTAGTATGAGGTAGGAGAAATTACATAAAGAGGGACTTTATAAAAGCTGCGTCTGACCATACTTTATTAGGGTAGCAAACCAAGTGTGGAAGAAGTAGCATATATGGGGAAATGACAACTTCATACTAAACTTTATTGGAAAATCTGAGGGGATGAAATAATTTGGAATATCTGGGTTTACATTTGAGGAGAATAAAATGTATATTTAAGATATAGGATGTGAGGATGTAATTCGATTCAACTGGCTTTCGATAGGGTCCGGCAACGGGCTCTTCCACTTCAATACCGACAATAAATTGTCAGGTTTTATAGAGGGGGAGACCTGTTGAACAAAACAACGTTTCTCAAGATGGACTCTAATCCGTGGACACAGAAAGTGGTATTTTGATTTTAAAAATTTCAGTATGTTTGAAGTAATATAGGAATTGTGCTGGTCGATACTGGTTAGAATGAAGTCTGACGGGCAACTTTGCGCATGTAACAACAGAAGGCACACCAAATTACATCAAAATTGTTTCCGTAGTTGGAGGTTAAATACAGTGACGTACATTCACTTCATACAGAAGAAACATGCAAGTACTGCTGAAAACCCGAACCACAGTTGTAAGGACTTGTAATTTGACGAAGGATGAGGATAAAGAATAGCAACACTAAATAGTTTTCCCGCATACTTTGAGGCAATGAGGATAAAAAAGAGCAAAACGAAATAGTTGGCCCGTTTAATTCCTTGGACATGCTAGAATAATATTTATATATTGAAAATCCTCCAAATATTGAGAATATAAAAAAACACCTGCAATCTAATGGTACCTGGTAACTGATGTCACCAAAATGGCATTTGTTCTTACTTGAAATTCCGGTTTATTGCAGGCTAGTGACAAGAAGACAAACTTGAATTTTCACACTTCATCTCCACCAAGGCAAATAATGGAAGGCACAATGAATCACATATTTGGTGCCGAAGCTAAACAAATAGCCAATAGTCTTGCACTTAATCTCACTAGGCCTTGAAAAGAGCAATGTTCACACCAAAGAAACGTCACCTTCTTATTTAATCTTTGCCACACTAACCTTCAACCGTCAACACCGTCATATAAAATTTTTAATCGCCCTTAATGCCATTATTCATGACTTTTCTCTGAGGAACTTAAATTGAAAAGGCGAAATCTGTAGGAACAATTGTGAGCAAAAAGTCACATCTGAAACATGAACAGTTTAATTTCGTAGAGCCCGCTTTTATCTGATTTGACATTAAAACACTGAGTTTTCGCCACACCATGTGTGTTATTATGTTTTTCGCGAGATTCTTACAAAAAACAGCAGCTATTTTCCTACACAGTGCCACCGGTTCAGGGGAGGTAATAAGGCAAAATTCTCCCTGTCCAGACCATGAAGGCATATAAGGGGAACATTCTTAAGTTGGGCAATAAAGGAAGTTAAGTGGGTAACTTTACGTTCCGGCCGCCTCAACACGAGAAAAAGAAACACGGTGGGCCCCGGAGCCGGTCTGGACGTTTTTGAGAAGAGAAAAATCTCTTGCTTCTACTGAGAAGTGAATCCCGGACCATTCAGCCAGTAGCGTGGTCGCGCTCCGTGGTTCAAGAGAGGAACCTTGCTTTTTGCGACGTAAGAACAGATGTTTGTAAATGTTTCGGCGAGATACGTGTTTCAAAGAGAATAAATTTTGATTTAATGTAAGTAATAATTTAGACCATCAGTTCTTACCTCACAGTAAACACACTGTTCTCCATTACTTCACTTCACATAGTCGAACCTCTTCTACAGGTAGGTATACAGGGTTTAGAAAGAGCTTTCCATCTCTCACGGTCTCGAGCTATAGCTCTTATTCCTTTCCATTCAATTCCCCGTTCCTTCAAAATCTTCCCTTCTTCCCAAGTTTGTCCGGGTCTTTCTTTGGGTCTCTTCGCCTGTGCTTTAGCTTGCCAGGCTATTTTGGGTTATCTCTCATCCCCCATTCTTACAATGTGCCCAAACAACCTCAACTCTGGTTCTCCATTACAAAAGACAGTTAAACCTGTTTCAAGGAGTAATCACTCCTTATTGTGACATTCATAACAATGAATGGTGTAAACCCTGGATAAAATGCAGTTTTTTTACTGTTACAGCAGGTTGTAAGTGTTCTCTCATTTTGTGGTATTGCGACCCGTAAATTAATGTACACACACCTACGCGATTTTCCTTAATTTAAAACATTGACGAAAGTGAAATACATCACATTCACATTCATGATCGCCTGAACGAGTCAGTGGTCCAGTCGTGCTGCTGCTGCTGCTGCTGCTCTCACATACACGTACATAGTAACATAACACTTAACACACATTTTAAGGTGTGTCTTGTTCTCAGTGAGCAGGATAATATTATTTGGTTGTGCATGGGTTTTCAAATCTAGGATTTACATTAAGGATGGCTATTCTCATTTCACATTCCACATTTGTTTTTGATAATTATTTGTTCTTTGTAGCAGCAACTGCTGATATTCCTGTTTTACACAAACAGGAATCAATATTTCTAAAGCTTTCTGACTTAATTCTTTGCCCTCAGCTTGCACATTAATCCTGTTTGGAAGAGACATTGTCAGAAGTGTTATTTTCAGGTAGGTTACCGGACAGAGATTAATGAATTGAGTTTCCTCGGTAATACTGAAAACATTACCTGTTATTTTAGCACTGAAATGGTCCATAATTCAATCATACTTTTCCATTTATAATCCAGAAATAATTCGCAAATTGGGATTTCGATAAGAAAATTCAATTCTGGATACAAATTTCGTGACGAATTTCCAGATTCAATTGTAGTCTGTTTTGAGTGCTTAACGTGTAGTGCTTGTGAAGGGCTTTGTTTTGAAACTATTACTAAACATAAGTCAGCAAGCAATAACCGTCTAAGGGCGCATATATATACATATATGTATATTAAATATTCTGACCATGATGTTTGGACTCAAGTTTTATCTTAAGCCCAAATGTGTGATTTTAAGTGTGAAACTACAGACATAGAAACTCATACAGAGTATTGTTTCCATAATTTTTATCTCTACGTTCTTGCTAAAATATTTTATATTTAGTAGCGCATAATTTTTTGTGTGGCATGCAACATTGTATCTACCCCTTGATAATGGCCCATGAAGGGCCGAAACATGTAGTAGGCAAAGTGAGGGTAATTAAGGATTATTCCCCATTAATTTTTTGTTGTTGATTTAATTAATGTATTTGTACAATACAGTACACAGTGATATGCAACACTCTACTTCCACCCCCACAAATTCCTGCCTGGTTTGCAAAAGGGACACTTTTAAGCTGTACCTTTCTTCTGGAAGGTTAGTGTTATTGCTTTACCCACAGAGTGGTACGCGGTGGCGCATTTGGTTGAGGCAATGCGCTACAAGATGGTAGGTCACGGGTTTCATTCCCGATAGGATCATTAGGATTTTTCATTGACTTAACCCTTCCGGCCGCACTATGGCCCTGAGGTCAACCCAGCGAAATGAGTACCACGGATGTCTCCTGGGGGTAAAGGCGACCTGTGCCTAGGGCTGAAACCTTGTCACCTTCATGTGCTGACTTCCTAGAAATTCTGGGAGCCTCAACTTCCTGAAGCCCTAAGGGCCTGTCCAGGCCAGTATAGGGATAGTTTTACCTTTACCTTGTACCAACAGAATACTAGCGCGTTTGTCAGTTACATAGACTGTGTACGACTGGTCTCCAGAAACCATTTTAAATTGTTTGGTGTCATAATCTAAGCAGAAAAGTTTTGTGACAAATCACGCAGCAATGTGCACCAAAATTCTTACTTGCCACCAAAACTAACACTTGTGATTCTGAAAGGTAAATAACTTTTCTGTTACTGTGAAGACCTGCGCTTATTTTTAGTTGTATCATGTGTAATTTTTCTCTTAACGCCTTCAAAAACTTTCCAATTGTAAGCCACAGTTTTGAATAACTGAGAAACTAACACGAATATAACACGTTTGAAAGTCGACTTTGATGACTTTGACAATCTAAACCTAAGCACTCAATTCGAACTGTTGGCAGGTAGAATAAAGAACTACAGTAAAGATGGGCGCACCAAAGGAGGGGCGGGGGCTGCCGAGCTGCACCCTCTCCACGAATCGAAATTAAAAAAAAAACACATTTTATAGACACGTTTATATTACATGTTTTACGTGATTTACCCTTTAGCCGAAATCAGCTACTGAAATGGTCTGATGACTAGTATATATTAGAATTCAGAAAAATAAAATAAAAATATTTTAGGATATCGTAGATGAATTAAAAGAAATCAAAAATATTAGTTCTTGCGATTTAAATTAGGTGAGTTAGTCATGGGATATGGAGTTATATTTATATGTAACGGCAAACAGTGCTATATTACAATCATTCTTACGACAAAATGTTTATAACACAATTTTTCAAATCAAACATACAGTTTATACAGTATCAGGGTCCGCCCTCCTCCCCTCGCAATGCAAAAGTCTGGATGCGCACCTGACAGCAACGGCGCACATGCTTGGCCGCCGAAGTGAGGAAGCAATCGCAAAACTGACGAGCGATGCGCGAGCTATGTATTCACTCAACATAACTAACTCCATGGAGCAGAGTCCTTCTTGAGAAGCTAGCAGGTCGTCAGCTATTCAAGAAATTCCCCGCATATTATGGAACCCGAAGGTTCATTACTGCATTCACAAGAGCCCGCCACCTGTCCCTATCTTGAGCCATATCAATCCAGTCCATGACCCCTATCCCACTTCTTGATAATCCATTTTAATATTATCCTCCCATCTATGCCTGGGTCTTCCAAGTGGTCTCTTTCTCTCAGGTCTCCCCACCAAAATCCTGTATGCACCTCTTCCCTCCCCCATACGTGCTACTTGCGCCGCCCACCTCATTCCTCTTGATTTGATCACCCGAATAACATTTGGTGATGAGTACAGATCATTAAGTTCCTCGTTATGTTGTCTTCTCCACTCCCCTGTTACCTCGTCCCTCTTAGGACCAAATATCCTCCTCAGCACCCTATTCTCGAACAACCTCAGCCTATGTTCCTCCCTCAGTGTGAGAGACCAAGTCTCACACCCATACAAAACGACAGGCAAAATTATAGTTCTGTATATCTTAATCTTTGTATTTTTGGATAGCAAACTGGAAGACAGAAGATCCTGCACCGAATGATAACAAGCACTCCCCGACTTCAATCTGCTCTTAATTTCTTCCTGAACGGAATTTCGATTTGTTAGGGTTGTTCTCAAATATTTGAACTGTTCCACCCCTTCGAAGGATTTATTATCTAGCTTTATGTTGTGATTTTGTCCTGCATTCTGATTGCGAGACATGACCATGTACTTAGTTTTCTCAGCATTTACTTCTAGACCAATCTCCTTACTAGCGACTAATAAAGCTTCTGTGTTTTTCCTTACAGCATGTACGCTTCCGCCCAGTATGTTAACATTATCAGCATAAACTAGAAGCTGATGTGTACAATTCAATTTTAAGCCCTCCTGGTTTGCCTGAACCCTCCTAATGGCATATTCCAAAGCAAAGTTGAAGAGCAATGGCGATAAAGCATCTCCTTGTTTCAAACCATTCTTAATAGGAAATGTGTCAGACAAATGTTTGCCTACCCGGACTCTGCTATAGGTTTCATTTAGACACATTTTTACTAGCCTTACTAGTTTCATAGGGATATCAAATTCAATGAGAATATTATACAAGATTGATTATACTAATTGAATCATAGAATTCCTTAAAGTATATAAATAGCTGATGCACTGCCTCATTGTATTCCCATTTTTTCTCAAGTATTTGACGAATGCAGAATATATGATCAGTAGTCGACCTGTTACGTCTAAATCCACACTGATGCTCCCCAATAATTTCCTCTGCATATGGAGTTAACCTTGACAGAAGGATGTTGGATAGAATTTTGTATGTGGTTGACAAAAGTGATGTGCCTCGATAATTACTACAATCTGTTTTATCACCCTTCTTATAAATAGGTGCAATGATTGACCCCTTCCACTGCTCAGGCAATTCCTCTTTATTCCAAATAGAATTAATAAGTTTATGGATCTCAGAACGAATTGTCCTACCTCCTGCTTTAATCAGTTCTGCTGGAATTTGATCAATACCTGGTGATTTGTGCCTTTTTAACATTTCAATAGCCATCTCAACCTCAGAGTCACTGGGCTCAGGCACCAGTGGCTCTGCTGTATGTATTTCAGCCTGCCTAACATCATTAACCCCATGTACATTCAATAGCTGAAAGAAATGGTTCCTCCACCTAGCCAAGATACTGTGGGAGTCTGCAACCAGATCACCTTTCTCATCCTTTACTACATTATTTCTAGGCTGGTAACCCTTCTTAAAGTCATTGATGCCCCTATAAAAGTCTCTGATATTCTTGTTCTTGCTGTTTGTTTCTAGTTCATTAATTTTAGCTTTCAGATATTCCTTCTTTTTGTTCCTGAAATGTCTACTATCTTCACGTGTTACATTGTTCAGATTATCTACATTACTTTGGTTTGGATTCTGTAACCACTGCTTCCTTTGATCTAAAAATTTTGAACATTCTTCGTCAAACCATGGTTTATGCTGCTTCCTTTCATACAGCCCTAGACTCTCTTTAGCTGAGATTTTGATACTCTCTTGAATGTTTTCCCAAGCCCTATTTATGTCCTCACTAACATTTAAGTTCTCCAAAGCTGTAAACCTGTTTGAGATCTTTATCTGATACTGTTTCCTGTCCTCTAGTTCACTTAGCTTCTTGAGATTAAAACTCTCCGCATCAAACTTCTGTGCTGCTTGTTTAATTACCGCCAGTCTTTCCCTAACTTTTGCAACCACCAGATAGTGCTCAGTATCACAGTCAGGTCCCCTGAAAGATCGCACATCAAGTATACTTGAATGCCATCTCCTATCTATCAATACGTGATCAATCTGATCATGAGTCTTCCCATCAGGAGAGGTCCAGGTGTATTTATGAATATTTTGGTGCGGAAACATCGTGCTCTTAACAACTAGATTTTTTGATGCAGCAAAGTTTACAACTCTAACACCATTATCATTACTATCCTCATGTAAACTCTCATTCCCGATCGTCGGTTTGAAAGTATCCTCCCTCCCCAAATTTGCATTAAAATCTTCTAAGAGAATTTTCATATGGTACGTAGGAAAATAGTGGCACGCGGTGGCGCAGTTGGTTGAAGCACTGCGCTACAAACCGGAACGTCGTGGGTTCGATTCCCGATGGTGTCACTGGAATTTTTCACTGACATAATCGTTTCGGTCGCACTATAGCCCTGGGGTCGACTCAGCCTCTAACAGAAATGAGTACCAGGAATCTTTCCTGGGGGGTAAAGGCGGCCGGTGCGTAGGGCTGACAACCTTACCACCTTCATGTGCCGACTGTCTAAAAACCTGGGAGCATCGACCTCCTGGAGCCCTAAGGGCCTGTCAAGGCCTGTAATGGGATTGCTTTACCTTTACCTTTTACGTAGGAAAATGATCGAAAACCTGTTCCAATTCTTCATAGAAACTGTCCTTTGAGTCGTGACTTTTCTCCTCAGTTGGTGCATGCACATTCAGAACAATGATATTACACCAGCGACCTCTCAGCACCATATTTGACATCCTATCACTAACAAACTCTACTCTCTTAATTGGTGATACTATTCTCTGGTGTACAAAAAAAAACCTGTTCCCAATTGATGACTTTCATTTCCTTTTCCATAGAAAAAAGTATAATCCCCTGCTCTTACTGTGTCTCCTTTGTCCCACCTAACCTCCTGTACACCCACTAAATCTAATTTGTACCTTGCTAATTCCCTGGCCACTGTCATAAGTGACCCTGACCTATACAGGCTCCTCACGTTCCATGTTCCAAATCTCATATTCCTTTTCCGTTGCTTAAGTTGTACCAAAGAATCCGTCCAGGTCCGAGGCTTTTTTGAATGATTCGTATCTTGGTAATTTTTTTTACGGTGATAGGTTGTTAGCACCTCGCCCAACCCCGAAGCTGGAGGACCACCCCTTGTCGTCTTCCGCGACTGTTTATTCAATGTATTCGCAGCTACCCTTCATATCCGCAGGCCGTTCCTTCATCCGCAACCCGAGAACGCGCCATGCCGCGGTGACAGGGACCCACTTATCTCAACATAACCAGCAAAAGTCTAAGAAGCCGAACGAGCCTGTTATTCCGACTGGCACATTTTTATGAGCTATGCACAGTGCAGGTGAAGAAAAAGGTAAGTAAGCTCACGACTGCCACCAATCATATGTCGACTTCTGACTGTCGTCTACACGTGTATTGTGACTGAATAAGAGGCGGATGGAGAAGGAAAACAGAGTGAAACATATGAAGTTGGCCTTTTTCTTCGCTGTCACAAGATCTGCCGGGAATGAAAAGTGAAGACGCGAACTGGGCATTCACTGTTTTTCGAGAGTTGCATTTCTTCTTGTGAAGGGCCCCGCAGCAGATGCTACGGACGCACCGCAGCCTTCAGGCTTATTGTTCCACCCTGTGATGAAGATGATTATTTTTTTTTTCGTTTTTCCATGTAATTGACAGGAGAAAACTGAAGTACTCGGGGGAAAAACCTGTCCCAGTGCCACTTTGTCCATCGCAAATTCTACATGGACTGACCCGGGATCGAACCCGGGCCTCCGCGTTGAGAGGCCGGCGACTAACCGCCTGAACCATAGCACGGCCTCGAGGGTCGCTTGCTGTCTGATATCTGCTTAGTTCTGCAACTGCTTTATGCTAAAAGCAGGACCCTAAATAACTTACATGAGCTTGAAAATGTATGTAAATGTAAAGCTGTCCCTGTGCACGCCATGAAGAGAGCTGAGGCGTCACTCCAGTCATTCTTAACCTCGGCACTAGCTGCATATAAGTTGTCAGCTCCACACCTCGGCCGCCTCACGCCCGAATATAGATCCCCCCGATACACATTGAATGGGAGACTGGGTAGGTCCCAGCGCCAGTCTGGACGCTTGGGCTGAGAGACAAATCTCTTGCCCTCCCGGGAATCAAATCACGATTCCTCCTCGGACGCTCAGCCCGTAGCCTAGTCGCTGCATCGACTAAGCAGTAGCCATGAGACATTTAGAAAGTGTTTTGCAGGATGCAGCCCATTATTCGAAACCACCTACGTGTGTATTAAATCTTACTGAACTAACTACATGGAGTAGATTCCTTCTTGAGAAGCCAGTAGTTGCTCAGCTAGTCAAGAAATTTCCCGTACTTATGGAAGCCAAATCTTTACAACCCTATTCACAACAGCCCGCCAGTTTTTCCTATCCTGAGACCGACTAATCCAGTCCACGCTCTTCCATCCGTTCTTTACGGCCTATTATTCTCCCATCTACGCCTAGGTCTTCCGACTGGACACTTTACTTCAGGAATCCCTACCAAAACGAAGTGCAACTGACTTTCCAACATTGAATGTGAATGCAACTAAGCGTATGTTAAATTATTCTGAGAACTCGGCAACCTTCCGGAGGTCACCTCTTACAGTGTAATAAATTATGTGTTAAAAGAAACGTACTGGGAATTACTAAGCTAAAACACCCGAAAGCTGGAAAAGGGAAACCGTCTTCTCAGAGTCACACTCTGTTTTTCTTACAGAAATTAAAAATCTAAAATAAAATCACAGACGGGAGGAATTAAAAATTCTTGCTGTGCATGCTTCTGGATATCAGCCTAAAAGATCACGGGACAGAATGGTGTTTTACGATTTGAAATTTTAATCGAAGATTCTTCGTTTGGTTTTTAGCAGTCTGCGAACTCTGGCAAGTAGAAAGTAAGTGACGGTGCGCCAAAGGATGTGACGTCTATTGGACCAGGACAGGGACCTCAGAACCGCAATACTCAAGAAATTACCGATTAGAAATTATGTAGTATTTGTTGCAAGTGAGGTAATTGGGTAACACAAAGACGCGGATATTCACGTTCTTAGCAGGAATCAAATTCGCGACATAACATGCCGGTGGCCCAAGGACTGCGTTGTAACTGGGCTCAATGTTTATCGCTGTAAGGAGTTAGGCAGGATGTTGATCAAACTTGACGCTGCCTTCAGATGTTTTTATATAAAGGAAACGGAAATAAAGTAGCGATTTTGTAACTTCCTTTCTGTGGAAAGTTTCCGGTGTTGGGTGGGGCAACCGTATTTAAAATGCAAAAGAATGAAGGGTGTCCCATTGGGAGGTCACAGCGTCAATTGTAATATTCACAATTTGAAATAATAACAGAATCAAATGGGGAGGACCTAGCCTATGGGTGGCTCTGCTATACTCAGTAGGGGGTCAGTCTGCTTCTTCCAATCACCTGTCAACGTAGGGGAAGTAGTCATGGGGTTCTGACGTAACGCCTCCCCTGACAACTCACTCATCCATTTTAACAGCTGGTCACCCTATTTATTACAAAACAGAAGAGAATTACAAGATTAAAAGAACAGTAAAAGAATACGAAGGGGAGAGGTATTCCAACTTGATGAAAATCGGGCGCGAAATTGCGCTCAAGAGAGTCAACTAAAGGGGTACTGAGGGATTAAGGAAACAAACGAAACGGTCTGTGTAGTTGAATAGCTTCGACATGATTAATTCGTTCTGACTTTTTGAATATGAAAGGCTTGAGTGAACATTTTCCACAGTTTTCGTGTAGAAACCTGGCGATAACACGACATGAACATGGAACCGTCGCGTGCCCCCTTTTTATCATGGTAACAACTGACATTCGCATTATTCACTTAGTCATCTAATCGTCTATTAAAACAGCAAGCCAGTGCATTAAAATCTTTGCCGATAAAAAAAGAGAGTCGTTAAGCATTGATTGATGACGGTGACAAAATATCAGCGGATCTATCTAGTTTCAATTTTGTCCGGTAGGGGGGTGAAGTTGTCAAATCAGAACGGTGAGGGAAGAAAATTTAAATTTAGCGCAAAAAGTTAAGAAAATATATTACCTTGTAGGGTTAGGAATGCTGACGTGTATAAGAAAATATTTAGCATATATTTAAATCTTTTACGTGAAAGTTACTTAGCTTTAATATTGACTAGTTTGTAGTAAAAAGAACTTTCCAAAGTTTATTTGTAGTTCTTCATTTTTGATTGGTCTTAATTTCATTTAAGCTTACTGTACATTCAAGTCTCTTGCTGAGTTACGCAGTAGCTCACAAAGTTGTCTATTGGAATTCAGTTAAGCATTCTTATCTTCAATAAGATAATGAGCCAGGTCATCAAACGTTACGTGTATTCTAACACTGCACAGAGGCATACTTTTTTCATGTAGCTCCGATAAGCAGGTTATATAAAATAAGTCAAATACTTCTGAGTGTTACACATCTTCATGATGTCAGTATTCTGCGTCGTGTTCGTTGTTCTGTACGAATAACAGTTTCTGAAAAAATGAAAGAATTTCTGTTAGAGCTTCATGCGCATCTCAGAAGCATATAGCCTAAAATTTCCACAAGAGAGTTTAGTGTAGGCATCTAATACTTGATTTTGTCAAAATTCGTAAAGTAGCGGTAGATGAAGCATTTGCGCAGGCGGACAGATTGAGCAAATCTAAGTGGTCACCAACCAAGAACAATCGAATAGATTCATATCACTTTGATGGTCCGTAACTGTTGTAATTCTATGGCACTTTATTCAAAATTACAAGGTCTCAGGAATTTACATAATGTCGTTAGGTAAGAGTATGGGAGCCGATCGCGGTAGCCGTGTGGACTAATGCGTAGGTCTACAGCCGCTTGATTGCTGGAATCGCGGGTTCGAAACTGCTGAGGGCATGAATGTTCCTCTCTTTTATTTGTTGTGTGTCGTGTAGGTACTGGCCTCTGCGACGAGCTGATCGCTCATTCAAAGGAGTTCTGCCGGGTATGTGTGTGTGTGTGTCTGTGATGTAGGATCCTCAACAATGAGTCGGCCTGGGCTCGATTTGAGCTGTGGCGCCACAGAAAAAAAGAAGAAGATTTAATTACAACCTCGAAACCTATTTGCTGCAGCAGAATAAAAGATATTGCATTGCTTGCCACGTGTGTGATGTCTGTTATATCCTAAAAGTAACGGGTCCGTCACCTGAGGCACCTCCTTAAGTTTGTGAGACAGAACACTTCAATTCCTAGAGTGGAAATTCTTGGTACCTTAGCTTTTAAAGTAACGACATAGGCACATGGCGACCAATTTGCTTATCACTTTTTAGATCGCAAGATTGTTTAAATTTGCTACCTTTGTCGACAAACGTCATTAATTACAGGCCTACTTTTCAATTTTTGAAAGAGTTTCCTTCAGCTTGCACACATGAGTCACACATAAAAACACGTTGTTTATTGCAGGTCAAAGTTCTGCTGGTAAAATTGAAGGCACTATAGTCCGATGCTTTCTTTTAGATCGCCTTTAATATGAGGATTATTAGTACACACTTTGCTTTTTAACATGTCTCACAAGTAAAAATCGCACAGGATCGGATCTGGCGAAGGAGGAGGCCACAATTTCCTGCTTACTAATCTGTCACCAAAAACACTATTCAAACAACGCACAGAATTGTCTTCGGTACCAGCTGTTGCAATGTTTTGCTGGAGGGAGGGAGGGGGGAGGCATAGGTTCTCTTGCAATCGGACAGGTGTTCAAAAAATAGTATCAGATCGGTGCGAGTTTATGGTCTCGGAAAGAAATAAATGGCCCCAATGATCCTTGTTGCACTCACAGCACACCACACACCAACCTTAACATCGTGTAATGGGAAAACTGTTATTCTGAAAGTTCGCATATCCACTGGGACACAACCAAGTTTCACTGTTAAAAGAACGCGAGGACTAGCTCTTTGTTCATCACGCACCCCAGTAATATACCAGTTACGAGAATTAAGTCTTCTTTCACAATCTGTGTCGTAGATTCATGAGCCACAGTTATTTTATATGGGTGTAAATGCAGCACTTTTGTTCATTTCGTGCTGATGGTGCACACTCCTGTTCGCTGTGCACGTCAAGCCAATGACATTTTGGAGATGCCTTAAATCTAGCACCAATCTCGTTCAGTTTTTCTTCATATAGCACGTGTCTTCCGAGTGATCTCTTACCGTCTAAAGTCGAACCTTTTCACTTATTCATAAATTGTTTTTTGTGCATGGAATTCGTGAATGGGTAAATTTTTGTCGGAATATATACTTCTTGTAGCAACCGTATTACCATATGTACTGTACAGTAATCCGCAGAGTGAGTGCAGATACTCCGAGACTTCACAACCTTTCCGATAATCAGCGTGGGAACAAGCCGATGGGCGCGCCTGTTTCGTAACATAAGCGACCCGACTGGGCATTTGAAATAATGTCCCTTTACAAAAAGATTCAAATAGTTAGTCATGCTCTTGCATGACGTAACATCCATTTTCACTGTTATTTGATAGAGCATTAAGCAAAAGAACGGAACAGTATTGGGAATGCTTATGTTTAAAACAGCTAGTACGTACGTCGTCTGTGCTCTCATGTTGTACAGATAAAATAGATGGAAGATGTTTGGTGAAGACAGCTGGCTAAGTATGACGTGAAATTATAAATCTACAGGGAAACTGGTAAGAAGATGAGAACAGAGACAATGGAGAGAAAACTGCCAAACACGTAAAGGCCAGAGTATTGGGATAAAGATAAAGAGAAGAAAGAAAGAACACGGAATATATGCCATGGTAATGTAATACTGAAATATGTTCAGAAACGACACAATGGAGTGATTCTAATATTAAAATTATAAATATCAGCCAAGTTGAAACAAATATTGACCCATATTTTGATTTGTATATATATTTAGTGAAGAGTTAAGTTACGTTAGTTCAAATTATTGCACGTAGTACAGCATTTGTTTTGGTTCTAGAAAGCACAAGCACAACTTGAAATCTGAAGTTATCTGCTCGTAGCGTTACATGGGCGTGTGCTATAGAGTGACAAATACGTACATGACCAACTGCATGTGTTTCCAATAATGCATCCCAGAAAATTTACAGGCTCTACGGCTCTATAGTTAAGTATACTTATGAGCCAGCCTGTAGTGAACGAGAGAAGAAATCATGCAAGCAGTCCTAGTCGTTCTACCATGTCTTAGAGAGGAAGACGGTAAACCGCAAGACCGAACAAAAAACAAAGCAAGAACAAGTCAAAAGTGGGCATCATTATATCGTACTTACCTTGCTTGGAACACCTTTGTTCTCTCTGTGCTGCTACGAAACACATTTTTCTTCCAACTCATAAGCTCTGTTCACTGTTCGCACCTGAACTACAGAAAATAAGAATCCAGTCTAGATATCACTACGCAATATAATATATCGTATATTATCGATACAGCCCAAAGCGAACGTATGAAAACATCTGCGGTCAAGTCTCAAGAACTGTATGTAGTTCGCCTTATCAAACGAAGTAGGTCCCACAATTATATTTGTACTAGTATAATTATTAGCTGTATATTTAAAGTTTCATTAAAACAAAATTGAATACTTGTCGTTGTGAGAAGATAAATTTATGCCTTCTTTGGTTTGCAGGTTATTTAACGACGCTGTCGGTGACAGGTTATACTCGTATGCCTTCGAATGCCTGGACTATACACAATTATGAGCTGGAAGGGATATGGAATGTACTGATCGTGGAATAATGTATGGTATGTCCTTGGCATTTGCCAGGAGGGACTGAGAAGAAGCATGATAAACCTCACCGTGCCCCGACTGTCATTCGAGCGAAGCCCGCCCCGAAAAAAGCAGTCCAGAGCAAAATTACACAGGGAAAAATACGTGAAATGTTTACACAGTACCACAATGCTGATTACTACAAACAATTCTCAGTTACCATTCACAAAGTAGAAACGTTGGTAGACGTAACAAGCCAGAACAGACTTGTGGCCTTTTTTGGGAAGTGAACTTATTGGCCTAAAACTGGACATCTAGCACTGGGGCATTTCTGATAATTTATTAACCAACACATATACAGTAAGTACAGCAGCACCTTATATAAATCTAGTGTTATAATAACAGTACATTATAATATGGACAAAAATAATTGTCACATTAAATAACCAAATAATAGGCAAAGTAAGCTTTGCCTGTTATTTGGTTATTTAATTTTTTCGTGTGGATATTGAAAGCAAGTTTCATCTGAAAAAAGAATCTGAAATTGGGATTACATTTGCCACCATAAAAGTATCAGTTACTGTAATTACTGGGTCATGTGGCTGCAGAGTGCATAACAGTGATTTTATTAGGCTGCTGTTTTAGAATTTTGTTGTAGTCCTTGCAGTGTCTTTCTTGTGCAAGACATTATGAAATGAAGGTCCAACTTCTCTTGTATTAACATTTCATGCTGATCTTAGGATTCCTATGTACAAACACACCAGGTGTTCCTTATTAACAAAATTCCAAATAGTTTCCATGGTAAACTCAAACGCTGGAAAACTCCCTTATGGATTGTCTTTGACACTGGCTGCACTAGTGTCAACTTATCTGCTGTCAATGCAAACGAAACTAATTGGTAAACCATAACAAAATTATTGAAACTACAGACTTACAATCTCACAGGTATGCAAACTTTAAACTCATATGATCCAGTCATTAAGTTCCGTAACTGTCATTAGCTGTAGCATTGAATAACAGTAAATCAGTCAGGACCTACCATTTTTTTAGTCTGGAGACAGTGAGGGATACCACAAGGAACTTCAGTCTGCATAGCCAGTTGCGTAGCTGAGAAACAAACTGTTCAACTGTAAATTATGAAGCAGAAAAGCTCACAACTACACTGATATATTCAGCACAGTTTTCTAGTATGTGGAACTGTGTGCAGACTGTAACCGAGACTGGTCAGCTTCTATGGGCAACTTAAGTCAGACTGTAAGTGAGACTGGTCAGTTTCTATGAGGAACTTAAAGTCAGATTGTAACTCAGACTGGTCAGTTACTAAGGGAAACTTAAGACTGTAACTGAAACTGGTCAGTTTCTATGGGGAGCTGTTTTAACACATTCTTGATATCAAATTACAGTCTTTTGGAATGTATGGTAAACAGGTATTAATGTTTCTGAGAAGTTAGCCGCCTCCACCTCCAAGGCAGAAGAATGCTCTACCCTGTAGATGGAAGCAGCAGGTTTCTTTGAAACATTGGTACCCACCTGCCAAACTGCATTACATTACATCCAACAAGACTGTAATCTCAATATCCAGTGTCATAAGACCCCCAGTCTCACATGTAGTAAGGCTACTCAGGTATAAACATTTCATTTACTGAGTTGTGTAAAATCTGCCATTGGTGCAATTCTTAATTTAATCAATATAAATTAATTTATCAGTGTTCCATTGCAAAAAAATGAATTTTACTTATACTGAGGCCATGGACACTGGCGATGACAGCACTTGTGACTGCTCCCATTTTCCTAATGCTGTATTCTGCTGCAGGGGGATACTGGGAAGTACGCTGGAAAGGGAAGCATAACAGCTTGGATGATGTGAAGGGGGCAATTCGTGAGACTTCTTTCTGTATCATTAGTAGAATTAAATAATAAATATCATTACATTTTATCCACTTGTCATCCAGAGATGTAACTTGAAATAGCCCACCCAGTAACCTAGCTGGTTATTTTATTTTTTGTGGTTTATTTTACAGCGATGTCAGTAGTCAATGGTAGGATGGCTTTTGTTGTATGATGAATTGGGAAGGAGTTGGAAGTGGCTTTGGCCTGATCAAGGCACTAAAACACACAACTTCCTGGAGGCACTGAGAAAAACCACAAAACAATGTCCCTCATATAAATCAGATACTTTCTGCCACACTGTCCAGTTTCATGAAGTACAGACTGGACAATGTGAATTTCGTTCCTGGTAGAAAAAGATGTCTTTATCTTTTTACACCACATTTGGAGCAGCTCTGGAACCCAGCCAGCCTTCTGTTTAAGGGACATGAGAGGTCTTCTCTTCAGACAGTGGCAAGGGAGCAAAGATGAAACATAAACTCCGTCTAGTACCTTCGTGGCATGTTGCTTAGACCATGGAAATAACTTCTGCATCAAGAGACAGAAATTGAGACTAGGATCTTGGTGTAGGGTTAAAATGTTTACTTAATATTTTTAATAATGTTAGCCAGTTGTGTTCGAATTTAAAGGGCCTGCTGCCACACATTCATGGTCATTTGTTACTGCTGACGAACGAATAAAGCTCTGACCTTGACATCATAGGTGCAGGTACCTTATCATGAGGCACAGCTTGCAGAGAAAAATATAGGTCCTGTCGAAAGCATAAGTCTCTATCACTCTCCACTGGTCACCATTTGTTAGGCGTTTAGTTTATAACAAACCTTAAGTCAAATGTATGTGTAGTTCTAACCAGATAGAACACAATAGAAAATTCAATCTCACATAACAGAATTAAGTCATGTGCACTGTGCTTCAGCCCCATTTATTTTTAACTGGAACATACAGGTTACTGGGCATAAACAACTAACGGTGGTCTGACTACCCAATGTGAAACCTATGCAAAGGTCAAAGTGGTACTCGTGAGTCACAAACAATAAATTTGCTCTATGCACCCCTTCTCTCTCCTGCCGGTATCTGGTCGCCTTTCGCAGCAACGGTGCCCAGCAGGGTTGCAGTCTACGCTCCTTCCCTTCACATAAGTTATAGCTCAGCAGCATGTCTCTCTTTCTACCATGGAATATTTACGGGAGAGGGAATATTGCAACACTGGGGCGTGTTCGTCCCAAGAAGACGAATCACCAGTGAGGTGGACGTCACTTTGTCGTCTCCCTCACAATTCGACATGCGTTATACCTCACGTGCAGTCACGTGAGTTAACACTTACAGTGCAGGTAAAACTAACAGCCAAATGCAGGTAAAACTAACAGCCAAGTGCACTTGCATTCCGGAACAAATATCTTTCCATGCTTCTCCCCAAAATCACACTACCTTCAGAACCAGAATAATAAGTCTGATTGGTTGTTCCGAAATTTATTCTTGTCTAAACCGCTTCTCTCTCTAAGCTTCTAAGACCGATAATTAGCATAATTCTCCCATCAGTACAAGCCTCCGTAAATCCGGTCCTGCCTTTCCGAGCCACGAATTCCACCGACGAGGCGTCTTACCGTCAGCTCTGCCCGACGTTCCCACGTTAGCTTCCAGAATTTTCCACATTTAAAATTCCAAACAAAATCAAGTTAACTAAAACAGAGCGAAGCAGGCCGTACAACAACCCAAATCACAAGTCTCATACGCGTAACTTGATCAATATGCCGAAACTGTAATTAACTTACTACCTTAGGAGCACCTGTTCTTGGATCAAACCAAGTAAGGGCTCTCTCAACTATGGTCACTCTGAAGCACCATTCACGTGGAAATAAAGAGGGTGAAACAAAAGGAAATATGTCACCAGCAAATACATTCCTCAAGCTGGGTAAATAATACAAATTGGCTATATCTCAGCCATCTGTGAATGATACGCGAAAATGAAATGTGAATGATAATCAGACATATTATTGCCAACCATGGACTACATTACTTGTCACACAGCTCACATGATATTCCCCACACAACAGTTATGAAATAACTAGATATCTGTTTCTTGCTCCAGTTTTTTATTTCCAGCGCATGTCTTTTCAAATTCAAAATGTAAAATGTTACTAGCAGTGTATATCTGTAAGTAAACTAGTATTCTGTCACTATGTATGGATCAGTTTAAATGTGGGTGTACAGAACTTATTTATATATTAGCAGTAACTCAATCTAGTAACAAATGCAAAATCATAAAAGTCTCCAAATCTGGCAAGATTAGACACCGGGTTACTTTCAAAGGCACAGTATCTTATACAACACTTCACACACACACACAGTGATTCCCAAACAACACATTTCTACAGACAGTTCTTCCTAATGGCAGATGTAAGGGAAGTCAATCAAATGTGAAACTTATTTTTGTAACACAGTGCCAAAATATTGAATATGCTGTCATCCAAATCTGCCCCATGACTCACCTGGGTTACCAGGGCTTATGCTGAAGCTTTACTGCCTCACCCCATACATGCAGACACTTGGACACAGGAACAATCCTATTTTTACATTGTATACTGCAGCCACAACTACCAGTACAAATTGCTATCAGATAAAATAGCACAAAAACATACATCTGCTGGGTTAATCTCTTGTGCACACTACAAAAATTGCCTTGTTCTACCCAATTTAATATCTGATTTATTAAATTATTTAGTGATAATTTTTCATCTCCTGAAGTCATATCGTACTGAATGAAATGGTAAGATGATTATGAATGATGAGTAGAATATGCAAAAAGAGAGTTATGGCCTATTTGATGAACTATCCTGGCACTGATCTTATAGGAGTGAGAAACACAATGAAAAAACAGCAGGATACCTCATGATCTGCCTGGGATTTGAACTGGATACCTCATAAGTACAAGTCTAGAACACATACCATTACAGCCACCTCCTCAGTAATTTCATATCAACTTTCATTTTTTGCTTGAGGTTTCCCAGCAGTACTTCTAAGACAAGGCACGTTGCATGGATAAAAGAGTTTGGGAAACATTGCTCCAAACAACCGTCACTCATTCACTCTCACTCACAATACGTGCGCACACACACACACCACACACACACAAAGAAGTCTGCAGTATGTAAACTCATGAACAAAAAGGAAGTTCCACTTTATACAGAATGTCATTACATGCAAAATGTACCATACAAATTGCGTTAAGTACAGGATTAGCATAGATCCACTTAAGTGTGTGCAGTCTTTATAACATTTTGTATCAAAACATGGACGGAGGACAAATTTACCTTCTGAGTTTTGACCAGAGGAGAAAGCCCTTAATACAGAGTTACCAAATGTGAAAACATTTAAAACTGCACAGTCACTCTAATTAAATTAAATGTACTATCAGACACTATATACAAACAGAACAATAAATAGTTACATTATTAACATAAATTAAATTCAAGTAACATCATATTACAATTGGAAGTATTTATTTTCATACCAACTTATGCACAAGTTGGTATGAAAATAAATACTTCAAGTAACATCAGTTTGAAAGTATCTACATTACTGGAATGATATGTTTAGAATAAAGACAGGCAGTCATGACACAACCATCTCCACCACAGTTGTCATAGTACCATGTTCTGTACAGACCGAGCAAAAGTTTAAGTTCAGAAACCAAAGTACATTCATCCCAGATGAGTGTGACAATTTAGTGTGAACATGTATCATTGTTATCTTAGTTGAGCCTATATTTAGTAAGGAAAAAACATTTTACAAATTTAATCTAAACTTTGCATTAGGATCTGCAATTCTCGAAATGTGTGACCTAGCTTGCCTTGAAGAGTCTGTCTTTTCAGCAGAAATGCTCGAATAGACATCAGACTGTTGTAGCATTTCATGCACTTGGTGTACCTGCAAACATACAGTTGACTGTTGAGTACACAACAACAATTATTTGAGGAAGAAGTACCTACACTTTCCTAATGTAATACACAGCAGATTATGCAGTGCATTTGCAAAAAGGTAATGTTATAAACAAGGATTTAAAAAAACAAAAATACTTGTAACATAATAATAGGATGTTGATGATAAATAACAAACATAAAACCAATATTTTTTCTACACTGTTGACATAGTACATGCGTACAGACAGTCACAATAAGGCCAATAAAAAATATAATAATCATCACAACATCAAAATAACTGTATTCTTGACAATATTAAATCCAGAAATAATGATGAGGATAGTTAAGTGCCTTAAATATAAATACACTTCAAAGGCTGTAGAATGAATGTGGCAATAACAATTACAACTGTTTGCATTGTACTCGTCAAAAAGGTTGCCTATATCACACCACATTTCAAAATTTAATTGTATGTAAAAGGTGATGAATTCTGCCTAGGTCTCAGTTGTTGACTCCTAGCTGGTCCTAATCCCAGAAAACAAGGAGGGTTGGAAGTGGGGCTGACATCCCTA
The DNA here is from genome assembly GCA_021186555.1 of Reticulitermes speratus. Taxonomy (NCBI): domain Eukaryota; kingdom Metazoa; phylum Arthropoda; class Insecta; order Blattodea; family Rhinotermitidae; genus Reticulitermes; species Reticulitermes speratus. The sequence goes on from JAJKFL010000009.1 coordinate 11,515,568, forward strand.
CTCCATAAAAAATTAATTGTTGAGAAGACTTAAGGGAAGCCTCAGATAGGGTCAGGATAGGGCTATCTGGAGGCCATCTACTGAACAGGCCAGGGTTTGATGTGGCCTGTCGCACCACTGAAGAAGAAAGAAGGAAGAAAGAAGATGAAGAAGAAGATTATATGATGACGATGATGAAAAATGAGGAGGAGGATGAGAGGAAGCTATAAAACGTCATGTACTTTTCATTAATGTAATTACTGCTACATATAGACACAAAATATACTGACTGTAGATTCTTATATAAATAACACTTGTTTATTAAGTGACAGTGAGAAAGTGCATGTTTGTAAGGCGAAGTTTCTCTTCAGACAAGTCAGTTTTATTTTAATACTTTGGCCTATATGGCACACACAAAATTCTGAATATTAACTCTCATTTAAAATTAAGAAACAAAAAAATAATACAAACACTCCAAGATCAAAAATAAAACCAAAAATCTCCCAAACATGAATTAGAGGCATTAGTGATTGAACACTGAAGTCTGATTAGTGGTGTGTTCATCTAGTGGAACCAACACCTTATTCTCTGGAGACAGAGTACTACAATCAACATAATACTTTGGTCACCAAACAGCCCAATTTTCCAGTACATCAGTGAAACCTGTAGAAGTTCACTGCAGGGAGGACCACACTGCAGTGTAGGATCTTTTGGAAATAATCACAGTGGTTCACAATTATCTAAAGCAGTGTTTCACAACCTTCTGGAGCCACGACCCAGATTAGGCCAATATATTTGTCTCGTGACACCAGGAGTCAGAAATAAAGATAGGCGTAAAATAAAAAACATGAATTGGTATAATGAATGTGACATTTTAATGATTTAATTAAATAAAGCTAAACATTTTATCTTGTTCATTCCGTGCACTGTCGATAACCAATTCACAACATTCAACCAACAAAATGCACAATATTGTTCCTCATTTTTATTATAATATCACACTGAATATACCTACATGTTTCGATCCAAAAGCAATAACATCACGGGAACCAAACCAAAGCAATACCGCATAAAACCAAATTAGCCACTTTTATACACAGTTGACATGGTGTAAAAGAGTCAAATAGTTAAAATGTACACAATTCTTTGTAGAACACTTGTATAAGTGTACTGGATCTTGATATACAGTATCTCGGAGGCAGCCTACGTACTTAATGAAAGTTAACACAGTACTGTGTTAACTTTCATTAAGTACGTAGGGTATGAAACTTGATCTCACACTGAGGGAGGAACAAAGGCTGAGGGTGTTCGAGAATACGGTGCTCAGGAAGATATTTGGGCTTAAAGGGGTTGAGATAACAGGGGAGTATAAAGATTACATAACGAGGAGCTTTATGATCCGTACCACTCACCAGATACTATTCGGGTGATCAAATGAAGAAGAATGAGATGGGGCAGGGCATGAAGCACGTATGGGAGACAGGAGAGGAGCAGACAGGGTTTTGGCAGGGAGACCTGACGGAAAGAAACCACTTGAAAGACCTAGGCGTAGATGGGAGGATAATATTAAAATGGATCTTCAAGAAGTGGGATGGGGAGGCATGGACTGGATTGATCTGGCTCAGGAGAAGGACAAGTGGTGGGCTGTTGTGAATGCGGTAATGAACTTTCAGGTACCGCAAAATACGGGGAGTTTCTTGACTAGCTTAGGACCTGTTGGACTCTGATCCATGGAGTTAGTTACATAGATAGATAGATAATCAGTTAGTTAATCACTACCAGGAGAACCTCAAATCTCATCTTCACCCATAAATCAAAAAGACATTCTTCACATTTTACAACATGCACTGGGAGTTCATTTTCAACTTTAGGGAGCAACGGACCTTTTCTGCCATTTGGTTTACTTGATATACTGTCTTCAGCCTATATGTCAAATCTTGTTGAGCAATGCAAGTGCAATTTCATATTCCTTGCAAATTACATTAAACTTGTGTTTCCACTCCCAAACAAATTCATGTCTTGTGGATCCCTCTCCATTCAGCCACTACTGATTCAGTTTCAAACATAAAAAAATCTGACCTCAATTACTGACACTGTTACTTAAAACAAACAATACATGTTTCTCACCTCTCTTCTCGGGAAATATCTACACCAACTGTCTGGATAGGAGCCTGTACATTGGTCTTAATGACCGGTGCAAAGTTCCTGAGAATTAACCTCAAAGTGTTGCATCCAACAGTCATATACCTGAAAAGAATATCAGAATAATGTACATAATAGATTAATGTAGATTAATACTGGCATATATATTACTGCCAAACACAACAAACTTTTAATAATATCATCCATAAATGCTACATGTTTCAGTCCTTAAGGACCATCATCAGGCTTTAAAATACATGAATTAAAACATCAGGAAATATGTATATGGATGTTTTGAAGTTTGTGAGATCTCACAAATTTTTTACAAACTTTGTGTGTGTGTGTGTATATATATATACACCTCAATGCTACGACAACGTTGTAAACATTTGTGACATCTCACAAATTTCAGTACATCCATATGCATATTTACTTATGTTTTAAATCATGTATTTTAATGCTTGAGGATGGTACTTAAGGACCGAAACATGTAGCATTTATAGATAATATTATTAAAAGTTTGTGTTTGACGGTAACTTATATGCCAATATTAATGTCACAGTACAACAGAATGGATTTCATTAAAATTATCATTGATAGCTTACATTTTGAGTTTATAATGGCATGAGTTATAACTGTTAGATCAATAATGAGATAAATTTAATTCTGATTTAAATGTCACAACTATGCACCTCAGGGCAGGCTCTAACCTTAATTCATACATCAAATGGTGAAGCAAACAACATAAACCTGTACAACAGGCATCTTGGCACATTACAACTGAAGGCTATTGCACGTGAATAAAATTAATCCTATGCTTCAAGATCCTACATGAAAAAGACAAGTCAAGAATCACACTCTTGCGGCAGTTCAAGCGCTGAAACAGACACAAAATGAATTTAAAATGTACACAACGCCACTCGTCCTCGAATACTAATGCTCAAAGATGCCTCTTTCATCCAGCACATGCAACAATTTCTAGAGCACAAATTAACGAGACTGTCTCTTCTCCAAAACCGTTCAGACCGGTTCTGGGACCCAATCAGCCTCCTATTCAATGAGCACCAGGGTTCCTTCCTGGGGATAAAGCAACCGGGGCGTGAGGATGACCACTCATCTCCATCTAGGGCCGAGGTTAATAATGAGTGACGTGGACAGGGGCAACTTTACCTGCATCTTTCACCATGTTAATGAGATCTAAATTACCTGTTTTGAACGTGTTTATATTCATGGCGCTTTATAAAATATACTAATTACATAGTAACGAATGACATGACAAGTTGGAAATTATGCGGAAATGTCATACAAGAATGCCTATCACAACAGCCGGCATCCGGGTCGAGATTCAAACTCGATACCACCGGAACACGAACCTTAAGTTATCACCATGACAGCCCATTTCCTGGGTCAAATTTGAAACGCGGGTCATCCAAAATACGAAACTGCAGCGCGACGAGGGTTGTGAAATCTGAATGTATAGACCGCATGCTATGCATAATCATTAACATGTTCTGAAAAAAAAAAAGCACAAAGGTCTGCCCTCACTCAGTCACGGTTGATACAGTGCAGCCATGCGCACAGTAGCGGGTTACATCCGTGGCGACAAGGGAGCGAATCATTGTGGATCAAGTGTGACAGTGTATGAAACTGGACCCTCAAACGTCTGTCCGCTGCTGCGAGTAATGTCTTCGGCCGCCCGCTTACGACGTCATCAGCGGAAGCGTGGAAAGGGTTACGGAATTAGCCAAGCGCTGGGAATACACAGCGCCCGTTCCAAATAATTGGCACGCCTTCAGACGGTAAAAGCTTTCTGGAAATCGGTGCCAGCTGCGAAAGAGCCTCACACGCTGCATCATTACGTTCCCCATTCAGCGACACAGCGTTAAAATACAGCACCTCACTCTCGCTACTTCAAATACGTTATTTCAGACAACTAGGAACAAATGATTGAAAGATGAGTGAGGGTGCCGCGTTTACCTTCAAACGTTTGCATGGCAATGAAGTTGGATATCCGATGTTGGGGAGTTTATGATTTATTTAATGTCGCTGTTAGTAGACTGAGAACTACACAGCGTCGAAGGATCGGGAGATTTGAGAATCATATATTGCAACGGGTGAGAAAAGAACCGGTCACGACCTAATCTGTGGTATTATCCCTCAGTGCGCACCCAGAAGATTTCCTTGAGAGGGGGGGGGGGGCGGCTGCAGACTGAGGTTATATATAATTTATGTTTGATTTTAAAAATTATGTTATAAAATCATATCACAAATATAAGTGTAATACAACACTGTTGGGAACTGCATTTACATACGTGTAAATATAACCACATGTTCCATGGTTCACTCACCTAATTTAAATCACAAGGTCTAATCTTCTCGGTTTATTTAATTTCATCTAAGACTTCTTAAGCGTTTTATTTTTCAGAACTCTAATGTACTAGTCATCAGCCGATTTCAGTGGCTGATTTCAGCTTAAGGGTAAAACAAGTAAAACGTTTCGTAGCATCGTGTCTACAAAATCTATGTTTTTTAAATTTCGATTTGGGGAGGGGCTGCCGAACAACCCCCCTCCCGGGTGCGCCCCCGTTATCCCTGCATTCTGGGTAACAAACGTTCTGGCTGGTATATGAATCAAATATCTTCCAAATACTACTCGACCGAAACGATCGGTGACGTTTGGGGAGTTGCAATTAACCACAGTAAATAGTTCTGCAATGTCGGGCTGTCCATGTCGAATATCACATAGACATCAGCACTCAACTGGTGTGTGTAGTACTGGAAACAGATGAAGACTGATATGCGGTGCATTAACTGAGTTCTTAGGAAGGCACAGGGTTTCGAAACCAGGAAAAGTAAGCTGAAATGTTAAGAAAAAGGAAAGAACAAAAGAAAGAAAACGAATCCCACTTCTTCCTGCTGTGTATTTCGAAACACGTGTAACGGATGCAGCAAATTGCGTGCACTGTGAGGGCTTGTTTACAGTGGCAGGAGGCTTAAGGGTTCGAAATGTAAAAGGCGATTAATTACCTTTGTTTATACTTCCTGCATTTGTGCAGTCAAGTAAATAAAAACGCAATAACAGCATGACGACAGCTCCGATGGAGACAAGCCGGGCAATAATTTCATACGCTGCTACAAAGTGACCTGACCAGATGTAGACATGTGAACAGGACATCAACACAATCGCCAGAGGCAGACACAGTATGAAGTCATTTATACCGTAATAGCATGCTTATTTACACGCGCACACATAGAGCTAGCCGTTTTCATAAAGGTAACTCACGACCGAGTCATGGCGGTCGTATCTGATGTGAGGAAAATTTCACTAAAGATGTTAGGTTACTATACTTACCCGCGTAAATATGCGCCAAGACAACCGTCCATTTAAAAGAAAGCATTTGGATACATTTAGACTCAGTGTCGTGTAGGTAAGACCCCCGCGCACGAGGGAAGGGGGGGTTGAGGCCCCAAAACGTACAGAATACTAAATTTATTGTGGGTTCTTTCGGGCTGGAGTCCGTTCTTCTGACAGAATGCAGTATTCTGGATCCCTATTATGGAATCTGGGATAACTTTCGTCAATAATTATAAAGGGGGGGGGGGAAACAATCCAGTCACGGTTGGAGAGGGGGGGGGGGCGACCCCACTGTTTGGACTCGTATGAAATATCACTATCGTTGGTTCAGTCGGTATAGTGACTAGGCTCGGAGGCAAGGGCTAATTCTCACCACAACGCCCATATCGGCTCTCACACTCACCCAGCCTCCTATTCAATGGGTACCAGGAGTTATTCCTCGGGGATAAAGCAGCCGGGGCATGATGCTGACCACTTACTCAACCCAGCGCTGACGTAATGAGTATAGCAGGCAACGCCTATGCCTCCACTCCCCCATGCACGTCTTCATGAAGTGGCGCTTAATTGAGTACAATTACAACTTGTCCTTTATGAAGTGACATACTTCCGGTTCAATGCGAGGAATGTTTTCGGGCATATACAGCGAAAAATATCATTGACTGTATAAATCAATAACTTGAATGTTAAAACATTTTTCGATATGGTCTAAATGTAGCAAAATGCAAGAAAAACTGTGAGCTACAGAGCAGACAGCACCTTGTAGGCGTTCTACACGAAGTAAAAAAAAAAAGAGAACGTTTTATGTGGAAACCATGTCCGTCCGTCTACCGATCTGGTTGCCCGTGTCGTGGTATCGGCGACTGAACCGTTTGTCGGATTTTCACGAAATTCGGTATATGAATTCCTTTAAAAAAGTTCTCGGGTGCGAGTTTAGTGAAAATCGGCGCAATGACAGCCGTACTTTACGTAACGGCCTAAATGAACTTCTACCCGCAATTTCCACATTTCTTGACCGATTTGGATGTAATTGGGCACAGAAGATCGCCACGTAACGACGTTCAGCACTTACGAGTTTCACAAAAATCGGTAACAGTGAAAGCCATACATTACTTACGGGCGCCAATAAAATAGTGTCCTATTTTCTATAATTTTCTTCCGATCTGAATAAAATTCGGGGTAAGAGATCTCCATGCAATACCACTGATCAGTCACGAGCTTCGTGAAAATGGGTGCAGTGAAAGACATACTTTACATACGCGCGTAAATAAATTGCCACCCGTACATTATATATTTGTTATCCAGTCACAACATACAGATAAGAAATCCTTGGAAAGGTTGGAACAGTCCGGATATTTGGGAACCCTAACAAATCAAAATCCCATTTATGAAGAAATTAAGAGCAGATTGAACTCAGGGAATGCTTGTTATCATTCGGTGCACAATCTTCTGTCTTCCAGTTTGCTATCCAAAATATAAAGTTAAGATATACAGAACTGTAATTTTGCCTGTTGTTTTGTATGGGTGTGAAACTTGGTCTCTCACACTGAGGGAGGAACATAGGCTGAGGGTGTTCGAGAACAGGGCGCTGAGGAGGATATTTGGGCCTAAGAGGGACGGGGTAACGGGGGAGTGGAGAAGACTACATAACGAGAACTTAATGATCTGTACTCATCACCAAATATTATTCGGGTGATCTAATCAAGAAGAATGAGATGGGGCGGGGCATGTAGCACGTATGGGAGACAGGAGAGGAGCAGACAGGGTTTTGGAGGGACACCTGACGGAAAGAAACCACTTGAAAGACCTAGGCGTAGATGGGAGGATAATATAAAATGGATCTTCAAGAAGTCGGATGAAGAGTCATGGACTGGATTGCTCTGGCCCAGGATAGGGACAGGTGGCGGGCGCTTGTGAATGCGGTAATGAACCTTCGGGTTCAATAAAATGCGGGGAATTTCTTGAACAGGTGAGGGCCTATTAGCTTCTCAGGAAGGATTCTGCTCCATGGAGGTACTTAGGTCGTTAGTTAGTTATTCAGTTTGGGTTAAATTCCGTACAAGAAATATGAACATGATGCTGTTCAGCATTTGAGAGTTCAGGGAAAATCGCAGACGTCACATTTTTCCTACGGGACGCAAATAAAATTACATTCACGCGTGTACCGTGTGATATTTAGAAAGTAAAGAATGCCTTGGTAAAGTCCCTGTGCTACGTCACAAAGTAGGCGTACACCATTTGCAATCTTCTTAAACGACTAGTAAATTTCTCTTGTTGGAAATCGTTTTTTCCAGTACTTAAATGAATTTCCTTCGTGCCTTTGAATTCATCGATCTCCCCCCCCCCCCCCCCCAATCTTTTTCTTTCTTCCCCCGCGGGTGCTGCTGGTCTACGCTATACGGCTGCAACACTTCACCTTCGCGTGTGCAATAGTTTTGCGGCTCTTCGGCTACCTGTGGAAGGACGTCTAGTGCGAATGTTTCCGTTCAGTAAGACGCTGTAAACGGAGTACTCACATTTTTCTGACGCTTTCTTTTAAATTGCATATCAATAACATCCTTCGTTATAAAATGTATTTTATGTGTTAAAAGATAACGTATCTTTACAAGTTTTAAATGCCGACTCCGGTGGCCGCGCAGTCTAAGACGCCACTCGCTTGCTGGGACTGCGGGTTCGAATCCCGCGCGGGCATGGATATCTGTCTCTTGTGAAAGTTGTGTACTGTACAGGTATAGGCCTCTGCGACGGGCCGATCCTGCCGAATGTGTGTGTGGTAATTGCGTGTGATCAAGTGCAACAATAGAAGTTTTAAACGCGGTCACGGGGAACCCCTGATTGCTAACCGCTGGTCTAGTCTATGTGATTAGCTTTGTAACAACAGCCAGGGCCAATTAGGCATGAAAAATTACCAAGAACCCATTTGCACAACACGCGTAGGCCTAGTTCAAACTTCCCACTCGTTAGTTTTGTCCCTGTAATTCCTTCCCTTCATTTTCATACATTCGTTGTAATTCTTACGTATCTGTGGTTGATTTAACGACGCTGCCAGCCAAGGGCGTCCACAGGATTTTTATCAAGGCGGTACACATTCTCCTCCTCCTCCTTCTAAGCACTACAGTCCGTTGTGGACCTTGGCTTCCAACACAATCTTCTACCATTCCCGACGGTAACTGACCATAATAGCCTGCCTATTTTTCACCCGTTATATTTAAATCCTCAACCTCATTCCTCCATCTTTTACGTGGTCTTCCTCTTTTCCTTGACACTACCATTGTAGCTGTTGTAATCTGTTTTGGTAATCATTGGTTTTACATTCATTTAACATGACCATACCACCTCGGAGGAATTTTATAAATTTTACAATACATGCCCCTAGTAATATGTCCTTTATCTCCTTGTCCTTCTTTTACAGCGTTCTTCTTCTTCTACGGGTCCATATATTTTCCTTACAATCTTCCGTTCAAATATTCTGAGCGCGTTTGTTCCTTCCGTGGTTGTCCAGGCTTCTGACCCGTAAGTCAGTATGGGTCGTATTAGGGTTTTATACAGTTTAAATTTAGTGTTTCGAGACAGGAGTTTTCACCTGAAGAGTTTAATGTGTGCTAAGTATGCGCTATTTGCTGTAATAAGTTTAGAATGAAGGTGGTGCACCTTACCTATACGTAAAGTAACCAGACTGTTTAGTGATTAACGCTGGACAAGATAGTAACATAGTTGTCGTTTATTTAAAATAGGGGTCGACAGTACGTTCGCCCCATTCCGTCGCCAACTGACCACACTGGGCGACTGGCGATAAAGTGTGGCGAAATTAACTTTGGATTTTTTTTTAAATTCAGCCACATTATCAAGCGAAATCTTTCAATTTTTGCCTGGCGCTACTGCAGTCAAGCGTTATTCAGAGAAAATACAACATACATTTATGTCAAAGAATAAAATCTTGTTCTTTCACACTGTGAGCTACAAACACCGAGATTTCCGGCTCTGTGAGCATTTTCTTCCGTATGTTTGATAAAAGCAAAATTAGGATCCCGAATTCTTGACATGAATTTCGAGGCGGAAGTGACATGTGTACTACACGTTCAGATATTCTGCTTAGTTTTCTTCAGTTGGTCAAGGAAAAATACTGCCACATTTCACGCTGATTTTTGTCGGTTATTAAACACGCTCAATTCTTTCGTGTTTTACCTATCAGTCTGCTAGAACCAAGTTTATTAAAGTAATTTATGGATATTATCTTTGATCAGGTCACTTACCGTGCTATTAGAAGGTATTTTTTACTTAGCGTTGCTAACTTCCTGACTCAATCGTCACACCTGTGGCGTGCTTCAAATCCCGCGACCCACCCTTGATTTGAATGATTCAACAGTATAAACTAGGCCTACGCGTTAATACAAAAATACACTAACAGAAGGGTTCTGTAAACGAGAAGCAGCACAGAATGGCTACATAACAGCATAATTCTTTCAGAGACAATGTACTACAAATAACACACGTTTCATTTAAAGGCTTGCGTCAGCTGTACACGTGTTCCACCTGGGGAAGTTAACATGTGGGAGGGGAGGCGGAATGTGCTAATTGCAGGCAGGGAGAAAACCCGCTATTATCGTCAATAAAGCGTCGTACGTCACGCAACATGTAATACAAGACGGCGGAACAAAGACTGGGGTAGAACCACATGGCGTTTGTAACAGGTGCGATGCCCAGGGCAACAATACGCGCTCAAAAACATGGACAAGTGTAAAACGTACTTCACAATGAGCCGGCGGCTGTAGCAGCTGTACTTCACTCACAAACGTGAAGAAATGGAAATCCTAGTCCACAATGAGCCGTCAGCTGTAGCAGTTGTACTTCACTCACAAACGTGAAGAAATGGAAATCCTAGTCCACAATGAGCCGTCAGCTGTAGCAGCTGTACTTCACTCACAAACGTGAAGAAATGGAAATCCTAGTCCACAATGAGCCGTCATCTGTAGCAGCTGTACTTCACTCACAAACGTGAAGAAATGGAAATCCTAGTTCACAATGAGCCGTCAGCTGTAGCGGCTGTACTTCACTCACAAACGTGAAGAAATGGAAATCCTAGTTCACAATGAGCCGTCAGCTGTAGCCGCTGTACTTCACTCACAAACGTGAAGAAATGGAAATCCTAGTTCACAATGAGCCGTCAGCTGTAGCGGCTGTACTTCACTCACAAACGTGAAGAAATGGAAATCCTAGTTCACAATGAGCCGTCAGCTGTAGCAGCTGTACTTCACTCACAAACGTGAAGAAATGGAAATTCTAGTCCACAATGAGCCGTCAGCTGTAGCAGCTGTACTTCACTCACAAACGTGAAGAAATGGAAATCCTAGTTCACAATGAGCCGTCAGCTGTAGCAGCTGTACTTCACTCACAAACGTGAAGAAATGGAAATCCTAGTTCACAATGAGCCGTCAGCTGTAGCAGCTGTACTTCACTCACAAACGTGAAGAAATGGAAATTCTAGTCCACAATGAGCCGTCAGCTGTAGCAGCTGTACTTCACTCACAAACGTGAAGAAATGGAAATTCTAGTCCACAATGAGCCGTCAGCTGTAGCAGCTGTACTTCACTCACAAACGTGAAGAAATGGAAATTCTAGTTCACAATGAGCCGTCAGCTGTAGCAGCTGTACTTCACTCTGGATATCCCGGTTCACAATGAGCCGTCGATTATAGCAATTACAGTTCACTGACAAACATGAACAACGCAGTTCACAATGAGCCGTCAGTTGTAGCAACTACACTTCACTCACAAACGTGAACAACTGGAAGCCCCAGTTCACAATGGGCCGTCAGTTGTAACGGCTGTACTTCATCACAAACGTGAAGAAATGGAAATCCCAGTTCACCATAAGCCGTCAACTGTAGCAGCTACATTTCGCTCCACTAATACGAATATGTGGATGGTACTTCACAGTGAACCTGCAAAGACGGTTGTTGCAAAGGGGCTACGAACTTCTTATAGCACAACTGGTCTAATGCCGCAGTGTCATTAACTTTCCCTCCATTAGAAACCACCCAGAAACTTTCCTTGTTTATCTTAAAATTCAGATAGTATCTTTGAAAACAAAGTTTCTACATGAAAAAACACTAATTTGAAAGCATACGAATCACTTAAAATTCATGACCTGTTTTATATTCTTCAAACACAAATCTCCAGTGTCTAATACATAAGGGGTGAATTGTTACTGGAAGACATTAGAATCATACTAAAATTGGTGAATACTTGCTACCTTCAACGTACGAAGGTCAGTACGAAAGTAATGCGTCCTATTTTTTCTTTTAAATGTGGCGCCAGGTGGAGTTTCTTGCCTTACCCACCGGACGAAGACACAGTCCAGCTCCACCAGGATCAACGGTGCTCCAGTCAGTCACGTGCGTTCAACACAGTAGCAATGTAAAATGGCGGATGTTGTGGACGTACGTACTAGGCAGAGAGTGGTGACTAAATTTCTTGTTGCGAAAGGCTCCAGTCCGATAGACATTCACAGACGACTGAGAAGCGTGTACAGTGAGGACGCCATAGACGTTATCTCAGTTAGACACTGGGTCCGTCGTTTTAAGAGCGGTGAAAAGGGCACTGGTGACAGACCTCGCAGCGGCCGACCAGCCACGGCAGCAACGACGGAAACCAAAGACAACGTTGATGAGCTGATTTGGGATGACCGCAGCATCACAAGGGAACTGTGCGACGCAATAGGGATTGGAAAACCGGTGGTTGTGGCCATCATCAGAGAACGTGGCTACATATAAGTCTGCGCAAGGTGGGTGCCGAAAATGCTCACCGTCGAACAAAAAACAACCCGAAAAAACCTGTGTGGAACTTCTCCAGCGCGGTGAGGAACACGGAAATGTTTTTCTGTCAAGAATAATTACCAGTGATGAAAGCCGCGTTCATCATTACGACCCACTGACGAAAAGACAATTGAATTGCATCATCAGTCGTCGCCACGCAAGAAAAAATTCAAGGTGCAGACTTCCGCGTATAAAGTCATGGCTAGCGTCTAACGAGACAGTGAAGGAATCTTGTTAGTGTATTCTTGGAGAGGGGTGCGACGTTCAATTCAGAGTGATATGTGCAGACATGAACGGAGATAAACAACGACTTCGAAGGGTTCGGCCAGACAGAAAGATGCATGACAACGCCAGGCCGCACACCAGTCTGCAACCAAGGGAGGTAATTGCAACGGTGGGGTGGACACTTCTCCCTCAGCCTCCCTTCAGTCCCGATTTAGCACCGTCCGACTCCCCCTTCTTGGCCCCCTGAAGGATGCACTCCGATAATTCAACAAAAAGCTTTACGCGTCCGGCATACATCGTCTCACGCAAAGGTGGAAAACGTGTGTTGATAATGCAGACTTTGTGGAAAAATAATCTCAACTTTGTTAAGGATGTACCCATGATCCAAGATATGTGTAAATTTCATTGTAAATGTAATTATGATATCTGAGAAAAAATAGGAGGCATTACTTTTTTATGTTTCATTTTCCGGGTTCCTGTTTAACAACGTAAAGATCAAATCATAGAAGACTAAAGTTAAACGCCGCCTGTCCAAATGACTGACACTCAAACCACATCACCGTGTGCATTTGTGTTACTTTTCTGATTTCCCACCGCCCGTTGTTTTAGTGTACGGAACTGAGGTAGGGTAAACCACTTAAGGCAAAGTTCTATTATGACCCATGAGGCGTGTAATTCATCGCAACATGCCTGATCTGTCCTTATGTCCACTCTGCTAACATCAAGAAGGAAATGAAGTTCACAATTATCCGATTAATGTAACAAAGTAGTTAACGTAATTACAAACACTATTCAACGCTTGATATTGCTTATACCGTGCATGTTTAATATAATATCATAAATTTTACCAACACATGCACTTTATTCTATTAAAAATTAATAGTTCGTTAAAAGGGCATTTTAACGAACTATTAATTTTTAATAGAATAAAGTGCATGTGTTGGTAAAATTTATGATACTATTCAACGCATTTTAAAGACCAGTAGACGTCCTGTGACAATCAACGTTTCCGGTCAGGCCATATATACTATTCAGAAATAATGCAATGATGAGGCCAGTGTAAAACAAAAGGTAAAGCTGATGTCCCTATCCACGCAATGAAGGCATACAGGCGGAGTAGAGGTACAGCTCCACTCATTTTTAACCTCGGAGCTAGAGTGAGGTCAGTGGCCAACATCACGGCCCGGCCGCGTTACCCCCGGGGAAGAACGCCGGTACCCATTCAGAGCGGGTCTGGACGTTTTGGACAATATACCATTATCTTGCCCCTGCCGGGATTCGATCCCCGGATCATCCAGCCCGTAGGCTACTCGCTATACCGACTGAGCTAACACGGCTCATTATACGCCACTGTACCATATGTAGTGTTGCTTTTCCCAGTTCCTGTCGAAACGTAGGAATCTGTCATATTTGTATTACACCCCTTCTATTCCCTATCTATAAGAAGTCACTGTCGTGTTCATAAAGCCATTGCTTCACTGCTCTGTGTATGTCATTACGTTTAAATCCATAACCTCCCACATGTTGCTTAGACGCTGGAAACAGAAGAAACAACCAATAAAGTGATGAAAGGTTGAAAGAACAGGCCACTGAACTCATCCCACGGTATGACAAGCGTGTTTCCATGGCGACTGTGTATTGAAAGTATGGGACGTAATGGTAAGGTAAAGCAATCCCATTATAGGCCTGGACAGGCCCTTAGGGTTCCAGGAGTTAGAGGCTCCCAGATTTCTAGACAATTGGCACATGAAGGTGGTACAGTTGTCAGCCGTACGCACCGTCCGCCTTTACCAGGAAATACTCCTGGTACTCATTTCTGTTAGAGGCTGAGTCTACCCCAGGGCCATAGTGCGACCGAAAGGATTATGTCAATGAAAAATTCCAATGAAATCGAACCCACGACCTTCCGGCTTGTAGCGCAGTGCCTCAACCAACTGCGCCACCGCTCCATTCATTCACAACTGCGGCACTAGATGGGGGTGAAGCGGCAACTTCACGCCTCGGCTGATTTACTCTGGGAAAGAACCACAGTACCCACTGAATATGAGGCTGGGTGGGCCCAACAGCGGGTAGGGACGTTTTATAGAAGAGAAAAATCTCTTGCCCCTGACGGGATTCGAACCCCGGATCGTTCAGGGCTTAACCCAGGGGTCGCAAACACGCGGCCAGCTAGTTCATTCTTGCGACCCTTGAACTGATCCTGTTGTAACTGTAGAAAGTGGCTAGCTACAGTGGTGAATAATGTATTTTATTTTTTCCGTTTTAAGTTTTTTCAGCCAGCTTCACGCCCCGGCCGCTTAACCTCCGGGGAAAGGGTCTCCGTTACTCACTAACTAGGAGGCTGGGTGATCCCCAGAGCCGGCCTGGACACTTCTGCATAAAATTCTTCCCCTTGCTGAGAATCGAACTACGATCTATCCCGTGATGTCCGTGTCGAAAACAACAAAGAGGAAATCAGAAGACGAAGGTCTGTACTACAAGAAAGATGGGACAACATATTCTTTACTGCAGTGCGTGATAAAACTGTTTGTCTCATTTTCAATAATGGGGCATCAGTGCTGAAGGAACACAATTTGCGACGTCATTACGGAATTTTAAACAAACATCATTTTGGTATTCTTGAAGTGAAACAAAGAGAGGACAAATTAAAGAATCTTAAACCTTATCTGCAATGGCAACAGAATATATTCAGATCATACTAAATCAAACGAAGCAACAGTTCCTGCAAGTTTTGTTACTTCACACAGTATTGCAAAGAAACAAAAACCATTTATGGATACTGGGTATGTGAAGGAATGTATAATGAAGGCAGCAGAAATATTTTGCCAGAAAAACAGCACCTTTTCGAAAGCATCAGTCTTTCTGCAAACACAGCAGCTGATTGTGTGAATGACTCAGCAGGAAATGTCAGCTAAAGAGAAGTGTAAATATTTTGTGAAGTATTCATTTGCATCTGATGAGTTCAGACATTACAGATAAATTTATCACACAGCTTCCTGCTTTTGTTTGAGGTGTCAGTGAGCATTTTCAATTGGTGGTGGAACTTACACAGTGAAACTGGTCCCTGTGAAAGGAAAAACAGGCGCTGAACTATTGACTTTTTAGCAAACATGAACTGCCCTGAGAATCGATGACTGGGTTTGTTAGTGACAAGGCTCCGGCTACGATTGTCCAAAGTATTGACGTTGCAGTCACCCCCCTCCCCAAGCAAAAGAAGGAAGGAAAGAAGGGAGGAAGGAAGGCAGGAAGAAAAAAAGCGAAGAAAGAAAAATGATAAGAAAAAGAAAAAATCAAGGGAATGACTTCTTTCTTTATTAGTCTCCACTGTGTTTTTCATCCAGAAGCACAGTGTGCAAAACCTTTGATGATCCCTCACATTGTTAAAACTGCAAATTTTACTGGTGCAAATGCCCTTTACCATGTGAATTTCTAGCATTACTGATAGAAACAGAAAGCGAACATGGTGAAAGAATTTACCACATCAATATGGAGTGGTTAAATCATGTATCTGTTCTGAAAAAGGTTTTCTTATTTATTTATTTAAAGAGACTGAATTATTAATGGAAAAGAACAAAATAACTGAAGAACTGGATGATAAAAGATAAATAAATAATCTGCTGTATCTTGTGGATGTGAAGAACATCCTGAATAGTATTAACAAAGGGCTAAAAAAGGTAAAGATATGCTCAGTACACAGATGTTTGACAGCAATAAGGCTTTCAAAATTAAGTTTCAATTGTGGAAAAAATCAAAAGTGCATAACCTTATTAACTTTCCACACATGATAAAATTCACAGAAAATATTTTTCCTGAGCATATTCAAGGATGTTCCAGGAGCATTTTCTGCTACAGGACAGGATCAATGAAAGATTCCTGGGCTTTCAAAATTATAAAACTGGTATGTTGTATGCTTTTCCTTTGAAGGCAGACATAGAGAAGAGTCCAGAAAATTTGCAAAATAAGTTAATCAATCTGCAGTGTAACACTCACACGAACCAGAAATTTCACCTACTCAGCTCTTTTGGATGCAGAATATTTGCAGTGTTCAACAAAACGTATGGATGTGAACAAACTGTTCCCTTGTAAACAATAAGACAAAAGCCAATTGCAACTGACAGATGGATACACTGAATCTGCAATGACAGAGGTTTTCAGCAATATCTCACCCAGGATAAAAACTTTTTCCCAGTCCAAAAGATGCCAAGTCTCCAACCAGTCTACAACGCACCTAGGGTAAGCTTTGACCAATTAGTAGTCAATAATATTTGTAGCAGAAAATCCAATACTTTATCCTTAAAAATTTCTTGATGAGATTGTACTGGTTACACAAGTGTGAGGAGAATTAAAACATGCCACACATCTGTGAGGACATAACAGTCCAATAGAGTTTTAAATACCAACAACAACAATTACAATGATGACGACGATGACAACAACAACAACGACGACAACAACAACAACAACAACAACAACAAAGTACAGTAATCTTAATAGTGTGTTCAATTTTAAACCAAATACTTGAAATTTATATTGCAGAAAATGATGTGTGGCCCATCACAGATTTCATGTGCCCTGTGTACGATTTAGGACTGAGATCCCTGGCTTCACCACCTACAAAATGCTGTGAATCTTTGTAAGACCAAGACTACTACAGCTTTGTACCTTGTAACTGGCTCTTGTATTTCAGACTCCTGATTTCCTAGCTACCTGTTTTGTTATAACAGAAGCACCATGCGTGCAGAACACCTGCAAAGCACCCCATCTGGCTTCAAAAGATTAGCACTGCAGTGCTACTTGCCTGGAAGGTGTTTATAACTTATCAGCATCCAAAGTTAAAATCAGAGAATTCATTCGTTAAAATCCTAAGACCAAAATGTTCCACAGGGTCACCATATTGTTTGCCATGTAGTCTGACAGATCAGTACCAACAACTCAAAGAAACCCGCAACAGACATTTCTTCTATCCCGGTTGTCACATCTCAGAAAAATAATCTTAACAGCACAGAAACTACACTAGATGGTCATATATTTAATTTCTTCATGCAGGACAATGCCATGGTCTACATGGTAAATTTCTCAATGACAGCATTAGAAGAGGTGCCAAAACTGCCTTCAGACATTTTACTTTAAATTCAACAAATTAGGCTTATTAATTGGGAGAAGTCCTAAAAATGAAGCCCAAAAACATACTACAGTAATTCTGTATGGAAACTGATATTCGCTTTACTACAATTATTATTCCATACAAATTGTGCATTAAATGATTCATTTTTATGATCAAACCACATCTTCAGGTCATACCTCCTGCAGTGATGTTGACACATTCTCAAGCACAATCCAACACATATTTCAGAAGCACACCTCACATTTCACTTTCTCTGCCACACATCACCACACACTTAGCACACCTAACATCCCGCTCTCTCTCTCTGCCACACATCACCACGTATCTAACACACCACAGTCTGCAATATGATAACTGGACAGGACTAGAACTTTGGTTAAAGTCAGTTTAATTTAAAGTACTGACAGCTGCACAACCAATGCTGTTGGGTTAACTTTACTCCAGTTAATCTATCAATTAACTGAGGAGTTCTACAACCTATAACAGGGATCACAGATAAAATTAACAAATCCAAACATTTATTTTGCAATGCATCAGTGAACATTTTAAAACATGACGGATAAGCACTGACAATATGAGCTTTGAAACAATGAAGTCTCAGTGACAAATTTACAGGCTTTCCAAAAATTGGACTGATTTCAGTGTTAATATTTTGGCTTATTAAATATAATATTAATACAGAATTGGATTTGACTGTTAAAGGCAGTTTTTCAATGAGGAAGGGTTCACAAGTAGAAGATCAGTTCAAAAAAAATATATATTGTCTGTTCAAAACAGAAAGAAAAAAATTGAATACTTACATTTCATATTTACTCTGAATAAGGTCATATACTGGTGGAAGAAGTGCAACACATAAGTCGAGGTTCCAGATAGACCTGAAAATATAAACATACTTCAAACAAGATGTCTCACCTGCATTTAAATTATGCATTAACCCCTTAAAGATACCCTGCCTTCCCTTGCTGGTACATCAGAATGACCGAAGTCCCTGCTGTTGCAGTATCTTACTTTTTGATACTCTTTGGCATAGGTAAATAAAAATGAATCTTTGGTAAACAATATTTTAGTTAATGATGCTGTCAATTACTGAGATTATATAGCAGTAGTAGATACATGAAATATAACTATGGAGCATTGTTGTAAAAGATACTGACACGGGAAACAGAAGTACTTGGAGAAACACCTGTCCCAGTGTCACTCTGTCCACCACAACAGAAAAAGACAACAGAAGAGCATACTACCTCCTTTGGTATATACAGTATGTCCACAAAGTCCCTTCGGGGTTTTGAAAAGTTGTGGCGCGCAAACAAATTGAGCTAGCCACATGCGGTTTGCGGCAGATTACAGTGAAACTCTGGAAGTTTTTTTCGCCGCCAACAGATGGCATAAGCGGCCATCTTTACGTTTCTCAGTCGTTTGTGAAATTGCGGCTGTGCAGGAATGCGCGAGTTGTGTGGGATGGCAGAGATGGTCCAATGCCTTGGCCTCCATGTTCACCAGACATAACACCACTGGACTTTTTCCTGTGGGGTTATGTCAAGAGCAATGTGTTCCGAACACCAGTTAACGGACTTGATGACCTGAAGACCCGTATCAGGAATGCGATCTCGGCTATTCCAGCGGACATGCTCCACAGAGCATGGCAAGAGCTCGAATATCGTCTGGACGTTCTCCGTGCTACCAAGGGAGCCCACATCGAGGTCTACTGAGGTCAGTAAAAAACTTCCAGAGTTTCACTGTAATCTGCCGCAAACCACATGTGGCTAGCTCAATTTGTTTGCGCGCCACAATTTTTTAAAACCCCGAAGGGACTTTGTGGACACACTGTACATGACAAAATACAGACAGTGCTCAACATACGTCAGCCGTCCATACCAGCAAAGTGCCATCTTTGTCAGAACAATACATATATGAGAAATCTCTTCCCTTTAAGAATTTTAAGAACTAAGTCAGCATGGGCACTAAACACAAACTTTCTCTTTTTGGCACTAAACTGAATGATGTAAGTGAAGGGAATATTTCTGCATCATTCTTGAATAAGATGACAATGTTATGTGTGCAGATACATATACAGTAGCCTTTTATCAGAGAGTGCCTGCACCAGCAAAATCTTAATGAAAACTTTCACCTTTTCCTTGTCAATCATTTCAACAATGCCCCATACTCTTCTGTGCAATTGGCATGGCTGGCCAGCATCCATATCATACAACAGCCAAAGTCAACACGCCTTTCTGTCCCACACAGTTTCCCCTAAATGGTGTGCTGTGTGGAGAATATGGTAAATACAAAAAAATGTTGAGGATTCAATTCTTAGAGTGCTTGACCCTTGAAGATGAAGGCACTATTATCTTTCAAAACTTCAGGAACCACCCCACCCAACAACATGGTGTCATGTCCCAGATAACTTGAATCCTCAACCACAATGCTGTGAGAATTTAAAATCACATTTAAAAGAAGCTCCCATTTGGGAGACAGTCATGATGAAATTATTATTTCGCTGTTCTGAAAATGCATTACATGTCAGATATAGAAACTACAACATTTCTCCTATATAGCAAAAGTGGTATGCATGCATGCGCACACATGCTTGTGCAAACACAAACATACACAATACAAAAGTATGCCTTGGATGGACAACCCATTGGAAATCACTAGTTTTTCTATTTTGAAAATTAGGCACAGGGTGTCCAAAAACTTATGTGTCAAATACACGCACTGGTGATGAATTCCTATCACATGGCTCCTCCAAAGAGTACAACTGGACCAGGGGTCCTCTGCTACCAGTGCATGTGCACCAGGGACTCATCACCTATCTTTACAAGTGGACCAACAGGACAATTATGTCATGCTCACACAGTTCTGCAAATTATCGTGTTAAGATGATGAGTGGGTCATCTTCTGTCATACTCCGGGGGCTTGTCAACTACCAGTTAAACCTGTGGGCCAAGTTTGGGACAGAGGCTGAATCCCTGTTACAGGGTACCCCAACTACAAGTCCAAGTGGACCACCACAGAAAACAAAGTTGTTCCTCAGACTGCAATGTGGTCCCTTATGTTTTAACTAGCCTTAAATTCATAAATACTATGAGGAACAAAGATGAATATCATATATCTTTCAGGAAGGAAGAAAATAGATGCATTGCACTAATGTAACAGAAATCCTCCATGTTCTGATCATTACATCATAAAGATTAAAATCTGCCTCTGTTGTTTCATTACTTCAGCAGTTCACTGTGCAGGCAGTGCTGGTATTGTTATGATCTTGGTTCTAAGTTGTGACAAGTGAGGAATGTACACAGCTATACCCTGTCAAGATGACAGCAATGTGTGAACAGGTAGCCAGTGTAGTGACAATTATAATTTATAGGGGCTGGGAACATTTCTAATAAACATTCCAAATCAGAAATTAATTTTACAATAGCTGTAACTACTATTGGGTCTAATGTGTGGTTGCATTAACTGATAATACAATAACATGTTGAGTCAGATATTCTTTTACACAGGCTTGATATTAAAAGTAGGGATTACATTCCTGAACAACAAACTTAGTGACAAAAGCATTTTGACATTTAAATGTGAAATAATACTCTTAACAATACAAAAACAATTCCTTTAATTGTTTGTTTATTATCATCACCTGTTTCTCTCAATAACTTGTGACAACAGGTGACAATATGTCCCTGGTCCATGGATGAGATCAGAAAAGTGATGTTAGATGGAAGAAATACCTCTTCCATTTTCCTCAAAGTAATCTTACAGATCTGGCAAAGGTCAGGAGCAACATAAAACAGCAAAATCATAATTTCCAAAATGAATGTAAGTGGGGTAAGAGGCATAAAAGAAATTATGTATGTGTAAACAGAGGATGATTATATGTAAAGCATAAGTCTTTTAATCTGACACCCACAGGACTGGATAGGTATTGGATCATCAAATATTCCAGACTATCAAACAGTACTTATACTGACCTGCGTTCTTACAGGTAATTTTTTGTTACTGCTCCTATACTTCGGCTGTACAACTAATCATAGGAGTATTCCAGTTGGATATCTCCTTCAGCTGCTGGTGCAGGAGCATTAGGGTCCCCATCTGTGTTTTCTGGAGTCTCTCAAGTTTCTACTAGGGATGCTGAAGGACCAGGAGATTGTGGATCAAGAGTTTCACAGCTAAAGGAGTTGATGGAGCAGGAGACAAGGGATCAGGAGATATCACAACAGTTGATGCATAGACACTCCTGTAAGCCATTCTGAAGACTTCCAGATTTGGCAATATTTTCCTCAACTGTCAAAGTATCAGGAGCTCCAGAGTATCAGCAACCAGACTGAAGGAACTCTGCTGCACACATGAAAATGAGTAAAATGAGGCATACTGGTACTGTAAAATGCAAAGATGCTGAAATACTAAAACTTACGGTCGCAGTATGATCACGCTCAGAAGATCCACAACAACAGCCAAATCATTCATTGCCACTGCTGAGTCAACTGCTGCCTGAAGGCAAAAAAAAATTGTTTGTCACACCTTAACAACCAAACCAGCCATACTCTTTGTCTACACAAAATTCAATGTCTGTATCACCTAACCCAGAAGTGTTTGAACTTGTTACAATCAACATATTTAACTTTCACGTGCCCTGTGCATGAACTGTACAAAAAGAACACTAAATGGGGAAACTATGTCAGGATTTTTGTTCCTCCACATACTTCATCTTTGACACCACTTCAATAATTTTGATTAATTTTGATTTACTAGGGTATCTGCACCAAACACTGTCAAGAAAAACTTAACAGTGATCTGCACTGATCTAACATGACCCCTACTTTATATGAAGGTTAAATACAACTATTAAGTTTATACAAATGGCTGACAGTACAAAAAAGACTGACACATGAGCATAAAATAAGGATCTCATTAAGATGCACACACTGTATTTGAAAAATTCCTTTGTAAGTGAATTACTGAATTATTAACATAATACCAGGAATGTTCTGGGATACCTGGCACCCCTCACATTTGTGAAGTTTTGACTTTTTCAGAGCCAAAGAATCAAAGACCTCATGACAAAAAGTCCAAACTGAATCTGGCTTTTCTTGAACCCAAGACATTTAGCACAGGAGTCTAAGCTCTTTACCTCATGCCACCAGGCTGCAAACCATTAGACAATAAATTTACACAACACTCTCAAGATTCTTATATTAATGGGGATTCAGGTCTTTTAGGATATAATACTGTGTCATTTGGTGAGTGGTACCTGGCACTTTGAAGGCACTATGATCCTTTTCATACAGCATGACATCCCAGAAGACCTAAATCCTCAGCAACAGCACTGTGACAACCTTAAATCTTATTTCTGATAACAAAGTTACTTCTTTAAAAGGAGAGGCACAGAACTCACATAAATATGACAGTTCTTCAGAACACATAGGGCTGAAACAAAGCTTCTTCATCGCCAAACTTCAAGACATTATTCAGTAAGCTGTGATGTCCTACTGCCTTGTAATTACAACAGGCTTTGCTAATGCTAACAAGCATGCCAAATGATGGTTATGATATTTACTTTCAGATCCTTATTGTGCCATAAGGAATAAATAATCTGAAGACTCCTCTGTCGACTAGTGAGTACTGCCATCATAGACTCGTGTCCTCTCATTATAGATGACAGTACTTCTGCTTCAGACATGTCAGGAAATGTTTGCTGATAGCCAAACGTCGAGTAGCTCTTCTGGATAAATGATAAACACCAAAAAAAAAAAAAATTAAACTGAGAGGAAAATAAAATTATAGTAGTGAAGTGTTTAATTATATGACTGCTCATTCATGACTCTTGGCAGCCCCCCAATAAAAATGCAAGGTAACTGTTTTCATTCAACACCAATGGCTGTGGAGTTTAATAACAAACCTACAGAGCAGTTAATTAAAATCACTTCATCTGTATGCATGAAACACTGAACAGACTTCTAACAAATTTTATATTCCAAGAGTTTTACTAAAATTTCTCAACCAATTCCATTGGTTAAAATCAGACAAGACTTACCATATTTACCCATACACAAAACAACCCCCCTTCATAATCATAAAATTTCAGGAAAATACCTGTACAGAACTTGCTTGTGGTTATAAGGTGATCCCCCACTTTTCAGACAATGACTTACAAAAAAATTCTTATCTTATATTCAGATAAACAGTGTGTAGACCCTACATGAAGACCTACATGTATTTCTGCATACATCTCAATGTAACTAGTTGAATATTTATTGCAGTGAAAGATGTTCCACACACGGTTGTAGTGTACAATAAAAACATTTTATGTCCAGTACATTTTTTTTTAAGTCATGGGTTTCAAGATAAATGAGACTTTTACTGTTGTTACATTTCTGAACTTGTAAATTCAAGGATTTACGGAGTCTTCCAAATGCACAAAGCAATTATTATGTCTTTGGAAGACTATCAACAGTGGTTCTACAAACACATGCAAAGATGACCCATAGCCTCTTTATTTACTTAGTATTTACTTACTATGTATGTATGTTACGTATATTAATTCATTTATTTACAGTTTGTATAAATCCATATGTGATGGTTTAAAGTATGACAACACATTTAAAATAAATTTATTAGTGTTTTTGCTATTTATAAGACAGAATCAAAGTTAGTATTTAAAATGTATGGGTAGTTAACACAGAGAATGTTCCAGAATTATTAGCTATGCACACATTTACTAATTCTATTTATACATAACAAAAACTGTGATTTTATTAGGTCAGCTACAATGACATCATAACAGATTCCCCTTAAAGAAACAAAAGTATGATTACATTCATAAAACATTTTAAATTATCTTTTTGTGTTGAAGCATTTTTCATTCTAATTCCATAGATTTCTAAGCCTTGGTAGCTACTCCTCAGGACTCCTGAGCTATATGCTGCAGTAGAACCACATTTAATGTTCCTGGCTTTATGTTTTACCTTAGGTAATGTGAAATTTCTGTACTCCCACACATGTTACCTCACTGTTACATTTTCTCCATTAATGTTTTGCCCATTTTTGTGCTCATATCCAGTGCTGCTCAGAACAACATTAGATAGAGACTGTAGTGTATATGCAGGGTCATTATTCTGACTGTCAGTTGCTACTTCTTGCAGCTTGTTTATTGTATTAATGTAGCCCACTCCACTGACCACCCACATGCAGGGCCGACTAACAGCAGGAAGTGACAAACGATGGTCATCAGATAAAATATGGATCCTATATACAGGGCAAGTTTAAGCCATAAACCCCAAATTGGGGAGATTATGGCTGTGAGTATGATGAAAATGTACTCAAACATTAGTGCTCTAGAACAATTCAAATCCACTATTCCCTTTGTTACTGTGCCTAAGAAGGAATGCACCTTAAAACTTGATGCATGAAGTTCATGTAAATAATATTAAAAACACCATTATGTTAATGTTGCTTCTGTAAGTGATCACTGTTGAATCTGACAATCACAACCTATTTGGTCAAAATGCCGAGCATGTTAACCCTCTGAAGCTGGAATTAAGTGCCCAGTTTACTCTGCAAGAGACTCAAGATTTAAGGACCTTTACTTTGCATGTTCTAGGCTGACAACTGTAGCAAACATTTGATTTTCTCAGCACAGACCGTGTGTGTCAACTATTTTTAACTTTAGGTGCCAAGGGGTTAGTAGATCTAAAATGAATTCTGAACACCTCTATTATTTAGAATGTCAGAGTTAAGTCTTGCATCATTCAAAGCTGCAGTTCATTACTTCACATATGAATAGAGCACCAAGCTTAATGCAATGAAAGAATGGAATCACATGTGAATAAAATTTTTAAACACTACAGCACAAACTGTACATCATTACATGGAAAGGTTATACACTTCATTACTTACAGGCAGGAAGTCTTCCAGATCTAGGCCAGATGGCTTGTCAGATGTCATTGGTATATAATCCTCCCCTTCCTTCTCTTCCTTGCCGCCAATAAGATTCAATGAACAGTTTTCTACTCTAACTGGCAAAATACTGATCTCCACTGGGGAAGATGGTAGTACTGCTGGTTTAGATGCTGATGTTTTTGGGGCTGCTGGTTTGTTATATGATGGGGCTGTAGTTGGATGTGGTACATGACCCTCAAACTGGATGTTTCAGCATTCAAAGATGCTAAGTTCCGACTCAGTGAAGAAATCTTGTGTGTGATGAGTTGGGTCGGTTCAGAGCTGGCTCTGATGGACTGTGATGTATGTTGCTCAGCCTGAAAACAAGTCGCAACACAGCACACTTAAGACATGGACTGTGCACATTTCAATTCTACTCAGTATATGAAATTACACGTAACTCAGAAAGTAACTTTTAATAACTGACCTGGATAATCTGTTACTACAAACAAATTATACTAACAGCATTTAACACAAAACACTTAAAAAAAAAGCACTCTCCAAGTGTGCAGTTATTCTCTCACCTCCAAATAGTACCATGGTTAAAAATGCATGAAGTTACACCACCACTTCCCCACACATTTTCATGGCACAGCAGTGAATTAAGTGTAGAGATAACTTTACTTTATCCTCATTTATTTCCATAAAATCTTATATTTATAACATTTGGATTTCTCTCATATGTCTTCATTTCCCATGATTAGTGTGACCCTGTCACCACGGCATGGCGTGTCCTCGGGTTGCGGATGGAGGAACAGCCTCCGAATAGGAAGGGTAGCTGCGAATATGCAGTCGCGGACAGCCGACAAGGGGTGGTCCTCCAGCTTGGGGGTTGGGAGAGGTGCTAACAACCTCTCACCGTAAAAAAATTATCATGTTACGAAACATATCGCAAAGCCTCGGACCTGGACTGATTCTTTGGTACGACTTAAGCAATGGAAAAGGAACATGAGATTTGGAACTTGGAATTTGAGGAGCCTGAATAGGTCAGGGTCATTTATGACAGTGGCCAGGAAATTAGTAGCTAGGTACAAATTAGATTTAGTGGGTGTACAGGAGGTTAGGTGGGACAAAGGAGGCACAGTAAGAGCAGGGGATTATACTTTTTTTCTATGGAAAAGGAAATGAAAGTCATCAACTGGGAACAGGTTTTTTTGTACATCAGAGAATAGTATCAGCAATTAAGAGAGTACAGTTTGTTAGTGATAGGATGTCATATATGGTGCTGAGAGGTCGCTGGTGTAATATCATTGTTCTGAATGTGCATGCACCAACTGAGGAGAGAAGTGATGACTCAAAGGACAGTTTCTATGAGGAATTAGAACAGGTATTTCGATCATTTTCCTAAGTACCATATGAAAATTCTGTTAGGAGATTTTAATGCAAAATTGGGGAGGGAGGATACTTTCAAACCGATGATCGGGAATGACAGTTTACACGAGGATAGTAATGATAATGGTGTTAGAGTTGTAAACTTTGCCGCATCAAAATATCTAGTTGTTAAGAGCACGATGTTTCCGCACCAAAATATTCATAAATACACCTGACCTCTCTAAATGGGAAGACTCATAATCAGACTGATCACGTATTGATAGATAGGAGATGGCATTCAAGTATACTTGATGTGCGATCTTTCAGGGGACCTGACTGTGATACTGATCACTATCTGGTGGTTGCAAAAGTTAGGGAAAGACTGGCGGTAATTAAACAAGCAGCACAGAAGTTTGATGCGGAGAAATTTAATCTCAAGAAGCTAAGTGAACTAGAGGTTAGGAAATAGTATCAGATAAAGATCTCAAACAGGTTTGCAGCTTTGGAGAACTTAAATGTTAGTGAGGACATAAATAGGGCTTGGGAAAACATTCAAGAGAGTATCAAAATCTCAGCTAAAGAGAGTCTGGGCTGTATGAAAGGAAGCAGCATAAACCATGGTTTGACGAAGAATGTTCAAAATTTTTAGATCAAAGGAAGCAGGCTAAAATGCAGTGGTTACAGAATCCAAACCAAAGTAATGTAGATAATCTGAACAATGTAACACATGAAGATAGTAGACATTTCAGGAACAAAAAGAAGGAGTATCTGAAAGCTAAAATTAATGAACTTGAAACAAACAGCAAGAACAAGAATATCAGAGACTTGTATAGGGGCATCAATGACTTTAAGAAGGGTTACCAGCCTAGAAATAATGTAGTAAAGGATGAGAAAGGTGATCTGGTTGCAGACTCCCACAGTATCTTGGCTAGGTGGAGGAATCATTTCTTTCAGCTATTGAATGTACATGGGGTTAATGATGTTGGGCAGACTGAAATACATACAGCAGAGCCACTGGTGCCTGAGCCCAGTGACTCTGAGGTTGACATGGCTATTGAAAAGATAAAAAGGCACAAATCACCAGGTATTGATCAAATTCCAGCAGAACTGATTAAAGCAGGAGGTAGGACAATTCGTTCTGAGATCCATAAACTTATTAATTCTATTTGGAATAAAGAGGAATTGCCTGAGCAGTGGAAGGGGTCAATCATTGCACCTATTTATAAGAAGGGTGATAAAACAGATTGCAGTAATTATCGAGGCACATCACTTTTGTCAACCACATACAAAATTCTATCCAACATCCTTCTGTCAAGGTTAACTCCATATGCAGAGGAAATTATTGGGGAGCATCAGTGTGGATTTAGACGTAACAGGTCGACTACTGATCATATATTCTGCATTCGTCAAATACTTGAGAAAAAATGGGAATACAATGAGGCAGTGCATGAGCTATTTATAGACTTCAAGAAAGCTTATGATTCAGTTAGGAGGGAGGTCTTGTATAATATTCTCATTGAATTTGGTATCTCTATGAAACTAGTAAGGCTCGTAGAAATGTGTCTAAATGAAACCTATGCAGAGTCCGGGTAGGCAAACATTTGTCTGACACATTTCCTATTAAGAATGGTTTGAAACAAGGAGATGCTTTATCACCATTGCTCTTCAACTTTGCTTTGGAATATGCCATTAGAAGGGTTCAGGCAAACCAGGAGGGCTTAAAATTGAATGGTACACATCAGCTTCTAGTTTATGCTGATGATGTTAATATATTGGGTGGAAGCGTACATGCTATAAAGAAAAACACAGAAGCTTTGGTAGTCACTAGTAAGGAGATTGGTCTAGAAGTAAATGCTGAGAAAACTAAGTACATGGTCATGTCTCGCAATCAGAATGCAGGACAAAATCACAACATAAAGTTAGATAATAAATGCTTTGAAAGGGTGGAACAGTTCAAATATTTGGGAACAACACTAACTATCGAAATTCCATTCGGGACGAAATTAAGAGCAGATTAAAGTCGGGGAATGCTCGTTATCATTCGGTGCAGCATCTTTTGTCTTCCAGTTTGCTATCCAAAAATACAAAGATTAAGATATACAGAACTATAATTTTGCCTGTTGTTTTGTATGGGTGTGAGACTTGGTCTCTCACACTGAGGGAGGAACATAGCTGAGGGTGTTTGAGAATAGGGTGCTGAGGAGGATATTTGGGCCTAAGAGGTACGGGGTAACAGGGAGTGGAGAAGACTACATAACGAGGAACTTAATGATCTGTACTCATCATCAAATGCAAATCATCACGTCATGCAACTTGAGGATGAACGATGCAGTGCTGACAAAGGGCACACTCAACTTTTATTTTTGATGGGGAAATTACTTTCACATATCCCATTATCATTAAACATGGTATTTTAAAGGAACACGTAACCCACAAAACACTATATTTTAAACAAAAACCAAAACAAATGGCACATACTTGACAGGAAAGTCCACTTCTGGAAATGACAGTGGGTCCCTGCATGTGCTCAGCTTGCGCACACTGTTGTGCTTTGGACGCGGAGAACTGGATGCCTGAGATGATGGCTGTTCATTTGCAAAAACAGCCTCAGTGGATGGTGATGGTGGAGCCCTCACTGTCACTCCCGGTGGCAACTGGCACAATGAAGTTTCCCTCACCTCCAGACTACTAAGGCTGTGGGTACTTGCTGACCCTTCTGGATCAGACAATGGTGGTTGCAGAATCTGGGGCAGTGATGGATCTACAAAACCAGTCAAACATCTACAGTAAAATCTCAATGCACAGTACTTCAAATTAACCCTTCAGCTCCACATTTTTCAAGCAATGACATACCTTCCAGAACCTCATTTTCTTTTACAAATACTGCATTACAGTCAATTATCTATATTTGACCATTTTTCCTGTTATTCTCTCAATTTTGTACTGCCTCTTCAAGTTAAACCCTTTGAACAAGCACAAAAATCTAAACATTCGAGGAGCATATAATGCCACTTTATTCAGTGTGGTTTGCAATTGGTCCTGAAAGGGTCATGCTGGTGGCACATGGTAAACAGATCGCTCTCTCTTTGTTCTTTCTTATGCCAACTCTGTAAACATTGTCCCTGTCCAAGCCATGAAGGCATACAGGAGGAGCAGAAGTACAGCTCTACTCATTCTTAACCTCACCACTAGATGGAGGTGAGTGGTCAACTTCATGCACTGGCAAATTTACCCCCAGGAAAGAATCCCGGTACCCACTGAATAGGAGGCTGGGTGGGCCCCACAACCAGTCTGGAGGATTTGGAGAAGAGAAAAAGCTCTTGCCCCTACCAGGATTCGAACCCCAGATCATCCAGTCCATAGCACAGTCAATATACAGACTATGCTATCTCACTCTGCTGGGTCCTTATTTAACAGCCAGTGCTCTGGGAGCAGATTGTAGAATAAAGACTTTTCTCACAGCTGAAGAATTAGTATACTTAACCATCTTCAACCAGTACACTGAATTTCAGGAAAAATGTCAGTTGCTTTACTGTCAAGCAGATTCACCTTCAAAACATACTGAGATACCGTGTGACAGAACCTCCGTCTTCAAAGATATATTTCTGACGCTTTAAATGTATCATCTACATTTAGTAGTTTATGAAAATAAACTGCTTGGGCTTTCACAATTACATTATCTATTGGCTCTTCTGCAGTATGATTTTATAAACACTACCCATTCACATCAATGTTTTCACAAAGTCTGCCTTTTTTTCTTTACAGCCCCACTTCACCTTTTACACAGTCTGCAAATGACTGTAATTTTTCTTCTCTCAACCTAACCTTACGCCATTCCTTCTGCAGACACTTGGTAAAGCTAAAGAACATACTTGCATACAAACAGAACTACGTTTTGCCACCACAGCCACTGCTTGCAATCAAAGCACATGATAAAACAATCTTCAAGATTGGTTTCAATATTTTTCTGTTCAATTAAAACAAAATTAATTATATCCCTTTTGGGACAATGATCAGACCCATAATATAATGAGTCATATCCACAGTGCATTGTAATGGTGCTTAGAATAAGCAGAACTTTGAAATATGCCTGCTGATACAAGCAGTCGACTCGCTCAATTTCTACACCATACAGAGACACAAAAGACACTACACGGTGTGCACAGGACAAGACACGATGTGACAACTTACCATCATCTAGTGGAGCAGGGAATGGATCGGGAGGAGGAGTGCGAGTAACTGAAACATAAAACAAACACATCTGCCAACATGCAACAAAGAAACAAACTACCAGTGCTGACACTGCACACAGATGATTACATTTCAAAACAACATTCTTTAAAGGAATCCTAATTTCTTTCTACCACAGCATCCTTATGCATTTTAAATCTGAATAACTCTGGAGATACATGTATCACAGAAATAAATGGCACGTGATGTACACGAAAGAATGATTAATAGTTACTTGTGTTACTTCAGATTCTGTATTAATTCTGGGAGGTCGCTTATTTAGAGAATGTGTACTTGGTTAAACAAACATAAGAAAGTTCCTGACATTTGACTTGAAGTGTTTCTTGTAACATCCAAATATCTTGAATCTTGCAAGCTTATTAGCACGTCACTTAAAACAACTGTGTGTTCCATTAACCACAGGACATTCAGTTACGCAGCTATATATGCATATAAAAGCAACGTCCATGAATTTCACTAATATAACTCCCCTGCACCTGTGACACTCTCCTTGCTGATTTCAGATCACCTGGAACAAAGTTTCTTGACTGAAATGGTAAATACTCCTTTTACAGCCACTATGCTATTAAGTACTCCTATGTACTACATGCAGTTAACTTCTTGTACTGTTACTGTTTGCAGTCATTTACAGGATCTGAGAATATTCAACAGAAATTTAACTAATCTTCTATCACCTATAACACAATTAAGTTGTTCTGTTTTCTTGTATCATGTATGTTCAAAGTTTTTAAAAATTATAAGGCCATAAGCACTTAACAGGCATAAACTTCTTTCTTCTTCTTCTTCTTATGGCGTTATAACCCTGTGTGGGTCTTAGCCTGTTCGATGAATTTTTTCCATTCTGTCCTATCATTCACAATTCTTCTCCAGCCTCTCACTCCCATCATCCTCATATCCTCTTCTACAACGTCTATCCATCGTTTCTGTGGTCTCCCTCTCATCCTCCTTCCCATCGGTTTCCATTCCATCACTCTTCTAGTTACCCTATTTCCTTCCATTCTTGCAACATGCCCGAGCCAGGCTAACCTTCTGCTTTTTATTAGCCTCACAATATCTGCTCCCTGTATAAGATATATAGTTCATGATTCATTCTAATTCTCCAGGAGCCATCACTATTCTGTATTGGGCCAAAAATTTTCCGTAATATTTTATGTTCAAATATTCTAAGTTGTTGCTCGTCAAAGCTAGTTAATGTCCAGGTTTCACAGCCATATGTAACTATTGGTCTTATCAGGACTTTATAAATTCTTAGTTTAAGTTGTCTCCCTATTATTCTAGACTTCATTAAATTCTGATAGGCATAATAACATCTATTTCCACTCACAATACGGGCTTTTATTTCATTAGTTACTGAGTTTATTGTGTTAATCTGTGAACCCAGATAACTAAAATTCTGCACTTGTTCAAAATTATAATCTCCTATTCTCAATTTATTTGTGATATTTCTTGCTGTCCTTGTGACTTCCATATATTTTGTTTTAGCTTCGTTTATTTTTAGCCGTCTGAATTGTGTTTCTTCTATCAATTTTAATGCTATTTCTTCCAATGCAGCTTTATTTCTACTGATTATAGCTATATCATCTGCATACACACTTACTTGTATTAATTTTATGCCTATATGTCCTGAGATCTCAAGTTTCTGAATAGATGCTTCCAGCGTCAGGTTGAAAAGCATGGTTGAGAGAGCGTCTCCTTGTCTAACTTCCATATTAATATTAAATGGTTTAGTTAGCTCACCATCTACTCGTACTACTGCCTTGGAGTCTTTCAACGTTGCTCTGATGAGTCTGACATATTTAGACGGTATCCCTAGTAGGAGAATATCCTGTAACATTTGTTCCCTATTGAGACTATCGAATGCTTGTCTGAAATCAACATATAGATTATGTAAATCAATATTATATTCATAGGCTTTCTCTTGAATCTGTCTCAATACAAATATCTGGTCTATCGTTGATCTATCTGTTCTAAAGCCACACTGATACTCCCCTAACATCTCTTCTATGTATACAACCAATCTATTATATACAATACTTGACAAGATTTTATATATTACATTCAGAAGCGTAATTCCTCTATAATTGGTACACTCCATTTTATTTCCTTTCTTATGTATAGGTTGTATTACTCCTAGGGTCCATTCTTCTGGGATCTTTTCTTCTTTCCATATTAGCAATATCAGATTATATATTCTCTCCCATAACTTAACTCCCCCCTTTTTAAGTAGTTCAGCTGTGATCCCATCACTTCCAGGTGCTTTACAATTTTTCAAACATTTGATTACTTTTTGTACTTCTTCAATTATATTTCCGGTCAAAATACTACTAAAATACTCTTTCCATCTATTAACAATATCATCCTTCTCTGTCAATAAATTTCCTTGACTATCTTTACATGCTATCGCTTTTGGTCTGTATTCTTGTGTTACTTCTTTAAGCTTCTTATGAAATTTTCTACTTTCATTTTTTCGATGATGTTCTATCATACTGTCGATCTTTCTTCCTAATGCTTCTCTTTTCTTCTTTCTGCATGTTCTGGTGGCCAGTACCCGTTTTTCATTGTAAAGATCTCTATTAGCTCTCGTATTTCGTTGTAAACATTTCATTCTAGCTTGCTTCTTCTGTTCTACAACATATCTACATTCGTCATCATACCAATCTTCATTTCTTAATCTTCTTGTCTCTCCAACTGTTGTATGTGCTGAATTTATAATAGCATTCTTTATGCAATTCCATTCATCTTCAATATTGGGCCCTTTTTCTATCTTTTGTAGTTCTGAGTTTAAATTGTGTTGGTACTCCTGTACTATTCTATTATCTTCTAGTTTCTCTACATTCCATCTTTTAGTTCTTTCCATTTTCCTTTTCATAACCATAGATAACAGGCATAAACTAGGTTTCCCAAAAAATTAGTTAATTTCTGCAGAATTTTAAATAATGAAATATATGCTAAGGTTAAAATTGGTGAACATTTATCCTCTGAATTTAAAGTTAATAATGGTTTGAGACAAGGAGATGCAATTGCTCCTTTGTGGTTTAATGTAGTGTTGGAAATTGCAATTAGAAGATCTAAAGTAGAAACGCAGGTAACCATATTTGACAAATGTAGTCAAATAATGGCATATGATGATGATGATGATGATGATGTGGTTATTATGGGAAGAAGATTACAAGATGTAAAAGAAGTATTTACATCACTGGTAGAACAAACAAGTAAGATGGGACTAGAAATAAATAAAAAAAAAAATCTATGAGAGTATCACGAAAACCTTACAATGAAGATGATTATGTAAACATTGGCACATATAATTTTGAAACAGTGAAAGAGTACACATATCTTGGTACAATTTCTAACAAATAAAAATGAATTAAGACCAGAGATTGAAAAAAGAATTACACATGCAAATAGAGCATATTATGCACTTCTTCCTCTACTAAAGAGTCAATCAGAACTCAGAGCAGAAAAAATAAAAATCTGTAAGACATTAGTAAGACCGGTGGCAACACATGGAGCAGAATCTTGGACATTGAATAAAATTATTACTAAAAGACTGGCTGCTTTTGAAAGAAAAGTTTTAAGGATGTTTGGGGGAATTAAAGTAAATGAAAATTGGAGAAATTGATATAATAAGAAATTAATGCAGCTGTTTGGAGATTTAGATATGCTTTCATTGGTCAGAATAAGTCAGTTGAAATGGATTGGTCATGTTAATAGAAATGAATAGTTAAGTCAAGTATTTAATAATAACCCTCAGGGAAGTTGACTTAGAGGACGACCAAAAAACAGGTGGTGGAACTGTGTACGAACAGATATTAATAGACACAAAATTAAACACTGGAAAGAGAGGTCAAAAAACAGAGATAAGAATTAAAGAGGCGAAGGTCCACATTGGACTGTAGTGCCATATTATTATTATCAAAAAAGGAAGGGTCCAGAGGAAAACATACACAGAAAGCACATTTGAGAAGGACATTAAAAGAACTGGACCCAAGAAAAGCGTATAAGTATTTAGGGATACAACAGAGCCATGACATAGAGCATAAAAATGAGAAAGAAAAGTTGAAGAAGGAATACCTGAGATTGAGATTAGTCTTGGACACAGAATTAAGTGCAAAGAATACAATACAAGCAATCGGAGCATTGGCAGTACCAGTGCTTAGATATAGTTTTGGAATTATTAATTGGCACCAAGAGGAATTGCAAAAACTGAATAGGAGAACAAGAAAACTGCTAACCATCCATGGACAGCATCACCCAAAGGCAGATGTGGATCACCTGTATGTTTTCAGAAAACAAGGAGGAAGGAGGTTGATGCAGTTAGAAGAAGCCTACATAAAAGAAATTACAAAACTGATGGAATATGTAGACAGCACTGAAGATCCACTAATACAAATTGTTAGAACACACCAAAACAACACCAACTCAGCAATGGTACTGACAGCTAGAAGCTTCAAGAGAGAGTTACAGAAAGGAACAAGACAAATAAAGGACATCATAACAGAGAAGACAAAAGAAATATGGGGGGGGGGGGGGAAAGGATGCATGGACAATTTCCACGTAACTTAGACAAAAAACTGGTGGATAATGAACAGTCATGTCGATGGTTAAAATTTGGAAACATCAAGGGAGAAACAGAAAGTACAACAGTGGCAGCACAAGACTAAGCAATTAATACAAACTATTTTAAAAATATGATTTTGAAGGAAGAAGCTGAGAGTAAATGCCGGTTATGTAAACAACATGAAGAAACTATTGACCATCTATCCTCAGGATGCCCCATTTTGGCAAAGAATGAATACTTAATGAGACATGATAAAGTTGGTGCACATTTACATTATTCAATATGCAAAGCACTAGGCATTGAAACGACAGATAAATGATACACACACACCAAGACCAGTATGTGAACATGAAGATGTGACAGTGTTATGGAATCAAGGGGTACATACAGACAAAAAAGTTACAGCAAATATGCCAGATATAAGAATAAATAAAATAAAAAAATAAAAAAAGAGAAAACATGCATGCTTATAGATGTGGCAATACCAGCAGACAGAAATGTCATGCAAAAGGAAGCAGAAAAGAAACTAAAATACAAGAGTTTATGTATAGAGATACAGCAAATGTGGAACATGAAATGTATGCTTATACCAGTAGTAATTGGAGCCACCAGAATGGTAACAAAAAGTTTCAAGAAAAATTTAGAAGCCATATTAGGAAAACATTCAATAGATTCACTACAAAAGACAGCTATACTTGAACATCGCACATAATACGGAAAGTATTGCAGTCTGAAACTTGAAACCTGAGCGGTGGGGATCACCATTGGTTCAGGAGAAGTACCAGGGAGAAAAGGCCTGTGAGAAGAGACTAATAATAATAATAATAATAATAATAATAATAATAATAATAATAATAATAATTTGTTGGTATCTCCACCTTGCCGTGGTAGAGGGGCTTGTGAGTTCCAGTGACCCTGAGAGCTAAGCCGGCAGTAGCATTGCTACTAGTAGGGTCTCCCAAGCCGGACAGATCAAGAGGGTAGGAACCAGACGAAGAGAGATGCCTAGGAGATGGGAAATCCAATAAAACTTCCCCTGATGCCGGAAGCAGCGACATCAGTAGCGACTTGAAGCACAGAGCAAATGATGCTCGAGATGGTTCATGATCGTGTAGCAACAGGCGTGACCAGAGTGGTCTGAACAGCTGCTGTACTGCGATTTGGAAAGCAAATGGAAAAAACTACCACATTATTACTTTCCTGGGTAGTCTCTTCCAGAAACAGAGACATATGCGAGATGCTTCTCTGGAGACAAAATATTCCGGAGGTAAACTACTCCCCCATTCGGATCTCCAGGGGGGGGAGTGTTTCTAGGGGAGACACCACGCGGTTATATGGACTACAGACAAAAGCAGAAGATGCAGAAGGAACAGCACAGCTACAAGAGAGGCACTTGGAATGTAAGGACCTTGAATCAAGGAGGAAAACTCGAAAATTTGAAGAACAAGACGCAGAAGAACACAGTGTCTGTGCTAGGTGTTAGTGAAGTGCGGTGGAAGGGTCAAGGTGAAATAAGAAGTGGTGATTATACAGTGTATTATTGCGGGCGTGACAGGGCTGAAAGAGGCGTAGCAATAGTAGTGCATAAAAGCGTAGTGAAAAGTGTTGTTAAGAAGAGTGTGTATAGTGACAGACTCATTGCTGTTAAGTTGAAGGCAGAATCAGTAAGTATTTTGATAGTGCAAGTGTACATGCCAACATCAGACTATGAAGATGACGAAGTGGAAGAGTTGTGTGATATAATTGAAGAAATTCTTGAAGAAGATGGAAAGGGTGCGACAAATACGATTATAATGGGAGATTGGAACAGTGTGGTTGGAGATAAAGCACATCACAACACTGTTGGACCATATGGACTGGGAAGGAAGAATCAGAGAGGTCAAATGCTTATTGACTTCTGTGAAAGAAATGGACTTGTCATAACAAACACATGGTTCCAAAAACCTAAAAGAAGATTGTACACCTGGAAATCACCAGGGGATAGGAGTCGATATCAATTGGACTATGTACTAGTGAAACAGCGATTCAGGAACAGTGTGAAGGATGTGCAGACACTGCCTGGAGCAGATATTGACTCTGACCACAATTTATTGGTTGCAACAATGTGCACCAGATTGAAGAAAATCATAAGGTTCCACAAGTGAAAACCAAGATGGGATTTGGAGAAGCTATATGCTCAACGACAGGAAGTACACGATAGTCTAGAAGAAAAACTTGGTGCAATCAAATGTGAAAGTGGGAATGTGGAAGTGCAGTGGAACAATATCAAGAAATGTGTGTTAGATACTATGAGTGATTTAGTGGGAAAAGTCGAGAGGAGAGCAAGAAAGCCATGGATTACACAGGAGATGATCAGTAAAATGGATGAACGAAGGAAATGGAAGAATGTCAACAACAAAGAAGGAAGGAAGAACTACAGAAGACTGAGGAACGAATTGAAAAAAGAGCCATGGACAACGCCAAGAAGGAATATCTGGAGAGCATATGCGACGAGATCATAGAATTTCAAAGAACAGGACGTTATGATCAAATGTACATGAAGACAAAGGAACTAGGTTGGAAAGAAACCAATGGGATTCAAAACATTGGCATCGAAGACTCTCAAGGGAATATAATAATAGATCAGAGACGAGTATTGCAAATTTGGGACAAGTATATCACAGAGCTCTACGATCGAGCTAATTGACCAGAACACCTGGAAGTCGAACCTGAAGATGAAGTAGATGAAGATGAGAAAGGCCCTTATGTTTTGCAAAGTGAAGTGGAAAAAGCTATCAAGGAGATGAGGGATAAGAAGGCTACAGGTGATAATGATGTATCTGGGGATGTACTCAAATTGTTGGGAGAAGATGGTCTCAGACTAATGACACAGCTGATCAACAGCACATATGTAACTGGAGAGTGGCCCAAAGATTTCATTGAAGTTACAATGATTGCCTTAAAGAAGAAGCCCAAAGCTACAAAATGCAGCGACCATCGCACAATCAGCATCATCGCTCACGCAGCAAAGATAGTAGCAAGGGTACTTAGAATAAGGATTGAAAGGAAAATTGAGGATGCACTTGGAGAAGATCAGTTTGGATTTAGGAGAGGAAAAGGAACTAGGGATGCAATTGGGATGCTGAGAATAATATCAGAATGAACCTTGGTCATAGATGAGGAATTGTGTGCTTGCTTCATAGACTGGAAGAAGGCATTTGACCATGTCAACTGGACCAAATTAAAGCAGATTCTAAAGGGAGTTGGGATAGACTGGCGCAAAAGAAGATTGATCAGCAAATTGTACATGGAACAGAGTGTCAAAATACGACTGGACCAAGGGGAGACAAGAAGTGTGAAGATTGGAAGACAAGTTAGACAAGGTTGCTGCTTGTCACTGATTCTGTTCAACTTATACAGCGAGTACCTTACCAAGGAAGCTCTTGAAGGGTTTGGAGACTTCAAAATAGGAGGACAAGTAATTCGCACTGTGAAATATGCAGATGACCTTGTGCTACTGGCTAGGGAAGAAACCGTGCTACAGGGCATGGCTGATAGACTAATTGAAATTGGAAGATGCTATTGAATGGAAATGAATGTCGAAAAAACTAAGGTAATGAGAATCTCAAGGCAACCATCACCAATGAAAATTATGATAGATCAAAAATAATTGGAGAATGTGGAATATTTCAATTATTTAGGCAGCATGATAACAAATGATGACGTGAAATTAAATCCAGAATTTCCATGATAAAAGCAGCATTCAACAAGAAGAAGAATCTTTTCACCAGCAAACTGGACTTAAATTTAAGGAAGAAACTAGTAAAGTGCTACATTTGGAGCATAGCTTTGTATGGTGCTGAAACGTGGACACTTCGGAAAATGGATCATAAGTATCTGGAAAGTTTTGAAATGTGGTGCTGGAGAAGAATGGAGAAGATCAGTTCGACCGATCGCGTGAGAAATGAAAAAGTGTTACACAGAGTCAAGGAGGAGAGGAATATCCTACATACAATAAAAAGAAGAAAGGCTAACTGGATTGGTCACAACTTGCGCAGAAACTGCCTTCTGAAACACGTGATTGAAGGAAAGTTAGAAGGAAGGATAGAAATGACAGGAAGACAAGGGAGAAGACGTGGGTAGCTGCTGGATGATCTTAGGGAAAAGAGAAGATACTGGAAATTGAAAGAGGAAGCACTGGATCGCACTCGGTGGAGGGCTCGCTTTGGAAGAGGCTACGGACCTGTCATAAGACACACCACAGAATGAATGAATAATAATAATAATAATAATAATAATAAGCACTTTACAGAAACTTTATAAATTACTTATCATATGCATGGAATGTTATCAGGAGAATGGCAGAGCATATTTATAAGTACCAAACAAATGTCTGGGCTGCCATAACTCTTCCTCTATGACAGAAAGGTGTGTGAAACTATAATTCTGAAATGCGGTTCGGGTTATAAATACTGATATGGCTTGACAGAGCAAGTACCTAAAATGCACATTACATAACTTATCTGTTCTACTTAACTTACATTACCTAAAATAATTATTTTAACTTTGCAGGGTGAGGAGCTTGTGATACAGGGGAAGGCACTACACTTCCACACCAAACACCTGACAACAGCAATAAGCCAGACCTGGCAAAGCATTTTCTGCATACATTTCCCTTCCCTCATGCTTAGCAAATGTACAGCTTTGTGCATGTCAGGAATACAAGGCCCTATCATACTTTGGAACCCTTGTTAAGTTGCATGTCCTCTCTGCTGGCTGCTGTCACCACTACCACCACCAACACCACCACCACCACCACCTTACCATCAGAAGTTGTGATACTATTATTGCTGAGATGGGAGGGGCCAGGATGGTTCAACAGATTCTAACTGGAGACATTAGCAATATCAAATCTGACACTTTCCCAAACAGATTTAACTCATGAAAATTAATGAGCTCACAATATCCCTTCCAAATTTTCTTACACAGCAAACTATCTGGCCTTGGAATAATAGTTACTGGTCAAAAACCTTAACCTTTAAAAGCCGGCGATTTAAATACCCTGTACTGTCAGCGGACCGGAATTTTCTCTGGGGATTTAAACGTTTGTTGCAATGGTTAGGAAAATTTTGAATATCTTGAAGAATATTAACGCTGGATCTGTGAAATAAATCGTATTTGCTCAAGTGAAGCATGGAGAACACGGTAATGTATATCATAGTTTATTATAAAATATTTTGATGCAAAATAAGAATAAACCACTTCCCTAAGAGACAGAAATTTTAGTAATATGTTATGTTTCGTTCTCTTTAGCCTTAAATTCTGGCTCCTTTCTCCTGAATTCGTCCCACTTTCAAGGGAAAATATTTCTGTGAGGATATTTTAACAACAGCGAACTGCTTTTCGTTGGTGTGATTTCTGTAAGGGTGTACTTACAAAGAGGTTTACAGTTTTACAACCATGAGGAATCTGACCTGCGAAAGGAAAAGTACGTTTCTCGGTATTCCTACCAGTGGCCACACTCTTTCAGTGTTTGTTGCACAGTGCAGTGACCCTGTCGCTTGTGAAAATTATTTCTTGTGAGTACATAATCAGCATCATGGCTCGCAGAAGGCATATTCGTGATGAAGATATTGAATCACAACTGATCTGTGATATTGATTCGGATGAGAACATCTAATAATAAGGTATGTAATAATTTCGGTAACAAGTAACTTCCTTCTGATGACGCATCATATACTGCCTTTCTCGGGTGAGCTATGTTTCATTCTTCCATCAAGTACGTAAGGGTAAATACAGCCGGAAGCTTTTAATTTTTTCGTATATTTGGACAAATATATTGTGAAAATGTATTGAAAATTTTTCTGTGAGTACAAGCACGGGCTAGAACAGTGAATAAGTTATACGACTACCAGAAAGGAGATCAGGGTTCGGTTCCCGGAAAGTACATAAATATTTCTACCGACTCGTATAAATCTTAACTCAATCCTACCGGCTTTTTAATCGATGGGTATCTGGGGCACATGAATCTACAGATGCTGGAGCATGAAGCTGAATACGCTCTAAACAGTGTTGAATACATAATTTTATGGTATATTACCTCCGCACCCCAATACGCCCCCTTGGTATGAGGCACAACTGTAAAATTACCTTCAAGTCTGTTGTATGTATACATAATATTTACACACGCTTATTGCCCCGCCAATATCGTATTTAATGCGAATAGTTTACATATATATTTTTGGACAAAAATGTCCGTTTTGGCATTCATACCTACACATAACGATGGACAGATTTGTCCGTTTCGGCTCTTAAAGGTTAATTGGACACGCCAACAATCATATTCTTAGCGTAGTTCATTAACCTTGTACTTTTGTCAAGAGTCAGGCCCATTATCAGTGCACAAAGAGATCAATGTCATCAGGTTAATTTACTCAGTTCAACGTACAGGAAACATGTTAAACCATATAGTGATAGTGATTTACAATATGTATAAGTTGTGAAAGTGAACTTGACACATTGAAGATTATGAACTCTCGACGACACCCTTGACGATGGCACTATAAGTGCCGAAATATATGTAGGGACAAGAAAACACTAAAACAGTGTAGTGCATTTGTTGGAATAAATAATTAATTAATGTTAAACCACAGTTAGCAACATTCCATACAGTCAATAACCACAAATCTATTCAGCAGTCTACAGCAACATAATGATAATCTAATCTACAAACACACTGTCTCCTCATTTCATACTACTCAGTAAAAGAAAAGTCAAAGGTTTACATTTCTGAAAAACATTGCAGACCGCAAAAAGACTGTTGGCACAGCCAAGGCATTAATCTCCAGGTGCAGAATACGCTGATGTTTGCTTGTTGTCCCTCTACTTAATTAAGCAGAATGCAACAAAGACACAAGGAAGAGTGGAGGTATAGCTCCACACTTTCTTAACCTTGGCAGTAGGAGGCAATTGGTCAGCTTCACACACTAACAACTTTACCCCCAGTGGATGAAAGACTGGTTGGGCCACAGAGTACCATTTGTGA
Source organism: Reticulitermes speratus (assembly GCA_021186555.1). NCBI lineage: Eukaryota > Metazoa > Arthropoda > Insecta > Blattodea > Rhinotermitidae > Reticulitermes > Reticulitermes speratus. The sequence continues at coordinate 11,558,287 of JAJKFL010000009.1, forward strand.
AAATATGTGTCAGACAGACAAGAGTGAACCAAACCATGACTTAGGAAAAATTAGACTGATCTTAACACTAATGTTTTCTGTGTGAATGAAAACTAAAAACAGTGGATACTTGAAACTGTTGGCTGACAGAGTTGCTACAGGCAAGGTACTGCTGCACATCATATATTCATATATAAACAGACATAGCAAAGCCAAGAAGTTCACAAAATGAATGTTCTAAATCTATTATTGGACACATTCAGTACACAGCATACTTCTTAGTACTGTTCATCATGCTGCATGACATTTACATGTGCTGCTAAGTTACATTCATCCATACAAATACAATTCTACGCACGTTTTCTGCTGGGCTGGAATATTGCCCGATAGTCCCCAACATTCTGAATATCAGCCATCGATTGCGATTCATCTTCTGGATCTGTTCCTGACCTATCGGATTCTTCGATCGTTTTTACATCTAACCTGAAATAATACATACCACATTTACCCAAATATAAAACATGAATTTTTTCCTAATGCGTCATCTGAAAAATGGTGCGGGTGACCTTATAATCATGCACAAAGTTAAAATGCTCTGTATATATATTTTCCTGAAAACTGAAAATTGTGAAGGGGGGGGGGGGGGGGGTCATCTTAGAGATTGGTAAATAAAGAAAATTAAAAAAAAAAACTAATATACTAAAATACCACTTTACAAGAATGCTTATCACACCATATCACACACCGGCCACTTTACCCCCTGATGAAGAGCACCCAGTACCCACCCACCAAACAGGAGGCTAGGTAGATCCCACCATCAATTTGGATGTGATGCTGGGAAACATAGCACAATATTACAATAAACAAACACACAGATATATTCCATTGATCCATGGCTTGTACTCTGCCAACATATAAATCAATGAGAACATTTTATGCATACAACTACTACTGAAAAATTCACTACTTTACAAGTAATAACTTTTTAGTTTTAACATCTTTTTCATTTCGTGTTGTACAAAATTATTATTATATATATATACATATATATATACTTTTTTTTTTTTTTTTGGGGGGGGGGGGGGGGGGGGGGCATAGAGGTTGGCCAGTCAGTAAAAGAGATTTCTGACATCTCAAATTATTTCATATGCCCTTATACTAATTCATAACTAAACTAATATCTGAGATGCAAAATGTTGAGAGTGACCCCATTGTGTTCTTCATAATTCACAGCTGTTTCAATGGCCCATAAATCACAGAAGATTTAAAATCACACGTGATAGGAAACCAGCTTCTAATTATCAACTATACCAGACTGACACAGCTTAACACAAACTCCTCACTAACTCAATCAGGTCATTGGCAGGGAAAGGGTTAAATGACCTTCTACCCTCAAAATGAAGTGCATTTAAATGGAACAGCAAAGGTCAGATGCTAAACCTTACTTGCAGATCTGAGTGCTCTACAACTAAGGAAACAGTGGCGAATTATATTGAACATTTCTCAAGTTGTACTCTACTTACGAAAGCAAGAATAGAAACAGTTTAAAACAGTAAAAAATAAACTCAGTTCCTCAAATTCCTTGAACAGCAGATGCTACAAAATTAGACCACTTACTGAAAGCAACTGCTGGTTAACCTTTTAACCCCTTACTGCTGAACGTTCCCCAGCTGGGTCACACAGTGAGCCTTTTAAACATGCCGAACGACCCACAGAGGGGTCACCAACAGTGTGTCGCATTTACAAGCATTTTTTTCACCCCTATCACAGGTACTGCTAATGATTTATATGCAGTAGGTCCCCTGAAGGTCAGGGCTTCTTTGTGGCGTGAGAATTACTCCCCTTTTACCCCTCAAACCCCTCCAAAAGCCCTGATTTAGATGTCAACACTTTAGAACTGTGCATTTATGTTAGCTGACTAATACCGTTACAGACACAGCATGGTTTGTTTATCGCTCGCACTGGAGTCGAGTGTTGCTTGTATATCAACAATGGGCTATGAAACAAGTACTAATTGACGAGCTGAAAGGTTTTCAGTGGCTTACTGTAACGCGTATTGTTCAGACAAAACTAATATACAAAAACTGGAGATATCTGTGAAAATCGATGTTTACAGCTACAGGGGAGCTCACAGACATGTCTCTTGTAGTTCTGGGGCACTCTTTAGGGGTTATGGGGCAGTAATGTGCAACACACAGCCATCAAATATACTAAAAATGTCGTGGGCAACCTTGAAAAGGAGGAATTTTACCCAGCATTCACATCATAGCTTTAGATCTGTTTTGCTGTCACCATAGAAGTAGCTGATATCTTAAGTGGCATTAAGCTTCTACAGCTGCACCCAGTGACACACAACAACAGTCTTTGTAAAAGAGACAATGGAGATTCGACCCCACCATAAACATGCAATAGCAAGCAAACTCTGCCACCGTGTTTGTTCAGCGTGCTGCCAGAGAAAGGGCACGGTATTACAAGTCCGCAAAATGTAATGTAGGCCTGTGCGTGGTGGTTTGTTTCACGGAATATTATACAAAAATAGTGTGTGATGTGATAAAATAGTGATCCAAGGTGCCACAGAACTTCTGCAGCAACCAGAAGTATGTAATAAAATATTTACACTAAATTTTATATAATGCATGCAATTCACAGGCCTAAATTTTTTATAAAAGCATGTGAACATTTTTTCCTGCATTAACCAATTCATAAACACACTGCGAAATTTTATTTCCTTAAATTTGAAGGAAAAGTCTATGAGATATGCTTTTTTTTTCTAAGAGTAAGCGTTAAGAATTGAAATCCCCATTTAAAAACCTTGGCAGGTTGGCATTGCATGGGGGGATTTAAACTGCCGTTAAAGGGATAAAGACCCTGGAAAACACTCCTAGAAATTAATTTTATATATTTAGGCAACAGAAATTTACTGCATTTTTAAAACATGCTGCATAATGCATTTTATTTTCCACAAAATTCTGTTTATTTCATAATTAAATAATACACTTTTCATAAACAATATGCTAAAATTTAAACACCCACCCCACTAGGATAAAGGTTCAACTTGTAGAACAGAATTGGAATTCCTGAATATGTCAACTGTGTGCTTTGAAAATAACATGAAAAGATGGATGCACATTAGTTCCTCAAGTATGATGCTTAAACCATTGTGAAAAAGATATAGTGAAGTAACACTGCAGTGCTACACATAACTTTCAGGACCAGAACACTATACATGAATCACAAACATTGACCTCTAATGCAACTTACGTGGCCTTTGTAACAGTGAGTGGCTTCTCTCGGCTGAAACTTTTACGGATGCTTTGGCCATGAATGAATGGTGATGGCTTTGGATCACCAGGTTCTCCCCCAAATGGTTGTACTCTCTTGAGGTCTACAACATACAGCACCACATTGGTCAAATGGAACGATGCACCTATAAGCTGGTTCTGAGCTGTAGCTATATCTTGGATCTTCCCCCATCCTACGTGGACGGTGTCATACGTCCTGGCAGGTTCCCAGCCATACATTTTTAAAACATCTTGTGATCCTGCATAAAGGCATTCCCCTCCTTGGCTAAAGTAGATACATCTGGAATCAGAAGAACACATTACGTTACAATATTTATGGCACAATCTTCCCTATGACAAATCTTGACACTAAGGAGACAAAGACAATAAGAGTACATTAAATTTTGAAAATACTTCTTACCAATCAATTCATACTCTAGCCTCCCAGTGTCCCATACAGAAACCTGCACATTAAAATACAGTGTGGCACAAAATATCACTACAGTTTAACTTTGTATCACTCAAACTCATGGCCACTCTGTTCATGTCTTTCACACTCTTACATGCCTTCTGACATGTCTATAATACAAACTCCCAAACCTGGAAAATCATTTTCCATGGAAACTCTCTCAACTCAAAACTGTAGTTCTGCTTTAGCATCTGTCTGAATTTAAAACTACCATTTTATCCATGGGCTTGTATGGCTGTGAAATTTGGTTTCTCTCCCTGAGGGAAGAACTGGGACGCTAAGAATATCTGCACCCATGAGAAGGAAGTCACAGGAGGAAGGAGAAAATTACATAGTGATGAGCTTCATAATTTACACTACTCACAGAACACTATTAATTTGTTTAAATATAACATCTCTGCCACATACCATAACAACACACCAATGAAGATCAACCTCTTTATAAAAAAACAGAGAGGGGAAGAACCAATAATTAAACACATTCCATCCCCTGTGCTACGAATCTGATGGAGAAATCTCAATATAATAATTCTTGGCATAACACATTTCAACAATAATACTTCAGTGACAAAATAATGCAAGTCATCTTTACATACACAAGAAAAAATGAAGTCATGGAAGACATTTTATATTACATTATTTTATATTACTTGTAGCATATTCCATGCTATATAAGAACATACATAATGTAAGGGAATTTGAGATCTGAGAAACTTACTTGATACAACACCCTGTTGTAATTATTTCCTCTGCATATTTTCTAATTTGGCCTTATGGTTGCTGATTTCAGCCAAAATATGCAGCTAAGTTATTCTTCATCTTATATCAGTAAAAGGAGTTGCATTAGATAAATATGTCCTTTTATCTATCTCTCATATTATATGCAGACTGGGATGTCTCAAAACCAAGACTAAACAATGTATGTTAAAAATACCTACACTGAATTTGTAACTGGAGAAGTTTAACAGGTTTTAACAATGAATGGGAAATGTCATCTGACAGAAAGGACTGTTGAAATAAAATGTGACATGTTGGGAAAGGATTATAACAATGAATGTGCAGAGAACTGCTGTCATAAAGGAAACTTGTTGAAATAAGTAAAAAAAGAGGACATCGTTGGAAATTGGTGTGCGAGATGGGTTTGAGAAAGTGCAGTGACAGGGCAGGGGTAATAAATTTAAGTAATATATATTAGAAGGACCTATACGGTCTTGCTGCTTAATAAGCCCAATTTTTACACTTTTTCCCAAAAATATCTTCCAAGAGGGTTTCACTGTATATATTTTGTATAGCTTGCCAGTGTTAGAATAAAAGGTAACACACACACTTTTCTTTACCTTGCATCACATTCATTTCCTTCATTTTACAATTTCTTTCACTCTTTAGTTTATTTGAGGTCATCCCTTTAAATGTGCAGGATCAAGGTTTTGTTTATACAATCCCTCTCACAAAACACTTTACACAATTTTCTATAAAATTATTAGTTAATATTAAATACAATTCAGTGACTCATTTTGGTCCAAAAACATTTATTGTTGCATACACACACTAGTTAACACTTTAAGTCGTGGCTATGATGTTATCTTTAGCTAAATTTGGGGCAACCAACACAAACTCACTAATTCACACAGACGTTCTTTGTTCCATCTCCACACCCTCCATCATAACTTCTATACTACTCTCACTTCAGTGGGTCCAATGCTGCCAACAAGAAAAAACAAAAATTGGCTAGAGTGGTCCACAACATCCTCCCACCTTGAGGATGACAGACATCCTCAACACCCTTCACATGTCATACCCCCCTTCGGGTTCGTGCCCGAGTCGGGCCCGTCGAAGCATCAGGAACCTCCACCACATTGGACAGAGGGACATCACAACATCCAATTTTAAGGCTCTTCAATATTTCGTGATCATGTCCGACTTCCAGAGGACACAACCTCTGTACAGGCCTGAGGTATTCCCCTGTAGCCATTTTCAGCCTCACAAGTCGTATGACTCCCATCAGTCCCAGGGATCAACTCTAAAACCTGTGCTAAAGGCCATAAACGTTTGTTGGTATTGTCACTACCTACGATGACAACTTCCCCCACCTTCACTTCTTGGAAGCTGCCCTTTTGCTTTCCACGATGCACATGCAGCCCAAGATATTCCTAACGAAAACGCTTTCTTAGGTTCTGGCATAAATTTTGCAGACACTTCAGCCTTCTGTTTAGAGCTTTGGCATCCAAGTAGTCACAGTCTGGTACTCCCACCTCTCAGACATCTTGGAGAAGAAAGGAAGGAGTTAACAGCATCAAATCAGATTCATCAGAAGACATGTACGTCAATGGCCTTGCATTCATTACTGCCTCACAATCACAGAGAACCAAGTTCTAGATAGGTAAGAAAGGCCCTTCCCAGGGTTCTTTTTAGCAGCTGCTTGATAACCCAAATCAACCGCTCCCACCATACACCCCACCAGGGTGCTCTAGGTGGATTGAACTTCCAAACAATTCTTTCAGCAGAACTGTACTTAAACACCAAGTCCATATCCATTTGTTTCAAGGAACCCTCAGCTCCTCTAAAGTTGGTCCTATTATCACAGTAGATGATGGATGGTCTTCCTCTTCGTGCAATAAATCTTCTCAAGGCCTGCATGAAGGCTTCAGTAGACAGGGAGACTACCAACTCAAGATGAACTGCACTGAAAAAAGCGCACATAAAAATGAAAATCCAAGTCTTTTCTTCTGCATGTAGAAACACAGGCTCCGCAAGGTTGATCAGTGGATACACCCACTCTCCTTTCCCTGAACTGAAGGAACATGGCAGGTATTAGCTCTGGTAGATTGGGTCCTTCTCCAAGACAGTCACTGAGTGACGGTGATCCAACGTCCCTCGCCGAAGTGTCAAACACAGGTCGAATCTTAGTGGTAATGCTGGCCTCCTTCATGACTGGTCGATGTGGTAGATAGTGACCCTCCTCGTGCACAACTGAAACTACTTCAATGATGCCTTCCTCTTGTCATTCTTTGAAAACATCACTGTGTCTATCATACAGGTTCTGAGCCTTCAACTTCTTAGTGGTGGTCTGCTGGCATTGCTCACCTAGATGCTAATTTGAACACAACAGGCGTCGATTCTCTTTCCAAGGTAAACAGACTTCATATCTGCCTTCTTCATTGACATTGACTGTCCGTCGAAAGTGGCTCCAAGTGTCCATGTGTATTTGTTCCTCAGTCTTCTTCTCAACAGGATCGTAGATGTCTATTAAATCCAGTCTCCATAAGTCTGAGACTTCAGCTTCTTTAATGAACAAAAAAGTCAGGTTATGGCCAAGTTTGAGTTAACAGGTCCATTCTGGGGGGCCTTCCCCATCAGTGTCCACCTAAGATATGTCTCAACTGCCACCAGATAACACCTCTCGATAACCTGTCAGCTGTCTCCCTGCAACATCTGCGCCAAGAGGTACGTCGATAGGTTCCACTGTCTGACCAACATCAGTCCATTTTACATTTATCTTCCTGAGCTCGGCTATCCAAGGTCCACTTCCGATGGGCAGTATGTCTCCACATATCACGCGTTGGTCCAGTGAATCAAAATTGCACGAAAAGCTCCCATCAAGGTTGCCTAATCTAATCTTATAACAGCGATGTTTACGATGCTCTGTAGTTACACCGCAAAATACAGAGTGGACAACTGCCTCCTCTTGTAATGCCACATAGCCCATCCTCTCCACAGTGTCCTTCAAAATGTATGATTTTTGGGAGCCAGTATCTATCACGGCATGTACACATACCTCTTGTCTGTCAGATTTCAGTTTTACTTTCAAGGTCTGGAAAAATACCTTCAAGTTGTCCATCAGATTTGTCATAGCAACATCATGGTCGTTATCAGACGGCACAGGTGTGTTGTCTTTTGATTTCAACTCTTTACGCATCACAGTCACATACCCTTTCCCGCAAACCACACAACTTGATTTCGTTTTGCATTGTTTTGCCACATGCCCAGGCTTTAGACATGAAAAACAACAGCTCCTTTTCCTCAACAGCTTCTGCTTGTCTGATACCTCCACCTTCTGTGAAAGAAAATACTCAGAACTAGAATGTGTCTTGTCACAAAACACACACTTTTGCTTAGCCTCTTGCATCTGCAAGGTAGACAGCAATCCAGCAGCTGTAGATATTTCTTCCTTCGGATACTGTTTTGAAAAGTATTTCTTCTTGCATACCGATGTGGGGGCTTCAGGTGTTAACCCAACACTGGTCATGGCGAAGTTGATCCTTTCCTCACCCTCCATTTCCAAACTTAAAAATTCCGTTAAACTGTCAAGTCCCCCCTTGCCTCCCCTACCTGCATTGTGTTTTCTCCTTGGTGCCATGCTCTTAGAAACTCCTCCGGAAAACAGGATTCTATTGGGGGAACAACATTGCAGAACACGTGTTTGTCGTCACACCTAGGTTTAAAGTGCTCTCAAGTGAACTTCCAGTTTATCGTACAGTGAGGACAAGGATATCGCCTCATTGGCCTGACAAGCAGAGATGATCATTTTCAAAACTTCCCTCACATACACCTCCACCAGAAGATCCTCTCTGCCAAGTCTGGCTTTCAGGCTGGCCACCACCTTTGAATAGTTTTCACTGGTAGGCGGGAAGCTTTCCACAACCTACCTTGCCCTTGACCCTGCCACCATAGCTTGCACCAAATACTGAAATTTATGGTCCAGTGATATTTCATCATCTTGGTTGATTTCCTGGAACTGGCTCCAAAAGGGAAACCAGTCTTTACTATCATCCCCAAATTTCCTGAATTCTAATTTTGGCAACTTAAACTTCCGTGTATTTTGCTTACTGGTGCAGGAGATGCTGCCTCGTTAGCTGTTTGGTTGGATTCAAACACCAGCTTTCTATCTATGAACTTGGCTTGGTATTCTTCAGCTACTGACATATCTGTGTCTATCTTGGCATCAGCGTAGTCTAACAGCATTTCCAATACCTGTGTATCCTATTCCTGTAATGCTGCCACTTTTTCTTCTAAGAGGCAGTACGTAACTTGGATGGATTTCAGGTCGGGTTCAGTTGCTGCCATCAAATTATCAAATTGATTTCGTACCCTCGTGAATGCCGCATGAGTGGCCTTCCTTAATCACAACCCCATTGCTTAACGTTGCACCCTATGGCTTATAAGCCTTGTCAGGGTCGCCAGATTTTGTGTACACACACTAGTTAACATTTTAGGTTGTGGCTATGATGTTATCTTTAGTTAAATTTGGGGCAAATCAATACAAACTCACTAATTCACATACACATTCTATGTTCCATCTCACACACACCATCATAACTTCTACACTACTCTCACTTCAGTGGGTCGAATGCTACCAACGAGAAAAAACGAACAGCAGCTACAGTGGTCCCCCCACCGATGGTGCTTCCACCTGGTCGTGGTGGTGGGGCTTGTGCGTACCAATGACCCAGAGAGCTATGCCGGCGGTAGCATAGCTACTGGTAGGGCTTCCCAAGCCGGACAGGTCAAAGGGTAGGTACCAGACTAAGAGAAGCACCCTGGTCCTCCAGGTTGGTGGTTGTGCATAAGGTTAACACTCTTATCACATAAAACAAATTCGGTTCAGAAAACGACACTAAAGCCTCAGGTAGGACGGTGGCCATGGAAGTCGGAATCCGCTAAGGAGTGTGTAACAACTCACCTGCCGAAGCAACTAGCCCTGATTATGGTGCTATAGTGGAGGAAGCCAAAGCCCACTAAGGGCTGTAGAGCTGGATGGTAAGGTAAGGTAAGCTACAGTGGTCCACAACATTTACTATACATTACATTCCAATCCACCTACATTCCATTTATCAAAAGTGTCTCATTATACAAAAGGCTAAAACAAACAAACTATCCACAACTTTCAATCTGAAAGACTTTCATTATGGCACATAATAAAATACAAAGGAAAAAGGTTGAACAACAGACTTCATTTGATCCATGTGACATTTTTGTAAATAAAACACAATTTGCAATCCCTCTGTGTAAGAAGGCATACTAAAAGAGCAGAACAACGTTGCTGCATTTACCTTATGGCACCACAATCCCTATCAGTTGTTGAGACAAGCTGGAAATTTTCTAAATCCCAGAAGTTCACACTACTATCAGAGCTACCGGAAGCCAACAGGAACTCATTTGGATGAAATTCAACAGCTGTAGCAGGACCTTCATGGTCTGTAAATTCTTTCAGAAGCCGACCAGCTCTTATGTCCCACAGCTTGATCAAAACAGGAATTAATAACATCATCACACTGAATCTGGTTAGAAATACACCAATTAGTACATAATTATATGTTCTGCATTTTGTGATGCTTTTAAAATGTAGCAATGTGTCTTTCGGTCTCATACAACATAACACATTGGCAGTGATACTACTGTCAGTTATTGTAATACTTGCAACAGTTCAATGAATATTATAACTAATGATACTGAAACTATGACAGATGAAATCAAAGCATGGTGTGCTAATTTCTGCCATAAATTCTGCATGAAGCTAAAAAACTGCCAAATGAAACATCCCTATGTCTAAGCATAAATGGGGTACATATTCTTAACATCAGTAATGGATAACACCAATGCCCAGCTTCAAGTTTTCACTGTCCCTACTAATGGGCAAGCAGCCAAGGGTACCAAGTAGTCATGAAACAGAATGTCAGGCTCAAGGTTCTTGTGGTGGATTACTATCATGACCATCGGTGTAAACTCTGAAGATGGAGGCAGCACACTCCTCCAGAATGCTGGCACCTACACACCAAACAACAGAGCTTCTTCTTCTTTTTCTTAGTTAGCAGTACAGCCCTTTAAGTTTGGCCTTGGCTTCCCTCATAACAAATGCCCATTCTCTTCTGTCCAAAGCTCTTGTCATCTATCTTTTTACACCCACATTCCTAAAGCCTGATTTGACATCATCCACCCACCTTAATCTAGGTCAACCTACAGAGCATTACATCCCAAAACAATAATAATCATGGAACTGAATGGGTCTCAGAACAATTCTAGGTATGGTCATAAAGAGAAAAACCAGACTGCTCAATAACCAGGCTGGTGTAGTGGCAACATTCTAGACTCATATTCACAAGGTACTCAGTCTGAATATCTGTGGAGTCACTGGCTGTACTTGTGGAAGACTTCTGGGACTTTTTTTCAGTTCTGAAGGCCATTTAACAATTCCCAGATTATTTAATAAGCATTGCAAGGCTTATACTGGTAACAAATGCCAACAGTTTCAAGGTGTTAAAGTAATTATGTCATAGGATATCATGCAATGCACTTTGGATACATATGTACCAAGACTGTGTTGTAAGACTGGCATTCGATCAGAATGTGCGGAACACAAAGCAATGCACCACAGTGTGAACAAACAGGTACAAGTTCTCAACATGACAAACGTCTGGGTGTTAAATGTGGCTGATTCACCACTGTGCTACTATGACCCTGACCCTCCTAATGGATCTGAAGGAAGACTGACATACTTGTAAGGACGATTTTGCATCTCACAAGTATGTTGCCCTGGTAATCGCTTGTACAACTCATAACACAGGTGTAAGTCTATTATGTGGAACACAAAACTTGTTTATATTGTCCTGCTATTTTTCAGCTGCAACAAATTCAGACTAAGCCAGGGGTGCACAAATGACTTAAAATGTAGGAGCCACCTCCAGATTCTAGGCATCAGAACAGTGACATGAAGCAACTTCCATACTGCAGACCCACAAATATTAGGCACCACCATAAAAAATGTAATTGCCACAGCAACCTGGTGCCCAGGATTTGTGAACCCCTGTTGTAAGCAACAGAACAAGTACAAATTTCTCTGTTCATTTACAAAGATGTAATATGTAACAGCACAAACTTTGGTGCAAGAATCCCACACATGGCACATGCCACACCTTCACAGGTAAAACTGTCTGAACCACACAAAAATGGTCTTTGTATGCAACATGTACCATTGAAAACAAGAGCACAATTACGCAGTCAAGAGCATACAGCATCTTAATCCACCTCAATATAATGCCAAAGTTTGGAATGCAGACAGTTTTTACATCCATGGCCCTTGTAAGTTTCCACACCTTGGTGTTTAAGCACAGGAAAAATTATATTTAATGTCACAAATAATTAGCAGCAGAAGGTTTCTTTCCAAACCAAAAGCACATACAAACAAATCAGAACTGCTGGGAAATCAGTCGTGAACAAATGATTTGTACCTGACAGGAAGTAAGCAGCAAATGAAAAAATTACATAATTTGTATGCTTCATATACTGCTGTTAGGCTGCTTAAATGATGAGGGACATGTACCAATCACAGCGGACAAGCATATGGCATTCTGGTTGGAACTGTCAACAAAAGAGATCCCTAGGAGACCTATGAGTCAATGGGCAGAGAATAGGGTGTGATGGTGTATGCTGGACTCAAATGGCTCAGCAAAAGATCACATAGTGGGCTCTTGTGCATACAAAAATGAACTGTCAGGTTCCATAAAAGCATGAAACTTTTTGGTCAACTGAGCAACTATGAACTATTGACGACCCTGCACCATGCAGCACATGTTTGTAGTTTATGATGCTGTCAGAATTTCAGATTACACAGTATCAATGGTAAGTTGATCAGTGAATAATGAATTGGAAATAATTTGTAAGGATGCAGTCATGGTCTAACTGAGGTACTATCATGGCATTGGCTTGGAATGACTGAGTAATATCACAAAGTACCTTTCAGGATAGCCAGTTCCTTGGTTGAGATTCAAACCAGGTAGCTCTCAAACACAAGGCTAGAGCATTACTGCTATGTCAACCTGTGCAGTTTTGAAGAAAGGAGTTACAGTTCGGAATGTAAATTAAAATCATGGTTGTTACCTTCACCAAACCCTCTTCTCCAGCAGATGCAATCCACTGACCATCAGGGCTGAATTTCAGACTGTTAACTGTTAGTTTATGACCTTTGTAAGTAAAAATACAACCCTTCCGTCGGATATCCCACAACTGAAATCATAAAGGACATTCTGTGTAAATATTAACCACAGCAAACAAGCATCACTATTACAAGTACATTGACACTTTTGTCTCCTGTGTGTTTTATTTCATAATGTATTCAATTGCTGAAATTACACCGTGATGGTGATACATGAATGAAATATGAGTATGCAGCACTGGTCAAATGATAATGATATGGGAAAACTAAGTACTCAGACAAAACCTGTCCCAGTGCCACTCTTTCCACCACAAATTCCATATGGAACAGCCTGGAATCAAACCCAGGCCTCTCAGTGAAAGGCTGGTGACCAACCACTTGAGCCATGGCACTGCCACTTTCATCTCTTGTAATATAACAAGTTTCAGACACAAGACAAACATGTTTAAACTTGCACACCTTTATTGATGTGTCCAATGATCCAGAGGTAAGAAAATCACCATATGGATGAAAGTCCATGCATCGTACTGTAGCTTTGTGTCCAGTTAATGTGCGAACTATTTTTGCAGCTTCCAAATCCCAGATTTTGAGTGCTCCAGTCTGTGATCCAGCACATACCAGTTCCTCAGTATGACCAAACTGCACACATTCTACTGGTGTTGAATGACCACTCAAGCTCTGAACATAAAACCATTATGCAAGTGAACTGCTTAAAATACACAAACTTGTGACTTGTAACCTTTACAGTACAATCTAAGTTTAATATTTTAATTCCAACTGAAATTGTGTGTAAAAGATGTGACAGGCAAAACACTGCTAAATTACTATATAACAGGGGTGCACAGGCCCCAGGTTGCTGTGGCGACTAAATTTTGTATGATGTCACTTAAAATCTGTGGGTACTCAGTATGGAACTTGCTTCATGTCACCATTCTGGTGCCTAGAATTTTGAGGCGGCTTGCAGATTTTTGGAACATTTGTGCACCCCTGCTATATAATGCAGGTAATTTTCACTAGGCTCTCTGCAGATGACAGGCATCTTGCAGTGCAACATTCAGCATTACTGTCCCTCCTCAGCTACGTAGCAGTATGACTGGGTAAGCACTTCCTTAGCAACAGTGATTAAAACATTTCTAGAAGCCAATGAATCACAACCTTCAGATCATATTCACATAGGTGTTGATTCATACAGTTCGAGTTTCTGCTACAGAAGAATATGGAGAACTTGCACAAAAGGCTTTAAAAATTATTATGCAGTTTCCAGTGACCTATGTAGGTTAGTTGGAATTTTTGGCATTTAAAAACATAAACTCCAAAAACAGAAAGAAATACCTCAACTGTACTGAATATGAGACAAAGATATTATATGAAAAATGTAACTTTTATTATAAATTCTAGTACACGTTACCAAATATATATATATATATATATATATATATATATATATACACACACACACACACACACCAGCTGCAACATGATGCTGACTACTGACCTGATCTTATGCCAAGATCTGTAATACATGGAGCTATACCTCCACATCCCATACATGCCGGCTGGATTATGAATAGAATACATGCACAAATACAATCACAATGGAAGCAAAACAGGCCACTGACACTAATCAATTAAGAAGATTGTCAATTTAGCATACCAGTGTATAATATACAGGAGTAAATATAATATTTGACTAAAATTACTTTGGTGCTTGATATTATTATGTTGTGCTATATGACTAGTATGTTGTTCCACTATTGTAGATTTGACTATGTGCCTTTCAAGATACCACTCAATTCTATAGCACCTGTTTGCATTACTCTCACATATAACACAATGTGGGAAGACAGTAAATTGTTACCAAGTGACAAATTTTACATATCTTCTGCATGTAATAAAATAACTGTCTTATGAACAAGAATAAAAATTACTTCACGAATTACACATTATCACAGACCTTATGTAACATTGGTATAGAAGGTAACAATAAAGTACATGCACTGCTAGTGGACCAGTGATAAGGAATACAGATGACCAAATGAAGCAACCCTATTAAGCCTACTGGCCATGTTCAGCACTTAAAATCTTTGCATTCTGCCCACACAGTGTATTTTTATGTTCCATATCAATCTCACAATAAGCAGCCATTACTTCTCTATACAACATTTATGAATATTTTTTCTTATGGACACACTCTGTTTTCTGTGAGGTGCAAAATGAATTTTTATGTATTACACAGACTCATTTTTTGTCTTAGAAGGGTTAACACTATGGAAATGTTAAATGTCTGCTTAGAAAAGGTACTTGCTAAATTAAACCAAACTACAATGAGAGTTGTTGAATGTAACACATATGTCTAAAACATCTGATACTGCTTTAACTTAACAAGTACAACTTTAGATATTCCACTGGAAAATGATGTTAGAACATCATGCAAGCAAAAACCAAAAATACAGTTTCCTCATCATAATTTAAAGATATGTAAAAATAAATACAACTACAAATAATTAATATGTTAGAATGACTATGTTATATGCAAGATAGTGACAGGAACAAACCATGATGCAGCCATGTTTCCCAACAGCCCATAGGTTAACTTTCTTGTCATCACCTCCTGTTACTAATACACGACCTGATTTGTGACCGAGTGCTAAGCAGTTCACACTGGAACCATGGGCCACAAAGTCTTCTGAAAAAGCCACCACAAAGTTATTAATTCTGACTACATTCTGATATGTACTACTTAGTATGTCAAACACTGACATAACCACGTAACTCATTCAGTAAAGTAACTACTCACTATATAAATGCAGCTCTTAGAAAACGGCAAGCAATTATTTTACTTACGCAGCCTCCATGAGCGTTTAGTGGACGATGCCATTACAAGATTTAGTAATCTCGATCTTCAAACTTCGCAGTCCAACATCGTAGTGGGGGACCTAATTCTTCTTCTGGCTCAACATTTTTATCTTAAAGAGACATAATATACACATGTGAATTTTGAACTGCCAACATAAAACGTGTTTTATCAGAAATTACTTCATGTTTAAACATCAGTAATTTGAGACGTGCATATTTCCAAATCAGCAACCTGTTCTGCCACTCTTCTTTCCTTTTTTTCTTCTTCTTCTAGCATTTGTTTTCAATATCCATGACATACATTACCATCTGAGGAGTTTCCGAACATGGATCAACGGGCAAGATACGTTCGTCAATCTTAATCTATAGAAATTATTGACGTCACATTTCGGCTGTGCTGCAGTAGGGCTGTCGCCAAACATAATCTGTGGTTGCGAAGATGCCCCTATGGGTAATACGAAAAACTATGTCAATTAGACTTCGATATCGCAACCGGTAATCCAGAGCACTACTATTCTTGCAATTGTACGGCTGCAAGATTTCTCCTAGCCATTTAACACAACATTAATTATGCATATACTACACACTTTATGACATGTTTCGACCTCAAGTGTTGGCCATCTTCAGGTCTATAACTTATAAATAACATGAAGAGGAATTTAAATCTCATTCCCTTTACCCTGCAAGATTCTATACAGATGTTATAGGAATTATTTTGGTTATTATGGTTTATGTGTTGCACATACAATTAATCTGATTTTACAATAATATTCTATAATGTTTTGATAATGGTATATCATAACATAACTCATTAACTTTGTGGACTTCCATTGCCTAATGCAGCAGTACGATCTTTCTTCTGCCATGACACATTTAAAAAACAATGTCCACGTACGACACACTTTCAAGGGAATACCAACATTTTAATTAAATTAAAATAAATAGGCATAAATGAACTATTATTGTTATTAAAATTGTTATATACAGATTTACAGATGAATTATTATTAATGTGAATAGTACATATACGTACTTCGAGCGAATTTAATGAATGAGGATATGTGACTGCTGTAATTCACGTGCAATGTGGACGGTCAATTTTCTTGTGACACATAGTTTGAGAAGCGCTGATCTAATGTAGTACGATTAAAATAATCACTATAAGAATATATTTTGGGGGCTGATCCTGCACCCAAATCGTATTGTGACAGTGAATGTAATCTTAATACATCTGTGGGGGCTACCCACATGCATCAACCTCTCCGCTTCCCGCAACAGCACCGGGAAGAGAGAACGCGGTAAACACGCCGCAGCAGCGTCTCCGCTTTCCACAACAGCACCAGGAAGGAGAACGCGGTACACACGCCGCGGCAGCTTCTCCGCTTACCGCCAACCAACCAAACCAACCAAAGTGCTAACTAAGGGCGGAGACTTGCGCGGAGCGCAAGTCGACGTCCCTTGATCTGTTTAGCCATTCCTGCGTTTTATCGCATTGCTGGGCTCAATAACAGACTCTTTATTCTGAACTAGGGATTTTGCTTGCGCTAACAAATTTAAGGTCTCGATTAAGTCGGGACCTGGCACACCAAAGGCTACAGCTCTAAGAGCGTATAGTTTTTCCAAGTGGGGGGAATACTTTGGTTGGATGGCTCTCTGGGATTTGAACCCAGAGTGGCATTTTCACGAATAATTTCACAAAAATTCCAAAACCTACAAACGAATAATTTAGTCCTACCGGGGGGAGGGGGGGGGGGGTGCGGGCCGTGCCCCGACTTTGTGTTATACCCTGGCATTCACCTTACAACTGAGGAAAATCACGGAAAACCTCAGTCAGGGTATTCGGAATGCGCCTGATTTTAGGTGCAGTGTCTGTTGGCCACTAAGGGCCTCGACACATTCACTGACCCATCCCCGTAGCTTGCGCTAGACGGCCTGGGTCAGCCCTCGGTCAGCGCAGATATCTGCCGAGTTGCTGGGTTAAGGGGTTCCCCACACCAGCCAACCTACAGTCGAAGCTCTCGGTTAGAACTCTGATGTGATCAGCAAAGAGAGGAACTCCCAAATCCTCGTGAATTTGCGCGCTACTCATGTACCAAGGTGCACCAGTAGCAATGCGAAGGCACTTGGATTGAATAACCTGCAGCTTTCTGAGGTGGGTGCAGGCAGCAGACCTCCAAATGGGGCACGCATAGTCCATCATGGGTGGCTACGGTCCAAGTGCCCCAGCAGTCTGTCCGCCCAGATGAAGCGTGAGAAACTAATGATCGTGCCGGGTACTGCCGACGGGTTCAGAGCCACAGTCAGTGCCCTCCGATCCCTTGACGGGAGCAAGGGTGTGACATTTCACACTTTCTCTCTCCCAGAGGATCGTTGTGTACGTCTGTTGTTGAAGAACCTCGGCAGACAGATGCCTGAGAACGTCGTCCGGGAGGAGCTTGAGGCCCTGGGAATCCGTGTCCAGGGCGTCATGCAGCTCCGCTCAGGGCGCCGCAACGAGGACACCGCATGCGATCGGCCCCCCACTCCACACTTCGTGGTGTCGGTGGCTAGAGGCCCACAGGTGCAGAAGGTGCGATTCCTTTCAGAACTCTGCGTCTTGAGAGTCTCTGTAGAGACATGTGTAGCCCCTAAGGCCCCGCTTCAATGTAAGCGCTGCCAACGCTTCGGCCACACGCAGCGTAACTGCGGATACGCACCCCGGTGTGTTGCCTGTGGTGAGCCGCACCCCTCCGGGGAGTGCTCTACCCCTAAGCAGCAGCTTAAATGCTGCAGCTGCGGGGGCAACCACACGGCGAACTACCGGGGCTGTGCAAAGTGGAAGGAAGCCAAGGCCGCGCTTACAAAGCGGACGCCAGCACCTCGCGTCCACATGAACGGTGCAACCGGTCGCTCGGCTTCAGCGCAAGCGACCCGCGCCGAGCCTTCTGATGAACAGAAGAGTTTAGGCCCTGAGTGGTCTCATGTGTTTCGAGGGGGGCGGGTAGTAAAACCCACCACCCCTCCGCAACCTATACCCACCCCTAAACCGGCAGCGGCCCCTCAACAGTGCAAAGCGACCTCAAGCAGGAAAAGGGTTCAGGCTACCCAACCTGCCGTTGCGGCCCCTCAACAGGCCCCAACAAAGAAGCAGGCGATGACTGGTAAACCATCGCCTCCACCTAAGAAGCCTAATCCTACTCCCATTCCACCTCCCAATCCGTCTCCAATCGAGGAGATATCTGATCTGCTCGACAACCTTCCTGTACACGCGTGTGTAGAGCTGACACGGCGGCTCCTCTCAGCGGTACCCACCCTCCCTTCAAGCGCAGCACGCTCGCGGGCTGTCCTGAAAATTGTTATCCTTTTTGTAGCCGAATATGGTAGCACACCCTAAGGCGCACAGTGTGAGTGCACTACGGCTGGCCTGCTGGAACGCCGATGGCGTGCGCGGCAGAAAGATGGAGCTGGATCACTTCCTTGGTAAACACGGGGTTGACATATGCCTCCTGACTGAAACCCATCTAAGGTCAGGGCAAGTCTTTCGGCTCACAAACTATATTTGCCACCGTACAGACCGGCCCACAGAGGGCGGCGGAACAGCTATACTGGTCCGACGGGGTATAGACCACTACGCTATACCCATCCCCGGCCTGACCCAGTTGGAGGCAACTGCCATACATGTTATGTTGGCAAGTGGACCGCTGAAAATCCTGGCGGCTTACCTTTCGCCTTCCCGACCCCTAATCGAAGCGGATTTGTCTGCGTGCCTGAGCGGAGGGCTTCCTGTCCTCATGGCGGGGGACCTGAACGCCAAGCACGTGGACTGGAATTCGAGGCTAATCACGACAAGGGGCAGGCACCTTCGTGACTACGCCAACGATCATTCGTGTTTGATTTATGGGCCGGAAACACCCACCACTATCCCATACAATTCCTCTGCTACCCCTGATGTCCTAGACATAGTAATCACCAAAAACCTAGCCATCCCAGTGCATCTGACAACGTGCTCTGCACTAAGCTCAGATCACTTGCCTGTACTGATCGACACTAAATGTCGATCATCCTTTCTTAACCTCCCCGACCGCCCGGACTTCAGACGGACCGATTGGGTCAAATTCCAGGCCTGCCTGGAGGACAGCCTTCCGCCCACCCCGAAACTCCGTAGCGGGGTGGAAATCGACACGTGTGTGGAGGAGGTGTCCAGCGCTATCACTGAGGCACTAGCAGCGTCAGCGCCCAGGAGACGCCCTCGTTCCGACCCGCGGCCCCCAATACCGGCACGTATACAGGATGAAATACGCCTGAAAAACCGGTTGAGGAGGCAGTGGCAAACCACGAGGGACCCTGCTGTAAAAGCTGAGGTCAACCGCCTTCAGCGGTCGGTGACCCACCAGCTAAACGAGTGGCGGAATGAGTAGTGGGGTGCCACACTGGAAAGCCTAGATCCCGAGGACCAATCGCTGTGGAAGATGACAAAGCGGGTGATGAGAGTGCCCTCTCCCTCTCCTCCCCTGGTCACGCAGGGCGGGCTTGCTCTCTCAGACGCTGAGAAAGCCGAAGCCCTGGCGGACAGTCTTGAGGCTCAGTTTGAGCTGGTAAACGACTCGTCGGATCCGTCAGTTATTGAGATGTTTGGCGAGGCGCTGCAAGCATACTCTTATGCACCTGCAAGCGAGCCCAAGTTAACCAACCCCGCGGAGGTTCAGGATGCCATCCGGGGTCTCAAGGCCAGCAAGGCTCCGGGCCCAAACGGTATACCGAACAGGGCACTGAAGCACCTTCCGCAGCGAGCTGTCTCTCACCTTGCTGCCACATTCAACGCTGCTCTCCTAGCGCAGTACTTCCCATCGGTGTGGAAGCATGCCCGCATTGTTTCCATACTGAAACCCGGGAAGGACCCAGCGCTTCCCTCTTCCTATCGTCCCATAAGTCTTCTGGACACCGTCGGCAAGTTGTTCGAGAAGATCCTACTTAGTAGGATCTTAAGTGAAGTAAGCGGGCGAGGGCTTCTGCGAGACGAGCAGTTTGGATTCAGACCCAAACATAGCATCTCTCTCCAGCTAGCCCGCCTTGTCGAAAGGGTGACCAGAATCTTTGGGGAGAAGCGGCTAACAGGCGCAGTCTTTCTCGACGTGGCTAAGGCTTTCGACACTGTTTGGGTCGACGGTCTCCTCTTCAAGCTTACGGCCCTTAACTTCCCCTCCTATCTGGTCAAAATCATATCCTCCTACCTTTACAATAGGACGTTCGAAGCGTCCTTCCAAACGGCCATATCCTCCCGTCGTGGCATGCGGGCTGGCGTAGCACAGGGGGGACTAATCTCTCCTGTCTTGTTCAGTCTGTATGTCAATGACATGCCCGTCCCTTCCCGCCACGTCGAGCTGGCATTGTACGCGGATGACACGGCAATCATTGCCACGTCCCGCAGTCCGGCTCTGCTTGTTAGCTACCTAGAAGCATACCTCAGTGATCTAGAGAGATGTTTGAAAGCGTGGAGGATCGCCATCAATGTCTCAAAGAGCAATGCTATGCTCTTTGCGAAGGCAGGGTGGAGGTCCTCCAAGCCTCGACCGGTGCAGTTCCTAGGAGAGCCAATCCAGTGGGTAGACACAGCCCGTTATCTGGGAGTGATCCTTGATACACGGATGACCTGGTCGCCTCACATCGTCCAGGTCAAGAAGAAAGCAGCCCAACGACTGGGTCTGCTTAGCTCTCTCCTTCATAGGAGAAGCGGCCTGTCCATCAGGAACGGGGTTCTGCTGTATAAGCAGCTCATACGACCCATGATGGACTATGCGTGCCCCATTTGGAGGTCTGCTGTCTGCACCCACCTCAGAAAGCTGCAGGTTATTCAATCCAAGTGCCTTCGCATTGCTACTGGTGCACCTTGGTACATGAGTAGCGCGCAAATTCACGAGGATTTGGGAGTTCCTCTCTTTGCTGATCACATCAGAGTTCTAACCGAGAACTTCGACTCTAGGTTGGCTGGTGTGGGGAACCCCTTAACTCAGCAACTCGGCAGATATTTGCGCTGACCGAGGGCTGACCCAGGCCGTCTAGCGGAAGCTACGGGGATGGGTCAGTGAATGTGTCGAGGCCCTTAGTGGCCAACAGACACTGCACCTAAAATCAGGCGCATTCCGAATACCCTGACTGAGGTTTTCCATGATTTTCCTCAGTTGTAAGGTGAATGCCAGGGTATAACACAAAGTCGGGGCACGGCCCGCACCCCCCCCCCTCCCCCCGGTAGGACTAAATTATTCGTTTTTTAGGTTTTGGAATTTTTGTGAAATTATTCGTGAAAATGCCACTCTGGGTTCAAATCCCAGAGAGCCATCCAACCAAAGTATTCCCCCCACTTGGAAAAACTATACGCTCTTAGAGCTGTAGCCTTTGGTGTGCCAGGTCCCGACTTAATCGAGACCTTAAATTTGTTAGCGCAAGCAAAATCCCTAGTTCAGAATAAAGAGTCTGTTATTGAGCCCAGCAATGCGGTAAAACGCAGGAATGGCTAAACAGATCAAGGGACGTCGACTTGCGCTCCGCGCAAGTCTCCGCCCTTAGTTAGCACTTTGGTTGGTTGGTTTACCGAGCTTCATTCCGTCGGCAGCATCGGAGCAAGCCAGTCGTAAGACAACAAAGGAGTAACTAGTCGTAAGACCAGCAAAGGAGTAAGCCAGTCGTTCGGACAAATAGGGAGTAGAGCTATCGGCACATCAAGTCTCCGGCCGACCAACACATTAACCTTCACCACGTGGCGGCTTCATCTCTGCCCGCCACGTCTTCGAGCTTGTCTCGCTCCTACCATACGAGCGCACTTACACTTGCTGCTCTCCACTTCCCGACTCACTGAGGAAGGAGAGCACTTACACACACTCGTTGTACCAACACACTTTGATTGAAGAATATATTGACTGTTTATATGTGGATGCTGTGTAATCCTTTCTAGCAATAGAAATCCTGCCAGTATCCCATACATACAATAATGAATAAAATTCACAAAGTTACTGAGTTCAGTTAATTTTATAAGTCCAATGCATAAAGAATACTTTAAAGGAACAATGGCCAACACTGTGGGCCTAAATATGTTGTCTGAAACTGCAGCATATACAGAATTGAAGTTGTGTTAATGACAAGAAGAAATAATATTTCTGTAAAATTACACTGATATACCGAACACAACAGGATGTCATACTCCAAAAGTACTATTCTTCACCAGCCTCACCCATTTAATGACCTCACTTTCAATCCTATTAACATTGAAATGTTGTCCTGCATTATGACACCACATAATCTGATAGGTGGGTACTGTTCTGGAGGAGCATACTACCTGCACATGTTGCCAAGCTCAAGACTGAGGAAGTATGTTTCTCTGAAATACTGATAACCATCTACCAGACTACTTAATGTCCTAACCCAGACCATATTGTGAATTTTCACCACTATACAAACCTGAAATAAAGAACATAAATATATGAACGACCAAAGTGTGGACATTTTATGTTGGAAAAACTGAATTACAAGTGCAGTATTATGTTCTTTACCAACAGTAATTACTGCCACACTGCTTTCCACTAACTGTGTGGTACAGTTTCTTTTACTTCAAATTAAACAAGCTGCAAAAAGACATATTTCCTTGTCACAACTACAATCATCATAATAAAGATCATAATAACATTTCACCGAGGCTAGCTGAAGTAATTTACAAAAACAAACAGGAAAAAGAACTTCCCTATGTGACAAATGAAGACATAAAATAAATGTATACATATGATTGTGCCTTGCATGTGCTTCAGACTCGTCCAAGGGTCTAACTTCTTAAAACATACAGCACAACTATAACCCTTTACATGTGAATGTCATCAAAGAGCCTCCACTCCCCCCCCCCCTCAAAAAAAAAAAGAAACTTCAAACTTCTAAACGATTATGAAAAGTAAAATGTTAGTTTTACATAGGTAGATGGATTTACAGTCAACACACAACTGCCTGAGTTATAAGAGGCCTGATCAAAAAAATATCTGGACTGAGTTCATTTCTCTAGTATCTTACGTCACACTGACGGGACTTTTCTGAACGTGTCTCGACATGTTCCTGCAAGACCTCAATGCAGCCACTGAGTCTAACACAATCACTGGTGTTTTTGTCATGCATTATATTTGCGATATCTGAATGCACAGAACAATGCATGTTTATCAAATTTTGAGCAAAACTTGATGAAACAGGAACTGAAACTTATGACATGATTCAGACTGCCTTTCGAGAGGAGGCCGTAAGCCTTACTCAAGTTTTGAGTAGTTCGCCGCTTTAAAGATGGGCACACATCTGCAGAAAGTGACAAGTGTTTACAACATTCTTCATCCAGCAGAAATGATGAAGTGACAGCAAATTTCATTTCATTTCAATTTTATTTTTCCATTGATCCTATTTAGTTACAATGAACATAAGGATGTAGAAATTGTCTTAAATCACTATATAAAGATTATGACATACAATATACCCGTAGATACTTGTCGAAGATAAAATATTATGTATACAATAACTACTTGAATTTGTACTATAATAAAATGAGTAAATATATAATAAACAATGAAACAGTACCAGTGACCTTATTTTATACTAAAACCCAGGATTTATGAATTACTGTACTAATGAATAGAATGATTGTAGAAGAAGGAATCTCTTTAACACAGGTTTGAATAATTCTATTTCATTCGATTGACTTTTTATGTTTGTGGGGAGACAGTTAAATAACTTTATTCCAACAAAATACACCACCCTTTGAAATACTGTCAATTTGGCTGTAGTAAAATGCAAATCTGTATTATATCTAGTGTTAATGCCATGGATTTCTTGGTTAGTTATGTATAGATCCCAATTTCTCACCACAAATAACAATAAAGAAAATACATATTGAGAGTATAAGGGTAAGATTCCCAATTTTTTAAACAGTTGTCTACACGAGTCTCTATATCTAGACTTACGTCATGATTCGAATTATTCGTTTTTGCATCTTCAAAACACTAATACTATGCAGTGAATTGACCCATAAAATTATACCATAGGATAATATTGAGTGTACATATGAAAAATAAATCATTCTTATGCCATATGGGGTGTAACAGTCCTAATAGCATAGCAAGCAGAGCTCAACTTTGTCAATACATGATTGACATGACACTTCCATGACAACATCTCGTCAATAGTCAACCCAAGAAATTTAATGTTAATGGTATTGGTAATATGCTTGTTTAAAAATGTAATATTTAAATCAAGCTTCTGACTATTCTTAGCCCGAAATTGCAAGAAGTGGGTTTTATCAAAGTTTAAGGACATCAAGTTACTCCTAAACCATTCACTAATATCAGCAAAGACTGTATTTACTTTAGTAGAAAATTCAACAGGGTTAGAACCAGTAATTATTAAACTAGTATCATCAGCATATAACACTAATGTAGCATTTTTAGAAGTTATTAAGGGCAAATCTTTTATAAATAATAAGAAAAACAAGGGACCAAGAATAGATCCTTGCGGTACACCATGTTTGACTATTTCCCAGTCTGAATAACTATTTTTTGTATTGTTATGTATTACAACTCTCTATTATCTCTCTGTGAGATAGGATTGAATCAAGGCTTTAAATTTCCCTACAATTCCATACTGTACTAATTTAGACAACAAAATTCTATGATTTACACAATCAAAAGCCTTTCTTAAATCACAGAAGATACCCCCAACAATCTGTTTATTATTCAAGGCAGTTAATATTTCATGTATTAATGTATAAGATGCATTATCAGTTGATAATTTACTTCTAAATCCATATTGTTCCTTTGCAAGTATCTGATTTTGTACCACATGTTGGTACATTCTTGAATAAATAATCTTCTCAAAAACTTTAGAAAAGGATATTAATAGAGATATTGGTCTAAAATTTGCGATGTTAAATCCGTCTCCGGTTTTATAGATAGGTTTCACTATCGAAAATTTTAATCTGGATGGAAAAATGCCCAATTTAAGGTATTTATTACAAATGTAAGTTAGAGGGGAAACGATAAAGGGAATATTCTATTTTAAAATTCTGACTGAGATTTCATCGTAGCCATGGGAATTTTTTGCTTTTAATGATTTTATAATCTTGCCAAACTCTTGAGTTGATGTGTAGCTAAATTTAGTACTAGGATAGGAGTGTCCAGTGTTTTGAGAAATATTATTTAATTGGTCTTTACTATTTAAATGGGTTATTCTATCATTTCGATTTATTCTTATTATTACTTCTGCTATTGTTGAGAAATAGTTATTAAAGATACTTGATATTGCTTGCTGATTATCTATTAATAAGCCATTATAATTTATTAATGGTATTCCTTCATTTTCGTTTTTTTTTTTTTTTTCATGTTTCAGTTTTAACGATATTCCAAATGGTTTTAGTTTTATTTTTGGAAGTTAAGATCCTTTTGTTATATTGTCGTTTCTTAGCCTCTTTAATAACTCTAGATAACATTTTACAATATAGTTTATAGAACTCTTTAAATGTAGGATCATTACTGTTTACTAATCAAATAAAGTTCTCACTTGCGATTAAGTGAAATCTTTATGCCTCTAGTCATCCAAGTGCTTTCTTTTTTGTTTACTATAATTTTATTTTTAGTAAAACATGAATAGAAAATCCTTAGTTATGTGTTATGAAACTTATTAAACATTTTATTAACATCACTTTCACTAAAAATGTTATCCCAGGTCTCATAGCTCAGTTTAATCTTAAAGTCACCTATGGAGTACTTATCAAAATTTCGTATGATTTTAGTTTCATTTAATTCTTTATGAGTAAATATATTCTCCAGCCTTATTACATGGGCATCATGATCTGATAAACCATTTATAACTGGACAAACAATATATCTCCCAATATGGGTTATATCAATAAAAATATTATCAATTCTAGTTGGAAATTTTATTGTACTAGTTAGATTATAAGTTACAAGTAGATTATCCAATTGTTGTCGCTGATTGCAGTTTTCAGCCAGATAGTTTATATTTACATCACCACATATAATAATCTTTATATTTGATTTACTTAGATGATTTAAGATAGTGTCTATACCATTTATAAAATGCATTAGATTGCCAGTTGGTGATCTATAAACAGATAATATATATATCATGTTGGTTGATAAATTTATTTTAATAGCACATATCTCAATATCTTGCTTGATACAGAACTCTTGTAGATTAATATTAGTAAATGTTAATGACTCATGTACAAAAATGCATGTACCTCCCTTTTTTAATATCTTTCTGCAAAACTTAGCACCAAGAGTATAATGGTCAATAAATAAACTTTCAATCTCTTGTTCTGTTAAAAAAGTGCTCAGTTAGGCACAAAATATGTGGGAGTTCTGGGAGCAGTGATCCTAACAATTCATTATTTTTGTCTCTAAACCCTCTTATATTTTGATGAAATAATGAAAAAGTCTTCTCAGCATAATAAGGAGCTGAAACAGAACTTTTCTGACACTGTAACTTTTTACTGAAACAAACATGACTCCTATTATGTACATTATTTAAAATATCAGCTACAGGCCCACTTCGAGAATTTACAATTACTTGATTGTCACTACTTAGACCATCTACCATAAAAAATCGTTTGTCCTTGTCACTGGGACTTTCCTTTCTCTAGCTGATATTCTAGGGAGAGATACTTCATAATAAGATGTATCTGCTTGCCTGTTTTCTCTCTCAGTACTAATTAAAGTATTTTTTTGATTCTCTTGTCCATTTCCAGCCACCATAATAGTAGTTGTTTTATTTATTTCCTTTTCCCACATCAAACTAATTGGGGTTTGTGTTCCATTACTAAATAATTTATTCATTTGTGAAACTACCTGTTTAGAAACTAATTCTTTCCCCCTCCCATTAAAATAAAGTCCCTGCCATGTAAAACATTCTCTGTTTACATTCAGTTCCAAGAATATTGTATGTATGTGCATCTTTACCCATTTCATTAGCTTTTTGTTAACCGATCTAATTTCATTATTAACACATGAATTTTCTACCAGGTCATGTCTATGTGGGATGCTTACCAGTATAATATTAGTATGATTGTTGTTCATCATAAAATTCTTAATATGGTATTTTTTAATGCCTGCTTGGCATTGTTCTTACTTACATCATTTGCACCACCACATCATTTTCTTCTAAGTCTGAGATATCACTCTTTACTGAATTTACCAGTACATCAGTGTTTGATCCTGGTTTAACCACACCAGTAACCTCAAAATTACTATGTACATTATTTTTCAATCACACCCCATCCTCTAGAATGACTGTCTCCGATTACTACTATTTTATGTTCCTTGTCAACCACTGTTCTATTGCTATGCACTGTCACAGGTTTATCACTAGCTTCACCAGTATTATCACAATTATTATCTAAAGATAGTATTCCGTTAATAATAGTAGGAATATAGTATACTTGGTTTCCTTCCAGATCTTGAGGCATCTTCTGTCTTCCCAGTTGCTAATGTAGGTTATGTTTTACGATGTCTTGGTTCGTGATGTCAGCATGTTGTTTAGGGGTATTAGCTTTTTGGTACCAAGTTCTCATCAAATCACTATGTTGTTTCCAATTTAATTTACTGGCTTCCGCTTTCTTCAATTCAGCCAAAGTAGTACTACTGCTGCCGATTCCTTGATCCTTCAAAGTCAGCTAATGGTGAGTACTGAGTAAAAGTGAGGGGTTCGGTGAGATCAGATCAAAGGCCAATAATCAGGGAAATTAGCTGTGGGACTAGAATTTCTTTTGGTTCATGCCAATATAAATAAATGAAAAGTCACATTATTCAAAGTATTTATTGGAGGTAACATATAACACTAATACACATATGTTAAGAAGCCCTTAAATCTTCAGCGCTTCTTCCAGGTGAATTTCTTTCTGGCTCCAGGTTGTCCTGGCTTCTTCCGCTCACGTCTTCTATAGTCCCTCTGTAAAAGCCCAGCTGGAATTTCAAAAACAAAAACACACTTTAAACATATACTATGTAGAAGGAAGATGGGTGCAACATAGCATCTTCTTCCTGCCCATTTAACAGTATAAGCAGCTCCATTAGAAAAGTCATAGGTTATGGGGCTGCAGCAGGGTTGAGAATTTCTGTTTCCATCTTGTTCCCCAGCAACATATAGCTGTGCTTTCATGTGTATGTTGTTTGTGGAGATGGTCTGACAATGAAGTAAATGATTTCTGTCCATCATGCAGTGTGTGTTTGCACAAGATGCAGTAAGGATGTGGGAGCACTCAGTTTGTGTGCAGCCAGCAGCTGCGTCCTGTATAATGTAACAGAAGTCTGCATGTTTGACCACTTTAACCCTTTAAAGACAAAATGTATCTGTCTTATATAAGGATTCAGTGTGTACCGTGCAGTAAACACTGTCCACCTCAGTTATAAAAAACTATCTGTTAAAGTTGTATAAGGAAAAAGTTGCTGGTTGTTTTGAGATCCGCACATAACACGTACATTTTTTAATTTTTTAATGTTAAACCTGGTGGTATGTAAAGTTACTGCTAGGCAATGTGTGAACTTCATTCTTCTTACTTCATTATGCTTTTCCTTTATATAATTCTGTGTAACATGCACTACAGTTCACTGACACACTTAACTGCCATTCACTGCAGTCCAGGCACTAATCACCCATAGATAAAGCAGCAAGGATGTGAAGCTGACCATTTGCCTCCATTTATTGGTAATGCTGAGGTTAAGAGTGTAATGACTATACCACCATCTTCCCATATGCATCCCATAACAAGCACAGGGAAAACCTTACCTTCTACAAACATTTTAGTAATGAACAATGACAAAAATCAGGTAAATAAATCATTAAGATTAAACATTCCTATAATAAATAAAATGTAGTAACAAATACAAATAAACACAAACAATAATGAAATTATGAACTCTCAAACACACATTTATTATTAATAATTAAAAAAATAAATATCAGATGACAGAAGTATCAATAACAACGTAACAAAGACAGAGCAGACCAGAGCATATGGCTGAACATAATCTCCCTAATATTATATGATGTGAGCTACTGCTGATATGAATTCAAAATGCTGTGTCACCATCATCATTCCATTTTATTTCCATAAATACATCAAGTACAATAGGATGTGGAAATAGTCATTAATAGCAGATTAAAATTAATTAAATAATAGATTACAAATATACACGTAAGATTCTGCATGATAGCAGTACTCATAGACATTCATAACATGATTACTAAATAATGTGTGATCAAGAATGAAAACTCACATAAAAAGTATAAAATCAAGCTATTAATATCAAATGTGATTATATTTAAATATTATGATTAATATACTCCTCTAAGGTATAAAAAGAATTAGAAAGAAGAAATTCCTTTAGGGCAGGCCCAAAAAGTTTCAAGTCATTCTTTAAGGCTTTTATGTTTGTTGGTAAATGATTATATAATCCTACTCCCATATAATATGCCCCTTTTTTAAATTTGGTCAAGTTGGTGTTCGGCGGATGTAAATTAGCATTATTTCTTGTATTGTAATTATGAATATCCTTGTTCATTTTATATAATTGCATATTATTGATTATATATTTTAGCATGGAATATATACGAGGGCTGTCCAAAAAGTATCCGACTATATTTTTTCCCGCGGTAAGTAATGGCGAAAGGGTGGGGAAACTGAGCGTAGTGGTAGAAGGAACTTTCATGCGCATACGTGATTTTTTGCTGCCTCGCAACACCGCCGGATGCGTCTGTCGCTGCCAGATAGCGAAGTGGTGTAACACGTGTTCGTCGCATTCTCGTTTCGCTCAAGATGACAGAATGTTTGGAGCAGCGATACTGCATCAAGTTTTGTCAGAAACTTGGGGATACCCAAGCGGAAACAATCCGCAAAATTCAGCAGGCTTTCGGTGATGATGCAATGGGGGTCACTCAAATTAAAGAGTGGTTCAACCGCTTTAAAGATGGCCGCATGTCGGCGGACAGTGACCAGCGTTCCGGGAGACCGTCAACGAGCCGAAATTCTGATGTCATTGACAAAGTGCGGACATTGATCATGGAGGACCGTCGTTTGACCGTCCGGGAAATTGCTGATGAGGTTGGGATCAGCAGAGGTTCCGCAAACACGATTTTAACTGAGGATGTGGGCATGCGAAGAGTGGCGGCAAAATTTGTGCCCAAGCTGCTTTCGCCGGAGAAGCAACAACTCCGCCTTGAGGTCGCGCAGGACATGCTGGAGTGCGCCAACAGGGATCCTCAGTTCCTGAAGACTGTGATCACTGGTGACGAGTCGTGAGTGTACGGATATGACCCGGAAACCAAGGTCCAGTCGTCACAATGGAAGCATCCAACATCCCCGAGGCCCAAAAAAGCACGACACGTTCGGAGCAATGCGAAGGTGATACTGACTGTTTTCTTCGATTACCGGGGTGTTGTGCATCATGAGTACGCACCACTAGGCCAAACTGTTAATAAGGAGTACTACCAAGAAGTCCTCCGTCATCTTCGTGATGCAGTTTGGCGCAAGAGACCGGAGCTGTGGGACGCACGCAACTGGCAGCTGCATCATGACAATGCCCCAGCTCATTCATCACACCTGATCCAGGGTTTCCTGGCTAAGCACGGCATTCCGCAGGTTCGCCAGGCTCCCTACTCTCCTGACATGGCTCCTTGTGATTTCTGGCTGTTCCCGAGATTGAAGACACCGCTAAAAGGCGCCCGTTTTGACAGCCGCGAGGACATCATACAGAACGCGACGGCGCAGCTGCACACCATTCCAAAACAAGCCTTCCAGAATTGCTTCCAGCGATGGAAGGACCGCTGGGCTAAGTGTGTGGAGTCACAAGGGGCCTACTTTGAAGGGGATTAGGTATTGTAACCACCCAGATACAAAACTTTTTTTTCCCGGCCCAAGGTCGGATACTTTTTGGACAGACCTCGTACATTGTGAATAAAAGGGAAGAATTTCCATTTTTTAAACAGATCCCTGTATGAATCCTTAGAACCTGAATTTGTCATAATCCTAACCATCTTTTTTTGCAGTTTAAAAACTTTTATACTATTTCGCGAGTTCCCCAAAAAAATTATGCCATAGTTCATAACTGAATGTGCATAGGCAAAATATATCATTCTTATGGTCTTTTGAGATACTACAGTTTTAATGGATCTTAGTGCAAAGCATACTAAATTCATTTTAGCTAAAATTTTATTGATGTGATGTTCCCATGTTAGGGAGGTATCTATTGTTAATCCTAAAAATTTTAGACTATTAATATTAGAGATGAAATAATTATCATATGAAACAATTGTATCAACTACCATATCATTCCTACTTTTGAATTCCAAAGTATGTGTTTTATTAAATGGCCGTGCCATGGCTCAGGCGGTTAGTCGCCGGCCTCTCACCACGGAGGCCCGGGTTCGATCCCAGGTCAAGTCCATGTGAGATTTATGGTGGACAAAGTGGCACTGGGACAGGTTTTTCTCCGAGTTGTCGGTTTTCCCCTGTCAATTTCATTCCACTGGTGCTCCATTACTTGTAAAGCTTGGTAAAAAACTGCTCATCTTCATCACAGGGGTTGCACAAAAAGCCTTAAGGCTGTGGTGCGTCCGTAGCATCAGCTGCGGGGCCCCCTCACCACGCAAAAAAAAAGAAAGTGTTTTATTAAAGTTTAGAGACAACAGATAGCATTTAAACCATTCATTTATATCTTGGAATATCTTATTCATTGCAATTTTGAATTCAGCATTGTCATAATGAGTTACGAGTACACTAGTATCGTCTGCATATAAAGTAATAGATGTGTTCCTGCTTGCAACTTTAGGCAAATCATTTATATAAAGAATAAAAAGCAAGGGGCCAAGTATAGATTCCCTGTGGAACCCAATTTTTAACTTCTTCCCAGTTGGAGGATATATTCTGCTTAATGTTTGTATTATCAACTACAACTTTTTGAAATCTTGTGTTTAAATACAACTTTTCCCCGTATGGTGACCGGGGAAAAGAATAGTCCCACTGCAGCCCATGCAGGTCGTAAAAGGCGACCAAAATGGGTACCCAGTGCCTGGGGGTATAGCTGGGCCACCCTGCCCCGGGGGATAAAAATTCGGCGGACTGGCCCTCCAGGTTGGGGGTTGGGCAACAGGCTGACAACCTGTCACTGTAAAAAGCTGACCGTTAGGAAAACTAAAATGTGGCCTCGGAACAGTCGGATAGAGTGGAATCGACCTAGGCAATGGAGAAGGATTAATGAGATGAGGATAGCAACGTGGAATGTAGGTACATTGTACAGAGCAGGAGCAATGAGGGAAATGGTGAAGGAGATGGATAAGTATAAAATAGATATTTGTGCCCTGCAAGAAATTCGATGGCCAGGGAAAGAACGGTGATAAACAAGAATTATATGATTTTATATAGTGGAAATAAAAGTGACAAACATGAATTTGGAACAGGATTTTATATTAGTAGACACAATAAGGATAATTTATTAGATTTTGAACCCATAAATGAAAGAATTTGTAAAATCAGGATTAAACTTAAATACTACAATTTGACACTGATATCAACACATGCCCAAACTGAAGACAAAGATGAAGTAGTTAAAGAAGATTTTTACAACTGTTTGGAAAAGACATGTGATGCAATTCCCAATTATGACATGAAAATAATATTAGGGGACTTCAGTGCTAAAGTTGGAACAGAGACATATTTACATCCAGCATGTGGAGGACACAGCCTTCACAATGAAACAAATGATAATGGAAAACGAATGGTAAATTTTGCACTGGGAAGGGACTTAGCTGTGACAGGAACATGGTTTCAGCATAAGGACATTCACAAGATTACCTGGCGATCACCTGACAACAAGATATGTAATCAGATAGATCATATACCGTATATTCTCGAATCTAATCCGCATCCGAATCTAATCCGCACCCAGCTTTTGGCGACTTCTTAAACGAAAAAAGTTAGTTCGCGATTCTAATCCGCACCTTTCCTTCAACCACCCCTTGCCCACGGGGCGACTGATTGAATAATATTGGATGTTACCAATGCGTTAAAATCCGACGCTACGCCTGTGGCCGATGAGTCATACCGATAGAGGCGGGGCCTTTCTCAACAGACGTGCGCAATCTCGTCTGAAGCCAGCTGAGCCTTAGTTGTTGAAACGTGGGAGGTGCTTGTTCCAATTTGTCGTGTACCGTAGTTATGGAAGAGGGACACCTGAAATCTAAACGACTCTCATATACGGCAAAGTTCAAACGTGAAGTTATTCGGTGCGCAGAGGAGAATGGAAACCGCAAAGCCGCTGCAATTTTTGGAGTTGATGAAAGCAACGTTCGACTATGGCGGAAACACAAGGCATCGATCAGCGGGTGTGAGGCGTCACGAAGGAAATTCACTGGACCCAATTATTATATTATTATAATAATAAATAATAAAATAATAGATTATTGTATTGTATTGTTCTTACGGCACGTACAGCAGCTCAATCATTTTTCCAAAATCCAGCTCTAGACCGCGAATCTAATCCGCATCTGGTTTTTTAGCCCTCTAAAATTGTAAAAAGGCTGCGGATTAGATTCGAGAATATACGGTACTAGTAGGCAGAAGACACTGCACTAATGTGTGTGATGTAAGAAGTATGAGAGGGGCTGAAATAGAATCAGATCATTTTTTAGTGAGGGCAAAAATTAGATTAAAAATTAAGAAAATTGAGAAGCCTAAGAAAAGTGAAATAGAGAAATGGGATATTAACAAACTAAATAAGAAAGAGGTAAAAGAAGAATTTATCAAGGAGGTAACAGCAAACATACAAAATGCTCAACAAGAGGAAGTGGAAGATATAAATGAAACGTGGAACAAAATTATAAAAGGAATAAAAGAAGCGGCAGGAAAAATAATAGAAAAAAAAGAAAGATAACAGAGAAATAGTTGGTTTGATGAAGAATGTCAAATTATATTGGAAGATAAAAAGACAGCTTACATCAAAATGATAAACAGAAATACCAGACAAAATGTACAAGAATACAAGGATAAAAGAAAAGAAGCACATAAAATATTTAGTGAACTTGATGTTTGAGTGTAAACTGTTCAGATGTTGAAAGAACAGTTTACACTGAAACATCAAGTTCACTATGGAGATAGGGATAAGCAACAGACTGGTATTTCTCGATGTCCTTGTAAAGAAGAAACCGGATGGTTCACTAGGACACACAGTATACAGAAAACCTACGCACACAGATCTCTATCTACATGCGGAATCAGCACACCATCCGACACAGAAAAATGGGGTTTTGCGAACTCTGGTACACCAGGCAAAGACGATCTGCGATACGGAAAGCATACGAGAAGAGCTACAGCATTTAAAAAAGACCTTCAGAAAAAATGGTTACAGCGAACGGGATATCAGTCACGCCCTAAACTCAAAAAGGAAACAAAAAGAAAACAACGAAAAACCAACTGCTACAGCACTTATGCCATACCAACAATCCACTTCCAATAAAATCAGCAGACTTCTAGCCAAGTACGACATCAGAACCATACACGTCCCAGCAAAGAAAACCTGCCACATGCTCAGACCAGTGAAGGATGACCCTGGACTAAAACTACTCGGCGTATACGGCATCCCATGTGAATGCGGTAAGACGTATATTGGCCAGACAAATAGAACTATCGAGACCAGGCGAAAAGAGCACATGCGACACCTAAGACTGGGGCAACCAGATAAATCAGCAGTAGCTCAAAATGCCCTGGAAACAGGCCACAGGGTAGAATTCAACAACACCTGCAGACTAGCCAGAACAAAGGGATACATGGACCGCATAATAAAGGAAGCTATTGAAATAAAATTACATCCGGACAACATCAACAGGGATGGCGGTTACATACTCAGCAGAGCCTGGCAGCCCGCAATACGTCGGATAAGGACCTCGCAGCGAGGCGTAAGAGCACAACAGTTAACAGTCCGCCCACCAACTGTTTGGGCACTGATTCTCCCTGCCGCGGCAGGTAGAAAAACACGGGACAGACGAGCAGTATGTTAAATCAGTTTTGCCTGAGGATGGGGACAGAGCTAGTCCCTGAAACGTTGTATTCAAACGAGTTGACGCGGCTGTGCGCCCGAGAAGACTATATTGAATCATGTCGCCATGAAAGTTTTAAAACTTATATGATATATATAAGTTTCACCAAGACCTTGGAGAAAGATGCTAATAATGATATGGGTCTATAATTTTACATCATATGCTTATCACCGTTTTTGTAAATTGGTTTAACTATAGAATATTTTAATCTATCAGAGAATACCCCTACAGATAAAGACTTATTACAAATATAAGTCAGTGGGGAAACAAAAAATGGTAAGCTTAGTTGTAGTATTTTTACAGAAATCTCATCAAAACCATACAAATTTTTTTTATTTTAGTGATTTAATAATATTTTGTATTTTATAAGTTGAAGTATAGTGCCACTGAATATTTGGAAAGGGATACTTAAAATTTTGAAGCAAACGAGTTAAAAACTTTAAATTGTCCCCACTTTTATTACTATCTCTTTTAATATTATTCACTACTGTGTCTGCCACTGATGTGAAATATTTGTTAAAGGAGTAAGCTATGATATCGTGATTATATGCTAACCTATTATTAATTAACTTTTAACGAATGAATCCCTATTTTGTGATCTGTTTTATTTATTTCAGTTTTAATAATCCTTCATGTAGTTTTCATTTTGTTATCAGATTTTATAATCATTTTATCATAGTACAGTTTTTTTTGCAGCTTTTATAGCGTTGGACAGTATTTTACAGTATCTTTTATAATACTGTTTGAGAATGTATATCCTTATTCCATCTAGTTATCAAATACAGTTCTTTTTTCCTAGCACAGGAAACCCTAATTCCTTTAGTTATCCATGGGTTACTTATTTGATGCGATAGAACTTTTTTCTTGAGAAAACAAGATTGAAAATTTCTTACGTAAGTGTTTCAGAAATTATTAAATAAAGTGTTTACATCATTTGCATCAGTTTCCCCAAAGACATTTTCTCAGTTTTCATTACTTCATTTTAACTGAAACTCAGAAATTGTACTTTTGTTGATATTTCTAATATATTGAGGGGTGGGAATTCGTCTTTGCAGTGTAATATTTTTCAGAGGTAGCAATTGGGCATCATGATCAGATAGGCCATTAATAAATGGACTTATAGTATACTTTCTTGTTTTATCTACAAAAATATTACCTATCGCAGTCGCAGAATCATTCGTAATTCTAGTAGGGAAATAAACAGTACCATTTAGGTTATAAGTTGATAGAACATTATCCAATTGTTGTCTATTATGACAGTTGTCAAGGTAGTTTACATTAATATCTCCACA
This sequence comes from Reticulitermes speratus, assembly GCA_021186555.1. NCBI lineage: Eukaryota > Metazoa > Arthropoda > Insecta > Blattodea > Rhinotermitidae > Reticulitermes > Reticulitermes speratus. The sequence continues at coordinate 11,595,192 of JAJKFL010000009.1, forward strand.
TATAACAAACTCCGTCCTAATATTACATAATTGATTTAAAGTAGCATCCAATTTCTCTAAAAAATAATTAAAATCACCTATGGGTGACCTATAAATAGCTATTATAATAATATTTAATTTATTCAAGTTTATTTTGATTGAACAAATTTCTATTTCTTGCTCTTTACACCAATGCTGTAAGTCTATGCCTATAAAATTTATAGCTTCGTGTACAAAAATACTTACTCCCCCATTTTTTAACTTTTGTCTGCAAAACTTAGTTGCTAATTTATAATGTTCTAAAGATATCATATCAATTTTATTATCTCTGAGGTGGTGTTCAGTTAGGCATAAAATATGGGGGTACTCTGGGAACAATAAACTTGTGAATTCATTAATTTTGTTTTTTAAGCACCGTATGTCTTGATGATATATCTTAAATGAGCTACTAGTATTATTATTATAATATGAATTTGAGTTTTCATTCTTATTCTTAAAAGGTTTATCATTTAGTTTGGGAAAAGAATTTACCTCACAAAAGCACATACTGTCCAGCTTAGCACAGATGTTTACAGATTGACTATTCTGTTCATCATGTTTGTAACTTATATTAGAATTTACCATAAAAAATCACTATTTCTTGAAACAGGAAGTTTCTTTATCCTAGTTGATATTCTTTGTTCAGTAATTCCTTCATTCCGTTCACATTGGACCTTCATTAACATTTTATCTTCTGGTTTTTCTTCTATCTTTACAAATTCAGCTGTCCATTTCAACCTGACTGGAAGTTCCTCTTTATCTTCTAATAGTGCATAAATTTGATAAGCAATTTGTTTGGATAGTAATTCTTTGCCCCTTGTATTTAAATGTTGCCCATGTCGGGTATAGTATTCCCTCTGATAATCAACTTCGATAAGTACAGCATGATTAAAATGTCTCATTATTTTCATCAGTTTTCTATTAAATTTGTATATTTCATTATTTGCTGAAGCACCTTCTAAATCATGATGCTGTGGAACACTTAGTATTATCACATTAGTATTAGAATTTTTTTGAACAAACTTGAAGATCTTAGTCAATATCACACTCATATTATTTTGTTAACGTGATTAGCACCTCCATTAAACACTAGCACATCATTCTTTGTCAAACTCTGTAAGTTACTAATTGTAGTGTTCATTATTTCTTCAGCACCTGCACCTGGCTTAATTAAACTGAATATTTCAAAATCTGTACTTAAACGAGATTTCACTGTGAACACACTTCCTCTGAGATGACTGTCACCAACAAATATTACCTTATGCTTGGTCCTTCTCGTAGATTTCTCCTTATCCATTTCATTACTAGCCAAGTTATTTCTTCTTGATACTACAGCTTTATGCTTGGCCCTTCTCGTAGATTTCTGCTTATCCATTTTATTACTAGCCAAGTTGTTTCCTCCTGATACTACAATGTTATAATTCTTTTTTCTAGTTACCTTCCCATTAATTATGGTTGGAATATGGGAAATGAATCTGTCTTCATTAACACTCAATTTTTTTGTGGTCTGAGTACAGCTTTTTAGGTTATGATACGTGACTTTCTGCACAGTAGAATTTTAAATTTGCATGCTTCCTTCCATACCGAATTCTTTAGGGTTTATAGAATTACCTTTTAGCTTATATTCAGTGCTTGCTGCTCCATACTCTGCTTCCAAATTTCGACCTTCCTCTTCCCTATTCTCGTCGATATAATCTGCTAGTGCGGCATAGCTATTAGTTAATGTGAAAGATGATGTTATATCCTTCCCACTAAGTATTGATTTCTTCATTTTTAGATTTTTTGCTCTTGCAATCACCATTTCCCATTTGTTCTTCATTTCTTGTTCTAAATAAGACTTGTGCTGTCACATACTGCTTCAGAAACACTGGTGTTGCTTCCTATCTGGGAGGTCCTACACGTGAGGCTTATATCAGAAACTGGCTATCCTGATTCAAATTTGTGCTTTTACAAAGCCCCTTTGGAAAGTGCTGGAACATCACCCAAAGCAAGCCAAAACCAACTGATTATTTTTATATCACAAAGACATCCTGAGTGCATCATTTTCAAAACCACAGCATGGATGACATTTGGAAGTGCTGTGAATGAACTGAGATGATCAGACAAAGTTGAATCAAGACAAATACACAGCCTTAAAGACTTGATACAGTCTGCTTGTTACTTGTTAAACCCCCCCTATGATTTACTGATCTACCCAGCCTCTGCAGTGGCAATGTTGGCATCCCTTCTTTGCAGTGGTGGAGAATAGGAAATGGATTTTGTTGCCTTAAATGGTAAAATGATGGCTAAGAGAGGAAACTTATACCTTAGCATGGACTCTGAACCACTGCTATAACAAACTACACACCATATTCAGCACATTTTAACTCTGGGATAGGTGAAGGCATGTGGAGACACACAAACACCAGGATCTAAATGGTCTTCAATTCAAGAACTCTGATGGTAATTAGTATCATTCATTTAATCTTACCAATTCTCATTTTCTCAACCATGTCCTGGCTTACAAAGCTGCGAAGTCCACAAGCTATGCCCCACCTGATGGCTCCAGATTGTCCTGAAGGTCCTCCACCAGCCACAGTCGCCTCCACATCCACAGCATTGGTCATGTTTGTAAAGATTAGAGGAAATAACAACTGAAATGAGATAAAATTGCGAAACATAGACTGTGAGATCTGCTGACATATGACAGCAAGATTATAAAAAAAAATAAAAATAAAATGAGGTTAATTGGACCACAAGATTTGCTAACAAAAAAAACAGCATTCATGAGAGGAGCTTAATAGAGGAAATGTCTTCCAATATTCAGCTCAAAAAATACATAAAAAGGTAGATACAATTATTCCTGTCATCATTAAGCCATATAGGGGGACTAGAGGTATATCTCCACTTATTCTTAACCTCAGCACTATACAGAGGTAAGTGGTAAACTTCACGCCCTCCTGGCTTTACACCCAGGAAATAACCCCAGCATCCACTAAATTGGAGACTGGGTGGGTGCCAGAGCTGATCTGAATGGTTTTGGAGAAGAGAAAATCTCTTGCCCCTGCCAGCATTTGACCCCCAGACGGTATAGTCTAGGTAGTCGCTATACTGACTATGCTATCTTGGCTCAACCATAAAAAAGATACATAAACTTTGTTGAACATTATTTCAGTTCCAAAGTTACTGGGTGGCTACAGAGAAAGACAAACAAAAATAAGTGTGTCCATATATACATCATCCTCTAATAAGTGTTTTATGCGCACACACGTATTCACATACGTAGGGAATCCATCTGAAATCACACATCACTCTTCAATCATTCTGTTTCACATGATGGCAGGCAGCAGAGCAATTGCCACAATTTCAATTTGCCATGAAATGGGGGTCTACAGATTTTAGTTCAATATTTTGCAGTTAGTACATACTATGACTTTATTCACCATGTTTAAGGTGCCGGAAATAATTTCTTTCAGATCGAAGACACGCGTCACACATAACAAACATATCCATGAGTAATGACGTTCTGCTAGTGGAAGTGAAGACACTACATTCTGAATGCTTGCTTTCAGATCATCTGCAGTGACAGTATTATTACTGTACACTTCATCCTTTTAACATCCTCCTCAAACAAATATCAATTGCAGAAGTTCAGACCAGGCAAACAAGAAGTCCACAATCCCTTGCTTATTATTCTGCAACCAAAAACACTCTCCAAACAATGCACAGAATTGTCTGTGGTGTTAACCACTGCAGTCAAGAAATCAAAGAGCATAATATCAGGGAAGCAGGAGGGTAGGAGAATGGTCCACCACAACGAATCCATGTGCCAGGAAATGTTTCAAGAAACTTCTGTGCATTGTTACTCCGGGGCGGGGGGGGGGGGGGGGGGGGGGGGGGGGGGGGGGGGGGGGGCACACCATCCTGTTGGAAAATGGTTGAAATTTTTCCAGCTATGGGACCACATAGATCTAGATCATGTCAAGGTAGACACCCCATGTGATGGCCCTCTCATAAAAGAAAAATGGGCCTACCACCGTATCATGCATGAGCACACATTTCGCTTTGGACCATTACAAATGTGTTAACATGCCACACACAGGTTTTCAGTACCCCCCACTTGAACATTATGGTGGTTAACATGCCAAGACATGTGGAAAGTGGTAGCTTCATCAGAGAATAACACCCATTCTAGGTACTTGTCTTCGTGAATCACGCCCAGCAGGGAAAAGCAAATTCACAGCACAGTGTTTGATAAGAAAATTGCATAAACTTTTTGAGTTAAGAAATAATTTGCAAAGCATATTTCTAACTTTTTTTGGTTATCATGTAATAATCCTTTAAAATGAGCCATTATATCAGGACTAAGACTTGCAGGGTATGTGGCACGCAAAAAATGCATGCAAAATCAAGAGCTTTACGAGTAAATGGGGATGTTTAAGGCACTGGGTGTGCAGATGTGGACTGCATTCATCTAGCTCAGGATAGAGTCCTGTGAACAGGACAATAACTCTTGGATTTAAGAAATGTGGTAAATCTCATCACCAGCTGAGCCACCTTTGAACTTCTCAAGAAGGACTTTGCTCCATGAAATTAGACAGTTCATTACCATGTTCACAAGATCCTGGCAATGGATACTATCCTGTGCCACCTGAGTCCAGTTCATATCCCTTCTTTAACATAAATATTAAGGGAAAATAACACTTATCTGTAGAAGGCAATTAATTGTTATTTATTTAACAAACAAATGCCAGTTATTTAGTGAAAGATATAGTTTGCTCCTAGCAGTGTTGCTGTAAATGTAAAATTGTCTCTGTGCATGCCATGATGACATAGCAGAGCACTGAAATATAGCTCCATGCACTCTTAACCCTTGCACTAGGTGGAGGTCAGCAGTCAGCTTCGTGCCCCAGCTGCTTTGCCCTCAGTACCCACTGAGTAGAAGGATGGGTAGGCCCCTGAGCTGGTCTGGACATTTATGAGAATACAAATAGGCATGTTTAATAAACTAATATGACACCTATACAGTAATATACAATCACTCTGCAAAAATGTTCTCTTTTATTCTATTAGTCATACAGAAGCAGATGAAAGTATAATAAACTGGCAAGTGATATAAAATGCACATCAATCCAATCAACAACAAATGAGCATGACTTGTTTCATATCCAGCAGCCTGTGAGCTGACATTGGATTCACGAAATGTAAATGTAAAGGTACTAAAAATGTAATGTCAACCATTAAAAAAAAAAACATGCATACATACACACATACAGGTGCAGATGTGTGTGTGTATATTACATTTACACACATATACATACATACCTATGCAAAGTTACAATAAATAAAACAGAAACACACTGTTGGACCAAGTATCCTGCTACCTCATAGTATCTAATTAATATGAATCAAATGTAAGCTGCCAAAACAATATGCCACAAATTTTGAGAGGGCTGCTTATGAACTTAGTTAAGCTGTTTCTATATCTCTGCATTACAAACACAGCAGTCTACAGGTATTTTTCAAACAAATAGGCCAGGACATGAACAATACAATAATCTTGCCACCAGTGCTGACAAAAAAAATGGTGGCTGGTAAATAATTTTGCATGTGGTGTTTGGCACTGAACTTCTGGAGTTCTGACAATCTCACCTGGTTTTTTTTACGGTAAGTTACAAAATGTGGAACGACATCCAAAGAAGTCAATGCAAACAATTTTAAGTCATAACAATAAGTGTATTTTTAAATTTGGTTTACCCATCACCTTAGCAGACACGACAGTCATAGTAATGTGCCACAAACGCTCCTGGGCCTACCAAGACACCTCTTCATTCTTCAGGAGTAAAGTGAAAAATCTTAAATACCATAATCTTGTACTGAGGTTAAGAACATGTGGAGCTCTACCTTTATGCCCCCTATATAGTTTTCATGGTACATTACTTCTGCCCCCAGCAATGATGCCCTCATGATGTGTCTGAGCACAGATGTAACGATCTACCAACAGTCAGATATTCGTAATAAGAAGGCAGCAGTAATAAAGCACCTGACTTAGAAGTCACATGGTTAGAACTCCATTAGTCTTGGGGTGTATCTTCATCACAGTCCTATCCTGCCAGATTTATGTAGTCTTCCTTAGTCCCTCTATGCTATCTTTTGTATCACTCACCTCATTCCACATCCTTTCAAATTCATCACTGACAAATGTCTATACCAATTAAATCTGCATAACCTATGCAGCTGGAAAGGTATTATTAAACAAATCACACTCACTCTGGAGTCATAAGAATGCCAAATGCCCCTTCCTTCTTGGAACAAGCCTATAGTAATCAACAAACAGGAGGATGAGTTAATAATTCAGTTTACATAACTTAATAACATTGCAAGCAATGTAAGTGTACAGCTGTTGCATGTGTTTCTTAAAGTTATTTTACACATCCAGACCAATAAAAAACACTGTAATAACAGAACCCAAAGATTCAATGCTGCTGACACCTAAGCCTGCCACTAGACACAATCCTGATTTTGTTTTATCCACCTCAGTACCTCATAGCCTCTCCCTCAAACATACAGCGTAATGTTATTCCCCTACTCCTCAGACTGCCAAGCAAATGTTTCCTCATGTGTTTTGCCACTGAAATGTTGCATGCATTCCTTATGTTCCCCAGTCTAGCCTCCTTCATTTCAATATCCTGACAACACTATGCAATCTGTATAAATTACTTAGTTCATCATCACTAATGCTACCACTCACAATGCCTTCTTCCTCCATCTTTCTTAGGTCGCAGTATTTTTGTGGGCACTTTGTTTTCACACCTGTATGCATGTTCCTCATTTCACTCATTTAAAAGTGGCAAAATTATCATTTTACACACCCTCATCAGCAGCATTTTTGGACAGCAGACACAATGCCCTCTGGAAGGGCCCCTAAGTCAGCCCACATGCTGAGGAGAAACAAACCCTCTGTCCCTGCCCCAGATCAAACACTTACTCCCTGACAATCCAGCCTGTAGTCTAATCACTGTACTGAGCAGGTAAAACTCCACATATTCTTAGCCTTGGAACTGGATGGAAATGAATGTTCAGCTTCACACTCTACCCAGATTACTTTGAGGTGTAAAACATTCCAGTATTGGACAGGAGGCTTGATGACCCACCGTCACGTGCAACAACGTAGCAAATGGAAATATCCCTGTCTCCGTCAGGAACTGAGAACATTATGATGCCTACAGCCTGTAAGTTAACTGAGCTACCACGGCAGATGCAGTTGAGTACTAAAATGTACCATAAAAAGTGTAATGTTGGACAGTATGACAAAACACCACTCTTCACGTAATCCTTATCTTACAGTCTGAAACAATACCATGCAGCATTTTGTAACTTTCACACCCATATGGCCACATAAACTTGCTTCACCTTTCTGTACCACTCTGTGTTTAATTCCTTGATGTTTTATTTAACCCTTCCCACGTTGCCTTTATTTAAAGAAGCCTTCTGTGCCAGCAAATACACACCTGACTACAAAATGTTTCTGTACAAAATCAAAGAGTATGAGACTGTCAGAACACGCAGCAAGCATGAGACAAATCATAAACATGTACAAAGTTTTCATACAAAAAGCTAATGTGAAGGTACCTCTTGGAAGGCAGATGGCACAGATGGAAGAATTGCATTAAAGTGGATCTTTAGGAAATAGGATGGAAGAGTGTGTGCAGTGTGCTCTTGTGAATACTCTAACAAATCTTCAGATTCAATAAAAGGCAGGGACTTTATTGAGCAGCTAAGCAACTACCAGCAACTGAAAAAGGGCTCTGCTACAAGGCGTTGCTTACACAGTTTCTACAGTCATAAAGTCACAAACATCTGCAACTAGAGACTGGAAAAATCTATTCTGCTGTTCTAAGGTGTTAACTATACAGTTCATATTGTTCAAGCCAAAAATAGCTGCAATTAGAGAATGGGCAACATTTTTTCTGCTGTTCTCAGATACCAAAAAATAAGGATTAGAAGTGTCAATGCTTCCAGAGATGTCTAATGTGTAGCTCTTGTAGAAGTCAAAGAATATACCAACAAAAGACAAGGTGAGGGTCTGCGGTACTGCAATGGGGGTAACGTTTGATGTGCAGCTTGTACCGGTTCATTACCTAAAGTCCAGTATAATCACTACAAGACGGTTTGCTCTACATAATTTCTCTGCTTCATCTCTCTGCACATCTGAAGAAGTGTGCTTCACCATCTGCCTTACAAGAATATCATTTTTAAGTGCATACCACTTGCAGTGAAGGTATAGCATAGAAAGGGTTAAACTCAACAAACAGTGTCATTGTTATATCATTTAATATCAACAACCCTTACACACTGTATTTCTGTACATAAAATGAAACATCGGCTATTTAATTTTAGCGAACTAATGCATTTAAAAGTCCTAACAGTCGCTACTCTTAGTCTTCAGAAGATCATACAACTGCCTTAACAAATCTGCATTTGACTTCGCAGCTTCTCTGAGTTCCTGCACCTCTTCCCTTAACTTAGCTATCTCCTTTGAACCCTCCTCAATACCCAAGAACAGTGACTGGATATTTGACTGTTCATGTGCCTGGGGTACATGAAATGATGATCCACGAGATTTTGTGACCTTAAAAGATGCTGAACTGCTTGATCCTCGAGAGGACACAGTATGACCAAACCATTTTCTCTGCTTTGCTATTTCATAAGCTGCCTTCAAAACACTTTTTGGTAACCTCTTTTCTCGAGGATTGAGAGGTCTTACTTGTATCACAACCCTATATGCAGATGGTGACACTAGTGCTGCACACTGGAGGACTCTAATTACACACTCTGGCAAGAAACCACTGAATAGTGCAGACTCTATGTATGCGATCAATTCTGTCTGACGAACTAGTTTCAAGAGTCCTGCTGTCTTCTGGAGTCCCTGGATATCATGCACAGCAATTCCTACAAGTAAGTTCATCAATATAACAGTAACAAAGAGAAGAAAAACAGTAAAGACAACATGAGCACTGATTTCCAAGAGAAAAGGTGCCTTCTTGTCATCATCTTTTCCTAATAACATATCTTCAAAATCTAATTCACCAGTCATCATAACAAGTACTTTCATGAAGCCGACAAACGGATTTCCAAAGGCACCTGATGATGGGAAAATAACGCAGAAAGAGATTGTAAAGCCAATCAAGAGGCAAAGGTATGCTGCAAAAAGTTTTGCAAATTCTTTCTGCACACTGGTGTACATGGCCACATAAGCTCCTAACACAGGCAGCTGCCCGATCATAACCATGAGATTCAACCAACCGAAGAGTACAGCAAAAGCTCCTACATGATTCTGCCAGGTATACGTTCTCCCTGTATAAAAGCATGATATCATAAAAACACTGGCTACAACAAACCACTCAACAACATTTTCCAGCTGCATCAAATATTGTTTCAGAGACGAATATGCTGCAAAACCAACCAACTTACGCATGCACTCATACAAAGTTAAGAATACAAGGACAAACCACATGATTTCAGTCACTAAAGGATTACTTCTAAAAAACTCTGCAATCATAGAATCATCTTGGCATAACTCTGTCTCAGTCTCTGTGTGGGTGGTGATATTACCATCCTCTGCCTTACTGCTGTTGTAGCAGTTGTACGCCAGGGCTATCAGAACATACACAGAGAGACACAAGACAAAGATACCATACATAAAAATTCTGGCAATATAATATTTTCGCATCTTCTCCCACTTGAGGTATAGAAATGCTTCACACAGTGGATGTTCCAAAACATTTTTTTGACCTGCATCCACAAATGTTTTTAAAAAGCTAATTTCTCCCATGTCACAATTCTGCAGCAACAATCGAAAATCCAGTTGCATTTCTACTTCCCTGTTCGATGCTTCTGGATCACTTAACAATATTGCGGAGTCTAGTTTCTGGTATAACATGCATAATGATGCTGGAGTCTTGCGGACAATAATGCTAAGTGCTGAAATACCACCTTCTGTTTTTGCAATCACATCTGCACCATGGTATAACAATGTCTCTACACATCGAGACTGCTCATTCAGTGCAGCAATATGAAGTGGTGTGTAACCATATTTGTCCTTCTGATTCACTTCAGCTTTGCACATTAACAAGACCTCGGTAATTTCAAATGCCAATAATGACTTCCCAACCGCTGAATGAAGAGGTGACCGCATGTCATTATCCACAGCATTTGGATCACAAGCTCCAGTACTCAGTAACATTTCAACACACTCCAATGACTGAGCACGAGCTGCCAAGTGCAATGCTGTCTGGCCCTTGTAGTTTCTTGCATCTGCATTGGCACCTTTTGACAACAGCAATGAGACACATTCGCTGAAGCCCCCTTCTGCAGCAAGATGTAATGCTGTGTTTTTCTTGTCATGAGTAACCAAGTTTGGATCAACTCCATACTCGAGAAGAATCCTCAGTGGATGTATATTTCCCAGTTCAGCTGCTGAATGAAGTGGAGAGACTCCCTGAGGCTCAAGTGAGTTGATATTGGTACATTCTGCTAGCAGAAGAGTAACACATTCAACTGCATTAGCTTTCACCGCAGAATGTAAGGCAGTTCCATAAATGAAGTCATCATTGGTCTTTGTTCTGCCAGTAATTTCCAACTTAGCACCATTATTCAGTAGCACCTTCAGAACTTCAAAAGAATTACCAAATGCTGCACTATGGAGTGGAGTAAACCATTTGCGGGCAATATTAACATTAGCCCCATCCGAGATAAGAAACTTTGAACACTCAACACTACCACTGAAAGCACTAAGATGTAGTGCTGAATATCCTTCAGCAGGTTCAGTGAAGTTTATGTCAACTCCTATACGAAACAGAAGTTGAAGAAAATCCAGTCGTTTAAGAAATGCTACCCACAAGAACAAAACATTTCTTTCCATTCTGCTACACCTGTTTAAGAATGGTTCAGCATCTTCAACAGAGACCTTCCCACATTCTATATCTTCCATGAAATGAACAGCATTTCTATTAGAAGTAGATCTCATGAGGTCCAACAGGCCTTGCCTTAAACTGTCTCTGCAGATTTTTACAGTGATAGCTTCAATTCCAGTGTCCTCAAAACTATCAATCAGTACCATATCATCTGCTGGAGGAGATTCCCCCCACTTCATAAAGTGGCATTCATCTTCTTGCACACTCAAATCTTGCCTGTAACTCCTCCATGTACCCAAAAGTTTGGGTGAAAGTGTTTTGCATTTTGGCAGAGTTGTGAGAGGCACCCTTTCAACATTCATACTGATGGCTCGATCCAGTGTTACTTTTTTCTTTTCCATTGGCCCTTTATGCTCATTTCTTTCAGGATCCTCCATGGTAAACCTGGGGATGATTTCACTGAAGTGCAGTGCTGGCCTGAAAACAGAAACAAACAACTGTCACTGCCTATTACCGTATCAATACGTAAACACACACTTCATACATCAGTAATTTGATAATGTGACAATGAAGTCATCATGAACTATGGCGAGGAATCATATAAAAAAGCAAGAAATTACCACATTTAAGCAAAAGGTGTTACAGAGGTTTTTTCCTATCTTGGAAACTTTTTTCTACTTATGTTGAATGAATCGAGAAAAACTACTATCTAAATGCTTATTTTTCATTAGATATTTTGAAATGCCAAATTCAAAATGTTTAAAAGTCAGCACATGCACATTTTACCTTGTTCATTTTCAAACGATGTGTTACATTAATGATGCTGTCAATTACTAAGATTATATAGCATCGATAGCAAATGAATGACATATGAGTATGAAGCATTAGTGGAATGATACTGACAGGGGTATAAAGAAGTAGCTGCAGAAAAATGAAATCCCACATGGATTGGCCTAGGATCGAACCTAGGTCTCCATGGTGACTGGCCAGCGAATAACCGACATTTTACATGATGTTTGTTCACACAATTCTCCTGTCCAAAAATGGAGCCATGGCACGTTATTTTTCATGAATGGGACAAAGAAAAAGTTTGCTTACAAACCGTTGATCTGTCTCCGGTAAGTGCCTGATATAAGCATAAAATTATCGCCTGGAACTTGGCATAACAATAATATATCAGCACACCATGCACACAAAAATGGAACACTATGCGACAAGGCGTGTACCCATGACACTGCTCACAATACACAGTATGTGACTACGTGTTTAACGCTGCTTCCGCAACTCCTGACTGGACGCAAATTCAAAACCGGTTTCATATTAGGAACGACGTGGTAGCTTCACATATCCCGCCTCTCATCCGTGACTAACTCCTTCCTCCTGCTTCTCGCAGGAAACAATATCTTGATTGCTCATAAACTGCAAATAACACAAGGTCGGCGCAGATGATGCCTATAACACAACACCTGAGCTTTCAGAGAAAACACCCCCCAACTGCCTGCACTGACAGGAAGTTACTGTCCCATCGTGCACCGCCTTCTTTATATATATATATATATATATATATATATATATAAAACCGTATACAACTAAGTATTGCTTACACCGTGCATGTTTAACAAACAATGTCACAAATTCACCAACACATGCACCTTTTACTATTAAAAATTAATAGTTGTTAAAATGCCCTACAAATGTTTCGGTCGGTTAACCGGCCATCATCAGGGCGATTAAAGTTACTTAATATAAACACATCCAGGGTGTGGATTAAAAACGTTCGGTGAAGGTATATAAAAACTGCATAGTAAAATATTAGGTTCTAAAATTCACTCCGTATTAATGTTCACTTTCACTTTCACTGGTGTTGCACGACGTGTTGTAAGTCACTTGTTATGCACAATATGTTGTAGGCTTATCGTTAGTTTTTCGTATATCAGGTTGCGTACACGATATAGATCACCAGAAGTATGTCCTACTATCCTGTTTTGTTGGTCGTAATAATTATTTTTCAGGCGGCATTCAGCTGTATGTTATATTGACCTTCGGTATGTCGTCTCATATCTACCGGAAGATGAGTATAATTAGTATAATTTACTCTAATTGGATATACCTAATTATACTCATCTTCCGGTAGATATGAGACGACATACCGAGGGTCAATATAACATACAGCTGAATGCCGCCTGAAAAAGAATTATTACGACCAACAAAACAGGATAGTAGGACATACTTCTGGTGATCTATATCGTGTAAGCAACCTGATATACGAAAAACTAACGATAAGCCTACAACATATTGTGCATAACAAGTGACTTACAACACGTCGTGCAACACCAGTGAAAGTGAAAGTTAACATTAATACGGAGTGAATTTTAGAACCTAATATTTTACTATGCAGTTTTTATATACCTTCACCGAACGTTTTTAATCCACACCCCTGGATGTGTTTATATTAAGTAACTTTAATCGCCCCTGATGATGGCCGGTTAACCGACCGAAACATATGTAGGGCATTTTAACAACTATTAATTTTTAATAGTAAAAGGTGCATGTGTTGGTGAATTTGTGACATCGTATACAACTAACTACTGAATAATGCGGAGACAATTGCGTGCCTGTAAGTTTCATCGCCATACCAAATCACCAGAATTTAGAATAAATTCGGCATTGGGGCCCACACCTACAGCTGACCTACGACTTTCACTGGTCCGTTTCGATTGTATTAGGGCTCACAATCCCGGTCAAAATCGTAATACCGGTATTTCAGTATTTTTAATTTATGAAAAACAAACTTCCTTCTCAATAAATTTTGATGAGAATTAGCTGCAATGATGTTAGGAAAAACCAAATAATTACTTGAATTCATGTTTTAAATCAAACTTTTATTACAGTAATAAATATTCTAAAATTTATTAAAAAGACAGTCTGCGCATCACGTGGCTACAGTGCGCTACAATTCCAGGAAAGGTAGTCGGTTGGTTGTTGCGTCATATCTTGGTTATAACGTATGTCATGAATCGACTTCACACGTTGTTGTTACAAAACCACCTCGCTAACAGAAAAATATTTTCAGATTTTTATAATTTCTTAAATTGTTCATTAACATGCAATATTTACTTTTTCTTTTGTGTGCAACAGTGTCCAGTAAACCAGATGTGAGTTTCATAACGTTTTCATGTTTCCGGTACATTTGTATTGTGTATAATCCCTCAGTTGCAAATTCAGAAATATTAACGATTTATTGTTGTCGATTTTATAACCGTTATGAGAATAAATCATAAACAATTATTTTTTAAATTAGTACCGAAAAACCAGTATTTTTAATCAACACCGGTACTTGAACACTGGAAAAAAATGACCGGGATCCCGGTACTGTAAGCCCTAGATCGTATATACGCACTTTACAAGGCGATGTGAAAGCGTTCATTGCATACAAATTGCTGAAGCGTCGGGGCTGTTGCTTGGTTGGCCTCAGTGCCGGTCTTAACGCTTCAGAGAACGACTTTGTGCCCCTGCCGGGAATCGAAATGATACCAAATACACACACGGACAGGATCTGTAATTATTTCGTCCTCTTCATTAATGGAATAGGCCCTGTGGTATTTTCCAATTCAGAAACAAAACTGGGAGTTCCAACACTGCTGATGCCAAAGCCCGCTACCATCTTCCAACCTCAAAACCCATTTCCATAAAGAAAATAAGAGCAAAAATAATTCTTGACTCTACGCAGACTCATAGCGCCATACTATCAACAGAATATAAAATGGGGTGATCTTCCAGCTTGGCGATTAGGCGTGGGGTTATCCCTTACTGTAAAAAGGGTGCATATTATGAAGCGTCACGAAAGAGAAAAAGACAAAATACGTACAGGCTTTATCAGAACGTTATTCAACCAAACAGAAAGGAATTGTGCCGGGAGGCGTAAAATGCCTCCCGCCTTCGATTATTTCAGCACACACCGTTTAACCTAATTCGCTAGCACAGAGATTCCTGTGTGCTAGCGAATTACCAGTAGTCCAGTACGGCCTAGCCACCCGCCAGCCAATTTTGTATTAACTGCTAAAATACCAGCATCTTTAACAGCTAACTTTCAATCAAAATCTGTGCAGCCCGCACACATATGCATTTATGACATTGTGGCTAAATACTGAAGAAATGTGGACGCCCCTGTAATAAAGGATGGAAAAAGTTACAACACGAAGATCTTCATACTGTGTACTGAGCAAATACAGGGCCATGAACGTGCATGGGGGAGATAAACGTTATAAAGTTGACCCTGTGCCTCAGCGCCAAGCAATGGGTGAAGGAAAAACTCTGGATGGGCCTCAGTGTCAATTTGGACATGGCGGTTACCCCTGCCCAGAATCGAACTGCACTCAGAAATATAGCCAATCCGACAAGTGAAACACTATTTTAACAGAAAGTCTCAAGAGACGTAGCCCAGGTGAAGACGTGAGGATAATATTAAAATGCATATTAGAGGAAAGGGGTGTGTACGTAAGGGTATGAGCTGGACTAAACTGGCTCAAAACAGAACCCAATAATGGTGGTTATTTGTCAACACGGTAATATCATTTCGGGTTCCATACAAGGGGGAAATTTATTGACCAGTTCAGCAACATATGGCGACATTCCATTCACCAACGAGTGGAGGTGTTAGTATCTCGTATTCTAATAAGCACATTTGTCTAACTTTTTGTGATGCGAAAAACATCACAGCGCTACTCTGCGTTCTCTCTCTCTCTCCCTCTCCTGGCTAACGGCCCTCAGTTCACTGACCTGAACATTTCCTTTGCCTCATTTCGTTACCTTGTACTGGTTTTACAAACAAACACAGATATGAGAATGTTCATAGCACGTCATTAACTACACGCGTAACACAAGGGCTTGACATGATCTGGTCCCTGAGCAGTGCCGACGAGTGGGAGGTGAAGCCAACACATATTACCGGGGTCCGAGGCCCGACTGTGTTGCATATGTTTTTGTCTTTCTCGGTAGTATCATTATTCGCCGACTTACTAATTAACCCTTTCAAACCAAGCCCAAGTCACTCTGCAACTGAAAGTCAGTCTTTCTCATTTTGTGTGAAGATATTTAGACGGTCACCCTTGTTGGGGGACACGAACCCGCTATCGGCGGACCTGTCCCTGAGTAGTGAACTGATGGGCTTCAACACAACAGCACAAAAGTATCACACGTGACGTACCGGAGGAGAAGTGACCGGTGACTGAACTTAAATCTTCCGATTTTTACAGACGCTGCGTTGACGAGTATGGTCATTAAGTGAATGGTGAATTAAATAATGACGGAAGCTATCGTCGTCCATTACAAGAGTGCACAAACGCCGGATGCCAGGTCGCCGTGGTAACTAAGTTGTGAAAAGTGGCGCCTAGAATTCTGAGGCTGCTCCTACATTTTGTTGAATCTGTCAGCCTTTGTCTCTTATCAAAAAGAAAAAAGCATGCCAGCGTTTACCTGGACAGTCGTAGAAAACAGCGAAACACAGCCCGGTCACGATAGCCGACTGCAGGGATAAGAATTGATTCCCAGACCTTCCGAATGCGAAGCGTCACTCAACAGCGATGTTCGGTAATATTATTACTTCGAATGAATCAGCGAAGTAAAGGATTGTGGAATGTAAGGCCAGTTTGAGACTTGTGGTAGCGAAATTTTAAATTATTACCGTAAAATTGACGTTTTCTGAGCCCGGCCCTGCACACAGGTCAGGAGGTAAACGGAAATACTAATCGTGGACCCTTGGATCTCCAAATGCTGCATCTATATTCAATCTCTGTGTTTCAAATACCGGTACTTCCTCTGTGCTTGCAAACTTCATAACAACCTTATACGGAACCGGAAGGCTCATCACCGTGTTCACAAAAGCCTGCCATTGGGCCGCCTCCTGAAGCAGATAAATCCGACCGAAAGCATCACACTACTTTTACGATCCACTTTTAACATTATCCTCCAGTTCATGATTAAGTCTCTCAAACGGTCCCATAAATCTGCCCAATGCATGCTACATGTTCGAGGTATCTCATCCTCCTTGATCCGTTCAACTTAATATTATGTGAAGAACGAGTGGCGAAGGATAGTTGCCAGTTGTACTGCTCAACAGCAACACCGCAGGAACAACTACAGTGCTGGTAGCTTTGAGTGCCCTGAGTGCGGCCGTGTAATTTAATCAAGAATAAGACTTTTTAGCCAAAGACGCACCCACTTATAGTTCATAAGGATATGAACTTAATACTCGGTAATCGAGTTAATGGCTATATATATATATATATATATATATATATATATATGTGAAGAGTACAAATAAAGACAGTCAACCCTCGACTATTTCATTTTCCATGTATCTAAATATTCTCCTCAGCATCCCTAACGCGTTCCTTCCTCACGGCCACATATCGAGTTTCAGATCCACAACAACAAAAGCTTTGCAAATAAAAATGCAATATTAACATAATTTTGGTGGGGTAAAGTACAATTCACTTTCGTGTATTTCGACGTTGCAATCCTCACCAAATATTATTCGGGTAATCAAATCAAGAAGGATCAGGGGCATATGGCATGTATGGAGAACAGAAATACATACAGGGTTTTTAACAGGAAACCCCGATGTTAAGCGATCACTTGGAAGACCCTAGCCTATAATACAGAAGATTCCGGTTAAT
This sequence comes from Reticulitermes speratus, assembly GCA_021186555.1. Classification (NCBI taxonomy): domain Eukaryota; kingdom Metazoa; phylum Arthropoda; class Insecta; order Blattodea; family Rhinotermitidae; genus Reticulitermes; species Reticulitermes speratus. Next base: position 11,612,782 of record JAJKFL010000009.1, read on the forward strand.
TGGGCCATCGGTTAATCGGGGCAGCCATTTATATGGGACAAATCTTAAAGAACAAAACCTAATCGAGAAAATTGCCAGGTTTTTTTTCGCTTATATGGGACAGCATGCCGCTTAATTGGGATAAGAGAATCCGAGGTAGGCAGGAAGCCTGGTTTTGGTACTCTCCCTCTTCTTTCTATTTTCCCTCTGAATCTTCCCAAACTTCTAGTTGACGTTTGTAAACGACTCATCAGCTCATCAGGAAGCTTGGTTTTGCGTATTCTGCCTGATCTTTCTCCTACGGCTTTGTTCCCCCCAGCTCTTCTAGGTGACACATGTGAATGACTCATCACTCGTCTCACAGACTCGGGTCCTACAGCGAACATTTCCAACTAGCGTCAGTTGCTTGCACTTCTGTCATCTTTCATGGTGAGCCAGCGCCGAATCATGAAGTGTAGAGATTTTTCAGTGCTCTGATTTTTGATAATTTTGTTTTTAATTTTAATTTCATACAATTTGGGACCCTTACCAAGATGCCACGTAAAGATTTGTCACTAGCCGAAAAAATTGCCTTACTGGGCCAAATCAAAGGCCATTCGCCCAGTACCAGTCATCGTCGTCTGGCAGAGATAACTGGAGTATTCATTAGAATAAATGATTTGTTGCTCGGTGAAATGTAAGTTTGTCTTTTTATATATTTTTAACTATTCACATGAAACTTCGCATAATTGGGGCAGCCGCTTAATTGGGCCAAAGTGTTCTGGTCCCGATGTGTCCCAATTAACCGGAATCTACTGTATTAGCAGGTGGATATTAAAGAAATAGGGGAGGGCGTAGACTGGATTCATGTGGATCAGGATGGGGGGGGGGGAGGCTCTTGTGCACACGTTAATGTACCTTCGGGTTCCATAAAATGCGGGCAATTACGCGACTACCTGAGGAACTAGTAACTTTTCAAGAAGGAAAATAACAACTGATAATGTATCGTCATACCTTTAATAACTTCGGAAATATCAACTTGGCTGTCATAAGGAAGTTTTTACGTAAAAATTGAACTATGCTTACGTATTTCCTCAAGGTCAGTGGGTGACATCACTTCCCTACCTACGCCTGCCCTCAACAACGTCCAGCATGTGGTCACAGTGACGATGCTTATCGTATTTGAAGCTTATAACTTACATGGTACAGTTCGGGACTCAACTTTGCAACTCTCCAAATAATTTTGGCTACTCCATGCTTTAGAATCTGGCATGTACAACTAAGATATATTCAAGGGCAAAATAAGTTCCTTATCTTGACGCGGGCCACACTCAATGTGCCAAGATTTTCCATGGGACGTCACTGTCTCAAAGCCAAGCTCCAAAGGTCCTGTTAACGGTTCGTAGCATGTCATGTAAGCAGCCAAGCTGAACGTTGTTTATTCTTAGCTAGATTCATTACAGAAAATGTTTGTTCACAATGTTGGTGCTCCCGAAAAGAGTGATACGCCGGGCAGCTAAATCGCGTAAGCTGGGAAATTCAGACTTATTAACGCTTCGGACAAATGCCCATAAAATATGATTCCTTGTGTTCATTTTTGTACAAGGTGAAAGTGGACTTAAATCAAGATGCTGAAATTTAAAAACGAGGGGGGGGGGGGGGGGGGTGTAACTGCCACCATTTTTAGAGGCACGGGAAAGATACAAATGCTATCTTGACAAATTTCAAGACTGACCGCTAGATGGAGTAATACACAGTGACCACGGGCCGTAAGGCGTGCAGGCCTGGTCTCCGGTAACACTTCTTTCTATTTTACTGCAGGCAATATACTGTACACGTCACTACCAGCAGTAGTAATAACACTGCATGTTTGTCAACACTTAGTAAAACAAGACCGCATTGTACGTATAACGTAACACTGAGGCGCGTTCGTGTAACCATTGTTGCCGTATAAAAGCAATAAGTATTACATATTGTGAGTGTGTCTGTAGCCTTAGTTATCCAGCATGCAAAGCGCATGCGCCCTATTGTCATCTGTGGCCTGTCCGGCTCTACCGCATTTTTCCAAATTATCTCATAAAGGCACGATTTTCGCAAAAACGTTATTGAGCATAAAATGTGTATTTTGATTTTCTCTACAACAATTGTCTGAAACATTTCTCATTGTAAGAAGAATTCAGCGAGATACTATAAATGTGAATCGGTCTTCTTGTACAGTTATTCTTGTCGGATTTTAAAGAAACATGAATTTTCTCAACAAAGTTTCGAAAAATACTCAAATATCAAATTTCATTAAAATCCGTCCAGTGGGAGCCAGGTGTTCCATGCGGACAGACAGACATGACGAAGCCAACAGTCGTTTTCGCAATTTTGCGAACGCGCCTAAAACACTGTACACAACAGGATACTATGACCTCATGTATTTACTATTTCCGACATATTTCGGTCATTAAACGGCCATCTTCAGGGAAACCCATTAGAACCTGACAAGAAAATTGCTAGACGTTTGACATTTATATACATATGTTAAACTGCGATAACGTTTGAGGTTCCCATTCTTGAAGTTAAGCAGTAATATATTGACGATAGTTTTAATCATATTAAAAATGTCTTTTTAAATAACACTTTCCGTTTAAGTCGTTAAAATTATCAGGCTAATCGAAATCTAAACCCCTTACATGCGTTGCTTCCCACAGACATGACTTCATAATCTAGTATCTTCCAACACAATAAACGTAACGGAAACGCAAGATGTAAATTTATTGGCGACAACATGCACAGCTCATTGTGTACAGACAGATAACATGATCCACACAGAAAACTTATTTATTCCCAACATTTCTACTTATATCTCACGTCCCTCTAATGCTAAAAACTGGAACTACAACATCTTAGATCATGTACAAGATTTTAAAAGTACTCGTTAATATATTTGGTAATTTAAAAAATGCAATGGCTTTCGACGAATTATGTCAGCAATTTTCATACTCCTATGGTATTTTCATTTTCTTTAAAAACACAGTAAGTAACTCAGTCGTGCACAGTCCCTTTTAGAAGCTGACAGTTGCTAGGTGGTCCTGAAATATAACGCGTTTCAATCAATCCACTCTCGCTGCATTTCATCTTGGGGCTAGTTTTATTCATATCGGTTACTGAAAACGTCCTTACACGTTTGGATTATATCTGTATTACAAAATATCTTGAGTCTGACGTAAAACCAAAGTAGTCTGTGTGTTGTAGTAACTTAAATAAGCTGCTATCTCGTTATTTATTCAGGCGTTGTGCGAAATATTATGAAGCCTAGGGGCCTGGATGATTATTTGCCTAAAGTCCATGTCAACATCCCAGACTGTACAGTACAGACTGTTACGCAGCATGATATCAAATAAGGAACTGCGACGAATGTGCGGGCGGTCGTTGCCTAAACGAGGTGTTATCCTGAAATTTACCGAGAGAAACAAGGAAAGCAGCGAAAAACCAGGCAACACAATCACTATCTAGACCAGAATCCGAACTCTTCACTTTCAGAATACAAGTCAAGGGCGTTGTTAACTCCACCTAATGGTGTTAATGCAAAAAAATAAATAAGATGGACAATACACGTAACACGCACGGGAGAAATGAACGTCCATACAGAACTTTGATTGGAAAACCTTAATGTAAGGGACCAACTGGGAGAGATGTCCATGGGAGTAGGCCAATAATAATAAAATTAACCTCAATTTCGTTTGGTCGTCCAAGGATTCAGGCTTCGACACCGATCGTAGTCACTAATACCGATAAAAAAAACATCTAAGACTACTCCCCCCCTCCCCCGCGAAAGTATCACTACTTTGGCGTAGTTGTGGGGCTTGCATGGTCAAATAATCGTGACAGATATGCCGACAGTACAGTCACCACTGGTAAGGCCTCGCATGCCGGACAGGTCAAAGACGATGACCCAGACGAAAAGGGATACCCTGGTCCTCCAGGTTGGGGGTTGGGAGTGGGGTTGTCAAACTCTATAAAATTTTTAACTGCCAGAGGCTTCTAACAATTGAAGCCGGGCGTTTGCAATAGCAGAATAGGCGAAGGTTCATGATGGACAACAGCAGCAGCAGCAGCAGAGGAAGAATAAGAATACTGTCTTCTGGGATGCGACGCCGTGTAGTCTGGCAGAAATGTGCCGCCGCCTTAGGGTAATGTGCTGCCTCCATTATGATGGCTCAAGATGGAAGAACGAATTCCCGAAACATACAGACCTACTACGTACAATTGCAACAGACGAACCGCCAGCAAAACTGCGGTGTCAAGCCGATAATAAGTACCAAGCGACAAGCGGAGAGTTCCACTCAGTGCAACACTACTTAGCATTCACTTATCCATGGCTATGAAGTCACGAGTCAGCTAAGCTCCAGAAACTGACGCAGACATTCCCCGACTTACGCAATTCAAAGTTATGCAATTTTTAAAAAGGTACTTTTCCTCACGGGAACGCAAGCGCAATGAGACGACGGTGGATGAAGAATACTGCTGCCCGGTAACAGGGGCGGCTGTCATGCTGCGGCCGATTTGGTTCCACTGTGTGGAGTTTGGATTTAAACTGGACTCTTGTACATGTACGTACAGTTGACCATGTGTATACTCAATCCCGCCTTGCGCAACACTCGACTCGCGCTGGCTCTCCTGCGTGTACAGTAAAGACAATCAAGAAAGCTATAACAGTGTTTCTTAACCGTTTTCATCTCCCCCACCCCCCCATTTTCTACAATACCGCACTCTCGCTTTCCGTCAAAAGCTTTTCTTCACATTTTTTGGCGCGTTCGCAAAATTGCGAAAAGCTACTATCAGCTTCGTCATGTCTGTCTGTCCATCCGTCCGTCCGCACGCAACAACTCGACTCTCAGTGGACGGATTTTTCATGAAGTTTGATATCAGTATTTTTCGAAAATCTGTCGAGAAAATTCAAGTTTCATTAAACTCTGATAGAATAACGGGTACTTTACATGAAGACCTACGTACATTCACAACAATATGTCGCTGAATTCTTCTTAGAATGAGAAATGTTTTAGACAAAATGTGTAGAGAAAATCAAAACATGCATTTTATGTCCAATAATTTTTTCCGAAAATGATGCCGTTTATGACATAATGTGGGAAAATATGGTACAGCCAGACAGGCTGCAGATGACATAATATGGCGCAAGCGCTTTGCATGCTGGATAACTAAGGCTACAGACACACACTCAGAATATGTAATACTTATTGCTTTCCACGGCAAAAATGGTTACGCGAACACGCCTCAATGTTGCGTTATATGTCCATTGCCTGTCTTGTTATAAACATATTTCCTTCACATTCTATTCATAAAAACGCAGCTTCAGCAGTAATCCACTCCAAACTCTCACACTCTATTTCCTTACGTTACATTTTAATATACCGTATAGTGACGGCGCGGACTGGGCAGCCGCGGCATCGTGGTGCTATTCCAGACACAGGCAAAGCATTCAGGCCGGCACTGAAGCCCACACAGCCTCCTATTCAATGGGCACCGGGGAGTAAAGTAGCCGGGGCGTAGAACTGATCACTCACCTCCACCCAGTGTCGAGGTTAAGAATTCGGGGAGCTGCACCTCGATGGCGTGGTGCTTAGTTAAGTACGGAGTGATTATACCAACAGGGACATTAATAATGGGTGCATACAAAAGGCGCAGTTGCGAAGGACCAGCCATTCACGGATGGATATCGTTCACTAAGCGGCCAGATGCCGGCTTCTCATTGCGAAAACTTTGGTTCGATGTGAGGTTTACGAAAGACGAAATTCCCTGGACCAGGTTTGTCTCCGAGTTCCTTCAGTTTTCCCCTACTACTTGACCGTTCGATATACCATTGCTCCCCGTGCGACAGCCCTGACCACACAGCACATTATCACATGCTCAGTCTGTAAGTCAGGGGCTTTGTCTGTCTTACAGGTACATGTGTTGTCACACAGTACGAAGTTCTCACCTTACGCTGGGGCCATCTGAAATGTGTTACACTTACTCGGGGTAATCTTATCGCGGCTTTTGTGGAAGCAGTAATGACAGTTCTGAGTTCCGTAACGGAACTTCCGCGACACAAAATGTACACTGACTAACAAGGTTTTTGTGGTTTCCGTCACTCCTTTCAGCAAACTAAGACTGTGCTTCAGATTTGCCCACGGCTCCCACCTTCCACATCCTACCCAATTCATCACTCACTAATCACCCTACCATTCGACGCTATAGCACCTGAGCCACTGCCAGCAACGCCATCAAAATAAACAGGCAACAAACTGAATAAACTAGTAACTGCTCCAAGGAGGGCTCTGTACCATGGTGTCGAAGTCTGCAACTGCGCTCGGTGACTGAACTGTCTCGTTCGATGACAGTAATAGTGAATGTTTTGCAATGTTATATGGGTCAGGCAAACTAGCTCCAAGGGACTCGCTAAACACATGCTGTAAGAAAATGAAAGTAGCCTATTGTCAGATGCCACGTTACAACAGCAGCTTCGGCACAGTTGGTCTGCTAGAGTAGTTACGCGGAGTTCATGTGTAGAAGTCATTTTCGAAGAATGACAAAAGAAAGTGAAAGTACTTTTTCTCTCTAATGCGCCTCCGATAACCGAAACAGCATTTGCATTGTGTAAGGGTACCCAGGCGTCGCCCGTTTGTCCTTTTAGTAATAGTTCTGTGATGAAGATGAACATGGGGCGTTGGTGGAATGACACTGACGGGGAAAACCGAAGGACTCGAAGAAGACGTCATCCCACTGCCACTCTGCCCACCATATACTCGTATATCACATAGAGTGGGCCGTGATCAAACGCGAGCCTCCGCGGTGAAGATCGGCGATTAACCGCCTGAGCCATGGCACGACCCTTGAACACTGAAATGGAGCTACGCGTTATATACATATCCAGATCGTATCTCGCAGAGAACACACTGTGTTTCTATTACAAAGGCCGATCAGTGAAATGCAATAGGGAAATAAATGCTGCTTATTGTGTGAATCATAAGGAACACATAAACACACTTTGTTTTATTATTATTATTTTATTAATATATTCGCATACTCACGAAAAGCGCCTGTTACCTTTGTCACGTCTGTCCGTTTGTCGGCCTGTCCACATGTATCAGCTCGGCCACCACTGGACGCATTTTCGATAAATCTGATACTGGAGACTTTCATTAAAATCTGTCAGGAAATTCGAAATTTGATTACAATCGGACATCGAGACCTAAGTACGTTTTATTGTTGCCGGCGACATTAAATCGCCGTAAAAGCGCTCTAATCGTGCGAAATGGTACCAGCTTTAAACGATCCAAAACCGTGCATTGAACAGTTAGATATGGTGACTAAAACCAACAAATCAACACAAGTTTATGAAAATATATTATAAACGGAATAATAGCTATTTTCGTTTTTACTTTTTGCATGTTTCGGCAACTTATATGGCCATCCTCAGGGATAAGCGTTACGAAGAACAACTTCATTGAGACGTTACCGAAGTTTGTGAACTAATGCACATGTAAAATATTAAATATTAAAATTACATGGCATAAATACGTATTACAGTTTAAAATACTGATAAACATGTTGTGACTGAACTTTACGTTATATTGACCGTGCATTCTATAGCAATTGGAAGTTATTTATTTATCATACCAACTCATGCACAATTTTACAATATTATTACTTCACCCCTATACTATTTCGGCATTCAGAATGCCATCCTCAGGGGGTCACAGTATTAAAAGCATAGACTATACATCGATTGTATAAAATGTTACATCCATATGAGTAAAATGTTGAACATTAAAATATTAGTCTATTGTTTTTGAGTCCTGATTGAGCTCATACACTATATGTATATTAAAATATCACTAAAATGTTAAAATTGTTACAAACTTCAAAAATGTGTAACAATTTTAACATTTTAGTGATATTTTAATATACATATAGTGTATGAGCTCAATCAGGGCTCAAAAACAATAGACTAATATTTTAATGTTCAACATTTTACTCATATGGATGTAACATTTTATACAATCGATGTATAGTCTATGCTTTTAACACTGTGACCCCCTGAGGATGGCTATTAACAAGCCGAAATACGTATAGGGGGAAGTAATAATATTGTAAAATTGTGCATGAGTTGGTATGATAAATAAATAACTCCCATGTTGTGACTGATTCTGGTATGTAACAAATAATGTATGTAGATAGTATGTATGTCACCATCCTGTAAGTTAAGAAAGAAGTGTGTGCAGGAGGTTACTGGTAATACATTGATAGATAAAATTATATAGTGTATTACAGAGATGAGGGGGCACGCGGTGGAGCAGTTGGTTGAGGCACTACGCTACAAACCGGAACGTCGCGGGTTCGATTCCCGATGGTGTCATTGGAATTTTTCCTTGACATAATCGTTTCGGTCGCACTATGGCCCTGGGGTCGACTCAGCCTCTAACAGAAATGAGTACCAGGAATATTTCCTGGGGGGTAAAGGCGGCCGGTGCGTAGGGCTGACAACCTTACCACCTTCATGTGCCGATTGTCTAGAAATCTGGGAGCCTCAACCTCCTGGAACCCTAAGGGTCTGTCCAGGCCTGTAATGGGATTGCTTTACCTTTGCTTTTATTACAGAGATGAAACGGTTGCCAGTGAGATAAGTACCAAGCAGAGGATTGTTGATGTTACTGTATCGGCCAATCACACTGGACTGAATTCAAAGAACATACGGGAGACAGGTGGATGGGGATCACGCGCATGCGTCAGTGAGATGTATATCGTAAATGAGATCGAAGAGCCGGTTAGTATCTGAGACTCTTCCGTAATGATGGTATTACGTCGCTGGAAATGTTGAATTTAGACGTTATCTAACGAAGTCATTCGCCAACATTTGTGGGCTGGGAGTAGTAAAGACACAGTGACGTCCATGGGTCCATGTGGAGTGCATATGCAGATTGGTGGTTATTGGACGTGATATATCGGATACGCTCTTTATATCTTTGTTACAAACGACGGCCAGTTTTACCTACATAAGAGAGGTCGCAGGTATGGCATTGTAATTGGTAGATTCCATTGCGCGAGTAGGTGTTAGTGTTGTGTGTTCGGATTTTGAGCATGTCATGAATCGTATTATTTGTACGAAATCCAATTTGGATATTGTTTTTTTACATGTTTCGGCCACTCATGTGGCTATCCTCAGGGAGAAGCATTACGAAGAATAAATACATTGAGATGTATTATTATTACGTATTAATATTAATATCACGTATTAGTATTATTACGTTTATAATTTTAATAAACTCGTGTGCATTTGTTGGTTTTAGTCACCATACCTAATGGTATGAGCTGTTAGGATAGCCAATAACGTATAAACATTACGCGAACGCGCCACAATGTTACTGTATACGTACAATGCCTAACTTCTTAATGTTACACCTGGTGGTACGTATACTAACCACAGCGCTTTAAAAGATTTAGTATTCCTGCGTCAAGTACACTGAGGCGTGCCCCCTTAAGTTCGCCTTAATCTAGGCCTCGACATTAGACTGAAGTGGTAAGTTTCTAGTCCCGTTTTACTCCAAGGGAAAGAAACTCAAGTGCCCATTCGATAGGAGTATGGGTGGGTCCTCACACTAATACGGATGTACTGGACAAAATATACACATCTGCTCCTGACGAACACTGGACCCTCGCTGGTCAGGCCGACAGAATTAATATACTGAGCTCTGCTCAAATATAAATATCCAAGATGAGGCTATTTAAAGCAGCAGACATAATAAATGAAAATGAAACAGGAAGGTTGTGTGTTGAGAAGTTTATGAACTCTTCGTGCTCAGTGCTGCAATGTGCAAGGGGGCGGAAAACTTAATATTTTAAATAAAACAATTGCAACAAGTTTTACATTATTGAGCCAAATGAAAGGAAATTCAGTAAATGATTATTTTTTAAATTCACAATTTCCTTTAGAGGGGGCCACTGTGATTACTCAGCCCAGGCGCCAAAAAACCTAGCTACGGCACTGGCAGTGTGTCCGCTCTTCTGAATCACGCAACAGATATCTGGTTATGACATCTACACCAGTGTCAGATCCAATCCCGGTGAGCGCCGGTAAGAGATTCCTAGGGCCATGAGTCGGACTGCAACTTAAGAGGACGCCGAAATTTCAACTGAAGAATGCGTAGGTTGGGCGATACATTGCTATTAGATGTCAGCAGTAGGTCGAGCGATACATTACAAAGCAGATGCAAGCGGCCGGTTGCGCAATACATTGCTATTAGATGTATGCGGTTGATTGCGCAAGAAATTACAACCAATGTAAAAGCGGTAGTTTGCACGATACATTAAGGTTACACATACGCATAACAACGCGATACATTGGAACTAGTAGGCGGAGATAGCCTGATTGATTCACGTGAGATGCAGGCGGCAGTTGCGCGCTACATGTGATTTAACCGTCCAGAACTGGTGGCCGAGACAACGCGTCACAGTCGTGCACGAAATGTTTGGAGCGGGCAGGTTCACGATCAGATCAGTACACAAACATCCGAAGGACATCCAAAGTCGCAAACCGGTGAATGGATAGACCACCGAAATCATACATATCATCCTTCGGGCGGCATGGAAAAGTTATGTGGTACTGCATTTCCTGCAACGACGATCGCATGAGAGTCAGACCTGTCCCACTGCTGCCCCTATTCTTTCGAAACCACGTTACTCGCATCACTGTATATCAAACATCACTGTATATCAGAGATGCGACAGAACAAACGGAAGCGCAAAGGACAGAAACACTTCGGACATCCGGGGTGTGATGCCGTGCAGTCTGGTAGTACTAACGTTCAGGGGGCACGTTACAGCATACACTGCGTCACATCCCAGAAGACCAGTTTTAATATTCACCTGCATGCGAATTTCAAATCTCATGTCGTGTTCTTAAACGACGCTTTGTTAACTCCGTGCGTGGAATGGAAAAATACTTGTGAATCTGCTTGACCTTTGAAGATGAGACCGACAGGTTGTTCCGAAACATCAGTAACCATCTAGCAATCTAAGCTGCGTAACATCCCAGAACAGTGAAGATGTCACACCGCGGCGGAAGCCTGAAACCTCGCTAACACCTGTTAATGACAAACCGTTTACAGGATGGAATTCGAACGGGTGAGCTCCAAATTACGAACCATTACACCGCGAGAGGTAATTTAAGGTTTACAGAAGGAATTTACTAGCCTGAATAAAATAATTCAGTTCCTACTTCCCACAAAAAAATAACCGCATCGTAATCACACAGACCACACGGTCAATGATGCTTATTCTGACGGGTCACGCGAAACACACATCCTGTGAATTGTGAGCAGGTGGTACATATACTAACCAGTTTTAAAGGGTCATCATAAGAGTATTTGGCCTACTGTAACGATAATACTGAAATGCAATCGCGATTCATAGCACAGAACGAAGCGAACTCTACGGTTTGTAAGTTTTGTACGTCCTGTTGTTTACGATTCCAACACAATGCAGCCACTGAAGTCGAGAACAGCTTTAGCCTAGCCTAAGCATGTAGTGTACTGTACAGCAGTTTAACCTGCAGTGCACTTACCTGCAACGTGTACCAAAAACTGCACTTTGTTATCACTTCTTCAAAGCTGCCTGGTCACTGAGGCACAGCTGTGTTCCTTCACAACACGTCACAGACCAATCCGCTGACCTCGAAACTGCCTCACCACGTGAGAATGCGTCCATAACAGTCCGTTTCCATGAGTCTTAACTTCTTCGACAAGCGCGGGAATTCCGATCTTCCTGCAGCATGTTGACATGCGACCCATCCTGTCACAGTATTCAGCAAGCCTCTGTCCGCGTAACTGCGAACTTCCCTCTATTCGTGTCCCATTCCTTGCTATGACGTAAAAGTGCGTGAACTGGCGATACGGTTGAAACAAGGGTGACAGTACGTACTTCAACGTGGAGTACTGTTTCCGGACACATTCTTTGCAACTAACGGCATCTCTATCTATAAAGTGACAGGTTTTTTTCTTGCCTATTCGGGGACGGGGATAGCATTGAAATAACAAAGTGATACACACGTTACAGCATGTTTTTTATATTTTACATACAGCTTTACGTTTATTGGACAACGCGCAGCACTGTTGCCACCTCCTCGTCGGAAAAGTCGCTAACAATATCCATTCTAAAGAATATTATCACGAAAATGGAATAAAACCGAAAAAATAAAAAACGAGGACAAAATCACGTACAAGCCTTCTGTACAATAGCTACAGGGTCTCTACCGGGGGTAAAGCGGCCGGGGCGTGGCATTGACCACCCACTACCATCTAGTCCCAAGGTTAAAGAAAGAGCAAAGGTATACCTCTGGGCCTTCATGGCCTGTTCCAGGGCGAACATTACCTTTTCAATCAGGGGCAAATTAGTCCGGGACGTAAACCTCATTTCGGGGACTGTCCCCGAAAATCCGGGACGAATGGTCACCTTATCTCTATGTGTAGTCCTGATAATTTGTTGCCGATAAATAATAACGTTTATTGTCTTTAAAGAACTCCCAAAACCATTACATATTAAGCCGAGTATTTTACCTCTTTTCCTGTTGTATTGTATGGGTGTGAAACTTGGTCTCTCACATTGAGGGAGGAACATAGGCTGAGGGTGTTTGCGAATAGGGTGAAGCGGAAGATATTTAGGCCTAAAAGGGACGAGGTAGTAGGGGAGCGGAGAAGACTACATAACAAAGAGCTTTATGATCTGTACTCCCCACCAAATATTATTCGGGCGAAATCTGCGGTCTTCTGGGGTATTACGCGGCGCAATACCCCAGAAGACCGCAGATTTCATCAACATCACGGCGGAAGCCTGAAATCAATATTATTCGGGTGATCAAATCAAGAAGAATGAGATAGGCAGGGCAAGTAGCACGTATGGGGGAGAGGAAGAGCATAGAGGGTTTTGGTGGGGAAATCTGAGGGAAAGATACCACATGGAAGACCTAGACATAGATGGGAGAATATTATTAAAAAGAACCTTCAACAAATGGGATAGGGGGGATGGATTGGATGGATCTGGCTCAAGATAGGGACAAGTGGCGGGCACTTATGAATGCGGTAATGATCCTCCGGGTTCCATAAAATGAGAGGAATTTATTGACTTTGAGGACCTGTTAACTTCGCAAGAAGTTATTTTATCTCTTTTACTTTTTATCTTCAGCTTATATGTAATGGCCTCTGAGAATCTTCCTGCAATATTGGTGTTATCCTTAAAGATGGCTGTTAAGCTGAAACATGGGGGACTGCAAATAAACATCTCGTGAACACAGTGTACCTTGTTGGTTACATTATTTCATTTGATGTTACATACTCTGCGTTGGTGACAGTGTCGTAAAATGAACCACAAATAAGAGTGATTTGAATTGCAACTACGTTCTGAACACTCTAATTCACATAAAGAATGAAGTATAGGAACTGTCAATAACAACATAAATTTACAGTTATTTAATATCAAATATACAACATGTTTCGGCCTTACAACATCATCATCAGGTATAATTAATTACAAAAACAGTTTGAGAAAAGTAGACGTAACTACAAAATTCATAGACTATTTTTAAATAACTTTATCCTTCCATTTAAAAGAATTGGATCTCATTCTTACTGTAAATTTTGTAGTTACATATCATTTTCTCAAGGTGTTTTTATAATTATTAATACCTGATGATGGCCTTGTTAAGGCTGAAACACGTTGCATATTTGATATTAAATAACATGTAACTCTTGATATAAGTAAGGGAAATAAGGTTGAATTTTCATAGATTTATGCACCTATAATGTAAGTGTGAAGTAATTTATTTAATTTTGGAAGGAAGCAGATGATCTATTTAAAGAATTCAATGAATGGGAAATTATTTTTTGAGATGATTAATAGAACACAAGTGAACACACAGAACAATAGTTAACATTTATAGAAAATACAAGAAAGTATTGAATTGATTGTCATAATATGGGCGTGGAGTTGACCACCCACCCCCATCTAGTGCCAGTGTTAAAGAAAGAGTAGAGCTATACCTCGACTCCCCCTCTGGGCCTTCATGGCCTGTCCTAGGGTGAACTTTACCCTTTACTTTATATGGCATAATATTTAAAAGGAAATTTCGTTTACAAAGTTTGGAGGGAGTTTTACAGATGGTAGACTGACGTACATGACAAATATAAAATATTGTTAATAGATCTAGACACAAAGCCTGTGAACTGTGAATAACCCAGCGTTAAGCAGACACAGCCTTCTGTAAAACATGACTCAACTATTAAATATTTGGTTTGATATTAAATAACTGTAAATTTGAGCTGTGACTGACAGTACCTATACCACCTTCTTTATAACGTGTCACAAGAGGATGTCTAGATTAAAGTTTACTCTAACCCAAATATTTTCAATTTTAATGTGCTATATCATCTATCTCACAATTGGGCCAGGCTTGAACCTGGGCTGCCGTAGTGACAGGCTAGTGACTGACTTCCTGAACTATGCCATGGTCTCCAAAGAATAAAAGTCAAAGTACTTTTCTATCCAGTGCTCCCCAATTTCCACAAGAGCACTGCTTTTTGGAAGGTTCCCAGGCTTCACCTATTTGTCCTTTGGTAAGAGCAACACGGAGATGATGAGTATGGAGCATAGGTGGAATGATGCTGACAGGGGATAACCGACGTACTTGGAGGAAAACCTGTCCCAGTGCCACTTTGTCCACCAAAAATCTCACATGGACTGACCCAGGATCGAACCCAGGTCTCCATGGTGAGAGGCCGGCGACTAACCACCGAACATGAAATTCGTGTAAATAGTATTTCAAAATTCAGTTCCTACCTCACAGGAAACACAATACCTCTTCATTACATTCTTCATTGTGGTTCGATTTCCGGCAGGGCCAAGAAATTCTTCTCTTCTGCGAACAGCCAGACTGGCTCTGGGGTTCACCCACTCTTATTCAACGGGTACTGGGGTCCCTTTTGCCACATTAAAACAGTCGGGGCGTGAAGTTTACCACTCAAATCCATCTAGTGCAGAAGTTAAGAACAAGTGGAGCTGTACCTCCACTCCCCCATGTTTCGGCCATTGCATTAATTCCTAATTATGTTAATTTTATATGTCTGATCCGTCTATGAACTGTCTTCAGACAGTTGAATAACTGAGTGTCTTAAGAACTTTTCAAGTATAAAATTATTCCTGCCAATCCCAGTGGCTACATGGTCGAAGGCGTGGGTCTGCGGCTGCTCGGTTGCTAGGATTGCGGGTTCAAATCCTGCCGGGGGCATGGATGTCTGTCTCTTGTGGGCGTTGTGTGTTGTGAGGTAAAGGTCTCTGCGCCATGGACCAATTCCTCGTCCAGATGAGTGCTACCGAGTGAGTGAGTGAGCGAGTGTGTGTGGTGTGTCAGTGTGATCAAGTGCAACAGTAACCCTCTACACCTGCAATGAGTAGGGAGAAGAGGTCAGAGAAAGAAAGAGAAAGAAAGAAAGAAAGAACTTTTCTTGCAAGATTCTCTTCTAAATAACTACGTCTAGCTCCTAAGTACAAGTAAGAATAACTGCCCACCAATGCTGTACACTATGCTGGAATGATCTACTATAAGATTCATTTAATGATGCTGTACAAATTTTGTAGGTTACAGTCACTCTTTTGGCTAGCATGCATGTAGTCGGATGAGTCAGACTCTCCTCCTATCAAATCAAGCTAACCCATAAAGCATGGTGACATATTTTAATATACGCTAACTACGCCAGTGCTCTCCGGACAGGCTGAAGAAAACTCGATCAGGATAGCCAGCCTACAGAAAGCAATCCTCATCCTAAGCCATTACTGTATGAGGATGACGGAATTCTATACAAATATTTTAATATTATGGGGATAAAAGTTTACCCTGTTAATATAAAAGACCACCAGACAAAAACAGGAATCTGAAGACAAGAGTAACAAAACTCTAAGTGACTGTTTTCATAGCACAGGGAGATAGTAGGTTGATTAGATCGCTGTGCTGTCTGTGCATGTCCTCTCATAAAACATTTAACCAATGGACCAGTTTTCATGAAACTTGGTACAAACGTTACACAACTGGAGGCCACTTAAAACCAGTAATTTTAAATTTCCTATGACCAGTCATAAAATATGGTGGACACAGGAACTGGTGAGGGGGGAGGTAATAGTGCATGGGACTGTTACTGGATTTTGGAACAAACAGGAGTATCTACGGGACTAATTAAACCAGTGTGATATACGTTTGTTTGTTTGTGCTTACACAGAATGTGGCCTGCTGGAAGAAAGTTGAACAACATAGTATGTATGAACATACCAATAAATACAACCAATTTTTGGGGCTCTGTCCACCAATTTAAAACGTTTAAAACATTTTTTGGACATTGCATAGTAGTTCCTACTCAGTCAGACCCCTTAGAAACAGCTAGTCTCAATCACTGTGCACCAAAAAGTTTTAACCACAGTACATAGAGTGTTAACGTCCAATACGGTCAGCAGGAGATAAGAATTGAAAACTTCCCAATAAAAATTATATAGAAACCACAATAAAAAAAACTCATATCTGCTTGCAGGTAGGGTTAAAATCATCAGACACTAAAAACAACTAAAATACGAGAATAAAGAGATGGGGCAGACAAACAACAAAATTCCCAACTGTTTAGGACAAACAGACTGATCAAAGCAATGCAAAGTGGAGGAAGAGAAGGAAATTACACAAAATGAACACAGAATAGTGAGCCATGTTACATCACACTGCCCTCTAACTTGCATACCTCCTCAATGATGACAAGAAACCAAATGCAGGTTTATCGGATTGGTCACACAAGCCACGTGGGACAATTCCTTGTATTTTCTACATGCACTAACATAAAAGCTGTCCCTGCACATGCCTTCCTGGCATGCAAAAGGACAACTTGCTCAAAAAAAGCCACAACTCATTCACATATCTCAACAATTTTAAAGACCAAAGTGTCAAGAAATGTTAATGGATTATTTAAGACTACATTACTTCATACACACCAGATAGCAATCACTTTTACTAAAATATAAGGCCACTTTCTTCAAATGACATGACTTGCATACAGATGGTCTTGCTACTAACTATGTCATTCACATTAATACTACTGCAGCTGCCAACATATTATTCGCTATCAGCATAATCTCAATAATTATTTCACCCACACTGGAATTACCTGCATGCAGGGCATGTGGCATGCATGGGGGAGAAATGCATACAGGGTTTTGGAGGGAAAATCTGAAGGAAAGATGCCATTTGGAAGACCTAGGCAAACATTGGAGTTAACATTAACCTTCAACAGACAAATGGGACAATGTTGTGCCATTAAATGTACATCCTTTTTGAATGAAAGGGAAAACACTGTCCCACAGTGGGCACTTAAAATGAATAATGCTACAGCTGCAGCAGAAATCTGGCATTTAAAAGGCCATACACTAAATGTTACGGTGGATCTTAAATAAAATGAATAGGATGGCATGAATCGAATTCATGTGGCTAAAAATAGGGGCAAATGGCAAACTCTTATGAACATGGTAATGAACTTTCAAATTCTGTTACAGACAGCACAGTCACAGACATATCAGTTTCTCAAGGAGGAATCTGATCCATGTCAATAGTTAAACTAGAATTGTAACTCCTCATTAACTTTGACATACATATCACTAATCCTTCCACCAAGGGTTGGTAATTTTCCCACTCGGGTGTTTAGGAGTTGGCTTTTGGAGTTGTACCAATATCACTCCCTTCTTGTGGCATAGAGAAAATTGCAAACTACAGTACATCCAATGAAATAAACACGAACATAATATGTCACAACAATCAATATCTCTTTCAAATTCAATTCTTTGGCAATTGCCTTATGCCTGGCCTACAGTGTTGAGGACAAACACGACAGCAGAAAGTAATCTTGTGCACTTGTCACAGGTAAAACCCACAGCAAGGTGCCCAAAAATACTGGTCCACCTTCTTCTGGGAACCAATATATTTATGTGACTACCAGATTTTCAAGAACTTCTTGACCCCTGCTGTCTACAGTCTGTCAGCTTTAACCCTTCGGCATTAAACGACTACAGTGTGATGGCCAGAAAACCAAAGGATGACTAAAAGCGGTCGTCCAGAACTTGTCACTTATGGGACGTTCTTGTACAGAACTCAGCTGATATATAGTTTAGTTAAATTTGACTTTGTTTTCACCGTGCAACATTGTAATGTTAAGTAATATTAAGACCAACAATTGTTGCACTAAGTTAGTGCAACAATTGTTGGTCTTAATATTAACTAACAATAGTTTAGTTAGTTAATTTTAGTTTTCCTCCTGTCGCTCCTTGCGGAGCATAGGGCCTCCTTTCAGAGGTTTCTTGGTCTGGAGGTGTGCATTCTGTAGTGAGTGACCAGTCCACTGACTGCACAAGTTCTACTCATCCTGATATGACTGCCAGAGCCATCTAGCAATCAATCAGGAGACTTGGGTGAGAAATGGCCGCTGAATTTTGCTTATGAAACATCTCGATACATGTCCGTAAGGTTCTTTTACATGCCGTAAATCTACGACATGGGACCGACGGCTTTACTTCCCCTCTGAAGGAAGTTGTGCTACGGATTTTTATCACCCTTAAAAATCCATCGACCTCGGCCGGGATTGAACCGGCGAACCTTGGGTCCAGTGGCGAGCACGCTAACCACTAGTCCACCGAGGACAACTGATATATAGTACTTTGATATATATATGCAGCTGTCTCCGCTCATGTGCAAAGGCAATTTTGTTTATCAGAATGTTCCCTTCCCACCCCCTTAAACCAACAAATTCAATTTCAGCACCAAAGAGTTAACACAAATACTTCTCCTCCATGGAAAGTACTGGAACTACTAACAGTCAGTGGTATTTATATAAATGAGTTTAGTTGATAAAACAAAGGGTCCTTACGTCTGAGAACATTCAAGCAAATTACAGAAGCCTGATAGTCTTCATTACTGGCCCAACTGTATTAATGAGATAAAATTGTGCAACCTACCTGCTCTCTATCTTGAAGGTGTTCAAAATATTCGATGGACTGGTTATTGATGGTGATCAAGCCGGTTCCTGGCGATCTGACTGTAACTTCACCACGAGCACTTTTCCTTAAGCATTCTGAAAAATATAACATCACTATGCATGTGTTCCATCTTCAGAATTATTCATTTTATTATCATTAATTTAAAAACAGAACAAGAAAATTCTACCTTCTACTTATGATTCGTTATATATGGCAGTTTCTTATTTTAATGTTAAGCATACATAAAGTTGTCCCTGTCCATGCCATGAGAACACATAGGTACAGCACCGCTCATTCTTAATGTCAGCACTAGGTAGAGGTGAGAGGTCAACTTCATGCCCTGGCCACCTTACCCCCCAGAAGGAACCACGGTACCCACTGAATACGAGGCTGGGTGGGCCCACAGCCACTCTTGACGTTTTGAAGAAGAGAAAAATCTCTTGCACCTGCAGAATTCAAACCCTGGACTGCCCACCCCGTGGCCCAGTCGCTATACCGACTACACTTCCTGGCTGCAATTTTAATATTACGTTCTCAAATAAAAGCTTCACAAACACTGCTATGCTACTCACCACTCCTCTTAGACACACTGACAAAGTGTACTCACCTTTTGTTGTTACATACGCTCTCCCATCAGCATCATACTCAGGCTGGAACAAACGAAACTCAAAGTTACATAACGGCCACTACAGGACAATTCTTTCTTTAGCAACAAGCTATATAACAGAACAGTGAAACAATTTATATTTTGTTCAAGGTGACTATGATGTGAATATAAACAAACATGTAGTGATCAAATGCTGGTCTCTCATTGGCTACCAGCTAGGGAATCTTTTGTGGTTGTTAACTTCTCTCTACCTTGCATATTTTACATTGTTCTTAGGCTCTGGCTTTATGGACAAGAATCCTGGTATGCATAAGTTTCTTCCTTCTGCAATTTCAGTGTACACTGAACACAAAGAAGATGCAAGATTTTACATTCTCACAGAAGTGCTGCTGAAGACTCAAGTCCTCTACAATGCAACATTGTGCTAATGTGTGAGTGGTTCCCAACATTTTGATAGTCAATCAGTCTAAGAATAATTATTCTTGGACTGTTTCACCTTGAACATGAAGACATCACGATCCTTCGAAACATCAGGAACCACTTGCCGAATGTGTCATAACCCAGAAGACTTGGGTCTTGGATGAGTTTGGTATTAGTTCCCAAACTCGGCCTGGCAAGTGGAAAAACCGAACACTGAGACTTCCTCTCTCAGTCAAGCAGAGACAGTTTACAGTTATGGGGCTACACAAATATTTTGTCATCCTCTCCCAATTATCCATCAACTACTGTTGGACCACTTTACTCTTCATATAATAACTGCTGGCATATGACTGCATGAATGTGCCTGAATGATGGAGAGAAGGCAGGATGGAGGGAAGTGCAAGAGGTAGTGCCAGATTAAGGGGCAGGCCATCTGGACAGCTTCCTGGGGTGCCAAACTATAAGGGGCACTAAGACGTCACTGAAATAATCGGAAATATGGTGCTAGTAAACTCAGGTTTCTCCAAAAACTATATGCAATTTGAGCACACTCCCTCAAAAAGGTTTGCCAGCCCTGTCCCAGGCTGAAAAAATTTAATGAATATCGGTTTGAAGGGGCGCCAAATTATTCGCCTGCCCGACGCACCCATGTCTCAGGCTGGTCCTGGCAAAAGGTTGACTGCACACAGCATCCTATGATGTGATGGCAATATCTTGGTTTATTTAGCAATGCTTCCAGTAGCTCAGATTATATAGCATGAAAAGGCTGGATGTTAATGAATAATGAATCAGCAAACATGGAAAGGCAGCAGATGTGATACGGTACAAAATGCCCCTGGGGCATTTGCTTGGAGACACTGGGAAAACTATAAACACATTACTCAGGAATGCCAGTCTCCAGGCCAAGATTTGAATGTGGGACCAAATACACAAAATAGAAGAGGCATAATATCCAAATTAACAAACTCACTCAGCAGAGTCCTTCTTGATAAACTGACAGCTGTTCACAAGAGCCCTTTCATACAGCATTTAAGATGGATTTTAACATTACCCTACAACTTGCCAAATTCTTCCAAATGGTCTCTCCCCTTCAGGCTTTCCTACTAAAATTCTGTATGCATTTTTCATCTTTCCCATTCATGTCACATAGCCTGTAAATCCCATCTTATTTCATATAATCACCCCAAAAATGTTTTGTGAAGAGTGTAATTATGAAGCTGTTAATGTGCTTTGTTCCGAATCATTCGCAATCAATATCTTTCCTTTGAGCGAGCAACTGAGTTTCACACCTATCACAGGTCACAGGCAAAATTATAGTTTTGTAAATTATCTTAAGGTGTTAGGCAAGAATATTCATATCTGCAAATTTGATTTGATATCATTATGCTCAAATGTCATTATTTTGTTTTACATTCTAATGATGAGACATTAACATACCCTTTTTCTTTTTTATGTTTATTTGTGGACCAGCCTCATTGGTATCCAGCAATTCCCATGTTTTTCTTCATGGTATTTATTTTAACTCAATACATTCTTGTATGATGCCCTTTGTGACGTTCTGTAATATACCACTTTATATGGCATGGATTTGTCAGTCCCTGTCCTCAGGGCTAGCCTGAGACATGTGTGTACCCTGGGCAGGCTAATAATTTGGCGCCCCTTCAAATCGATATTCTTTAAACTTTTTTTGGCCTAGGACAGGGCTGGCAAACCTTTTTGGGAGTGCATGCCCAAATTGCAGATAATTTTCAGAGACATTATTTTGCGTGTAGAAAGCTTAGTTCACTAGCACCATATTTCCAATTATTCCAGTGGTGTCTTAGTGCACCTTAAAGGATGGTGCCCCAGGCAGTTGCCTGGTTGGCCCACCCCTTTGTCTGGCCCTGCCTGTCCTAACCCTCAACAACAGGACCAACTCTCAGTGTCTGTCCATCTGCGACAACTTATTCTACTTCAACATATTCACAGCTACCATCCATCCCAAGCTTTCTGACACACATGGTGGCATGGTGACTTATCACAGAGTTTTAATACACTGTACATCTTATATTAAACATGAAAATGATAAGCAAATGTAGGAAGAAAAAGACAATTACGGAAAATATTCAAACACTCTTTTTTTTTTGCCACGTCCATCTTTTAATGCTGCACTGCCAGTTTATTCAATAAATACTGATGTATCTCTACTGTGGTGTTCTCAATGACGCCTTGTAATCAAGTAGACAGGTACCACCACTTTGTATGAACATACAGCCTCCATATTTAGATTCACTTCAACCCTGAAGATGAAGACAGTATGTTACAACAGTGGCACACAACTACCACACCACAACACAATGTCATGACCCAGAAGACCACAATATGAATCATAACTGCTGTGAACACCTCAAATATTATACTGGAAAATTTGAATTTTACATGCACAATATGCATGTAAGTAACAGATTAAATAACTAACTGACTAACTAACTACATGCAGCAGAGCTCTTCGTACAAAAAATAAGTTCCCCAGCCAGTCAAGAAATTCCCCACATTACATAAAACCTGAAGGTTCATTAACGCATTCACAAGAGCCCATTACTTGTCCCTATCCTGAACCAGATAAATCAAATCCATGCCCTCCTATCCCAGTTCTTTAAGATCCATTTTAATGTTATCCTCCCACATAAATCTAAGTCTTCCAAGTGGTCTCTTTCGTTCAAGTTTCCCTACACAAAATCTGCATGCATTTTTCTCCTCCTCTTTGCATGCCACATACCCCAACCACTTCATCTCCTTCATTTTATCACTTGGATAATATGTAGCGAGAAGCAAAAATCATGAAGATCCTCATTATTTGATTACCTTCAGCATCCTGTTTTTCCTTCCTTCCTCTTCCTTAGCACCCCATTCTTGAACAACCCCAGCCCATGTTCTTCCCTCAATGTGAGAGACCAAGTTTCACATCCATATAAAACACTGGGCAAATGATTTTATCATATACATGTATGAAAATTGTGCTGGGAAAAAACTGTGGGTTTATTAAGTTCCATCCAAGAATGTAAAGGGCCTAGACCTGTGTATAGTTAACTGCCTCCGTTAATGGTCTTTAGAGACACTGTGAATTAATAATAAGGAAATATTTGACATAACACATAAATAAATCATCTGGTACAAAATTCAAGACCAGTGAAGTATTACATTTGTCCCAATACAATACCCACCCACATTTTGAAATCTTAAAGAAAATACTAAGGTAGTTCAAATTTAAACAAGAATTTGTTTCTAAAAAATGTATTCACAATAAAATGGAAAAGTCTTACACACTACTTTTCAATGTAGTCCCTGTTGACTGTCATACACTTGCGCCAACGTTCTGGACGCTTCTTAATTCCAGTTTCAAAGCAGGTTTTCGGTTGCTTGTGTATCCAACTTTGCACAGCTGCAATGACCTCATCATTATTCGGAATCTCTTGCCTCCTAAAACCCTCTTCATTGGTCCAAACAAATGATAATCAGATGGAGCTAAGTCTGGACTGTACGGTGGATGAGGCAGGACATCCCACTTCAGTTTCAGTAGAGTTGCCATCGTTAAAGACGCAGTGTGAGGACGAACGTTGTCCTGGAGGAAGCAAACTGAATCCTGCCTTTTCCTTCGCTTTAAGTGGATTGCTGACTTCACTTTTTCATTCAGGAGAGTTGAATAGTACTGCGCATTGATGGTTTTTTGACCAGTGAGAAAGTCCAGGTGAATGATACCCTTTGAATCCCAGAACACAGCAGTCATGATCTTCCCCGCTGAAAAAATTGCTTTCGCTTTTTTTGGGGGGTGGAGAATGGGTGTGTTTGCACTGCTTGCTTGCTCTTTTTGATTCAGGAGTGAAGTAGTGGACCCAGGTCACATCACAGGTCACAATTGTGTCCAAAAATTCTGCTCCTTCTCTCTCGTATCATTGCAAAAGTTGAGTAACGACCACTAAATGTCTTTCCCTGTCTCCGGTGACAGGAGCCGTGGGACCCACCTTGCGTTCACTTTACTGACTTTCAACTCGTTGTGCAGAATTTCTTCAACACTCCCTACACTAATTCCTATTTCCTGTGACAGTTCAAGAACAGTTATGTGACGATTAGCCCGAATAAGTTCACCAATTTTCAAAATGTTGTCTGGACTGACAGAAGTTCTTGGTCGCCGATCGTGAGGTTCATTTTCAACACGGTCTCGTCCTTCTCGAAATGATTTCGCCCAACTGAACACCCTTGGCTGTGACAAACATTCATCCCCAAACTGTGCTTGAAGCCTGGTAAAGATTTCAGAAGGAATGACACCTTACTTCGTGAGAAATTTGATAATTATATGCTGCACAACACTGCTGGGTACTGTTTGCACTGCCATCTTGATTGCACCCGATGGTTGAGGTGGAGAGGGACCCAACTAGTGTGGGTTGCAAGTTTAAACATGTCATAACTTGTCAGCGCAAGCACGTTCATACAAGTTGATTTGTGCTCGAGAGGGAACTAAATTCTCGTTTAAATTTGAACGACCCACGTATATATATTTCGCATTCATACACTGTAAACAGTTTATCGAAGTTTTGACACAGTATGTAACCATCAATGCAATAAAGAGTTTCAGAAATTCCTTGCCAATATTTTTAACACATAAATTCCTCCAACTCACTGAAAAAGTTTAAACACAATAATTCACACTAAAAGTTAAAAGGCAAATTTCACTAAAATTTCCTAATAACACACTTATCAGTGTTGTCATAATATGTAAGAAAATAAGCTTATTTCAGTACATGAAGATTACAGTCTTCTGTACCACACACCTTTAAGCCCACCACCTTCTAAGTTTTGACACTGCAGAGAGAACCTTAAATCTCACCAATATCAATAAGTGATGACGGGTTCAAATAAAAAAGCATGTAATCTCACCAATTTCAATAAGTGATGATGGGTTCAAAAAAGCATGTAAGAGAACTGAACATATGTAGATATTATGTGCAGTAAATTTTTTACGTTATACCAGGTGGGAACAACATGCATTACATTCAGGCAAATATAGCTTGAAATAATACCGATTCCTTTTTAATCCCAATGGAGATAAATTAGATGGCAGCTGGACAAGGCTTACCTTGGGAATGTCAAAAACACCAATCTGCATCAGCAATGGTTTCCTGAACCTTTCAATAAAATCGTTAATCCGATATGAGTACGGATGTTGAATTAGTCTTTCCAGAACAGAAATGAGAAGGTTGTACTGAAATGCAGACACATTGCTATCAACACTCACACAATCTGGTAAATTCCAAGTTAAGAGTAAGTTTGTGTGTGTGTGTGTGTGTGTGTGGGGGGGGGGGGGGGGAAGGTGCTGGTACTCATATCTTGATAAATTTTAAAATGTCTCTCTGACCCCTCTTCTTCTTCCTGTACCTTGTCCTCTACTGAATTTATTATAATGTTGTAACAATATGATAATAAAAATAGAAAACACATAACATAAATTAAAACGTTTGACATTTGCAGACATCCTAAGTTTTAAAGAACTGAAAAAAAGGAAAACATACCAAAATTAGTTTCATTCCCATGTTGCTTGGTTAAAAAAGGAGCCAGTATGGATACCAGCATGTACTGTCACAAGAAAAACAATGGTAAAGGGCATCAACTGATCTTATTTATTTATGCATACAGTGTGTGACAATGTTTTGGGAAACTCTGCTATCCACAGAACCATGCTGACCCCCCAGCACAAATGTAATAATACATCATGCTGTAAAAGGCAAAGGAAACAGAAAGGCAAAGTAACATAAAGACACTTTTTCTTGGCATTACTGAAAGGAATATTTATGCATTTCTTATCCCCAAATCACTGAACACTGTAAGCAATAACAGATAGATGGGTTCCCACTGTAGGCTAACATTGCTATGTTTTGTTTCTACAGACCATAACTTAAGCTAAATGTAGTACATTTCCAATACATATTTTATGTGGTGACTGACAGTGCCTATTAGCTTCACCATGTCTGTTAATCCAGGTCTGTCTGTCTGTCCACCTGTCCATCTGTTCACATGTATCAGTGCAGCTCCCACTGGATGGAATTCCATGAAATTTGCCATTGGGGACTTGTATGAAAGTCTGTACAGAAACTCTAAATTTGTTTAAAACTGGACAAAAATATCAGACACTTTACATTAAGACATAAGCACATTTTATTCTTCCCAGTAACATAAAAGCATATTTGTGCAACACTCAAGATTTTTATACTGTTGGCTGGGATATGTAGCTCAACAATATACACAGAACACATTTTTGCATTTCCATTGGCAAAATGGTTATGCGAACGAGCCACAATGGTAAGTTATTAATACATTGCCCTCTGAAGAGAACAGAAGGGGATGGGCATCCAAACACTCAAGCATAAGCAGTCATGATATACTGCATATCCAGAACAGAACAGTTATGCAATCAGTAACCCTGCACATTGAATAAACTGCCATACTTTACTGACACTTTATGACAGCCACTCTTGATTCAAAAGTCAGCTCTAATGTGACAGTAGTGGAGACTTGCATGGGGACAGCAATAGCCAGTTCGTTACAATTTTGAAAGTATAACGCAAGTCACATTATCAGCTAATACAAGTGTGTAGAGGTATCAAGTAGCCTGTGAATAGGCTTGTCACAGATTTTAAGTGGTTCCTATTTAGCCATACTTCCCCAGTTTTGTTTA
Source organism: Reticulitermes speratus (assembly GCA_021186555.1). Classification (NCBI taxonomy): domain Eukaryota; kingdom Metazoa; phylum Arthropoda; class Insecta; order Blattodea; family Rhinotermitidae; genus Reticulitermes; species Reticulitermes speratus. The sequence goes on from JAJKFL010000009.1 coordinate 11,639,568, forward strand.
ATTAGGGTCCGAGAATATTGTGCTTCATTTGCCTCTGTCAAGTTATGGACTCCAATATTCCAGATGTCTTATACTTCTCCAGTCCTCTCGAGGCATCAGTCATACAAATGACATTTCTGATCTATGTAAGACTTGACTCCCTCATGGTGAGTAAACACAGTGGAGTCTTCTTGCGCAATGATACGAACGGCTGCCTGAGAAATCATCACAGCATTTTTGCACTTTGAAACCCCTCTTTTCGCAAGTGCTTACCCAAACATGTCCCACTATCCATATGAGTTGTACCCTATCATGTTCTTCCAGCATCACAAGGAATTGCAGAAAATCCCAGACTAGTTTTCAGTTAATCTGGAAGGAATCTAGTTGTGCTTAGTGTGACCTGATTTATTGTATATTATTATTAGATTATAAATGTTGCTGTTCTTGTTATCCATTACCCAATATTTCTGCCTGGAATACTGCAGTATATTACACTAGGCTGAAACACAGTTTCCTCCTACTGCATTAACCATAAATGCCTACTGCAGTGTCTGTTTTTGTCTACACAAAGTAAGTCCACTTTCCTATAGGGTTAATACCTGCTTTCCAATTCACCCTGACCTAATGTAAATGGTTTGTGAAGGGAGTAAACTGGGATCATTTTACCTGTCCCCATTAACAAAACTGCTTCTCTAGTTATGTCACAATCTACATTCATATTAACATTCACCCCCTGAAACAGTGGCTCTCAAAATATGATTCCATATGACAATAGTATTCCAAATAAAGTTAATGTATACCATAATCTGAATTTTACATTTTTCTTGCAATAACTTATATAAAAGCCATCTGTCCAACCTGGTCCACAATGTAATATGACAACATATTTTCTGGTAGTAATACTGCTCCTAATTTGAGTGGCATAAACAATCAACTTTTCAAGGTGTCCCACTGACAACACCATGGTGTCCAGGTGCTTTTCAAAGTGAAAAAGGATGGCAGTCACTGCCCTAGGGCTTCAGGTTTGCACAGTTCAATGCAGCTGAGTCTGTGTATACCCCATCTTATCACTGTCCATACCTGTCTGTCACTCAGTTTCTCCACAAGCATATTTTCAATTTCTGCCTTCGGTAACCACGTCATTCCTAAAGTGGTCCTAAAAAGAACAGACTTATTAGTTTGTAAAGTCAAGATGTGTAGTACAATTTATACCACTGTACTACCACAGAGATGAAGAACTGAAACTTACAATGCCTGATTTGCATCTGGTGTCAAATGTTTCTTGATCATCTTATCTTCAAACTCATTTAAGGAATTCATGTGACTGACAATGTCCTGTATGACAGAAAAATGTATTGAATTAGCTTGGGTAGTGGTAATTATATAATCAGGAGCATCATAATTCATACTGTTCACCCTGTTGTGTTCATTATTATTATTATTATTATTATTTGTACTGTTACCTTGTTATCAATATATTATATTATATTACATTAATTCCATGGAGCAGAGTCCTTCTTCAGAAGCTAACAGTTACTCAGCTAGACAAGAAATTCCACACCATCTTTTTATGGAACACAAGGCTCATTACCATGTTTGTAAGAGCCTGCCACTGGTTCCAATCCTGTGCCAGATGAACCCCACCAACACCCTCCCATCCCATTTCTTTCAGAGTGATTAACTCATGGAGGATGTGGTATGAAAGAAATTTAACACATGGAGGAGGTGAGAAATGTGTACAAAATTTTAGTCAGAAAATCTCAAGGCACGAGATCACTTAATGGACCTACGCACTGAGAGGATGTTATTATTAAATGACCCCTTCAGGTTCTCTGCACTTTTTTTAATTATGTTACTAGCTCGACAACTTTAACTTTTCAAAGAAAGATCCTGCAAACCTTGCAGTTAGTGACTGATCAAATTGATTCTGACACCCAAGCTCTGAATTCGAAATTCATCCACAAAAAGAATGAGCTGAAAGACTGTGGTACTGTACAATACTGCACTACTTTACTCAGATTTAAACTATACCCGAATTATCAAAGGCTACATTTTAGTAAATAATTTTTATTTACATGTCAGTTACAAAAATTTTATTGCATAGTTCCTATGTACAGTAAACAAGCTATTGATGAACTACAACTACAATGACAACAACAACAAAGTAAATGCACATTCTGCATAACTACTATTTAGTCAGTATCCTTATCAACTTACATACAACAGATGAAATAAATTAGGCTTCCCAGTGTAAAACAGAAAGTGATGAGGTCGACCACTCTCATCAAATTCGGCAGCTTTTCTTGGAGGAAATATCTCTTCTGGAGGTTTCATCATTGGACGAGCCTTTGGTTCAAAGAGGCCTGATGGAAAAAGATACTCAATGGCTTTCTGAAATGGCATACAAAGTCAGAGATATGATAAAGCATTCTATTTCAACTAAAACAAAGAAATAAAATAAAATATTTATACACAGAAGCAGTTCACCAAATATATAAAATGCTACATGGTTCACTTTCTTGCAAAATTTGAGAATCTCATAAGTGTTGATGAACATACAAACTAGTAATTATTTACCAGCTGACATGGAACAACATCCCAAAAGACATACATTTTAACTTCTTTCTTGTTCGAGTAATTCCATACAAAAGAAAGACAAACATAAGAAATGGGTGTCTTGGATACAGTTTGAGTTTCAAATGTCATAAAAATTATTTCTGAGCAGATGTGCAGGAATGAAATATAGTTAAAAATTCTAAATTCTGAAAAAATTGATAATAGCAACGCAACTGATGTTTCTCTTTCTCTAACAAAGAACAATTTCAGCCTAGATATAACACTCTGAAATACTGTTATACAATTTATCTTCAGAAAACAAATCAAGGACTATAAAAATAAAGCATTACTACAATTCTATTGCGTGTACAGCATTATCACAAACAGCTTTTGTAACTAAGGCACAGCAGTATAATCACCACATCTGGTGCAGAACAAATGCCACTACCAAATTAAAAAAGAATTTGTTGTGGTATACTCACCATATCTGGTAAGGAAGAAATGTTGTTATAAACATTTTAAATAAGTTAATGTAAGCTCAGATTTAAAGTTGTGATTAAATAGTCATAAATAACAAGCACATCTGTGTCAACTATAATTACATCAATTATCAACACCATTTGATAACACAGCATAGGAGCTATGGTGTATGTACATCAATACATTACATGAGTTTCAGTGTACTTACACCAACACAGTACAATGTACATACATCAACATATTACATGAGTTTCAGTGCACTTACATCAACATCTTCTTGCGTGAAGGTGTCAGGATCCTCACCCATCATGTTTGCAAGGTGCCTCTTCCCAACGTTGTATTGAAGCAATTGCTCTTTCAAAAACTCATCTAAAATAAACACAGTTTACAGTTTTACGTTGTATTGACCGTGCATCTCATTACAATTGGAAATTATTTATTTATTTTACCAACTTGTGCACAAAATCTTACAATAGTATTAATTCACCCCTATACATATTTCGGCTTGTTAATAGCCATCCTCAGGGGGTCACAGTGTTAAAGCATAGACTATACATCTATTGTATAATTTGTTACATCCATATGAGTAAGAGTTAAAACATTAAAATATTATATATATAATATATATAATTATAATATATTAAATAAAATACAAGACCAATCTGCCACTAATTTCAAAAAACTTATAATGTGTAACGATTTTAACGTCATTTAAATCTTTTAATACACATATGGTGTATGAGCTCAAATGGAACTCAAAAACAATGGACTAATATTTTAATGTTTTAACATCTTACTCATATGGATGTAACAAATTATACAATAGATGTATAGTCTACGCTTTAACACTGTGACCCCCTGAGAATGGCTATTAACAAGCTGAAATACGTATAGTGGTGAATTAATACTATTGTAAGATTTTGAGCATAAGTTGGTAAAATAAACAAATAATTTCCAACAGTTTACAGTGTAAATTCCCAGTATTAACAACAGACAACTCTCAATAACCCAGTGCCAGTTATCAGATTGTTCACTACTTTTAGGTTAATTCAACTTCAACTCTTCTTACATATATTATTTTATAGTTGCGAATGTTCTGCCAGTTGTTCCAAACTGATACAAAATGTGGTCTATTACTGTGAGGATAACATAAACTACTAATGTTTGACAAGGAAACTTCCCAGGAAAATATTTTAAGCTAAGAAGTAAATGGGTAATTTAGGATATTATTATATAATGATTGTGCTTTTACACAACACACAGTAATGTTAGAATAAGAGAATTAAGGTTATGATAAACTGGCAAGACAATGGAATTTTAGTGGTAAATGGGTACTGAGAAGCCTGAGATGAATACTGGGGAACAAAAATTTAGACACATCTTGGAAAAACATGCACAGTGGATAGAACTAACTCAGGCATATGTTCTGTGGCAGGCCATGGTATTAGCAGTGTTGAACCCTGGCTATACAAACCACACAGTTAGCTACACATGATGAGTGGGAGGATGAACATGGATTAATGCAGAAAGATGTGACCCACTCTGATGTACCAAGTGAGACCCAGCGGCAAAGTTGGTCATGCCATGATTCTGACCACTACCTTGAGCTGATATTTAGAATGGCAGCAATAGCGTAGCAATAGTGGCGCATAAAAGCACAGTGAGAAGTGTTGTTAAGGAGACTGTATGTAATGACAGGATCATTCCTCTTAAATTAAAGGCAGAACCGGTAAGTACGTAGCTTGCTCCAAAAGTAATGCTTACCATTTTTTACACTCGCAAGTATGATAGTGAAAATGAATTTTGTCTGTGTTACGGGAATTCTTAAACCTTCCCGTCCATGCACTGCAAGTTTCACGACTCTCCGCCACATAGCACAGCTGTAGTAGTGTATCAAAATGGAGGGTAACATTGATGTACGTTTGAAGCAGCGGTGCGTGATCGAGTTCCTGAATGGAGAACACATTACACCCACTGAACTTCAGTAGCGTTTGAAGAACTTCTATGGGGAACAGACAATCGATATCAGCAATGTGAGGCATTGGGTTAGGCGTGTGAGTGATGCAGGGAGTGGTTTGAAAGACATGCCAAGATCGGGTTGCCCTTGCACTGCAGTGACAGAAGAGAACGAGGAGAGAGTGAATCAGCTGATTCTTCAGGACCGATGCACCACAACGAGGGAATTGCGTGCAGGTGTGAGAATAGGCTTCAAAGCTCTAGACACAATTCTGAAGAAACTTGGTTTCAGGAAACAGTGTGCCAGATGGGTTCCGCACATGCTTACAGGCAATCACAAGGAGCAGAGACTGCAGGCATATAATGATCTTTCAGAGCGGTACGAGTCCTTGGGGATGATTTCCTGGACAAACTCGTCACTGGATCGAGACCTGGGTTCACCACTATGAACCCGAGTCTAAATGGCAGTCAATGGAGTGGCGACAAAAATTCTCCCACAAAAAAGAAGTTCAAGACCAAACATTCAGCTGGAAAAGTCATATGCACGGTTTTTTGGGACCAAAAGGGGGTAATCCTTGTGAACTTTCTGGAACAGGGCCTTCCGATAAATGCAGCTCGCTATGTTGAGACGTTGAAGAAGCTGAAGTCACAGATTGCATGAGTTCGGCTGGAGAAAAAAAAGAACATGTTCTTCTTCAGCATGACAACGCAAGGCCCCACACCACCTTGTTGACCAGGGATTGCGCAGAAAAATTTAGATGGACGGTCTTGCCACACCCACCGTACAGCCCTGATCTTGCTCCGTCGGACTTCCATCTGTTTGGTCCAATGAAAGATGGACTTTGAGGGAAACAGTTCCCCAGTACTGATGCTGTCATCGAGGCTGTTAAGAAGTGGCTCAGTCAGACCAATAGCGACTTTTATGGGGCAGGGATACAGAGACTTGTTGAGCGCTGGAGAAAGTGTATAGAATGTGGAGGTGATTTTGTAGAAAAATAACAGTAAGTGAATAAAGGTCTGAACTATGACATATGTAAACTTCATTTCCCTAATTGCAGCAGTATTAAAAAAATAGGAGGCATTACTTCTGGAGCAACCCTTGTATTTTGTTAGTGTAAGTGTACATGCCAACACTGGAGTATGAAGATGAAGTGGAAGAACTGTACAATATAATTGAAGAAATTCTTGAAGAGGATGGAAAAGGTGAGATCAACACCATCATAATGGGAGACTGGAACAGTGTGGTTGGGGATAAATCATATTGAAACACTGTTGGATCACATGGACTGGGAAGGAGAAATCAGAGAGGTCAAATGTCCATCGACTTTTGTGAAACAAATGGCCTTGTCATCACCAACACATGGTTTAAGAGGCCTAAGAGATGATTGCACACCTGGAAAGCACCAGGAGATCGAAGTCGACACCAGTTGGACCACATACTTGTGAAACATCAATTCAGAAACAGTATGAAGAATGTGCAGACAATGACTCTGGCCACAACTTGCTGGTTGCAAAGAACTGCACTACATTAAAGAAAATCATAAAGCTCCAAAAAAAGAAAACCATAATGGGATTTGCAGAGGTTACATGCTCAATGACAGAAAGTGCAAGATAGTCTACAAGAAAAACTTGGTGTAATTTAAGGTGAAAGTAGGACTGTGGAAGTGCAGTGACACAATATCAAGAAATGTGAGTTAGATACTATGAGTGATTTGGTTGTGAAAGTCAACAGGAAAGCAAGAAAGCCATGGATTACACAGGAAATGATCACTAAAATGGACGAAAGAAGGAAGTGGAAGACTGTCAACAACGAAGAAGGAAGGAAGAACTACAGAAGACTGAGGAATGAATTGAAAAGGGCCACAGACAAGGCCAAGAAGGAATATCTTGAGAGCATATGTGACAAGACCATGGAATTTCAAGGAACAGGACATTATGATTTCATGTACATGAAGATGAAGGAACTTGGTTGGAAAGAAAATCATGGGATTCAAGACATTGACACTGAACACTCTAAAGGGAATATAATGGTAAATAAGAGACAAGTACGGAAAATTTGGGAGAATTATATTACAGAGCTCTATGATCAACCTGACCGGAAAACCCAGAGGTCGAACCTGAAGAGGAAATAGATGCAGACGAGAAAGGCCCTTGTAGTTTGCAAAGTGAAGTGGAAAAAGCTAACAAGGAGATCAGGGATAAGAAGTCTACAGGAGATAATGATGTACCTGGGAATGTACTCAAAATGTTGGGAGAAGATGGTCTCAGTCTAATGACACAACTGATCAACAACATATATGAAACTGGAGAGTGGCCCAATGATTTCATTAAAGTTACAATGATTGCCTTAACGAAGAAGAAAAGCTACAAAATGCAGCAATCATCACACAGTCAGCCTTACTGCACATACAGCAAGGATAGTAGTGAGGATACTTAGAAGAAAGATTGAAAGGAAAAATGAGGATGTACTTGGATAAGATCAGTTTGGATTTAGAAGAGGAAAAGGAACTAGAGATGCAAGTGGGATGCTGAGAATATCAGAATGCACTTTGGACATAGATGAGGAATTGTGTTGTAACAAAGTGTTTTCTTTGGAGAGAGTAGGAGTACTCGGAGAAAACCTTTGTGTGGTATACGTGACCTGAGCGGTCTATAGGCTCGACATTTGGCAACGTGTCATTGCTTTGTAGGGTTACTTAAATTCCGTATTTCATTCGCTGCCACCAGCCAACCCTTATCAGAGCTGACAAGATTACCTGGGACTTCAGAGTGGAGGAGAATGGATTGCTTCGTCCTGTTGCTAAATAACTGAGTATGGTTAATATCCACTTTAATAATATGGACTACTAACTATACACAACATTAATAATTACACACACAGTAGGCTAATATAAAAAAATTATCTACGCGCACTTTGCTTACAGCTCCGGCCAACTAACACATCTTGCTAATGCCACTTCACAAGGGTTTATATTTAAAATAATTGTGTTTACAATTTCCGTTCAATAATTTTGAATTTAGTTAATCACTTTATCACAAATTACTAAATTCCCTCTCACTATAGGGTTTCTCTTAATTTGGATAATCTTACAGCGCCACCTACCTTTGTCTGTGGATTAATCCAATCACTGTAATCCCAAGGAATGGCGTCACACAACTTTGTAATTATTTCAATAAAAGTATTTGCACAATTCACTTGTTTTCTCTTTGTTAATTCACTTGATAAAAAGTGTAAACACTGTCACGTTTCATAATTAAACTTTCTTTGTGTTCTAACTTCGTTGTTAACTGTTATGCCAAAACCATTACTGCCGAAAGTTCAAAGCCAAAAGATCCCCTGCGGCGTGTCTCAACCTTTTTTATAACCTAGCTTCCAGTGCCATCTTAGGGTGTGACCAGAAACAACCTTCTAACATAATACAAACTTCCAACCAATAATAATTGCCCTTACCAAATATGGAAGTTACTATCACCCAATAAAAACTCATTACTTTTCTACAATGCCTACCAAGGCCATTGCTAACATCAGCAATCCCACGCTTATAACTGTCTTAAAGTCCATTACCAAGATGGCGTGAGAATTGCCCATGCTGCAATAACATACGTACAGTTTGTTCAAGTATTAAAATGTACAAGGAAATTTACAAAAATGTACACTGTACCAGCTCATTCATTACAGTGTGCTTGGTTCACAGATTGGCAGATGGTATTTGACCACATAAACTGGACCAAATTAATGCAGATTCTAAAGGGAACTGGTATCGATTGGCGTGAAAGAAGACTGATCAACAAATTGTACATGGATCAGAGTGTTAAATTACGACTGGACCAAGGGGAGACGAGAAGTGTGAAGATTGGAAGAGGAGTCAGACAGGGATGCTGTTTGTTACCAATTATATTCAACTTGTACAGCGAAGACCTTACCAAGGAAGCTCTTGAAGAGTTTGGCAACTTCAAAATAGGAGGACAAGTAACTCGCACTGTGATAGATGCAGATGACCTTGCGCTACTAGCTACAGAAGAAATGGTGCTACAGGGCATGACTGATAGACTGAAATTGGAAGATGCTATGGAATGGAAGTGAATGTGGAAAAAACTAAGGTAATGAGAATCTCAAGGCAACCATCCCCAATACAGATTATGATAGATCAAAAACAACCAGAGAACGTCGAATATTTCAAATATTTGGGTGGCATGATAACAAATAATGCAAGATGTACACATGAAATTAAATCCAGGATTGCCATGGCAAAAGCAGCATTCAACAAGAAGAAGGTCCTTTTCACCAGCAAATTGGACTTAAATTTAAGGAAGAAATTAGTAAAGTGCTACATTTGGAGCATAGCTTCATATGGTGCTGAAACTTGAACACTTCAGAAAGTAGATTAGAAAGACCTGGAAAGTTTTGAAATGTGGTGCTGGAGAAGGATGGAGAAGGTCAGTTGGACTGATCATGTGAGAAATGAAGAAGTATTACAAACAGCCAAGGAGGAGAGGAATATCCTAGACTCAAGAAAAATAAGGAAGGCTAACTGGATTGGTTACATCATCCATAGGAACTGCCTTCTAAAACATGTTACTGAAGGAAAGATAGAGGGAAGGATAGAAGTGATGGGAAGACGAGGAAGAAGATGTAAGCAGTTACTGGATGACATTAAGTAAAAGAGAGGATACTGTAGACTGAAAGAGGAAGCACTACATTGCACTCTGTAAAGAGAACTTGCTGTGGAAGAGGCTATGGACATGTCGTAAGACAGACTACAGAATGCATAGTATGGAACTTGGTACACAGGCACTTATATTTCATCATTAATACAGTTCACCTTATTGAGAGTCTGAGATTAAAAATACACAAATAAAAGATACATCTGCAAGCTACATACACTACATGTCCACACAAATTCCAAAAATCTATGAAACACCTCCAAGTTCTACGAGTCAGAAGGGTGACATAAAGCCAGTTCCATATTGAGGACTGAAAATTCTTGAGCGGTTTGTGAACCTCACTGTTATCTGGCACGTTCTGCTCAATGCATGTGAACTGACACACAGTTTTGTATGTTCGGGGGAAAAACTGCAATAACTATGTTGCAAACGTTAGGTGCCACCATAAGAAATTTAAGTGCTCAGTGACTAGGAGCCTGAGATATGTGCACCCACAAAACATACTTCATTACAGAACTTCCCACTTTAACAGTGAGGATTCAATATGATACAAGAACAAACTTACCATGCTGCCGTGCCCTTTCTAGGTAGGCTCGCATTGCTTTACTGACTTTGGCCTTCTTTGGCACATCATCTTCTAAATTTATCTTTTGTATATCAGAAGAAGTTGCATAACCACAGCCAAGCTCATCTATCTGTACAAGCACAAAACAATTATTTGAACACATCTTGTGGTGTACTAACTTCTAGTTTTATGTATAAGTAGTCAGAAGGGGTCATTCTGCTCTGGCATGTTTCATTCATATCAATGACTATAGAGTTTTTAGCATCTTTTTATGTCGACTATCACTGTTTTGGAAATCAAAGTGTGAATAAAATGAAATTACATCAAGCACTGCCCTCAGAGTACTCAAAACTATGCTAGGTATATTACAACTCCATATTCTTAAAAAATTAGATCAACAATTGTGTCTGTATTTTGCATCATTAAAATGTCCTAAGTTTGTGACAATAATCACATTTTTTACAGCACAGAGAAAATACTGCTATCCCTGTGCATGCCACGAATGCATATGAGGGAATGCAGGTAGAGGTCCATGCATACTTAACCTCTGCCTTAGATGGAGGTTAGTGGCTACCTTCACACCCTGGTTGGTTTACCTCAAAGGAAAGCCCCCCTCCCATACCCAGTGAACAGAAGGCTAAGTGTGCCTCAAAATCCGTCTGAACATTCTGAAAAAGCGATAAATCTCTTGCCCCTGCTGGGAATGGAATCATGATTCCTCAGCCGCTCAGCCTGCAGCTTACTCAATATACTATCCTGACCCTATTTTGTACAGTACTAAATGAATTACATAAAATAAGTCATACCCTTAAGAATGACTATGCTATTTTTTTTTCCTACAAGATTATGTGTGAATTTTTCATGATCTGCACCCAAAAAAGGCAATTTGATTTTACATCAATGCTATATTAACACTTCCTGTTACAATGTGTTTGTAGAGTATGTGCAGATTAACAACATTAGGGTAAATTACATAAAACCAAGATACTTATTCATGCACCACATAATGGGACACTGGCCATACCTATGAGACAAGTTATGATATCATGAATATTTTGCATGTAAATAAAATAACCCCAATTCACCACATGCCTTCATGGCATGCACAGTGATAACTTTACCTCTGCACCTGAATCTTGAATGACTCCACGCATATGAAAATGTAGAAAGAAATACACACATGAATAACACTTATGGAGATACCTACAACCCATCACTGATGTCACTATCAATCATAAGAGAAAACAGTAAACCGACGGCTGAGTTAAGAGTACCGCCCTTCACATCCATCTACAATATTATGCACATAAATCAAACCACATCACATCTCCATACATTGTTAATCTTCATACTATACCTTTAGATAAAATTTACTTTTCTATTCACTCCCAAAGTCCAAATGTCATATGTTTTAGGGTCATACTGCAAGGTCACGAATTAAAAGTTAAGAAATTCAGAATGCATATTCAGTTTCGTGACCTTCACTTACAAATTTGCTACAACTCAAAATGACTGTCACAGCAATATGCCTATAAATTCTGCTACATTGTTCAAGATAACACTAAGATGAACTCAAAACACTAAACCTAAACTTATCAATAACATGAGAATCTGCATGACCCTACAATATTCAGCACCTTGAGCATCGTTTCAGTGCATGAATAGATGCAATACCTTGTAGTTACCTTCAAAACGTCTCTCCACCCACTCCAGCATTGCTGTGAATAATTATTTTTTATGTAGAAAGTCATCCAAATTATTAAAACTAGCTGCACGTCTTAACCTCTCCCTTGCGGCTTCCACTCACGGTTTTTAGCATATACAACATGACAAACTATTTTCTTAAACAATTATAATAACATACACAATCTTCCAACAAAATAAATTAAGAGTGAAACAATTTCCACTGTGGTAGTAGGCCTATGTCCAACAAACAACCCAAAGCAACTGTAAGCAAATGTAAACGAAATAAGACAGTTCCAATATTCGAGGCAAACCATAAAACTCATACCACATAACCTTACCATATGCTTACGAGCATGCCTAGTAAAGACGTTTATCGGAACAAAGCTCTGTTTATTCACTAGGGGTTTACATTTTCGCAAAATTAAATTTATACACGTCGCCATCTCGAAAACGTGCGTTGGTATTTCGATCGTCCTCTGTTCCCTATGTCCGAGTTGCCATCCGTGGATGACAGGTTGCCAACACTGTCGCACCAGATGTGCGAGCCCATGGCCGCGGGAGGCATAGTGCATGAGATTTCACGCTTCTGCCATCAATGTAGTTGAGGCGTTCAGTGTTTTGGTATGTTACTGCAGGTTTGGCTGCTGTAGCCCATGAGATCTGCGCTCGTCTCGGTTATTACGCTGCGTCGTGTGGTAATTGTTTACCGACGTTTCGGGACAACGTCGGTAAACAACACACGAACCCGCGTAACATCCCAGAAGAGGTCAGATCTCATCAACATCGCGGCAAAAGCCTGAAATCAAGAGGTAGCCCATGTTAGCCATTAAGATACCCGGCTTTACTGATTTGCATATCTTAGTTTCAATGGAAGGTAAAGTGCGCCCCTTTCATAGTCAGCTGTTTCTTTGGCAAAGACAAGGAAATCCACACATCAATTTTGAATGATCCATAAACGTGCATTGAGCAATTAGGTTAAAATAATCAAAGAAGAAGTATGAAAGTGTATTTATACACACTATGTACCTCCTACATGTTTCGGCCACTCATGTGGCCATTTTCAAGGAGGTGCATTACAAAAATACGTTCGTTGTAATGCACAATTTTAATAACACTACATATTGTTACCTAATTGTGGAATGGTACTACATGACAGTTTCCCATTTACGACTTACTATTGCATAAGACGATGGTTACGTCTACAATACTGTACCTGCCTGAAGATGGCTACGTTTCTGTAGCCGAAACATGTAGGAGCAAAAACTAAATATTGTGAAGTGAGTTAGAAATAAACTTGTCTTGTATAAAACAACTGCACGGAGAATGTATGATGATATTAAAAATAAGAAAGGATGAACCACGTTAAGTTGACATTAAAGATCGGGTTAAATGTGTCTCCACAAGGGTCATTCAAGTGTATGTTCTTTATTTACTCTTCGAAAATGTTGAATAATTCAAGGTAAACGTACAAACCTAAAGCCGTACCTGTGTCTGTCATAATATGGCACGTGGCGATATGAAATTATTCTGCCAGCCGTTCATTTGCTAAGGACATGATCGCTCTGCTAGTTCTTATTCGTGCTTCTATCTGTGACATTACGGCGTAACATCTGCGAAGCGAGGGGCGTGGTGTACGTGAAAACGTGTCAGTTAGGGGCAGGAAAGCGTTGTATTATGATGTGGGGAAACGTGCTGACGTTAGTACAAACGTTTGATAATCACTTCACACTGTAGATGTACACGAAGCAACAGTAAATATATTTTGACATTGAACAGTAGCTTGTGCAGATTTAAAAATGACGAAAGTCGTGTTTTTACATTCAGATCTGGGTATTGGTGGAGCTGAACGGTTAGTAGTTGATGCAGCTCTAGCACTGAAAGGGAAAGGGTATGATGTTCAGTTTGTTACATCTCATCACAGCCCGCAGCATTGTTTTGTGGAGACTAGAGATGGGACATTGCCTGTTACGGTGGTTGGAGATTGGCTGCCAAGACATATATTTGGTCGTTTTTACGCCTTGTGTGCATATGTACGAATGATTTACGCTGCACTGTATGTTGTTTTCTTCAGTGGTCTGGCACCAGATATTGTTTTCTGTGATCAAGTATCCGTTTGTGTGCCTTTTTTGCATATTGGTGGTTTTAAAATATTATTCTACTGTCACTTCCCAGATCAACTTCTCAGTAAGTCCGGCAGTGCTCTGAAATCTTTTTATCGTGCACCTCTCAACTGGCTGGAGGAAACGACAACTGGTTTGGCAGATCGGATATTGGTAAACAGCAAATTCACAGCTGGAGTGTTCAAAAACACATTTAAAAGGCTACATGTTCAACCCACTGTTCTTTATCCCACTATGAATACAGATGTATTTGACAACATAACACCTCTTCCCATCAGTGAGATACTTGCAAAGGAATTCCCAGATGGCGGCGTTATTTTTCTTTCAATAAATCGTTATGAAAGAAAGAAGAATTTAAAGCTGGCATTGGATGCAATGTGTGAACTCAGGAAATGTTTATCTGCTAGTGAATGGTTACACATTCATTTAGTGATGGCAGGTGGTTATGATACAAGAGTGAATGAAAATGTTGAGCATTATGATGAACTAGTGAATCATGCAAATACACTGGGACTGACTGAAAAGGTTACTTTTATGAAATCTCCATCTGATGTGGAAAAGATTTCACTGTTGAAACGCTGCCATTGTCTTATCTACACCCCTCCTAATGAACACTTTGGTATCGTTCCTCTTGAGGCCATGTATGCAGGTAAACCAGTGATTGCTGCCAACAGTGGTGGACCCACTGAAACTGTTGTCAATGATGTCACAGGTTTTTTATGTAATTTAAAACCTGAGGACTTTGCTCATGCAATGTTAAAGTGCATTAATAATGAAAGTGTAAGGACAAAACTGGGTAAAGCTGGGCAAGACAGGATGAAGAAACTGTTTTCTTTTATGGCTTTTTCAGATCAGTTGTTAGAAGTTGTACACTCTCTGCTTAATGTGAAAGACAAAGGGGAATGAACTTTGGATTCTCCAGTGAAAGTAACTGGACTAATCATTGTTTTGGCCCCTAAGAATAATAATTAATGTATTGCAGTTGGGAAATAATAATTACTTATTGATGGTTCCATCACTTTCTATTAATAAATTCCTGATATTAGCAGAACTTTTAATGAAATGGGTTCCAAGGTGCATTGATGGCTTTTTATCACAGAGGCCTGAGTTCCACTGCAGGGTATTCCATGTTGGAGTTGTTGTGTATAAGGCAGTACTTGAACATGTTTTTCCCCTCATTCCACCAGTACACCTACTTCATATACATTCACCTACCATGAACACCATTGTGTAGTTCACTGGTGCACATTCTGTGGTCCTTGAAAGTGGACTGTGGATCTTTTAGTAACCCATAATATTAATACATTAAATATATTAGTGTGTTTTAAGAACCCTTTGTTTCACTTTTCCAAATTACTTGTCTTAGTGGCCCACTTTCAGAACAGGTTGCACACCATGGTCCAAGATAGTGACAGCATGATTGAATAAACAGACAAAAAGCAATACACTGACCATACTCTTGGGTCCATTTGACATGCATTTGTAAGTCATGAAATTTATATTTTAATGATGTTTACCAGGCACAATGCAAACGTAACGAAATTAATGTAACCCATCACCAACAAAAAAGGCACATTATAGTTGTATTATATTGTTTGTAGAAATATGCACATTATGTTATCTCCCCCCCCCCCCCCCCCCTTCAAAACCATTTTCTTCTCCAGAATGTGAAAGTACAGTATGGATAACTTATAGAAAGTAAAATACTAACGAAAACTAACCGAACATAACCTTACTAGCAACACAAGTTGTCAGCATGCTCCCTCTCTCGCTGCCTGCTCTCCTTTAGAATAATTAGTTGGATGGATCACATATTGTTTGGGTATCTGAACAGAAAGGAATTTCATCCTGACCGATAGGCCATGCTTGGGAAGAAAGTCTCATTGATGACTGTGATGCACATGGAATGTGTTGAGCATTATAGCATGATATAAGGGAACAGTGGACATACTTCTCACACCTTTTTAACCATAGGCTACATGAAGGTGAGCAGTCAGCTTTAAGTTCTGGCTGTTTTACCCCCTGGGATACCCATTGGATAGAAGGTTGGATGGACCCTGGGCATCCAGTCTGCAGTCAGTCACTGTGCTGACTCTGTCCTGGCTCACTGGAAGAGGCAACAGGTGAAGAGAAACAATTACATGTTATAGGGCTTCATAATTTACACTCTACCAAGCAGTAAGCACTGGTAGGTATGAAATAGGCCTAGTCTGGAAGTCCTATAGGAGACTTAAGACACAGATGGGAGAATAGTATTAAAGTGGACCTTGAACAGAGGACTGATTTGGCTCTACAGAGGCTTCAGTGTTGGGCTTTTGTGAACATGGTAATAAACCTTGGGTTCCATGTGAGAATTTTCTCGAACTGGTTAGCTTCTAGAGGAGACCTGATCTATGTAGTAGTAAAATGGAAAATGTGAATCTGGTGATGAACTGTACAAAAGGGTGCATTCAAATACATTACATTTCACTGATAGTACAGGCAAATACTAGTAACACACAATTAACAATACACCACAAGGAAGTTACTTGTATTAATACTCCAGTTCAACTGGAATGAATTATCACAGAATACATTATTTTACAGACCTCACTATTAAGTGTGTACAGAGCAGTTTTGAAAATAATGTTACATTCCTTACACTAGATTAAATAATGCTGTAAAGCAGAAGTATGTTACAGTGGTGAAAATTATATGTATCAAATCATCTGAATCTATACATAGGAATTACCAAGTTGTTTTCATAATTGGTTTCCATTGTTTTGATATGCAAATACAGCAGTGGTTTTAGTCACAATAAATTATTACAATTATGGTCTTATGGGTCAATTCCCAGTGGGTGCAGGCTTTTTTCCCCCCTTTGTCACCACTGTTTGGTAAATAGGAACAAACTTTTCACAGGAACCTGGTGCCTCCATATTAGCTCATCTACCCTGAAGAGGGAGGCACGAGGTTCCCTAAAGTTGTCACCCAAACTACATGGCATCATGTGCAAGAAGGTCACAGTCTTTACACAATTCACTGTAAAACCCATCTCCAACCATACCTGTGCACTGTTTCTAATGGTTACCAATATCTGCAAAGAGAGATCACCCAACTGCAGCCGACACTACAATGGCTGCACCATGAAGCATTGTGGGATCAAATTGTACTTGATCTTGATGTTTTTGGCTAACAGATCTATTCATACTAACAAATTTTTCTTCTAGTGTAGCTAACAAATATGGCTGGCCCAGGCATTTACATGGCTCTTTAAATATCTGACAGTGGATTATTTACTGACGTGAGAACCTCCGATGTCATACAAGAAAAGGCATCCAACATTTCAGCTTTCATATCCAGTTCCGAATCTTGTAAAAGGTGTTCACTGCACTGTCAGATTCCCTGCACTTGTGAATATAAACAAACTAGTTTCTGATGAATAAAAAGGTGATGAAATATGAATTTCATTTTCTGAAATACAATAATTATACCTGCTCATCTGTAGTCAAACACAGTGATATATTCAACCCTATTTATGAACAGCAACGTAACTAACAGATGCCTGGAATTCAGTGTTTAAAGTAATAACGTACTTCTGCCAACCCTGAGAGTGTCTGCAGTGCCATGCCATACTATATGCACTGTGAATGTCCGACTTCTACGCACAATGTAAAGAACTTGAGTAAATGTTTTGCTTTCTAAAATGGAATTACATGAAACACTTGGAAGGAACTGTTACTTGCAAGCCATGGCAATGAATGAGCTACTGACAGTTCTTTCTACATTTCTCGTGATGCTCATCAACGTTTGTTTACATCCTTTCCTTGCAAGTTGCCAGAGTCTGAGATCAATTCCAAGTCCTGCAGTTCACTATTCACCTGGGCCTGAAGACTGACCGGGATGATGTCGAGATGCAGATCATATTGCTGATCGAGTCCCAAGTAGCAATCAGACAGGATGTATAAGGTGAGGATCAAACGACCTGCAAGGAAGAGGCAGTTCTGTTTATAAAAGTATTCAGGATTTCATGACATTTTGTAGCTAACCTCATTTCAGCGTGTTCTGACAGGCTGTTTTCTGGAAATATTGAACTTGCCTCTCTCTACTCCAGGCTAAGTGACTAAAGGAACTTGGTGCGATATAATTCTGTGTTCTGACTGGTGAATGTGAAGCAGGAGGCTACATGCTTCATTGAGCCTTATAGGCAATATACTGAAGCAACAGATAGAATGCCTCATATATGTACAGAACTCATTACCACACAACTGATGCCAGATTAAAATCACCTTTATGCAGCTCAGGCATGAAGTTGACCACTTGCTTCCATCTATTGTCATGGTTAAGAATGAGTGGAGCCATACCTTTGCTCCCCTATATGCCTTCATGGTGTGGGCAGGGAAAATTTTGATGTCCTTCATAAGACTGCTTTTACCATTTTCTCTCTTATCCAGAAGAATACTGACAAATATGTCATAAGACATTACATTATGATGTGCCTCCTACTGGCTACAAATCCATCAAACATAATACAAAATTCCCAGTTGCCTCATGGCCTAGCACTATAAATATCCACTCTGACCACTGCTAGTCAGATACTTTAAAATGCTGGCAAACCAACCCACTAAACACCATCATATTTTATATATCGGTGAAGATAAAGGGGTCCTTCCACATGTCACAGCAACTAATTTTCTGGGGCCAAAAATATGGCAATGTTGGAAATGGAGTACATACATCCGAAAGCACATGCCATGTACTTGTAAATGTTACCATCGGATGGGGGTACATGTATAGGAGCTACTGGTACAAAGAAAGTGAACCACCTGCATAGTGAATTACAGCTTTACTGGTTTACTGTGGTGTACAGACTGAACATGGAATACACAGTACAACACAGACTATTGTAGAAACTATTAACAGCCTTAAAATTATTTTGTGTTTGTAAATTAGATGCTAGGTAGGATTGCAGATGTAACAGGTAATACCTTTCACCATGCATGTAATCAGTGGACACACTGTGGAGGCTCAGAGACATCAAAGCATAAGATGGAAAATAATGGTAACAGCTTTGGCATGAGGTAAAGGGTCTGGACAATGATGTCTGCCATGGCAGTTCATGTATTCTTCACATATTTAATAATCCAGCTCTCATGATGTACCAACCATGTTCCTTTAAACTGCAAAAGCAGCTTGTCTATTGCATGTGCAAGGCCACATATAAAACTGAATTACCTAAACAAACCATACCAAATACGTACAATGTCTCCCTGGTCACTTCAGGGATTTGATACCTGCTGCTATCACTTTCATAGAATAACACAGACATATCTGCTGATGTCACCTTTCAAGTTTTACAATACAATGTGCAGAATGAACAACAGCTTATTTTATTTTTTTTATGTTTTTGTTTTATGAGTTTGTGATAACAAGAATGTCCTTACCTGTCATTTTTGGAGTAAAGAATGTAAGCTGCTGGAAGTTCTTTCTACTTCTTACTGCAGAGACTCGTTTGAGTGCCATAAGTTCTCCAGTCTCTACACTACCCAAGGCCAATAACCAGCCTTCATCTTTCCTACGTGGAAATCGAGGACTATAAACTTTTAGATCTCTTGCACTGTTTGTGCATTCCAGCTGTACCATAAGTGTGTACTCCTGATCAGCATGAACTTCGATCCAGTTCTCTTTTGTGGGCGGTTGTTTAAAATGTCTTTCTTCTTCGGCACGTTTATTTTCCCACCATCCACGTATGCTAATGTTCACATTTAGGACGGGCATATTGCAGAGAACTCTGTGCACCTGTATAACAGAAAGTAATGTGGTACTTGTCACAAAAGTGTCAGAAAACTGTGTCTAGGACTACACCATGTTGAAGGCGACAAGTGGGAGTGAAGGTTGCACAACAATGCACACAATCGTAACTTATATGAAAATTAATATTTACGTGTCCCACGTCATATATTTGTGAGGACTGCAGCATTTGAGCCCAAAGCACTTTCACGTAATGGTTATTTTGTTGTGGGGCAAAATATTCCCTATACCTGGCATCCAGTAAAATTACTGTCTTCCAGGATATGATGCCAGGTGCTGTGTAATGTGCTGCATCCACCTGCCTAGTTGGTAGTTGTGAATATGTGTGTTCTGCTGGTGGTAAAGCTTGTAATAATTTAATCTTGTTTGTGTGGGAAATGGAGTTTAAAGGTGCATCAGCAGCACAGGCAAGTGACACATGATAAGATTTGTACTGAAGGACTATTATCAAAATAAAAGAAAACTGAACAGAACTTTGTGCGTGTGAATGTGTGTGTGCGTAAAGGGGACAGAGATATGTTAGCACTAAAAAATAAAACTGCAATGCTAATATAAAAAACATAAATACAATGCGCTTTTGTTATGGGTGATTTGTAGCCTGGGTATAGAATAGAATACGGAAGGGTGGGCACCACGGTGACCCGTGCACTTCCACCATTATCGATCTTTTGTGCAACCCTTTAGCTCATTCATTCAGCAGTCCCACACCTTGAACAAAGTGCAGTATCTTACTGACAGAGATGTCTTCAAAGTCACCTGGTTTCATAAAGTAACGACCCAGGCGCCTGAATCTTAGTGTGGCCAAAGCCTCACAATCACAAAGAACATGTGAGGCCGTTTCAGATGCCTGTTTGCATCTATTGCACTTGGGACTGTTTACCAGCCCCAGTTTAAATAGTGTCCTTTTAAATGACAAGTGTCCTGTCAGCAACCCTGTCATTATTTTGAGCTGGTTTCTGCTCAGATTAAGCAATTCACCAGCTTTTCTTGCAGAGGTTTTTTTTTAACGAAAGCCCTTAGCCTGCTTTTGTCCACGTATGGACTGCCAATGCTCCTCGTGTTTCCTACTCGTCCAGTCCCTGATCACCCCCCTGGCAACCTTTGCAGATATACCAAGTGCAGGCTCAGGTCCTATGAATGGAGAGCCCTGCCTGGCTAACTGATCAGCTATTTCACTGCCATCAATTCACATATGTCCTGGTACCCATACCAGTTGGATCCTGTAATGTTCTGCCAGTTTCACCAGGGATTGATGGCAGTCCCAGAATAGTTTGAAATTTATCCGGTAGCTGTCAAGGGCCTTGATGGGTGCCTGACTGTCAGAAAGAATACAGATGTTCTTACCTGTGTAGCCCTTTTCTATATTCTCCATTATACAAGCCTTAATGGCATATATTTCAGCCTGGAATACCGTAGTGTGGAGCCCAAGACTGAAGCTGTGCCCCCTTCTTGAGCCCCATCTATACACACCAGCACCAGTGCCTTTATTGGTCTTGGACCAGTCTGTGTACCAGACCAAGCCCCCTTTGTTATCTGGGTTGAACCCATTCTGCCATTCACACTTGTCAGGGAACTTGACTGTGAATGGCTGGTGGTATGCATATCTCAGAAGCATCCTGTCAGACCCCATCTGTAGGATGGGTTCGTGCTCTATATCCTGAGATTTTTTGGTGTGACCAAAGTTAGTGGATTTAGGTTTCCACTGCTGGTTACACATTAGCCTGTAGATCCCTGCCTCAATCATCACATGAAGAGGAAGTCCCAGGAGGACCTCCATTGCAGACAGGCTAATCTCTGTATCTTACTGAGCTCTGTCCTGCTGACATTGTATCTGACCCTCGGCCACCAAACCGTGGAGCCATAGGTCAATACGGGTCTCATCACCATGGTGTAGATCCAATGCACCACCCTGGGTTTCAGACCCCAAATTTTACCAAATGTAAAGCAATCCCATTACAGGCCCTTAGGGCTCCAGGAGGTCGAGGCTCCCAGGTTTTTAGACAATCGGCACATGAAGGTGGTAAGGTTGTCAGCCCTACGGAGAAAGAGACTATACCACAGGAGTGGAAGTATGGCATAATATGTCCAATTCATAAGAAAGGGGACACCATGAGATGTGACAATTACAGAGCAGTCACACTGTTATGTACAACATAAAATTTTGGCAAATAATTTATACGCAAAATTAGTACCTTATGCTGAGGAAATAATAGGAGAATACCAAGGGGGCTTTCAAAGAGGAAGATCAACTGTTGATCAGATTTTTACTATGAGACAAATATCGGAAAAATGTTGGGAACAGAATATAGATATACATTATCTATTTATAGATTTTCAAGCAGCATATGACACTGTATGGAGAAATGAAATATGGAGTGAAATGCATAAATTAAGTTTCCCCAAAAAATTAGTTAATTTGTGCAGAATTCTAAATAATGAAATATATGCTAAGGTCAAAATAGGTAAACATTTGTCTCCGGAATTTGAAGTTATGAAAGGTTTGAGACAAGGAGACGCAATTGCTCCTTTGTTATTTAATGTAGTGCTAGAAATCGCAATTAGAAGATCTAAAGTAGAAACAAAGGGAACTATTTTTGACAAATGCAGTCAAATTATGGCATATGCTGATGATGTGGTCATTATGGCAAGTAGATTACAAGATGTAAAGCAAGAACAAGCAAATAAGATGGGATTAGAAATAAATGAGAAAAAGACAAAATTTATGACAGTATCACAAAAGCTCTACAACAAAAATGAAAATGTAAAAATGGGAACATATAATTTCGAAATAGTGAAAGACTATACATATCTTGGTACAGTTTTAACAAATAAAAATGAATTAAGACCAAAGATTGAAAAAAGAATTACAAATGCAAATCGAGCATACTATGCACTTCTTCCTATACTAAAGAGTCAATCAGTACTTAGAGCAGAAAAAGTTAAAATTTATAAGACATTAATAAGACCTGTGGTTACATACGGAGCAGAATCTTGGACATTGAATAAGGATATTGCTAAAGGGCTGGCAGTTTTTGAAAGAAAAATTTTGAGAAGAATATTTGGGGCAATTAAAGTAAATGAAAATTGGAGAAAGCGACATAACAAGGAACTAATGCAGATGTTTGGAGATTTAGATATACTGTCATTTGTTAGAATAAGGCGGCTCAAATGGATTGGTCATGTTAACAGAATGGAGAGTAAAAGAACAGTAAGTCAAGTATTTAATAATAATCCCCAAGGAAGTCGACCAAGAGGACGACAAGAAACAGATGGTGGAATTGTGTGCAAACAGATATTAAGAAGTGTAAAATTAACAACTGGAAAGAAAGGTCAAAAACAGAGTGGACTGGGAGAGGGCCATTAAGGAGGCAAAGGTCCGCACTGGACTGTAGTGCCACCGAAGAAGGCCTTATTCATCACATTTTTCAGCCGTGCCTTCCATGTCAATCCCTTGTCCAGAATAAGTCCAAGGTATCTGACCTCTGTAGTCGGCTGCAAAGTGTGTCCGGAGAGGGTTGGTTCCTTGAGGCCCCTTAAATCTCTCTTCCGGGTGAATGGTACTATCACCATCTTTTGTGGATTGACAGACAGCTGTGTCCTATCACACCACTGTTGTACCATACTCAAAGCCTCCTGTAGATGCTCTGAGACAGTATTTGGGAATTTTCCGCGGATAAGGATAGCAATGTCATCTGCATATCCCAGTGTATAGTAGCCATTCCCATTGAGTCCTCCTATGAGTTCATCCACAACCAGGCTCCACAGCAGAGGTGATAGAACGCCTCCCTGCGGACAGCCCTGGCCACAAACTGCTCCAGAGTTTCTCCTGCAAGCGTGGCTGTGTTTTTCCTGCTGCCCAGCATGGAGCCGATCCAATGACAGATCGTGTCTTCAAGCCCATGCCGTTTGGCAGCCTTTGTTATAATGTCAAATGAGGTGCTATCAAAAGCTCCCTCAATATCTAGAAAAGCTCCAAGCGTAACTTCGCTGTTTTTCACTGCTTCCTCTATATGTGTGCTCACATGATGCAGTGCAGTTTCAGTGGACCTCCCTGGTTGGTAGGCAAATTGGTATCGATGTAGGGGATGTAGCCCCAAAATCTTGTCCCTAATATACCTGTCCACCAATTTTTCTATCGTTTTCAGCATCAAGGACGATAGACTAATAGGACGATATGCCTTAGCCTCAGTATAGTTGGCCTTCCTGTGTTTAGGGATAAAGGTCACCTTGACCTGCCTCCAAGCTTTGGGTTTATACCCTCTTGCTAGGCAGGCTCTAAAGATACGGCACAGATGAGTCATTAAGTGTTCGACTCCTTGTTGCAGAAGAGCAGGTACAATTCCATCAGTCCATGCCGATTTAAATGGTTTGAATGTGCTAATCACCCATCTTATTTTAGACTGGTCAATGACCTTTTTAGACAGTTCCTAGTCCTCCCTGTGAGCAGGAAATGCTTTCAGGTTTGGCTGCCCCTGTCCTTCCAAGGTTACTTCTTCTCCAGCAGACCCTGGAAAATGAACTCTGTATAGTTCCCTAAGGGTCTCTTTTCCAGATTGTGTGTATCAGCCATCAAGTAGTTTAACAGATTCCACCCTGTTGGCTGACTGACGAGTCTGGCCCTGTCAGGTACATCCTTGATCCCCCGACAGTAGTCCCTCCAAGAGGACCGTTTGGCTTTTCTAATTTCTTTGTTGTAACAGGTGAGGGCCGGCTTATATGATTCCCAGTCACCTGTCCTTTTAGCTTGATTAAAAAGCCATCTTGTCGAAGCTTTAAGGCGGCTCAACTCTTTGTTCCACCAAGGAACCGTCCTTGGTGAGAGAGCCACCCTGGCTGGACAGTTTTGGTGATAGGATGAGAGGATGGCCTGTTGCAAAGTCAACAGCCAGCTCTACATCCCGCACTGAGTATGTAACTCTTGGTACAACCCCTAGATTTACCTTTAGGTCTTCCTGATATGATTCCCAATTGGTTCTCTTGGGGTTGTGATATGTAAGCCTGGTAACTTCCAGGTCACCCACTTGAAACACTATGTACCCGTGGTCTGACAAAGAGATTTCATCAGATACATGCCAATTAGTCACTAGGTCCCCTATCTTGTCAGTCCCTAGTGTCAAATCTATAACCTCCTTCCTATTACTAATTACAAAAGTAGGCTCGTTACCTTTATTAAGAATACTGAGATTTGAGCTAACCAAACATTCCATTAAGCACTCCCCTCGTGGATTGATGTCTGTGCTCCCCCTATAATGTGGTGTGCATTGGCATCACATCCAATGATGAGCTGCAGTTTATTCCTACTGCAGTAGTCGACGACTTCCCTTAACCTCTTTGACGGGGTGGTTTATCTGAATCATAGGGGAGGTATGCCGAGGTAACAATAAGTTCCCTCTTGCTCCCTCCTCTCCTGTAAGTAACCCTCACCATCGTCACATCCCTAGAACAGAGCTCTGACAGTGGAAAGGCATAAACTGTGTTCCTGACAAAAATGCAGGATCTGGGAGCAAAGCTGGGTCCAGCAGAAAACAATGTCCCCCTTATGTTGCGTAACCCTCTTATTCGGCCCCATAAACCCAGCGTTCCTGAATAAGTGCTATATCTATCTCCCCTAGCAAGTTTTCGTCAAAGAAGTGCCGTCGCCGCCTTGCTATGGTGCAGATTAATTTGGATAAATTTACATTTTTGGGACATCTTGTGTCCGTTTGTCCTTGCCTTTTGTCAAATGTTCAATGTCCCTAGGTTTGCTGGGAATACCAGCTCCCTGGGGTGGTTTGCCAGACTGGCTGGCCCCCTGTTCAGCACAACTAGGCAGGTCCTTCTGTACCACAGCGTCCCTGCTTTTGATAGATATTTTAATTCGTGTTTTCTCCATAAGAGTCCCACGAGTAATGGGGAAATAATAGTCACCACCCGCAGAGCCCCTTACAAGTGGAAGGCATAAATACAACGGAGTGCTGCCTGGTGCCCCGAGGGGTTGTCAACGGCACTGCTATCACCACCCCAGTGCGATGCAGCCCTCGGCACGATGCCTCACACCTTGGCTTGGGTGAACCATTGCACCTGTTAGCAGCCTATAGACATTACCCCCCTCCGCGACGGGACGCCAGAGGTTCGATTTTGGAGGGGTAGCCTGGGTATACACTGTAGTTTATCTTTCTGAAGTCAACATCAGACTTATGGTAAACTTTCCTCTTTCCATTTAATAATGCAGCATGAACAATGTCCTTTACAGCCTCATTTGTAATGCCATCAACATCTTCAGATTCACCATTTGTCGTCATAGACAAGTCTTCGCTGACACCTGGTTCATTTTTTACATAATTACAGCCACTAGTGCTAAAATGTAGCTCAATTTCCAGCAGAAGACTTGTAAAAACATCTTCACAATTACATTCTGGATGCAATAAATGACGGTATCATGCAGGGACATCAAATCAAAATATTGCTAAGAGATTGCAAACAGCTTCTTCAGTTCCAGCACTGTCAAAGGTCATCAAAAACTGATAAAATACGTGCAAAATCATTGCCAATGAAAGCCTGTATAGTTTCATTCTATAATAATAATTCTATAATAATGCTGGGCCTCCTGCAATACACATAGGATGAAGAGTTAATCTGTGCTTGACTCTAAATATAAAATATTAACTATAGTTTGTGACATTCTTACACTAACCTGTTCTATTTCACCTTCATCCAGTTTGGCTCTCAAAATATCAGCTAGTACTGTGTAGTGCTTACAACACACAGACCTTATGCCAGGCAGAGTCTGCAACAGGCTGCCCTTTTTCTTAAAGAGATACATGTGATGTGCTTCCATATGTGGCAAAGTGAGAAGTGGAGAATCCTGAACCCAGCGAGCTTGGATCACCATCTGCATGATCTGCTGTGTACGTAAGGTGGTTGCAAGCCAGCCACGTTCAGCACTCACATCTATCATTGCCTACAACACATATGCAAATGACATTATTTAATGAAAGCCCATTCAGTTATGCTGCCTGATTCTCAAGTTATTTAACGAGATTTCTTCATTCTTACATCAATGAATGAAATGGGAAGATAAACATGAATGGTGAGGAAGTAGGAATTTAGGATTGATCACAACCAGTATCAAGATGTTTAGAAAAACCCTAATGTCTGTGATGATACCTGGTGAATGAGTAACTGGAGCACTCACCTACCACCAAAGTAAGATCACCATAAAGAGTTACAGTCAGCTGACAGCAGTGGGCCACTAGCTGAAGGCTCACTGCAAGAACTACAGGTGTCACAATGCTAGACTTGAACAGATTGTTCTGCAAAACGTACCTAACTTCATCAAGCACTGTTCTTCTAGAGAAGCTAACAGCTGCTCAGCTAGTCAAGTAATTCCCCATCTTTCATAAAACCTGAACATTCTAAATGGAACAACAGCAAGCCCCAGATTTAACCCTCTGGTGCCCAATAATGCACATGCTGCATTGCAGGGTGCTGGCTTTGATTCCCTAATTACTCAACATTACTCGGTCAATTATGACCATTCTTATTTTTTTTGTTTTTTTTTTTTTGATGAAGGGCCCTCGCACCACAGCCTTAAGGCTTTTTGTGCAACCCCAATGAAGATGATAAGGATCAGCAGTTTCTTTTACCAATTTTTACAATTAATGGAGCAGCAGTGGAATAAAATTGACAGGGGAAAACCTGTCCCAGTGCCACTTTGTCCACCACAAATCTCACATGGACTTGACCTGGGATCGAACCCGGGCCTCCACGGTGAGAGACCGGCGACTAACCGCCTGAGCCATGGCACGGCCTATGACCATTCTTGCACAGCACTGTTAGGTATTTTCCTTTTGCTTTATTTTTTGGTACAAGCTTGCATGAAGAAAGCCTGTAATTTAAATCTGGGGGTTTGCATACTGCGCCAGCAATTTAATTCCAGTGCCAAAGGGGTAATCTGTTATTTTCTTTGTGAATGCAGTCCTGATTTGTTGTTGATGGCATTTTAACATTTTAAAATGTGCTAAAATTTTTAATGGACATGACAATAACTTTTGATGCCAGAACTCTTTATATCTATACACTAAAAGGAGGTGTATGGGGGGTGTGCGTGTACATGAGCATGCATGCATGTCTGTCTGTGGAGCCAGAACTCATCAGAAAATACAGAAGCCTGGAATTTTGGCAGTTGCTTTTAGAACTATAAGATGTGCCATTCCATATCTCATTCTTCTTGATTTGATAACCTGGATAATATTTGGTGAGACATACATATCATGCAGCCCTTCATTTTGCATTTTCCTCCATTTCCCTGTTACCTCACCCCTTTTAGGTCCAAATATGTTCATCAGCACCCTGTTCTCGAACACCCTCAGCCTATTTTCCTCCCTTTCATACACAACCCTAACAGTATTAAGTAAAGAGTATCAGTAACATTGTACAGCTCATATGTAACTGTAACTATCCTGCCTCTAAGTCCTGTCTTTCTTACGTCAGATACCCTCCAAACACTTCTTTCTCAAGCATACACAGCCTACTGTGTGTTCCATTTAAATAGCGACAGATATGATAAATGTCATGTCTACTACCTCATTGGACTCACCTGTAATATCCTGACAGTCTGATCCAAAACAGACTTCAAATCTGTGAGGTAATCTGTACATGGCAACTGAAGCCTGGAGAAGTGAGCCTGCAGCAACAGTAAGGCCTTTGTGTGAGGAGAATCTAGTGAATGTGGGTCAACAGGCAATGGGCAGCTTTTGGCCAATTCACTGAAACAGGAACCAGAAGGTCACATGATTCAGAAGTAATTAATCCTTTTACACCTATAGAAATAAACAAGGGAGTTTTGGGAACAACATACGATGCCCACTTTTTATAAATGCTCCACTCTATACTGCGAAGACAGCATGAACTGTACAGAGCAACAAGCAGCCCAGGATTACAGTCTTTTGGACATGAATCTAATGCCATGTTCTTATTTTACATTCTACACAAATATTACCTTAAACAAAGTTGCATACTTTTTAAAGACCTACATTACGTCAGAACCTTTAAGTAAGTCGGTTTAAAATTTTTTGCCTTCCCATTTGCAATCTGAGATCATAAAGATACAAATACACAGAACTATAATTCTATATTTTATATTTGCCATACCATGCATTATAATTTAATTTTTAATATTATCCAACAAATGCAATAATTGTCACAGGTTCATAATAATATATTTAAAAACATTCCACTCCTACATGTTTTGGACCCTTTCAGCCCATCATCAGGGAGAACATCAGACGCTATTGCATAAAACAATTACATAATAATACTTGGTCTGTTGTATATGTAGATCTGCTGGTAATTATTTGTGTGGTGATCTGTTACACTGGAAGCAGTAGATTAAGACATGGTGTGGATGATATGGAGGTGTTCATGGTGTGGTGTAACCGATCACCACACGAATATCTTACCCTGGTTTGACAATAACAGATTGATTATGAATAAAGATAAATCATTGACATTAGGCTTTTATCACAAATTAAATAAACATATAGTATTTCCTGACATAATATTGAAAGACAGACAAATTACTTACATATCCGAAACAAAATTTTTGGGAGTCTGGCTAGACCATGATCTAAATTGTGATTTTCACATGGGAAAATTAGTATTTAAACTAAGTAAACTTTGTTTTGCAATAAAAACAATCAAGTCATTTGTAAATAAAAATATTGTTAAAACCATGTATTTTGCATATATGCATTCATCTTTGAAGTACGGTATTTTATTCTGGGGAAACGTTAGAAATCTTAAGAAAGTTTTTAAACTACAAAAAAGGGCAATAAGATTAACAGCTAATATTTCAAGCACCACAAGTTGCAAACCACATTTAAAAAAATTAAAGATTATGACACTGCCTTTATATATATATCTATGAAATTCTTCTATACATTAAAATGTCCTTAAGTAAATTCAAAACTAATTCTATGTTTCATTCGCATTATACAAGGACTAAGTCACATTTATTCATTACAAGCCACAACACCAAACTATTTGAACAGAGTATTGCTTACAACGGCGTGCTTGTTTATAACAAACTACCTAGCGAAATTAAAAGTGTTAAGTCCACAACAAAATTCAAGAAGATACTTAGAAACTTCCTACTTGAAAAGAGCTTTTATTTGGTGGAAGAATTTATGACAGTTGACTCCCAATTTGTAGGAATTGGGTTAAAGATGTATCTCTGTACTGTAATTGCCAGTGCTTTCTTCTGTGTACTTTGTTAATCAGTGTCTTGTGTGGTCCTGTACATGTATGTAATTATATCAGATTTACATTGAATTTCACATTGTATTCACCGTGCATCGTTATATAACTGATTATCATTCACCAACAAATGCACAAAGATAATTTTTTCACAAATTACTTTATTAAAGGATTTCCCCTATACGTATTTCAGCAATCTATATTGCCATCTTCAGGGGGTCATTTTGGTTTGTACATAGACCAATGTACATGTGTCAATATTGGTTATTATACCATCTATAAAATTGTATAAAAATTGTGTAAAGTTGTATTATAGTATTAAAATAGTACTAAAATAGCTTGTTAAAATTGATAGTAAGATAGTATTAAATTACATTTGCGGTAAAATTCGTAATTATTGGCAGTGTGGTCCGGTATGCTGTTCCTTGTCGGATATCTGTTAAAATATTACATATAATTAGAGTCATAATTACGTTGCTTATATTAGTGTGTTTGTTTTCGTAAGCTTTTAAGTTGTGTGCGGACATACCTGTAGTGTTGCTGTGTGGAAGCACCTTCTCCTTTCGTGTCAGCGTGGCTTCTGGTATTGATTTTCTACGTATTTTCGTGTTGTCTTGTTACACATGCGCTGTAGGTTTGGCTGGGGGTTTTTTTTTTTTTTACGATGTTGAAAAGTATGCAATGCTCGCCTAGTTGTTGTTCAGGAATTAATATATCTTTTTGGTAGTAATCTTGTATATAAAAATTCTCCAGAGTATTCATATGACTTCCTTTCCTACACGATCTTATCAATGACATAGTCGTCTCAATGGGACCATATTCGTGCCTATTATTCAGAACATGCAGGGCATATGCTGATTTTGGATCATTTGTTTTTATGTACCTGCAATGTTCTGAATAACGAACTTTTAAATTTCTACCTGTCTGTCCAATATACTGTAAGTTACATGTATTACATGATATATTCCACTGTTTTCGTATATGGTTGTTTTTGGTTTGGTTTCGCGTAGTATATATTGTGTGGTGTTTTTGACTTGGAAAGAGATGTGTAGGTTGGTATTCTTGAATATGTTGGTGATTCTTTGTATTACGGGGTTGTGATATTCGAATATTGCCCATTTTTGTTTCTGTTTTGTTTGTGAGTTGCATTTTGTTTTGTTTGTTTTGTTTTGAATCCGTCGGTTTAGATGTTCAATCATTTGTATGGGGTATCCGTTGTTCTTGGCTATTTGATGTATGACGTTCTTTTCTTTCTGTTGTTGTTCTTGTGTTAGTGGTAATTGGTATAATCTATTAAAAAATAACCTGTATGCTGCTAGTTTGTGTTGTGTTGGGTGGTTGTACTTAAAATGTATTGTTGTATCCGTTGTTGTAGGTTTTCTGTATATATCAATTGTTAAGTTGTTTTGGTTCCAGGTTTTGAGTAGGCCAAGAAAACTTATTGTCTTTTGTTCTTCAATAGTTAGTTTGAATTGTAGGTTATTGTTGATGTTATTCATGTATGTTAGAATTTGGTCTGCATTAGTTACTGTGTTATCATATATGATTAGTATGTCGTCTACATATCTGTTGTAATATTTGATGTGTTTTGCATCTAGGATATTCTTTAGGAGGATGTTTTCGTGGTATTGTAAAAAGATTTCAGATATTAAGCTAGATGTAGGTGATCCCATGGCAACTCCTTTGTTGGGTTTGTAATATTTGTCATTGAATTTTAGGTAATTTTGTTTAAGTATAGTATCTAAGAGGTTGCAAGCCTGGGTTATAAGTGTTTCTTCTATCTTCTTATTGCTCAAGAGGTTTCTTGTGATATCTATGGTTGTGTTGATCGGAATATTTATGTAAAGGTCAGTGATATCCAGTGTGATTAGTTGGTTGTTGTTGGTTATTGGCATTTTGGAAAGTTCATTGGCTAATTCTATTGAATTGTATGTTATGTACTCATTTTGTAACTCTAGGGTATTGGACAGCCATTTGTTGAGATATTTGGCGATTTTGTAGGTAGGGGCTTGTGTGTTATTAACTACCGGTCTAATGGGTTCACCTTTTTTGTGTAATTTGATTTGAGCGTTTAGTGTCGGTGGTTGTGGTTTTATTTGAGTTAGGTATTTTCGTTGTTGTTTATTTATTAGTATATTGCATTTTTGGATAGTTTGGTTAATTTGTCTGTGGTATTTATCTGTTGGGTCTTGTGTTAGCTGTATAAATTTATTGTCATTTAGGAAGTTTTCGACTTTTTGTGTGTATAGGTTTTGATCTATGACGATTACTACACATCTCTTTCCAAGTCAAAAACACCACACAATATATACTACGCGAAACCAAACCAAAAACAACCATATACGAAAACAGTGGAATATATCATGTAATACATGTAACTTACAGTATATTGGACAGACAGGTAGAAATTTAAAAGCTCGTTATTCAGAACATTGCAGGTACATAAAAACAAATGATCCAAAATCAGCATATGCCCTGCATGTTCTGAATAATAGGCACGAATATGGTCCCATTGAGACGACTATGTCATTGATAAGATCGTGTAGGAAAGGAAGTCATATGAATACTCTGGAAAATTTTTATATACAAGATTACTACCAAAAAGATATATTAATTCCTGAACAACAACTAGGCGAGCATTGCATACTTTTCAACATCGTAAAAAAAAACCCCAGCCAAACCTACAGCGCATGTGTAACAAGACAACACGAAAATACGTAGAAAATCAATACCAGAAGCCACGCTGACACGAAGGGAGAAGGTGCTTCCACACAGCAACACTACAGGTATGTCCGCACACAACTTAAAAGCTTACGAAAACAAACACACTAATATAAGCAACGTAATTATGACTCTAATTATATGTAATATTTTAACAGATATCCGACAAGGAACAGCATACCGGACCACACTGCCAATAATTACGAATTTTACCGCAAATGTAATTTAATACTATCTTACTATCAATTTTAACAAGCTATTTTAGTACTATTTTAATACTATAATACAACTTTACACAATTTTTATACAATTTTATAGATGGTATAATAACCAATATTGACACATGTACATTGGTCTATGTGCAAACCAAAATGACCCCCTGAAGATGGCAATATAGATTGCCGAAATACGTATAGGGGAAATCCTTTAATAAAGTAATTTGTGAAAAAATTATCTTTGTGCATTTGTTGGTGAATGATAATCAATCAGATTTACATGTTTGCTTTTACTGAAATTCTTATACTGTTTACTGTAACTACTCTCTGGACGTGTCCAATATCATTCTGTAATGATTTATGGATGAAATACAATACTAATACTAACACTAATTACCAGCAGATCTACATACACAACAAAGTATTATTATATACACTAATTGTTTTACACAGTAGCGTCTCAAGTTCTCCCTCTGGACGGGCTGAAAGGGTCCAAAATATGAAGGAGTGGAATGTTTTTAAATATATTATTATGAACCTGTGACAATTAGTGCATTTGTTGGATAATTTAAAAAAGAACTGTAATTCTGCCTGTTTTATATTGGTGCAAAACTTGCTCCCTCACATTAATAGGCCAATAGGATGAGGGTGTCATAAAACAGGGTGCTAAGCAAGATAGGAACGAAGGAACAGGCACGTGGAGACAACTGCATAAAGAAAACCTTTATATTCACGGCGAAATATTATCAGCTAATGAAATCAAGGAGGATGAGCCAGGAGGTGTATGTGGCATGCATGGGAGAGAAAAGAAACACATAGTTTTGGTTGGGAAGCCTAGAGGGAAGAGACCATATAAGACCTACACAATAATGGCAGACAAATATTAAAATGGATCTTACAGAAACAGGATGGGAGGGCATGAAATGGATTCATCTGGCTTTCAGTAGGAACAAATTGC
Source organism: Reticulitermes speratus (assembly GCA_021186555.1). NCBI lineage: Eukaryota > Metazoa > Arthropoda > Insecta > Blattodea > Rhinotermitidae > Reticulitermes > Reticulitermes speratus. Next base: position 11,673,495 of record JAJKFL010000009.1, read on the forward strand.
TGGCTCTTGTGAACACTGTAATGAACATTCAGGTTCCATAAAATGCAGGGAATTTCTTGACTAACTTCTCAAGAAGGATTCTGCTCCATGTAGTTAGTCAATTAGCTATGTGGTGCAGCCATGCTGTTAGTACTGACTGTAGGAAATAAGAAAGTAGAGCGCTGGGGTGGCATCCAGTGCATAAAATTCACACCAAGTTTTGTAACAATGGTAAATTCATTCAAACATTAGAAAGGGAAGTACATATGCACACACAAAACCAGTACCGGATATCATAAAACAGGGTCTGTATAGCGCCTTGTAGCAATGGCTTCGGACAGACACAGACGGCATGGTGATCTTGTAAGGATTTTCTGAGGAAGGAAAACAGGCTAAAATGCCCACTTATAATATTCAAAACTGAAAATACTTTGCTGTGTTGTGAATCAATCAAACCAAATAAGACTTTTTATACATATACTTACATTAATTCTACAAAACTCATAAGTGTGTCACTCAAATCCATACAACTGTGCTCTTCTTCTAACATAAAAAAAAGTTATTTTTGTGCCATGTCATCTATATCCTTTAATACACTTTATTCTATATTAGCCAAAAAGCTCAGCACACAGAGGGTTATGGGTGATTACTGGACATCCAAGTTTAAGAAACTTATCAATTGGGCTGAAAGTGACTGATCAAAGTCACCACCATGAATCAGAAGCAGAGAAACTCAGTACTCAATGAGAAACAAAGACAATTCAAGCCTCAATTATCTGCTGTTTTCTGTGAATACAAGTAACCCCCACAGTGAAATTATCACATCTTGGGGCATATAAGAGAATGAAGCAAGAAATGTCAATGCTAGCTGACATCAAATAGCAACAGACCATGTACTGGTCTTACTAGCAGACTAAGGAATTCTACCAAACAGAGCTCCATTATTCACATCTGGGTAAGTTCCTGCTGCAGCAGACTTTAAACCTTTGGTGCCAAATGACTATAGCTGTTGCACAGTGTGACACTCGGGAAACCAACGGACGACTAGTCATCGCCCAGAACATGGTAGGTATGGTAGGTTCTTGTAAAGCCCTCAGCTGATATATATTGCTTCGATATGTGTAGATGTCTCCGTTTGAGTGCAAAGGCGAGTTTCGTTATCAGAATGTTCCCTCCCTGCCCCGTTAAATCCACAAATTTAATTCTGGCCCCAAAGGGTTAAACAATGACATGACACAAAATGCCTAATCCTGATTAGAACTCACCCATTTAGAGCATCTTCATTGTGTCGCACAGGCAGTTGATCATATTCATACGCATCACTCAGAACCCCCAACAGTTGCTCTAATTTAAGTCAGGCCTAAGATTATCTTGAAAATGCTGCATTGTTTGGTGGGAAAGATAGTAGAATGAGGCAATTCTGCCCATGGATGTTGGATGAACTCCTCGGAAATCCTGCAATGTTACGTTTTATTGTAAATACAAACATAAAACCCTTACTGCAAGCACTGTGGGGCACATTCAGTATCATTCACCTACAGGAGATGCTGGAAGTGCCTTCTCCTTCATACAGCCATTACTGACCATGTCTCAGGCAGATCATGCCTGCATGCATTAAAGAACTTAGCAGAAGTGAACCAGATGGTTATGACAATGGTACGCAAATGTGAACATAACTTTATAACAGACTGTGTGGGTAGGGGGTACTTTTAAGTGCACCAGGTGCGTAACTACACATATTTTGCAAGTTTTGAGAATTTATCACAGAGAAACGTATACACTGACAGTGTCTGTACTGAAAAGCTGGAAGTCTTGACAACCAAAACTTTTGTGACCATCTCTCAGCATGCTGTTCTGCCAAAACCCTAGTACATGTCAAGGTGTGTGTGTGTGTGTGTGGGGATCACATAACTTCAACTTAAAATGTTTTTGATAAATATATATTTAACAAAATGTAAGGAAAAATAATTTTAACTCCCCTGCAGTATACAAATAGCATTGATCAGCTTTATCAGTGACAGAGTTTATGAATCTATGTATTTCATATCTCTAATCTCTGTCATCTGTAAGATTTGTAGAGGAATAAATGAACATCTAGACAAATGAGTGTACAAAATCATACAGAAATAGATTGAAGTCTTCTGGGATGTTACACTACATCTAGTGATAAATAGTTTCTACTATTTATCAGGCAACAGTTGGTAACATCCCAGAAGACATGAATCTTCAGCAACATTGCTGTGAGGCCTTCAAATCTCTCACAAAGAAATAATTTGGAAAATATGTACTGCAGTACAGACCTTCCACTCTAATTCTTCTGTTCAGTTTCTTATTCTTTGTGAAACTAGAACTGTGAAGTGAAGGAGTTAATGTTTGATGGTACAACGCTGCTTGTTACAGTTACCACTTACCTCATCTAGTGTTATGCAATATGCTTCTCCCAACATACTGAGTGCCCGCTGCACCAAATTTGAAAGAAAACTGTTTACGTCTTCAGACTCCAGTGTTTCTAGTTTGTAGTATGTAGGATTTTGATGCAACCTCCTAAAGAAGTATGTCCAAGTGAGATAATCAAGAGCCTCCTGTTTTGTCTGAATAGTCCCTGCTACAATTTCAGCATTCAGATGATCTGGCAAGACTTCAACAAGGCTTGATTCCACAGGGAAAGGTTCATATAAGAATTTCTTATAAAAATTTTTCTTGACATCATGAACCAGAACAACTGCAACACCATGGTCATCAAACTGTGGTCGACCTGCACGTCCCATCATCTGCAAGACATCCGTGATGGGCATGTCTACATAACGGTGTGTTTTACCATCATAATACTCAGTTCCCTTTATCACAACTAGATGAGCTGGGAAGTTCACACCCCACGCTAATGTTGCAGTTGCAACGAGGATCTGAAATAAAATCCATATCTGATACACTTCTAATGCACAGCAGTTATTCAGTTTACATTGTAAAATGCTGATGAAATGATTGCATTAATGAAGGAGTGATTCTTCCCCTGAATCTCTAATATACAATTAAGGCTCAGACGTTTCAGCATCACAAACACCAAAGTCCACCACTGGCTATGATGCCAAGTGTATTCCATCCAATTCCCACCCTCACAATACATCTCTCAATGGTCCGTCTTAATGTTACTCTACCACCTAACTAATTTACGAACTCAGGGATCACAAAACCTGAAGATTCAACACCATTAACACCACAGCTCACCATTACACATGACCATGAGCCATTCCATCATCATAAAATACTTCTGCAAGGTCTATCTTAATACTATTCAGTCCCCTAATTAACAACTCAATGGTAACAGAACTTCATGGTTCGGTGCTATTAATATGAAGTTCACCAACAGACTGTTACTTTGAAACACATCATGCATCCAAATGCCACATTATTTGAAACATAATGGGCAATAAATTTATAAAGGGTAGGCAGTCAACAAATAAGTCTTCCATGTGAAAAGTCATCTTAATTTTAGCTGACTTGTTTTATTTATACAAAAGGCTGGAATTATGGCTTTATCATGTCTGTTCATGATTTTATTGATAAAACATAATACGTTGTAGTGTATGTGTAACAATAACATAATGCTTAAAAAATACATACAATATAATAACATACATAATACATCGAGACTGTGGACTGCTGTATGAGTCTATGCAGTGTTGCCATACCATACAGCTTTCCCATATGAGATGTGAGGCTCTCACTGTGGTGAAAACGCATGAGAAAACCTCAATCTCATATACCCCATACACACGAAGTAAAGAGTGCATAATAGATACTGATGTGAGTGTAGTCTGTATTTTTTAGAAGAAATTATTGGGTTGATGTGTGTGTGTATCTTCAAATAACTCTTCAATCAATTGCAGCAGTTTTGTGACACATAACACAAATATCATGCTGTTGGAAGCCAACACAATGTGATACTTGTTTTATTGTGATGTGTTTGGTAATGAGTGACACAACCTTGGACCAAATTCATGTTTAATATTGGGGGTTGTTGATACTACTACAATGTACACATCTCGCTACTGCATGCTAATGGCTGTACATCAAGACATGTAAGCTACACACGAGCTTAGGTGTAGTATAAATAAATTTACATAAAATCAATATATGAAAATGTGACGTGGGGGCAACATTGTCACTCTTCATGGAGTGTCCTGAAATTGTGTGTGAAGTTATCCACATGCATCAGCATTATAACAAGAAGACATACAGGAGAAGTGTGGGTAAAGTTCCAAGCTGTGGCCTCGTGCCCACTTCACAGAAGGATGGGTGGTCACCACAGCCAGTCTGATTGGGTGATGAACAGAATGCTTTCGGCTCCAAATGAACATCAAAATGGTCATCCAGCCCACAGCCTTTCACTGTATTGAATGTGCTATCCTGGCCACTTTATGTGACTGTAGATTGTCAGTACATCTACCATTATTGTTACATACTTTTCAAAAATACAGTAACATGGCAGCCACATCAAATATGCATTTAGCTTTCCATTTCACAATGATAATGGAGAGCTTGGTATGGCCCCATCTAAAACACACTTCTGTGCTACATGAGCCTCAAGCACTAATGTAGGGGTGGCAAACTTTTTGACATTGGGTGCCATATATGTGACATACAGTAGAACCCAGATAAGAAGTCCCCGCATAAGAAGTTTCCCCTGTAAGAAGTCTGATTTTTAAAGTCCCAAAATCAAAATCCATAATGCGTACATTAATTTTTCCCAGATATGAAGCTTCCCGCTTATTAAGTTTACCCACCTAAGAAGTCGAATCTCATGATACCAAGGGTATGTTTTTTATGAAATTTTACCCGTTCACCCCGAACAGCAACACAGCAACACGCTGCTTGAAGTCTTGAACACTAACAGGCTGGTTACGTCAATTGAACCAATTGATGGGTGCTACTGTTGGCTACTGTGTATTACTACTGCATACATCTGTCTACTACTGAATCCTACACCCCAGAAAATTGTTGCAATTATGGTAAGTTATATGCATTACGTTGTCTCTTTAGATGCTGTTGGTGGTGTTTACGTTGTTTAATAACTGCAGTCATTAGGGTGTACGAGTCTTTTTTTGTATTTTAATTGGTTACTTTTTCATTATATTTATCGTTATTACAGTAATCATGACCCAGAAAGGAATAAAATGCAAAAGCCTTATCACTGGAAGAGAAGTTGAATCAAATCCTGCCTTGACCCGAGCGGAAGTGGCAAAGCGGCTGAACATGCCCGTAACTAGTCAAAGGAATTATGGGAGAAAAGGCTTTTAATAAGCTTTCCCTCTTAATAAGTCTTCCTCCTTAAGAAGTCCCTAATCCTCTGGTCCCTTGAAAGACTTCTTAACAGGGTTCTACTGTATTTATAAGAAAACCCGTAATGTGTGAGCGAGTGTGTTGAACAGAGGGAGGAGGGATGCTGTAAATTTCACTTGACCTTTTCTGAACGTTTCCACTGCTACTAATTCCTTTGCCGTGAAGTTTTTGTTTCTCAGATAGTAAAATGGCACTGTTGTAAAGTCAGGATTAAGCACAATATAACACAAACAAAGCACAACAGAACAGCTGTTACAGTGCAATACACACTGCTAATAGAAATCCTCATAACCAAGTCCAGGCACAGAAACAATACTGCTATAGTCAATTGCAGTGAGCTCTGCAGCTGGAACATCAGAGCAACACGAAGCAAAAGGATGTAATGCCATACATTATGAGATTGGGCCACTGACTACAATTTGCCCATCTGCCCTAATTATTGCAGCAGTTTATGCCATTCCACTATCCAGCACAATATGTAGTTCCTTGTTGTAGGCAGATCAGACCAAGTTATGAAAGACTGATGTCAGCAGGCTACCAACATAGCAATCAGAACAAGTGTTACTGCAACTACGAAACAGAACTGCAAGTGCCGCAAAATGATAACTTAAACACCCATGAAAATGGCAACTAGGAGGCCAGAAAGCACTTGCTGGGGAGAGCTATGCTGGCCAGAGGTTAAGAAGTTGTGGTCATCATTTACTGTACCCTACAAGCCTAAGTGACAATACCACGTAATGGCTTCTTCCATTCCCATTATCCTGATGATCTGCACCATGTGCAGGTAGGACCTATCTCATTCCTGTAACCTGCTAAGTATGTGAAATGGTGCTAACCGACCTTAAGGCTCTGATCCCCCTAGTGGAAGGTTTCATGTGTGAAGTCAGGTCAAAAAGGAAAATGTATAGGGTTACTAAATATTATGATAATATAGTTTGTAGTAAGAAACCAAAACTTAATTTTTCGAGACAGAACACACCTACTGCTCCCCTCCCCAAATTACTACCCAGAGTCTTACCCACAGCAAGTCACTAGGCTACACTACCTAGCATTTAGTTATGAACCCAAGGGAACCCCGGACTAGTTGGAGCTAACAAGGTTTTCTTCCTCCATACGCTAGTTCATTAGGTGATCAGTAGTGGATTATCGTGTCAGTCAGGCCACGTGATACCACCACAGGAGTGGAAATCAGTTACGCCTATGCCAGACCAGAAAAGGATGAATACATCTCTGCTGCCCTCAAGCTGCAGTGACTTTCATTTTTATGCAAAAACATGGCAGCACATAACAGAATACGTAAGGGCAGGCATCCCAGCAACCCTTGCACTTCGTTTCTGATCATTTGTGCACCCCATTTGCTTAAGCATTCAGCAGCCCCCCAACTTTGAAGAAAGTGCAGTACCTTGCTGACAGAGATGTCAGTAAAGTCACCTGGTTTCAACAAATGATGACCCAGGTGCCGAAATCTTAATGCCGCCAGTGTCTCACAGTCACCAAGAACATAGGCTGTTTCAAGTGCCTGTTTGCATCTATCACACCCAGGACTGTCTACCAGAACCAGTTTAAACAGACATCCTTTTAAATGACAGTGCCCTGTCATTATTCTTTAGCTGTTTCTGCTGAAGTTGAGTAATTCCCTAGCAGAGGGTCCTTGGGAAAACCCTTAGTCTGCCTTTGTTTAAGAATGAATTGCCAATACTCCTTGTTTCCTTCTCACCCAGTCCCTGATCACTTCCCTGGCAACCTTTTCAGATATACCAAAGGCAAGCACAGGTCCTTTAAGTGGATGTGAGGAGCCATGCCTGGCTAATTGATCAGCCATTTCATTTCCACCAATCCCCATTTTTCCTGGCACCAATACCAGTTGGACTGTCTAATGGTATGAGTTTTACCAGGGATTGATGGCAGTCCCAGACTGATTTAGAGTTTATCTGGAAAATGTTAAGGGCCTTAATGGCCACCTGACTATGTACAGTAGTTTTCTATATTCTCCACTACACAAGCCTTGATGGCATATATTTCAGCCTGAAATACTGTGACATTTCTGTATACCCCAGCACCAGTGCCTGTATTGGTTCTGGACCCATCTGTGTACCAACCAGACCTCCTTCAGCGTCTGATTTGAACCCGTTCTGCCACTCACATCTGGCAGTACGTAAAATATGCTTACATGCCAAGGAAATATGTTTCCTGTCATAAGTTCATCATCCCCACACTAGTGAATGTAGTTAGTGTTGTGTACAAACCTGTATCTTCTGATGGACAAACAGCTCCTCTACTGTCTTACGATCCCTCTCTTGAAGACCAGCATGGTGCATTCCAATGCCAAATGCCAATGTAAGTTTCAAGTTTGAATCCTTCACACCTGCAATGATCTGCTCCATCTCCTGCTCACTCATATGAAGCCACTGTTTGGGATCATCTTCAGCTGCAAGGTAAGCAATAAGATCAAGTGCTGTCAGCCGAGTTTGCCTTCGAGATGAAACAAACACAAGCACTGGCTTTGCTGGGGAGTGTTGTCGAATCGCCTGGAATGTAGGGCGGTTCATGGTGGCCATACGAGGACAGTAGTGCTTTCCAGGGAATCCTGAGATGTGGACCTCAAGTGGTACTGGACGTACTGATGGACGGAAGTTGTACAGACCCATCTAAACACCAAGGTAACAACAAATCAGTCTTGGATTTTAACAAAATGTGCTGTCTGTAGCTAATGCAACATACACACAATACTTTTACTGTTAGAGCAACAGGCACTGTGTTTGTTTGTTGGTTGCTAAACTTCAACATATTGCATATGAAGATGATCAGATATACAGTAAAACCTCGATGCACCATTTTTCAGGGGGATGGAAAATAAAAACGATACATAGGGGAAAACAACAGAACCAGGAAACCATTAAAAATTATAGATAATAACAATTTAATGATTATTATTACTTCTTGATGAAAAAATCTTTGATTGGCATTTGTTTTGTGCAAACTTTATGCCTCAATTCAAAGTACGATTTTTCAAGGCCCAGAACACTTTCACGATCACTGTCACGTGCTCTGCGCATAATAGAAAGATTTTACTTTCATTAGCGCTTCATGCGTCTTGGCAAAGTTCGGCACAACTTCGGGTTCGCCATCTTCTTTTTCTCCTCCTTCCCCCTTCACACTCCCAGACACCACGAGGCTCTCACACAGCTCCTGCACTGTTTCTAAACCATGGTTGCCACGTGACTGTCCACAGAGACGTAGTCCTCGAATATATCTTTGTTCATGCCACTGAACTTTTCCCAGTCTTGGTGGAAATCGTCGTCATCATTGGTCAATACGACGTCACTCCCAGACACCACGAGGCTCTCACACAGCTCCTGCACTGTTTCTAAACCACTGGTTGCCACGTGACTGTCCACAGAGACGTAGTCCTCGAATATATCTTTGTTCATGCCACTGAACTTTTCCCAGTCTTGGTGGAAATCGTCGTCATCATTGGTCAATACGACGTCACTATCGCCTGAAGATTGTCCCTGCATGTAACCAGCTTTCTGAAAACAATTTTCGATTGTCTGCTGGGTTACTTGTTGCAAGGCTGCCATAACGTAGTGCAAAGCTTCCAACATGTTTATCTTCTTTTTCGTATCTTTGCCTGCATCCATTAAGCAAATAGCTGTTTGCACGAGGCGTTTTCTATAAAGCTGCTTATAACACTTTATTACCCCAAAATCAATGGGCTGGAGCACACTTGTACAATTTGCCGGGTACCGTATGATTTTTACATTTCTTAGAAATGATGTACCCTTTGGATGTGCGGCACAATTTTCCACAAAGAGGAGAATGTTCCTGTTTTGCGCAACCATACTTGCGTCTAATGAACGCAGAAATTAATAAAAAATGTCTGTGGTCATCCACGCTTTATTGTTCGCGTGGTATTTGGAGGGTAATGTTTTTATATTCTTGAAACGTCGCGGTTTCGGAGATTTTCCGATAACAATCAGCACTTGTTTGTCACTTCCATCACTGTTAACACAAAGTAAAACAGTGCCTTTTCCCTAAGTCTTTCGAAGGTTTTGTATATGAATATACATGCATCTCAATCTTGCGGAAAACCAAAATGATAGAAATCAAGGCAATTTTCTCATTCTGGTATTTGGTTCAACACGCAGCAGGCAATCCAGGCGGCACTAAGACAGCAATACATGTGCGCGCAGCGCACTAAATCATCGTTTCAAATTTTAAAAAAATTATCCATGTGGGAAAATGTTGCGTCAGGACCATGATTTTTCAATGATCGATGCGATAAAACGACAGTTCGAGGACCGATGGAGGCGGGAAAAAATAGTGTTATTTATATGGGGCTAGTTCCGGGACCAAATAAGGTAGACAATATATGCGGGAAAACGAAGGTAACGGGAACAATGCAACGAGGTTCCACTGTATTTTGGTAAGCCCTACAGGTTTCAATAAATGGGAAAGGTAAAGTTGTCCCTATGCTTTGTCAAGCACCATGCCATGCAATAGGCAGGGCAGTAAAGGTAAAGGTAAATATATTGTAAACCTTGTTATCAGATGGAGATGAGCTGTCACCTTCATGCCCCAGCCATTCTGATCCATGGGAAAGAGATCCAGTGCTCACTCCATGTGCGGATGAGTGCAGATATACGCACACCGACACAAAATTTAGTCTTATAAATAGAGTCTGCATGTGTGTTTTGTGTGTGTGAGAGAATGCATGTGCATGTGCTCTACCGTGTGAGAAAAAACAGTCATATCATATAATTTCTACCTGTCCAATGCCAAGCCAGTTTGCCAAATCTTTTGCATTGGCCAATGCTGTTGAAAGGCCCACAATACGCAGAGTCCGAGAAGTGTGCGATGCTATGAAGTTGGTCCTGGATACTATTACTTCCAGTACAGGGCCACGATCTTCACCAAGGAGATGGATTTCATCAATGACAATAAGGGCTACGTGACGGACATAATTACGTGTCTGCCAGCTACGACTGATTCCATCCCACTTCTCAGGTGTTGTTACAATTACATCGGCTTCAGATATGGCCCGGATGTCTGGTGACACATCACCCGTTAATTCAACACCTTTCGGTTTAATTTCCGTTCCAGTCTCACTTTCCAATCCTCAATACGTTCTCGAACAAGAGCTTTCAGGGGCGCTATGTATACAACCTAGAGAAAATACACGTAATTACAATTAATGTAATTAATTTGCCTCAAGGCACTGTGTTCACAAGTACCAGTGGATCCTAAACCAAGCCTGCTGAATCAATTACAACCCCCAACCATATTTCCGTAATATACAGATTAAAACTGCTGTCCTATCTACAGCTGTCTTCAAACTTGCTTCTTTCCTTCAAAGTTTCTAAAAAAAAAAGTTACTTCTCATTTATGCAGGTACATTTTATCTCCTGCCCATCCCACATTCCTTGATATGACCCCACTAGTATCTGGTTACTATGAAGTACAAAGCCCGTCATTATGCAGCCATCTCCAATATCCTGTTGCTTCCTCTCTCTTTGGCCCAAATCCTCAGATGTTGCTCTCACACATCTTCAGTCTGTATTCTTTCCTTAGGCTGAGAGACAAAAAGTAAAATCACTTTTATATATGGTCATCTTTAGTTCTTTTTTAGATAAGACATGAGAAGATAAAAGACTGAGCTGTATTGTAGCAAGCATTTTCTTAATTTTAATCTGCCCTTAATATTTTATGAATGTAATTCTGAATCACAAAATAGTCTTCAAATTGCATCTGTTACTCTTACTACAGTAAGGGAAATATGACTACAGCACCAGCCAAGAGGAGTACAGGAAACTAATTTTTGCTCTGCACCACTCTTTAAAGCTTCTAATTTATTTCTTTCTTGGCAGATGTTAGCAATTAATGGTTCTAAAGTAAAGTTCTCCCTAGAACAGGCCACGAAGGCCCAGAGGGGGAGTAGAGGTATAGCTCTACCCTTTCTTTAACCCTGGCACTAGATGAGGGTGGGTGGTCAACTCCACGCCCAGGCCACTTTACCCAGGAAAGAGACCCGGTACCCATTGTATAGGAGGCTGGGTGGACGAGTGCGGAAAATCTCGCCCCCATTGGGATTCATTCCCTGTAATGTCCAGCCCTGTGCGAGTCGTTATACCGACTACGCTATCCTAGCCCACAATGGTTCTATAAGGACATTATTTTATGTGACAACTGTTGCTAGCCACTTTCCCTTTGCTTGCTTAACTAACAAAACTGAATTCAATGAACACGCCTGTTAGATGTGATATGTCTGTGAGCTGAAGGAAAACATTTCCAGCACCTTCTTTAAATGTGGTCAGTAAAACATAACATTAACTGCAATACACTGAACTAAAATGCATGAACCCCAACATGTGGCAAATTAGAATAAGAGGGAGCACTGTGCTGCCTACTGTCATGTGAGATGGTCTGAGTGAAGAGTGATGCAAGTTGTTACACCAAATAATGTCCCTGCATAACAGGAAAAGGAATGAAGAAAAGGGAAATTCAAAAGAGCAGCAACAATGGCTTGATTTGGTTTGTGAACACAAGAGCACTTAAGATATAACCCTCTGTCAGATATATTGTGTATTATGTTATATTGTGTTAAAAGATATAATTGCAGCATGTACTGCTGCCTACGTGTAACTGTATTAGAGATGGATAAAAACACAACAAACAAGTAACCTTGAAAATGATAATAAATCAGCTGAAACACTTAGACACGAAATAGTACACTAATAAGCTAGAACCTCCACACAGTATGACTAACTGTAATGAAGGATCTAATTACTGTCAAACAGCTAGTGTATATTCTATACGTTACTCTGGAAACATGTTTCGACATAATATGGTCATCTTCAGGCCAACAGTATAAAATTCATAAAAAATACTATATACAATTGTATTAAAAGATATTAATAACTGAGATCTCAATTTTATATTCAGGCCAATACATGTTGCTGTGTTGAATTTGTTAAAGATAGTAATTAAAATGATTAAAAGAGGATTCAGAAACTACGCTACTGGATTTCGATGCAGTACAAGGTCCATGGAACAACACCTTGTTGGTGTTGTTTAAGCTTGTAGCTGTCTATCCATGTTTGTTACAATTCTGTTTTGGATAGATGGTTAAATATGTTGACTTCCCAGTTTATTTATAAAGTGTGGAATACGGTGCACAAACACACTATCTGCATCATTGTTTGGGAGATGCTGACAGCTTTACCTTGTATCCTACTGGGGTGGTACTGGAATTTTAGCACATGCTTTATGCAAAATGCAAGTATTATTTGAACAGAAAAAGATAAAATTATGAAATAAATAAAATTTTGTGGAAAATAAGATAGAGATTATGCAGCATGTCTTAAAAATGCAGTAAATTTCCTTGTGCCTAAACATACGAAAGGAACTTCTAGGGGTGTTTTCCGATATGCGTTCGCGTATGCGAACACAGGTCTTTAAAAGGTTGAACATCCAATGTGGTTACTTACTCTTACAGCATGAGTCTTCTGTGAATACTGGCTGATTGTTCCTATTAACCTTACATCCCCGAATTCCAAATTTTAGTACTCACTGATTCTACACACTGGATATTCTGACACCAGTCACTGCTTCCACTGACCTTGTAGCCTGAAATCCTCACAATGATTATCACTACAAACAGTTATTGAATTTTTTAAATTGCATCTTACTGACCTTACTGCCAGGATATATCCTGAATACGCGGAACATGGCAATTTCAGCAGCAACAGTTTTCCCAGACCCAGTGGGTGCACCAAGCAGCAAGTTGTTGTCAGTGTGATACAGGCAATGGAATATTTGAGTCTGGATAGGATTGAAGTGTTCAAATGGGTACAGCGCCTCCAGACTTGGGTCTTCAAGAGCTGTTACAGGCAGTGGCTGTAGCTCCAGTAAATCTGCAATGAAGAAAAGAAAAAATAAAATAAGATGTGATGTGGGTGAGGCTTTTTGTTACATGAACTTGATTTGTTGTGGAAAAGTGTGACACATTTGTTACACAAGATGTGAACTTGATTTGTTATGGAAAAGTATGACACATCTGTTCTGACCAAATAAAAAGAGTCAAGACCAACTTGCATCAGTCTGAAAAATCTTTAATTTTAGTGAAAATAATAATTCAATTTCTCAATTATGTTTGTGTCATTTGTGCCAATGTTTAATAGTTACATACATAAAGAAGTACATCTTGCCTTGAAAGAAACGAAAAAATACTGGTGAATGAATTAATGAAGAGGCTTATGATGGTCGTGTAATATTACATGAATAACAGATGTTTTAAGACAAGCCAAAAAATTGTTACTGTGAAATATGGTGTTCCAACTGTAAAGGAACCTTGAATACTTATATTTCAGTATTTTCTAAGTCCCTTCAAGGAACATCTAACAAGGTAGGAAAGTTTTAAAAATGTAACTTTTCAAGCACATTTTTTACTGCACAACATTTTAAAAAGAGGATTTCTGAAACAAACACTACATGCTTTGAAAGGTAAATGAAGGCATTCAAAGCAGGACTCCAGAAATATGCACATCCACTCACCACAAATACAGAACCATGGCAAGAATGTTTTAAAACCATTCATCTAAATTTATTACAATCTTAATAGATCAGCTTCATCATCACTCAAAATCACCAGAAAACAATGAAGAATGTATTAATTTTGCTCCATGATACCATCATTTAATGATGAGCTTCTAAATACATCACCTACGACATAATAAACTTGGTATGTAAGTCACAAATCAGTTGTTCTTATAGTTGATGAGACACTAGTAATTCTCAACAATAATCTGCCATAAACAAGAGGTACTTATAATTAGGCTGGGTCTGCTGTGTTGCACCATGTTGATAACATCTACCATGCTATCTCTTAAGACATTTTCAAATTAATGGTGTGAATATCTGCTGAAACTGTATTAAGTTACAGAGCAGTGAAGAGGTACTTATGCTTCAGTCAACGCTGCAGAATCATATTTTGACAATTAAGCCTATCAAGCTATTTCTTAAGAATTTTTTTATTAATGACATGAATATTCAGTGAGACTGATTTCGCAGTATAACTCTTGGGCTATGATACTTGAAAGGATCAACAGAAGGGTTATCTGTGGAAGCCATAGCCACATACAGAAACTGTCAAAATTTCCTGTTGAAATTTCAATGGGGTTTATTCCACTATTGAGACATTTCTCTGAAGCACGCTATAAGACTACACGTAAACTCATTATGTTAATCAGCTGAGAGATTCAAGTGATATTTTTGTGCACCTGCCATAAACACTTTTATACATACAATATTCTCACTGAATTTGGTATACCCACGAAACTAGTTAGATTAATTAAAATGTGTTCAAAATAAAACCCATAGTAAAGTTTGCATAGGTGAACATAAAAGTCAAATGCATTTCCAATCTGGTATCTGAAGTTCACATGGCAATGCCTATGAAAACTGCAGTCTACTGGGATGTGATGCCATGCAATTTGGTGCAAACTCACCCCATTTTGAGGAATGCACTAACTCAAACCTCAGAGAAGAAGAGATGTATAAGCTAAGGATGAAGTATATTTCTCCAAACTATGGTAAATTTCTACCGGACTAAAAAGTGTCGTATCACAGAGGACAATAATTTGCATATCATATTGACAATTGTCTAAAACAAGAACATGCCTTCAATTTTTCTTTAGAATATGCCATTAGAAGGTTCATAACACCCAGGAGTTTGGAATTCAATGATACATACATCTCAGTTGTGCAGAGATGTGAATTTGCTGGGTGAAAGTATAAATACTACAAAGAAAAACAAAGAAACTCTATTAGCTGTTAGTAGGAAGATTGGTCTAGAAGCAAATTGCTACCATTCAGTTTAGAATCGTGTCCACCCACCTGCTAGCTACATGAATAAAGATATATAGAAGTGTAATTTAACCCACCATTTCATATGGTTGTAAAATTTGGTCTCTTACATTAACCTTTAACGGACAAATGGGACAATGCCCCACAAAATGTATATCTTTTTTGTCCAAAGAGGAAAATACTGCACCACACTGGGAATTTAAATTTAATAGTGTTCCAGCAGTAGCAGAAATCCTGACATTTAAAAGGCTGTATGTTGAAGGCTAAGGGGAAAAACCCGATTGAAGGTGTTCAAGAATTAGGTACCTATGAAACTATATGGACCTACGAATGGGAAGTAACAGGAGAAAGGGGAAAGTTTTAAAATGACAAGCAACACAATTTCTCGGCAGGGACAGTAACAGGCGTGGGAGAGATGAAAAACTGAATACATAGTTTCAGTTAGGAAGCTTAAGGAAAGAAACCACTGGAAGGACTACGAACAGACAGGATAATCTTTATGTTATTTGTAACGTACATTTTCTTGATTATCTGTTATTTAATACAGTTTAAATTAAAAATAGTCCAACATGTTTCAAACTATGTTAGTTCATCTTCTGGGACTAAATTGTTTATTACACCAGCTATAGACGTACGGTACTCATTAAAATATATAAGTTAGTAGATAAAATGTCGCTAACTGTGTTGAGTTTGTGATCACTGAAAACAACATTAAAACATTTTTAAGCTAAGACATTTAAGGTACAATCAACATTATTAAAATTATATAACGGTTATGTTTGGTAGAACGGCTGTTGAAGTGTTACACTGTACATACCTGTATCTGCTGCTTTGTGTTCACCATTTGTTTGTTAGTGGTGTACTAACCTTACGGTGTCCGAACAGGAGTATATATAGGTCAAAGTCACGCGGTAATGTGACGACTCTGTAGGTTGTAAAGGGTTGAATTCTCCTGGGGTTTGTTCTGGTACTAGTTTTTTGTTGTGTGCATATAATTGAATGTAAAATTCTTCTACGGAGTTCATATGTGGTCCTTTATTTACTGGTTTGAGTAGGGACATATTGTTACCAATACTTCCATATTCATGTACGTTAATGAGAATAATGGCTGCACAGGCTGATTGTGGGTCATTATTCCTGATGTATCTAGTGTGTTCTAAATATCTTTGTTTTAGATTTCGTCCTGTCTGGCCAACATATGAACAGTCACACCTGGTACATGTTAATTTATAAATGCCACTTTTCATGTACTGATGTATTGTGTTGTTTGTCCTGACTTTCAAGTAATTACGTATTGTATTGGTACTACAGCATGCAATGTTTATAACTGTATTCTTAAACAAGTTAGTAATTAGTTGGACGGAAGGGTGATAGTATGTAAATGTAGTCCATTTTTTGGGTCTTTTGGTGCAGAACTTCGTGGAATTTGGACGTTCACTTTTTGTTGTATAGATTGGTTTTGTCTTTGAATGACCTTACTCGGGGAAATTATTAGTTTTAGCTATGTACTGTATGGTGTTCCATTCTTTTTGTTTACGTAATTTTGATAGGGGTAGTGAATTTTATATAAGAGAGGATAATATTTTGATGCAGCTTAAAAAGACTGACATATGGTTATAAACAAAATTCAGATATCAGCTGGGTACCATTCTTTGGTTATAACAAATATGGTACCTTTTACCGTTTGTAAAATTCATGAAGCCATTGATTACACAATTCACACTAGTATGGGTCAGTGACTTCCTTGGTTACAATAAATATGTACCTTCTTATATTCTGTGAAATTCATAAAGCCACAAATTACACAATACACACCAGTATGAGGTGGTGACTTTCTGGCAAAATGAGATGTTGGAAGGTTAGAGGAATACATGTCACGGATCCCAACCACCGATCACTGGTAGCTTTCACGCAGTACTGAGATGGCAATGGCTCAGTCAGTGGAATAGTCATTACTAGCTCTTGAGTTTCTCTTGAGAAAACCTGAAAATCACGATAAGCATAAAGTATTAAGAATATCACGGTAATTTTACGGTATATGGCAGACATGGTCATACATGGATAAGGTGCTGAGTTTTGGTGCAAAATGTGTCACGTTTGAGTGACATTTTTTTTTACATATTCTGTACCTTCCTTCACTTCTGACAAGGGTGAAACTTCATCGGTATGAGGAATACCATACCCCCTATAACAAAGAACTGAAGTTCTCCTCTGGTGACCATCATCATCATCATCATCATCCTACAAATGACATTATAAATGGTTGTTTTTCTTTTACTGTTTCAAAGGCACACGGAGGTCAGGAAGGTTAAAAAATGATAACTGGAGGTAAATGATTTAACTACATTTTATGTGGTTAGGAAGACTCAACTTCACATAGCCCTGCTCTCACATAGTTCTTTTTATTCAAGACTTACTTAACAATGCTGTCAGTAGTTGGGACTAGTGTCAATGGCAGGATGACTAGTGAATAATGAATCTGAAAGCATATGGAAGGGAGCAGACGTGGCCTAATCTGAAGCATTACACTATTAATTGCCTGGAGAGACTGAAGAAAACCATGAAAAACTTCAGTAAGGGTAGTTGGTGTCCTGGCCCAGATTCAGACCAAGCACTTCCAGAACACAAGACAGAAGCATCAGTAAAACTCCTTGAGTCAACTTGCTCAGTTTTACAAATGCAGCTGTAATAGCAGAATAACCATTACATCTGTTATCACACTGTCAAGAACTACATCAGTTTTAAGTTCAGTTTCAGATCTGAATGTAAATGACTGATGGGTTAACTATCACACCTGATCAGTAAAAGCCAGCTGACCCACAAGTCCAGTAGGCTTAGAAATGCCACTTTTGCTTATCTGAAATTTTATATATATAATACTCCGGTGTGATTTAACTTAACAAATATTATTAAAACATATTATTTACATCTAAATCCACCAACTGATGAAATAAAAATACTGGAATTCCTGGATAATAAAGGAGATTTTCGTCAACACAACAATCTTTTATTATACAAACAATATTTGCCTTTATAAAATGCTACATGTTTTGATACTTAAGGGTCATCATCAGGTGTAAGTAAATAAAAAGGAATATGATCAAATATCCTAATTGTCATTCCTATGAAAGAGACCTTTCTTACAACTCTGTCTACTGCATTTAAAAAATCAACCTCACACACCTTAATTATGTAACGTAAAAACTTATGCATTACTATGACAGCATGTATGTTATAGCATCAGAAGTATATTAAAAATCTCGCAATTAGGATTATTATAAAACCGATAAAATTCTTACATACAAGCAGTTCTCATTTTACACCAGGGTTATGTTCCTGAAAAACACTGTGCAAATCAAAATCGCAGAAATCGAACACAAAATTCCAATTTAAAACAGTGTATTTCCAGTTAGGGGATTGAGAACCTCATCCTATATACCATATATTCTCGAATCTAATGCGCATCCGAATCTAATACGCACCCAGTTTTTGGCGACTTCCTAAACGAAAAAAAGTTAGTTTGCAATTCTAATGCGCACCTTTCCTTCAACCACCCCTTGCCCACGGGGCGACTGATTGAATAATATTGGATGTTACCAATGTGTTAAAATCCGACGCTACGCCTGTGGCCGATGAGTCATACCGATAGAGGCGGGGCCTTTCTCAACAGACGTGCGCAATCTCGTCTGAAGCCAGCTGAGCTTTAGTTGTTGAAACGTGGGAGGTGCTTGTTCCAATTTGTCGTGTACCGTAGTTATGGAAGAGGGACACCTGAAATCTAAACTGCTCTCATATACGGCGAAGTTCAAACGTGAAGTTATTCGGTGCGCAAAGGAGAATGCAAACCGCAAAGCCGCTGCAATTTTTGGAGTTAATGAAAGCAACGTTCGACTATGGCGGAAACAGAAGGCAGCTATCAGCGAGTGTGACGCAGCTCCTTCAGAAGTGGCGCGGTGGGTGTCGGCTGCATGGAAAGCCATCCCGGAGAGCATTATCGTCAGATCTTTCAAGAAGTGTTGCATAAGCAATGCTTTGGACGGAACTGAAGATGACATTGTATGGGAGGACGATGTTGAAGATAAAGATGATAGTGACTGGGTGGAGAGCACGGATAACGATTCAGTTATGAGTGATGACGGCGAGTCTGATGAATAATAAATTATAATAATAAAGAATAAAATAATAGATTATTGTATTGTATTGTTCTTATGGCACGTACAGCAGCTCAATCATTTTTCCAAAATCCAGCTCTAGACCGCGAATCTAATCCGCACGCGAATCTAATACGCATCTGATTTTTTAGCCCTCTAAAACTGTAAAAAGGGTGCGCATTAGATTCGAGAATATACGGTATACCACTAGTGGACTCAAGGACCTGTAGAGTATATACGTACTGTATATACAGTATATATAGATTTCTATACAGGATACATACATTTCTATACAATATATTTATTTCTAATGAAATAAAAATGTAAGAGACTCACATCCATAGTTTTTGGTACGGTTCAATCTGATAGGACTGTGGTGGTCTTGCTACACAAACAAACATTTTAGTTCCTGACTTAGCACTTTCTTTAATTCTATCAGCATTACGAAGAATTGTACATATGCCACTATGAGCGAGTCAAACATTACAGCATATGTCAATAATTCGTTCACCCTTTTCAAGTTGGCTTATTATGTCTAATTTTTTCTCAGTACTGATTGTCTTTCACTGATTTTTCACTTGGATTGCACTAGGTGATGTAGATTTACGTTTCTCACTCATGTTGGTAAGAAAAGCCAATGCTTTTGAAGAGGAAACTAAATGAGCCGCATGATTATCACCAACATAATCAATCCATACACGTCACTGATGCCATGATAGTGACGTCACTTTCTGCTAGCCTCCTACAGAAGATAAGTGTGGCCACGGATTATCTATGCCAAATCATGTTAAACTGGAAATCATCACGTAAAATCGACAAGTGGTGTAAATTTTCAAGTTGGGTTAAAGCAAAATCGCATAAAATGAGATTTGCCTGTATTTCACTTTATTGTAATAGCTTTGTGCTTGATTTACATCTTATGATAGCTAGAAAGTGCGCAGACAAAAAATACATAATGCTTAATTTTAAATATGATCTGTGAGGGAGGGATAAAAAGCAAACTACAATTCAAGTGGTAAGAGTTTAATTTTGACACACTTTCAGAAGACCTCTTATATGCTGTTATATTGTGAAACTTCTGCAGTGTCATGCTCATATGTACTATAATGAACATGAAAATAAATGTTCAAATTCATGGCATTATGCTGGCTCTAAAAAAATTAATTTGAAAACTACCCCAATTAACAATATTCCACCAGACAATGACTTTACAATTCATATCCTAGCGACACAAGATGTGTAATTAAATATTTCACTGTGTAGAAATGAATGTGGACAAAATGTGCATTTCCTTACGTTCACCGCCACTTTTCAATGCAAATTTATCACATAATGTGCAATTGTAAGCACACTGACCTGTTTCCTTGTCATCATGAATAATTCTGAATGATACATGTAATTGGATTCAGGATCTTCAATCCATATGTAGAAAGCCTCGGATGTCTTTCCATGTACTTTGTCATTCCACCTAACAAAGAGAAAGACAAGTAAGTGTAAGGTATATTCCACGGGTCCACATATTTTATCAAGAATGTACCAGCTGCCTACGAATTCAAGGCACCGCAAGGGTTACATGAGACAAGTCCGTGCCAGGCACCCACAATTCTGGAATAACCCGTGAACCTTGGTGTTATCTGGCACTTCTTGCTCAGTGCATGTAAACTGACACACACACAAACGCGAGCGCGCGCGCGTGTGTGTGTGTGTGTGTGTGGGGGGGGGGGGGGGGGGGCGTGGTTGGACTACAATAATTATGCTGAAAATATTAGGTACCACTGTACAAATTTTAGCCACCTTGGAAACTAAAGTGCCTCATATACATCCACAAAATTTTCAATTCAGTGCACATTCCTAGGCTAAGTCATTTCTTTGCACACACTCCTTCCAAGCACTGGAACAAAAGATTAAAGAAGTTTCCTCTGAGAAATCAAGAGTTATGAAAACCTATTGCCTTATGAGGCTTACCGCACTACAGATCAGCAGCAGAATGATGACTAAGACAATACCAAAACCTGTCTACACCATAAATTACACACAGACTACTCTTCGGTCAAACTCAGGTGTCCACAGTGAGGAGCTGGCATCTAACAATCTGCATATGGCCTCAGTATATAATTCGTAGTTAGTAACAAAAAAGACTGTAACATACCTAAAATTGGCACTGATATAAAGCCTTATCCTGAGAACAGTGCGTGTGATTGGTTGCAAGACAGCATTCATGTCCAACAAAGGGAACTCCTGTGCACACTGTCTCACAGTCTGGCCCATTTTGGGATGGCGAAGCATTATTCCTAGCAAACAAAAGGCATGAAATATTGTAAACTGTGTTGAATACATAAACTGAATATACTATTATTCAGTAACCAACAAATGCACAAACATAAACTACTTTATAGTTTTTATTAATATCGATGCATTCCCCTACACGTGTTTCGGTCTGTAGATCATCTTCAGGGGGGTAACAAGCTACTACACTTCACATCACATGTTTAATGTGCCAAAGAACACACTTGTCTCAGAAGTAAGTTATAAAACATTTGAATTTGTAAAATATGTAAAACTGTATAGTAACTTATAATTTTATCATATAAGTTAAAGTCAAAATTTAAAATAGCAGCGTTGTCACTTGATGCACAGAATCATGGTATTGTATATGCTGGTGATTATAAGCGTGTTGTTAAGCGTGCTGTTGTGTGGAGTGGTACAAGCTGAGGGGAATGCATCGATATTAATAAAAACTATAAAGTAGTTTATGTTTGTGCATTTGTTGGTTACTGAACAATAAGTGAAAATGCATGGTGAAAGCAATATAAAATGAATATACTACTGATATTTATACAAGAAAATTTCTCTCTACAGTGACAGAGATGTGGAAAGCTGAGACAGAACTCTGTAAGAAGTGATCAAGTTGACACACAAGGATTAAAATTCTTTACCTCATGATTGACTGTGATCAGAGGAAAAACTGGACATAAAGCCCATGGCATGAAGAAGAAGAAACATCAGCATAAAATTACATTTTTAATTAGAATCGGTAATGAAATCTGCGGTCTTCTGGGGTATTACATGGCGTCGTGTCGTAATGTTTACCGACATTTCGGGAAAACGTATCGGTCCCATCCTCACGGGTCAAGAGTCCAAGTGGGAAAGAAAGCCTATAACAAAGATTCTGGCAAGTACAGAGGGGTAACAAAACGTGTGATGTGATGACAGCCAATAGGGTGAGAGAGAGGTGGATACAAACCCCAGCAGCTATACGATGTTTGTATCCACCCCTCTCTCACCCTATTGGCTGTCATCACATCACACGTTTTGCTACCCCTCTGTACTTGCCAGAATCTTTGTTATAGGCTTTCTTTCCCACTCGGACTCTTGACCCGTGAGGATGGGACCGATACATTGTCCCGAAATGTCAGTAAACAATTACCACATGACGCTGTGTAATACCCCAGAAGACCGCAGATTTCATCAACATCGCGGTGGAAGCCTGAAATCAAGAATCGGTAATTTAACTGGTTTCTAAGTAGTACGTTTGCTCTGTAATGATACATGATTACTGGATTACTGTGCTACAGTCAGTAAGGCTGCAGCATTCTCAACAGCTACTGAAAAATGTGATGCCTGTGCAAATCTCCATGTCTATGCAAACATGTGGGGAAGAACAGCAACTGATCTGGTGCCTGTTCTGTCAGTGTATGGAGTGTGTGAGATACTCAACCCTGTTCAGTTCAGTCAGTTGTTAGACAGAATGTTGCAGTCTAAACACTGAGAAGAAGGTGTAGTTGTCAATCTTGAGTAGGGGATTTCAACACAAATTCATTCAATGGAAGATATAAACAGAAGACAGCCACAAATGTCCAATTGGCTTTACTCTCCAAAATACACACTTTAAAAAGTTGTCATTTGGTATAACCATCACACACTTGCTTCCTTAAACGCTAAGGGGTTAGGCTTGTACTGCAGAAGTCACAGGCCTGACTCAGTTAAGGGTCTGATTTCCTTTCTGTTTCGCATCAATAAACTTGTAAGAACTATCACCTACTGAAATATGTTCTATGAGTAATATGTTTGCACCATATAAATAACTGACAAATATGATACACCAATTTATTTATTGAATGCAATTTTATACAATAACTGATTTTAAGCTTTCATGATGATTTAGTGCTAATGCTGATTTAGTTCTGATGTTTTTGCACTACGTGGCAGTGGGCTGTGTTGCCGACATTCCAGAGGGAAGTGCTGTCTCCATCTTCAGGGTGAAAATTAGTATAGTAACATGCATATAAACAGGTGGATTGTTTCAAAACTTTACATGTGAGAAGATGTATTCATTTTTAACAAACTGCTTTTTAAAACTTTTTAACCAAATAAATGTATTAAATGCAACATATAATATGACCACTTGCAGAAATGGGCATTTAAATGGAAAAAGCTGAAGTAGTGAGCAAGCAAGTGAAATTTAAAAGACCATAAACTAAAGGTTGATCAGTCAAATGCAGGCATTTATAGACCCTTGACTTCTGGCATATTATCCTCAGGTGGGTTTCTACTGGACCTTACCTCTAGTAATAAGCAAAAGATGGTTTTCTATTGACCTCCTTATAATTCCCACTGAATTCTACTTACCAATCTCTTTCACATCCATCTCTCTCAGCTTGTAAACACTAAGATTGGAGTCTTCTATTTTTCGAATGACCTCTGGGCCAAGAACACGAAACTGTCGCATGGGTGTGTCATGATCCCACTGCTGTTGATCAAACATCTTGCTCAGTGCCAACACCCTCCCAGCCATGATTGGATTGTTTTTCCTCAGCACTATGTCAAACAGTGCTCTTGCTATTCTAACCGCATTCTGTAACATTGACATTGCATCCTAACCATACTGAACATTTTACCATATCACATTACAAAAGTTGCATGTCACTATTAAGCATATTACTATTTTCTTGTAGATCCCAAAACATAAACAAATTCCAAATTTTAAGAAATAAGAACATACCTGTGTAACATATGCCTGATCTGACATGAGAGAGAAAGAATTCACTTGACCATGGGACAGAAATGTCTGCAGCAAGATGTTCACTTTTCCATATACATTCTCACTACCTCCTTTTACCCCAACTCGACAATACAAGCTAGTCAGGCAATCTAATTCTTCTAGTTCATCATCTCGTACCTAAAGGAAACATCAACACATAAACCCTGGACAGTGCATGTTAAAGACAAAAATAAATACAAAAAAACCCTGTTTTATTGATTTTATGAGAAAACCAAAATTGTATACGAAATGCAGTGCTAATTTAGTGGGAAATGAAAACAAGGGCACATACTGTAATAACAGCACTAAAATATTATATTAAAGTCTATTTTAAAATTAATGGCAGTTGCTTTATGGTTATCATCAGTGAACTCAGTGTTGAAGAAACTGTATTCATGAAGACCATTCTCTGATTCCACACACAGCATGCACTGTGCATTAATGTGCAGCTGTTACTGAGGAAAGCAGAAATTAAAGAGTAAGAGCTCTGAGCCACTTAGTGGTTGGACACACAGTTGCCGGCAACTGCCAGGCCATTGGATCTTATGGAACCTTTCAGACAAGATAATAAGTGGCTGGGTGACATTCACTGTGGCTGAGCAGTGGTTTTCCCCACCACCAGCTGGGATACTGGAGTAACACACAGGCTTATTGACAGCATTCACACATGCTGCATCAGTGCCCAGAATGAATGCAAGCAGTGTGGAAACGGTGCAGGCACAGAGGATGACTAGTGTGTGTAATGTCAGAGCTAAACGTGTCCTGCCAAGCACTTGTATGCCTGTGGTTGGTACACTAGTGGCTTGAACACATAGCAACCCATGTGAAGGCAGCCTAAAAGTTTCTCCGAGTACTTAAAAATGAAAATGTTAACATCTAAGCTGAAACACTGCTGACATTATTTATGCTTCGTATGTGTTCCTGCTTTTTCTCCACATACACATGTGTACACAAATCTCATCTCATTTTTTTGCACACAATTTATAAATTCATGCTGTTTTGCACAACTACTTCCTTCTGCAGTCATCCATTTCTTTGTTTTCAACTATAATTTTATTCACTGGCCATATTTTAATGATTATTCTTATAACTACTGCACTTCAAGTTATAAAGTGTGATGTTTCAGTTATTGGACATTAAATGTATTTATACCTCCTAACCCACAACTTACGCTAATGTACTACTAGCATTTATGTGCCATGTTCTGTACTATAACAATTTCCAGCACACACATGTTCATAATTTTGTTTTGTTTATACATTTATTTCAAATATAAGTGGGTCCCTGTCACCATGGCATGGCAAGTCCTCAGGTTGCAGATAGAGGAATGGCCTTCGGATATGGAGGGTAGCTGCGAATACATTGAACAAGCAGTCGCAGACAGCCAACAAGGGGTGGTCCTCCAGGTTGGGAGTTGGGCAAGGTGCTAACAACACCTCACCGTAAAAAATTATCATGTTATGAAACATTTGACAAAGCCTCGGACCTGGATTGATACTTTGGTACAACTTAATTAATGGAAAAGGAACATGAGATTTGGAACATGGAACATGAGGAGCCTGTATAGGTCAGGGTCACTTATGACAGTGGCCAGGGAATTAGTGAGGTATAAATTAGATTTAGTGGATGTACAGGAGGTTAGGTAGGACAAAGGAGGCACAGAAAGAGCAGGGGATTATACTTTTTTCTATGGAAAAGGAAATTAAAGTCATCAATTGGGAACAGGTTTTTTTGTACACCAGAGAATAGTATCAGCAATTAAGAGAGTAGAGTTTGTTAGTGATAGGATGTCATATTTGGTGCTGAGAGGTCACTGGTGTAATATCATTGTTCTGAATGTGCATGCACCAACTGATGAGAAAAGTCACGACTCAATGGATAGTTTCTATAAAGAATTGGAACAGGTTTTCGATCATTTTCCTACGTACCATATGAAAATTCTCTTAGGAGATTTTAATGTAAAATTGGGGAGGGTGGATACTTTCAAACCGACGATCAGGAATGAGAATTTACATGAGGATAGTAATGATAATGGTGTTAGAGTTGTAAACTTTGCCACATCAAAAGATCTGGTTAAGAGCACAATGTTCCCACACCAAAATATTCATAAATACACCTGGACCTTTCCTTGTGGGAAGACTCATAATTGGATTGATCACATATTTATAGACAGATGGCATTCAAGTATACTTGATGTGCGATATTTCAGGGGAGATGACTGTGATACTGATCACTATCTGGTGGTTGCAAAAGTTAAGGAAAGACTGGCAGTAAGTAAACAAGCTTCACAGAAGTTTGATGTGGAGAGATTTAATCTCAAAAAGCTAAGTGAACTAGAGGTTAGGAAACAGTATCAGATAAAGATCTCAAACAGGTTTGCAGCTATGGAGAACTTAAATGTTAGTGAGGACATAAATAGGGCTTGGAAAATTATTAAAGAGAGTATCAAAATCTCAGCTAAAGAAGTCTAGGACTGTATGAAAGGAAGCAGCATAAACCATGGTTTGACGAAGAATGTTCAAATTTTTAGATCAAAGGAAACAGGCTAAAATGCAGTGGTTACAGAATCCAAACCAAAGCAATGTAGATAATCTGAACAAAATAAGACGTGAAGATAGTAGACATTTCAGGAACAAAAACAAGGAATATGTGAAAGCTAAAATTAATGAACTTGAAACAAACAGTAAGAACAAGAATATCAGAGACTTGTATAAGGGCATCAATGACTTTAAGAAGGGTTACCAGCCTAGAAATAATGTAGTAAAGGATTAGAAGGGTGATCTGGTTGCAGACTCCCACAGTATTTTGGTTAGGTGTAGGAATCATTTCTTTCAGCTATTGAATGTACATCGGGTTAATGATGTTAGGCAGACTGAAATACATACAGCAGAGCCACCAGTGCCCGAGCCCAGTGACTCTGAGGTTGAGATGGCTATTGAAAAGCTAAAAAGGCACAAATCACTAGGCATTGATCAAATTCCAGGAGAACTGATTAAAGCAGGAGGAAGGACAATTCATTCTGAGATCCATAAACTTATTAATTCTATTTGGAATAAAGAGGAATTGCCTGTGCAGTGGAAGGAGTCATCATTGT
Source organism: Reticulitermes speratus (assembly GCA_021186555.1). NCBI lineage: Eukaryota > Metazoa > Arthropoda > Insecta > Blattodea > Rhinotermitidae > Reticulitermes > Reticulitermes speratus. The sequence continues at coordinate 11,700,964 of JAJKFL010000009.1, forward strand.
ACCTATTTATAAGAAGGGTGATAAAACAGACTGCAGTAATTATCGAGGCATATCACTTTTGTCAACCACATACAAAATTCTATCCAACATCCTTCTGTCAAGGTTAACTCCATATGCAGAGGAAATCACTGGGGAGAATCAGTGTGGATTTAGATGTAACAGGTTGAATACTGATCATATATTCTGCATTCGTCAAATACTTGAGAAAAAAAATGGGAATACAATGAGGCAGTGCATGAGCTATTTATAGACTTCAAGAAAGCCTACGATTCAGTTAGGAGGGAGGTCTTGTATAATATTCTCATTGAGTTTGGTATCCCCATGAAACTAGTAAGGCTAGTAAAAATGTGTCTAAATGAAACCTATAGCAGAGTCCGGGTAGGCAAACATTTGTCTGACCGTTTTCCTATTAAGAATGGTTTGAAACAAGGAGATACTTTATCGCCACTGCTTATCAACTTTGCTTTGGAATATGCCATTAGGAGGCTTCAGGCAAACCAGGAGGGCTTGAAATTAAATGGTACACATCAGCTTCTAGTTTATGCTGATGATGGCAATGTATTAGGTGGAAGCGTACATGCTATAAAGAAAAACACAGAAGCTTTAGTAGTCGCTAGTAAGGAGATTGGTCTAGAAGTAAATGCTGAGAAAACTAAGTACATGGTCATGTCTTGCAATCAGAATGCAGGACAAAATCACAACATAAAGGTAGATAATAAATCCTTTAAAAGGGTGGAACTGTTCAAATATTTGGGACAGCCCTAACGAATCGAAATTCCATTCAGGAAGAAATTAAGAGCAGATTGAGGTCGGGAAATGCTTGTTATCATTCGGTGAAGGATCTTCTGTCTTCCAGTTTGGTATCCAAAAATACGAAGATTAAGATATACAGAACTATAATTTTGCCTGTTGTTTTGTATGGATGTGAAACTTGGTCTCTCACACTGAGGGAGGAACATAGGCTGACAGTGTTCGAGAATAGGGTGCTGAGGAGGATATTTGGGCCTAAGATGGACAAGGTAACAAGGGAGTGGAGAAGACTACATAATGATGAACTTAATGATCTGTACTCATCACCAAATGTTATTCGGGTGATCAAATCAAAAAGAATGAGGTGGGCAGGGCATGTAGCATGTATGGGGGAGGGGAGAGGTGCATACAGGATTTTGGTGGGGAGACCTGAGGGACGGAGACCACTTGGAAGACCCAGACATAGATGGGAGGATAATATTAAAATGGATCGTCAAGAAGTGGGATGGGGGGGGGGGGGGGGGGGCATCGACTGGATTGATATTGCTCAGGATAGCGACAGGTGGTGGGCTCTTGTGCATGCGGTAATGAACCTTCGGGTTCCATAAAACGCGGGAAATTTCTTGAGTAGCTGACGACCAGTTAGCTTCTGAAGAAGGACTCTGCTCCATGGAGTTAGTTAGTTGTACATTTATTTATTTATAATGCATGACAGTTCTTCCTTCCACCATCATGCACTTTTCATTAGTGCCAATGTCAGGCGATGGTTCCTGCTTTCACCACTGCACACTCTTTGCTGGTGGTAGTATCAAAAGGCTACCCCCAGCAGCAGAGATATGTGGTCCACCAGATGGAGGTCAATCAAATGATACTGACATACATATATCATTCATGGTCGGGTTTCATGACAGAGGTGAGGAAAACAGATGTCAGCCTTACAGAAACCATGACCAATCTCAGAGATGGATGGGTCCAAGAGAAAAGAAGACAAAAGTGCAGGGGCACATGGATTGGTCACTATACCATAAACTTCAGTGTTTTCATTTTTTTGTATGATTTGTGTGAAAGAGCAACATTTCACTCATTTATGTAACTATTATATGGAGGAAGATCTGAAGAAAATAGGAATAAGAGGATGGAGAAAGATGGCAGAGGATAGAGAGGGATGGAGGCAGGCTATTGCAGAGGTCCAGGCCTTTCAAGGGCTGTAGCACCGCAGATGATGATGATGATGATGATATAACTATTATACTAGACAAGCATGACTAACAAACAACCTTCAGCTGTTCAAATTCTTGAGACAATGACATCATACTGAGTATATCACATTCTGTCATAACGTCCTCCATGTGGTCATTGAAAACCTCAACTGTAGCATACTTGATGTAGAAGTGGCTAGCAGTTCGACCAAGATCTGAAATATCAAGAAACAAGTGAAAACTAAATATACAGTATGCAAACTTTGTAAAAACCAAGCAGAAACACTGAAACACGTACCTTCAAGGTGTAACTTAAACCATTAGAAAACACTGTGCACAACATTATAGTTAGTTAGTAATGACATTAATTTCACAGAATTACAACAAAAAACACCGGCAGTAAGTGTGCAAATGACTGCAACTGCTCATGGCTAGAAGTAACACAGATCCTACCAATCATTGTACTTAACAGACTATGAAAATATATACAGAACCTTTTTTTTTTTAAACATAATACACATATGCATTATTCAATTTGGTCTAATAACCAACAAACACTTGGAGTGGACTTGTAAGACAGGGGGAGGGTGAGGAAAAAGGAAAGAAAGATATAAGGCAAAAGATAAAAAAAGAAAGAAAAAGAGAAAACAAAAATTAGAAAGAAAGAAAATAATAAGGAAAAGGAAAAACCTTGCCCGCAGATTTAATCTTTTTCATTGCAAAGTGACACGCATCACAAAGGTGTGAATGGAAGTGCCACGCTGCCTCATTCAGTGCCTGACTGCGGTTCCATTCCCAAAAGGAGTGTTTGAAATGTTTCTCTTTACTGCCACAACCCCTCTGGAGTCCACAGTCCACACTGACATCAACACTTTGCCAGTGTAAAACATGACCACTAACACCATTAAAAGTATGTTTTGTAACCACTTGGTCCACACACCTTCACGGAGCGATGCTTAGCACAACAGTAATCTAACTGTAACACGCAGTCCTGCTTTCTACATAACATACATCCTTTCTTAAAGAAAAAGGATAGGCTTGTGAGATCAGTATCCTGCATTCTCGCTTTCAACTCTAGACCCAACTGACCAATTTGAACAAAACTCAGGATAACCTTTGTACCACTGGAGGTCACTTACACATTTTAATTTCCCATACTGTGAAGTGGGAGCAACACTTGTGCCACCTAAAATGATACATGGTAACAGATACTGGTGTATTTCTGTCAGATTATTTCCGTTAAATAACGATGGATGAAAGTAGCCAACTCATGTACGGTGAATGCAACCTCTACGTTCTCTCAACAGGGCTCATAAAGATTGCAGACTTCTTGGATAAGGTGCCACAGAAATTGGCAATTTACATAGTGTTATGCCCAAGGGAACTGGAATTCACATACAGTAGATATTTGTAATACAGATACCCATGTGCAGATTATCAGCACAGACTTTCTTTTCCAAAAATGCTGGCATGCGTGAGCCATGTTTTTGTCCACCTTCTGTGTCATACTGTCCACATCAAGGGTGGAGTACATCTGGTTCCCTAAGACTCAAAATTTTGGATTAATAATGTAACTATAATATATCAGACAATTTCCTCATTACCTGTTACATTTAGATCTCCTGTTCGAGGTTCAAACCTGACCATTCGAGCTTTATCCAAGTCACGAGCAGCACACTCAATTAACTCTCTTCGTTTCCTCTCCAATAAAGGATCTTCCTGAGAAAATACACAACTGATGGTAAAGTTATTATGAATAGTTCAATATACAGACGGTGGATTGATGGAACTGTCTCAGGATGGTGTCAAGAGGTGGGCTTTGTTATCAATGGCGTTGAAACTTTGGTTAGAAACTTTGGGTTATACTGCATGTCAATTGTGACAGCAAAATACTGGAAAAAATAAAGTACATACATGCAGAGGTATTTGTGGACTGTTGATTAGCTCAGTCAACAACATACTGCTTCTACAATATGAGAACAGAAGGGATGAGAAATCAGAATGAACACATTTGGAAAATTTATTTCATATTTGAATAATTTTTACACTCTTGTAGTATACTCATCTTGTTACAGATGTTACAGCCTGCACAAATACACTGCAGTTTTTCTTTTTTCTTTCTTTTTACTTATTACCTGCAGGGCATGTTTTAATCAGAGGTATTTAAAAGTTCTGACTTACATGAACATCCTGATAGTTGATACCATAGCACTGAGGATTGATTTTCATTCGAACGAACAGATAAGTATAACTCAACCACTGCACAGCTTCGTCAATATTTGAAATTGTTCCAAGTGTCACCTTAAACATAACAAAAACACATACAGGGTCCTAGAACACACCTGAAATATGATTTACATCATAATAAGCATCAATACACAAAATTCAATTACAAATGTTGGTTTGGCTAGACCAGGCCTGCTCAACATTTTATGTGGTGCAGGCAAATTTGGCAAAATTTGGTCTGCATGCAGGCAACATGAAATTCAATACACAAAATGAAGAATAAGTAAGTATATGTGTAAGTATGTAACACTACACGTCCACAACTGCTGACAGAGATATTTCAATTCTGATGGAGAACTACCGCTAACATGCTAACAATAAGATTTATGATACGGTCACTTCAGACTGTGTCATTAGCAGCAGGTTGTCTTTCATAGCTTGCTAGGAAATGAGTGGAACTTCTTCAGCATCGTATCTTGGCTTTACCATGGAAAGGGTTAAATGATGTCTTCTCCATGGACAAAATAACACTGGGTTGCAGGCATGTTGCCCGCGAGCTATGGGTTGATTGGGCCTGGGCTAGATTGTCAACAGTTGGGTGCTAGCATATGTGAAATTGTTCTTGGAAGCCAGTGACTGACATATTAAAATATGATGGCAATGTGTAACTATAAAATCCACTGTTAAAATACCTAACTTACATGTAGAGGTATTTACAGGACAGTAACAGCTCAGGTTACACAGACAATGTGTATCCTAGAAACATCGGTGGTTTTTCAAGCACGTAACGTGTCCAAAACGTTATTCAACCCATATCTGACGGTATGAAACTCTGAACAGTCACCATGCCTTATTTTTCTTTTGGATATAACTTTTTCTACATAGGTATATAACTGAAGGAGAAGAGTTGCTATTTTTCTACTCATAAATAAAAATATACTTGGATCAAGGAAAGAAAGAACAAGAATGATGATGATGATGATGATTGTAGTTCACCACCTGCTCCCACACCTCAACTGCACTGCACCCCCCAAACCGCTCATCAACACCAGTAACAAACCAAAAACAGAAAGGGACTAGATGCAAATGATAGCTGGCATACAAGATACAAGAGACTACTGGTGGGCACAAGGGAAGGCACATTGAGGTGGCTGATAAGTAGGTGTGTGGGGGCAGACCCAGTGTTTATTACCTCCTTGTCCTGACTTTATTCTAGTAAGTACCTTCTTGATTTTGTACGTTATAAGACAAAGAGGCAGTGACGGTTAGGGGACTGACTCATGGAGTAACATACACTATGCATTAGACAATGGCCATAAAAACTTACGCTTATGAAAGATTCATAGCCAAAATATAAAATTTGCACTGACTGAACATGACAGGGTAATCACCTACATCTGTGAAGGTTGATCAAAGAACAAGTTTATATGGCATATAATTTCACAACTGAAGACTCTACAATAACTATGATTATATGAAGGAAATTTGTCACCAAGTTACTATCATCTGTTGCCTGTGCTGAAGCAAAATCTTGGCTGCTACAAGTTTAAAGACAATAATAAGGTGGAAGCATTTCTGAAATTATAGCTGACAAAACAGGGCACACAGACTTCTAACAGGGAACAGGAAAGCTCATCCCAAGATAAGATAAATGCCTCACCTGAAGCAAGGACCGAGTGGAAAAGAATCATGTCAATACATGCAAGGACCCTCATGAGAGGCTCCACTGTCCCTACTGACCAAACTTCTTCTTTTCCCAAAACTCAAGATAGTGTTAAAGGTAAGGTGATTCAATGGTATTACCATGATTTAAGCAAAACTGTAGGCCACACCTGTCCAGTTTCAAACAATCCATTTTACAAAATGCTTGGAATGGTGATGTGATTGCTGGTATCGCAGTATAAAGACTCAGGGAGACTACTTTGAAGTGGACAACACTGATTAGAAGGTGATGCTGTTATGGAGAAATAAATTCATCTGGAAACTCTATGATCACACCACATACACAACATTACGCATGACAAAATAAGGGATAGGCAAGTGCATGAATCCATACACTACTCACCTGATTACCAGTTCTTGAATAAGAACTAGGTTCTGGAACATTTGTGTGTGCGTGTGTGCGCGCGCGCGCGTGTGTGTGTGTGTGTGTGTGTGTGTGTGTAATGATATCATACATTACTCCAATCTCTGTTGACACTGGCAGTCTCTGAAATGTTGGATTTTCACTCAGTATTTTCATGACCAATCCCGCCAGACTTCATTACAGGATTCACTACATACTAACCTGAATATGGCAATGCAGGGTATATCAAAATATGTGATATAGCTAAACACCTGGTATAGCTTCAGCCTTAAAACCAGGACAATGTGATATGAAAATCTGTTTTACAAAAAAATTAAAGGCAGCAAGGCTTCATAAATAGAAATTCATATAGTATGTCACTTAAGGAAATTCAGTTGCCAACAGACTAGCAGCATGCTTCATACAAATACTTTTCACATTTGTTGAGTTTTCAGGTTTTTGCTTTGGCATACTGCGGATTCCATTCTTCTGGGATATGATGCTGCAAAATGGGTAATTTAATTCCCATATTTCAAAGAAACATACTGCCTTCATCTTCAGAATCCATGTCTCAATTACCCTTGATGATGAATGCAGAATGTTCCTTTGAAATGTGGGGATCCAATTACCCCATGATGCAGCATCATACCCCCGAAGAACGGAATCCTAATTTTTAAGTTGAAATCATCTGTTAACTTGCCCATGCAAGTAGTGGCCACGTATCTGGAACCTGCAATTTAGCACACATATTAGAACACTTAACCACATAAGGTTCATGTTTTTTAACATGTAACACTGTAGTAGATACAGTTTATTTTGTTGAATTCTCAGACTCAGTCTGACACTGGACACTGAATTCTGCAATCTCAGAATTAATCCAACAGGTGGTTCTCCCCACTTGAGTCCCTTTATTTGAAATATGACACATCACTGTAGCCAATACAAATTTCGTTTCTTTAAATTTCAAATCAACAGAGTCAGCCCCATAACAAAATGGATTATGTCACAGTATAAATAAATGCCACTGACAAATGTTCTATTGTTTATTCTACTCATCTAGTGTGGAAAAGACAGGGAGACAGCGCATGAAATAATCTCCTATTCACTATTTCTAATGAAGAAAACAAGAAGAATTTACTTATTTGGACAAATATTTCAAGCTCAATAAGAATACTTAGATATTTAGTGGTGAAATAATAACACAGACGTACTCTAGGTGTAAAGATAGTTAATGTTTTCACCTACAATTAATTTACTATACTCAAGCCACAAAGTGATGTCCAATGGATGGTGGAGATAATGGCGCTTGAGGCTGCCTCCTTTATATTACTATCGTCCCCTCCAACAACTTTGGCATGCATCACCCAGCATAAAGTGCTTATTGCTACTGAAAGTTATCAGCACAAACATCCCTATGAATAGAAGCAGTACACTGGAAGCGAAAGCAGAATATCTTGAAGCAGATGTGGGGTGGGTCATTCCATGGGTCTTCTTTTGATGGCCTCAGTATACACAAAAATTAATTTAATGGAAGCATGGTGTCTTTGTCAATTTTATTTGGGCTTCATTGAAGAATTTTATGTCTTCACCACAAACCATGAACAGTGGTAAGAGTAACAATGAAACAAAATGCATATGCTGATTTGGTCAAATAGGCAAAGGTAAAGTTATGCTTGTGCACACCATGGGGGAGTGGGGGTGAAAGTCCATGCATTCTTAACCTCAATACTAGATGGAGTGAGTGGTCAGCATTATGACCCTGCCACTTTACACCTGCTACCCACTGAATAGGAGGCTGAGTTGCCTCCAGAGCTGGTCTCAATGTTCCAGAGAAAAGTTTCTTGACCCTCCTGGGGCTGAAACTTCAATTCCTGGGTCATCCAGCCCACAGCCTAGTCACTATGTTGAATACACTAGCCCAGCTCTTGATTCAGTCAAGTAATGAACTGAAATGTGACCTTCAGGGTGTAAGACAGAGAATATGAATGAATTACAAGACAACTCCAAGCCTTAATGTAACAAAGCTAAGTACTTTACCTCAGCATTGAGATTATCAGTCAGACAAGCAATAAAATTGCTTTCAATAGGGAACTGATTGGTCAGAAGAGACAAGTAATGACTCAGTTTGTCATGAGATGTGATGATAACTCCATGCCCAGACTTGTCAAACTGGGGCCGGCCAGCTCGTCCAAATATTTGTAATACATCCAAAATTCCCAAGTCAACAAATGATCCGTGCTTTGCATCATAGATTTCTGTCCCCTAAAAACAATACAGGAAAAATTACAGTGGACAAAAAGAACTATGCTGTTTTTATAATAAAAGTATCTTACTGTATTTTCATGAGACAAGCAATCTTATAACAAAACATAAACTGCAGAAAACACAAGAAATTTGTTGTTTACATGATGTGTCTTTTGTAAAGCACTATTAATAAAGAACGTGAATAATGAAATAAAGGTGAAAATATAACAGAGAATTAATCAACGGGTGCTTTAATTTTACTTTTGTTCTATGACACTGGTGCACACTTTTTATCAGTGGGCCACTCAAACAAGAGTGATCTGACAAAGTGCCATAAGAGGTTCATATCTATATTTGTATCAGCTCTTTCAACCTTCCAAACGGGAATAAAATGAAGAGATGTCTGCCAGATACGTATATTGTTGTGTTACAATGTAGTGCATGTCCTGCCTACATACACTTCGTGCCTACTGGTGGCATATGGCCCAAATGTTTGGATTTTCTGCAAGTCAAAATAAAAGAATGTTGCACAGAATACATGAGAAGCATGGGTACCTGCTGGTCTTGGGATTAAAACACTGAAATCTCCCACAGGCTTCTAATTTCAGTGCCCACTCAGATCTGTCTACATGCTTTTTTGTTCACTTGCCCCCCTACAAAACATAATTTACCCCACCCTGGAGGTAACACAATGAAAAGTGGAGGAAACCAAAGGACAGGAAATAAAAGCAAAGGAAAGAATAAACACAGCAACATAACTTACCCTAATAATCACACAATGTGCTGGCAGGTTTACACCCCAAGCTAAGGTTGAAGTACAGACCAAAACCTTAATTAAGCCCTCACCAAAATACTTTTCCACCACTGACCTGAAGAACAAAACAAACCATTTTAATTAACAAGAAAAGAATGCACCAACAGAGCTTTATCCCATTCACACATAATCAGACAATAATGCACATATTACAGAAAGGCTGAATGTATAAATTTTGAAGGTGAAGAAACTAAACTACAGTCTGATACCAGTACTGATACTGCAAAAATACATTGCTAATGATAGGGTGTGTCTTATCACTTGTGGTGGGAAATATGGTAATTAATTTGGTTCAAAATATTCATTGGGGTCTCTGTATGACCTTCTTACAAGGGAACTACACACAGGGTAAGAATCAATCAACGAAAACCTTTAACAAAATGGTGTATGTGATGTACAATTATCTTATATAGATATACTACACATAAATAACAGACATACAGTATGTGATTACACTATTACAATGAAATTCTGCAAAAGAATGTGAATGCCCTTTACCGATCACTGCGCAGCATTCCTGCATGATGTACAGAGAAACCACACTGAAACAACTCTCCAAGCTGTTTATTACGTGACCGATTAAATGTTTTCCGTGCCTGTCCAACGGCTGTACTTTCCTCTGGTTCAAACAACTTCAGCTGGTTGCGTTGCAAAGCCATCTCTTTCAGTACCATTGCTGTCCTCACAGTGGCATTACGTGCATGTACAAAAACCATTACCTGTGTAACCATACCACAACACATTATCAACTGTGATTGTATAAGAATATCATAATCGATACTGTAGTTCAACAGATGCTAATTACAGCAATTCCCAGCTGTCAAAGCTAACAGACAATTCTGACAATATCTTTCAGCAGCATAAGTTACATACTATCAAGCTGTACACCAGATGTGAATGATGAATTACAAATTATGTGACATTTCTGGCCCAGACATTTCATTTTATCCTTCTGTGTACATTTCGTATGTCCACTTGCACATGGACAGGTCTAAGCTAAACATGGGAGAAAATCATTCAAATAATTTAGATGCACAGCATATACAATACTGCCTTACTGTAATACAAGCACAGTGATGTCTTGAACACTATTCTAGGGACTACAAGCACAACAAAATCACAAACAGGTTTAATATGAGATTTGAGGTTCTCACAGCAGTGCTGATAAAACAATTTGTATCTTCTGCAACAGGACACTGAGTAGACTGGTATATCAATCTACACAAGATCACAGAAGATGGAAATCTTCAAGAAGTCTGGTCAGTACCATCAAATGTACACTGAGCATACAGAAGATTATACTTTCTCATAAACATTTCCTCCATGTTTTGGCTGAGCTCAGCTATCTTCAGGGAATACATATGTGATACAGAGACAGCATTACTAGATGTTCCCTCAACACTGCTGAGATTGGCTGAAACATGTAGGAAATGTTTACTGAAAACATTGCCTTGTCTATGCTCAGTGTACGTTTGATGGTATTGGCTTTGGACTAAATATAATCTTTCTTTTCTTCTGCAGACCGAACACAGCACATACCTAAAATCATACAAACAAATATGGTTTACAAACCTGATGTCCTTTCTGCACCATGTCAACAACTTTGTCATAACATATCTGATCCATGTCACTCATCTGCTGCAACGGTTTGATTGCTTTTACACCCACAAACGTTGTGCTAAGAGGCACTGGACGAAAACGTGAGTCAAAGTAAAACAGGCCAATGTAAGGATTTACTCGCAAAAATCTTGCAACATCCACATAATTGGGTAATGTGGCTGAAAGACCGACAATACGAATCATGCTCTGTGATGACTCCACCTATTAAGAGGAGAAAGCAGTAACCAAAACAAATGAACAGAACCACCAGTGCCACTACAAAGCATTAAGAAAACACGCAAAAACCACTCGTGGACCATTTTCAGTAACAAAGAACCAGGAATGTTAATACACTATTCATTTTAACATATTCCCAGATATTGAGATGGCAGCAGAAAGGATGCAGCGCCAAGCTTCTCAACGACAATCCTACTGCACAAAAGGTTAATCATATCACTATTCATGAAGAAGAATGTCAAGTGTGCTGTTTAACAATTTTCACCAGACTGTCAAAATTTGCATTAGAAGGCAACCATTTGTGCACACCAAATAAATTACTTCTTTCTTTACTGTTAACAAGTCATCTAGTTCACCTTGACAATAATTCAGTCTACAAACAAGAGTACAGAAGGAGACACAAACAACAGGGTGCTTATAGGAAGGCGGAAATGAATGACGCCATACCACAGAATTAACCACTATTCTAGCCCTTAAGCTTTTGCCATTGATGTTCAGTGCTTTGGACTGGCTTTCAGCATTATGTAACACAGAGGAATTAAGATATCCCAACATTTCAGCAAAAATTACAATTGCAATCATCAAGGTAAATTAATGTGGCAATTATTCAGGACCCTTTATATACATCTGGCAGGAAGTGACGTGTGGGAGGTGGCAATTTGATTGGTGAGGGAATAGACTGCTGTAAACAGTAAGGCAGCTTCCTTGTGGTAATAAAAACAGTTGATAGAAGTAATTTTGCTACAAAAATGGGGGGGGGGGGGGTCATGACAAGAATGTGAAGACAGGACTTCTGCCAGCAATCACTGATAACCAACCATGCCACCCAGACAAAAGACAGCACCAACACTGTTGTTGTTCAGGTCACAGCCAATATCCAAGCCTACTGTCAACATATCACCACAGAAGCCATTGAGATACACAAATATCCTCAGTAATTCAAAGGGATGGTTGGATATCAGCTAAGCAAACCCCGGTTCCAACCTCCTCCCTAACCTCCTCTGCATGTGAAGGCCACACATAGATCCTCTGTCACCAAGATAAGTGTCTTCAAACCCACCCCCACTCTCTATACTCATTAAATTCTGAACCACACTTTCCAGCATCTCTTTTCATCTCCCTCACCTGCCTCAAATCCCCTCCTCACATTCTTCCACAGTTCTAGAAAAAATCACTTCCATCATCTGATTTCACTGCAGTGGAGTAGCTCCATACCTGATTAGCAAAACAGTGTGTTCTCCAGTCAATCAGAATGTCACCTCCCACAATTCAATCACTGCCAGACCCATGTAAGGGCTCTTTAATAACCTCACACTCATGCATGGTTAAAATGGCAACAGTAATTTTCACCAAAATTCCAGGAAATCTTCATTCCGCTGTGCAGCCAAATCCTGAAAGCTAATCCAATTCATTACCCACTATGGTGGAAATACCAAGTCATGAAATGACTTTCATTCATCTGTGTCAAGCCACATACTGCAGCTAGACAAAACCAGAAGTTAATAATTATATGATCTAGCGATCCATTTCTGCATGCAAATTTTAAAGTTATAAATGTCAACCATTTTAAACATGTCCAATATAATCTCAAAGTTCTGAACCAATGCCATGCTTCTTAAAGTTTAAAAAAGAATCTGCCAATGCATTTATGATCTAGTTCCATACAAAATTTAATATACCCAGCTACAATGGCACTTTAGTTGTCACCATCAAACTAAAAGTACAATACAGGCAGTTCTCGTTTTACGCCAGGGTTATGTTCCTGAAAAATGATGCGCACATCAAAATCGCCCAAATCGAACAGAAAATTCCCATTTAAAACAGTGTATTTCCTGGGGGTTAGGGGGCTAACAACCTCATCCTATATATAGTGTATGACTATACCACCAGTGGACACACGGACCTGTAGAGTACCGTATATTCTCGAATCTAATCCGCACCTTTTTTACAGTTTTAGAGGGCTAAAAAATCAGGTGCGGATTAGATTCGCGGTCTAGAGCTGGATTTTGGAAAAATGATTGAGCTGCTGTACAATATAACAATAACGTAATTAACGTAATTAATAAACAACGTAAGAACAATACAATACAATAATCTATTATTTTATTATTTATTATTATAATTTATTATTCATCAGACTCGCCGTCATCACTCATAACTGAATCGTTATCCGTGCTCTCCACCCAGTCACTATCATCTTTATCTTCAACATCATCCTCCCATACAATGTCATCGCTGCCTTGTGTTTCCGCCATAGTCGAACGTTGCTTTCATCAACTCCAAAAATTGCAGCGGCTTTGCGGTTTCCATTCTCCTCTGCGCACCGAATAACTTCACGTTTGAACTTTGCCGTATATGAGAGTCGTTTAGATTTCAGGCGTCCCTCTTCCATAACTACGGTACACGACAAATTGGAACAAGCACCTCCCACGTTTCAACAACTAAGGCTCAGCTGACTTCAGACGAGATTGCGCACGTCTGTTGAGAAAGGCCCCGCCTCTATCGGTATGACTCATCAGCCACAGGCGTAGCGTCGGATTTTAACGCATTGGTAACATCCAATATTATTCAATCAGTCGCCCCGTGGGCAAGGGGTGGTTGAAGGAAAGGTGCGGATTAGAATTGCGAACTAACTTTTTTTCGTTTAAGTCGCCAAAAACTGGGTGCGGATTACATTCGAGAATATACGGTATATATGTACTATACATACAGTACATATAGATCTTGATTTCAGGCTTCTGCCGTGATGTTGATGAAATCTGCGGTCTTCTGGGGTATTATGTGGCGTTGTGTGGTAACTGTTTACCAATTAACAATAAACAATTACCATACAACACCGCATAATACCCCAGAAGACAGCAGATTTCAAGTCCATATAGATTTCTATACAGTATGCATACATTTCTATAATATATATTTATTTCTAATGCAATTAAAATGTAAGAGAGTCACATCCATAGTTTTTCGTACAGTTCATTCTTATAGGACTGTGGTAGTCTTGCTACATAAACAAACACTTTAGTTCCTGACTTAGCACTTTCTTTAATTCTATCAGCATTACCAAGAATTGTACGTATGCTACTATGAGCGAGTTGAACATTATGGCATATGTCAACAATCCGTTCACCTTTTTCAAGTTGGCTTATTATGTCTAATTTCTCTTCAATACGAATTGTCTTTCACCGAATTTTCACTTCAATTGCACTAGGTGATGTAGATCTACGTTTCTTACTCATGTTGGTAAGAAAAGCCAATGCTGTTGAAGAGGAAACTAAATAAGCCGCGTGATTATTACCACCAACATACTCAATCCATACACATGACTGATGGTGTGGCAGTGACGTCACTTTCTGCTAGCCTCCTACAAAATCGCTTTAAACTGAAAATTATCGCGTAAATTCGAAAAGTGGTGTACATTTTCAAGTCGTGTTAAAGTGAAATCCCATAAAACAAGACCTGCCTGTACAGCTTTCCTGCATGGTTGCTGCATTGTTTCACATACAACAAAAAACAAACTGCTTTAACAAAGATTTCTTATTTTCTAAGCTTTACTGCCACACAAAGTTTCAGCATCTTACATAACTAGGCTAGTAACAGCAACAGTGGCACCCTCACCTAACAACACTGTGAGATTGTTAAGGTCACCATGCCAGGAAATTAAAAACCATGAATGTTGAGAAGTGTAAGTATGTAGAATATGAAGACCAGGTTTGATGAAAACCAATCAACGGGTTCAAAAATAATATGGAGGGACGGGACGGACACAGATATCATAAATACTATAATCCCATATCAAGATACAAAGTCCAACACTTTTATACATGTAGGCAGTTTATGTGGCACTGAATGATCTGGAAAGTGCTATTAGCCAGAAATTTACAGAGGCCCATTACATTTCACTATTCCATCTAATGGCAGCATCCAGCACTGATTCTATCAATTCAAAAAGCAAAAGTTGATGAACAAAAATATTTACAGGGTAAATATACGCAAGTGAACAGTTAAGACGTGATAGCAAAATGTGCATCTCAGGGCCTCACTGGACACCATGTTATGTAAGTAGTAATGAAAAGGGAATACAAATATGGGAGGAAAAACAGGCAAGGATATTGAGTGACAAATTAAATGGTTAGGTCTATTCATAAGGTTGCTAGGCATACTAAGATATACATCAGGTATAATGTTCTAGTATCCAGAAAACTGGGATATCTGGCAACCCTTTTGTGCTGGATAAACCAGCTTTTATTGTCCTTGCAAACATGTACCTAAAACACACTCACCAATCGTAAAGTTCTAGCAACAAGTGCTTCCACAACTGGGCCTCTGTCTCCATGCAACAAATGCACCTCATCAATGATAAGTAATTTGACCAGATTTGTCAATGCAACATCTCCTGTAAATCATACATGGTTACTGAAATTAATTATCATATCACTAATCCTTCCATTATTTAAATGTACAACCAATTATTTCATAATCGTTCAGGTCAGTGCTCACTTAAGTGTTGATGAAATTTCACACACAAAGCCTGAAACTAAACTCTATGACTGACATTCCCCACACTACGCTGCCAAATGACAATAAACTTTAATTATATTTTACACGAAAATTGTAAGAACCCAGTTATTATGACAGTAATTCAACTGTCATTTATAATGTGGCAACAGCAAAAAATGTATGAACTGCAATAAGTGTATGCCTCTTGGCCTCTCCCTCTTGTCCTTCTGCTCTAACCTCAACCATCCCAACTACTTCACCACACACACACCAATGAGTACTCATGTCCGTACTTCATAAGTTAATAAAGTGTAAACAAGATGTGCTCTTCTGGGATTTAACACAGCACAGATTTATAGTTTGTTACCAACGTTTCGGGACAACCTACGGGTCCCATCTTCAAGCGACAAGCAGTCCAAGAAGAATACTTTTTGGACTGTTTGACCCTTGAAGACAGAACTGATAGGTTGTCCCGAAACACTGGTAACAAGCTTCCAATCTATGCTGTGTAAGATTCCAGAAGAGTGCAGACCTCATTTACATGGTAGTGGAAGCCTGAAATCATGAAGTGTAAACATATTTGCATTTTTTGGAAACCCGAACAAATATTTGTTAAAACTGATAACTATAAACAGTGGGGCTGGCAGTACATGAAGTAAAAACATTACATGATTATTAATTACTAATATTTATATTTATTTAACAAAACATCTTTGGCTAATAGAAGGAGGCAAAAATACTTTATTTCTTTAAATGTCTTGTCTAAAAACAGGGGGTACATTATGTAGGCCAGTAAATATGGTGTTCGGTGAAAAGCACAAATTGCTCATTATGCAATCTTGCCTACTTCTGTTACATATCCCTACTTACAGATATGAGAACTACACTTATGACTAGGCAAGTCCTTGATGCAAAATCTGATCAAATTGGATTATCCATATTTTATATTATTCATGCTTTGTCTATGACACATAACTGAGAATACAATGTATAGTAGATCCCAGTTTAAGATTTTGCCTCACCTAAAAAATTTCAATGATGCCTCCATAAGTCTCCGTGCTAAATTTCCTCAGTTCCAGATTTTCCTCAGTTAAATAATCAAATTCACTGCTGCCCAAAGGAACTTTAAGTGGGTGTTTGCACTCATGTAGTTCTTAATATACTATAAATTTTGTATAACATCACAGCTGCAAAGTAAATTTGTGATAATGGCATGGACAAACTTGTTGAAAATAGCATCTATCTCTTACATCGTACCTGTCCCCTTCCTTGTGACAACATCCCACTTCTCAGGAGTAGTGACAAGCATTTGTGTCTGCAGTATTTCTGATTTTGTCAGCTGCATGTCTCCTGTTAGTTCCTTCACAGATATTCCAAGACAGTTCAACTTTTTGCTGAAGTTCTGTGTCATTTCAGCTGCCAGAGCTTTCATGGGTGCCACATATATAATTTTGAACTGATCCTTCTTGATAACTCCTTGGTCAATAAACTGCCTGATTTGGTGTACCACTGTCAGCAAGGCAATATTGGTTTTACCCGCACCTGTTGGTGCACAGATCAGTAAGTTTTCATTCGTGTGGTATGCTGTATCAAACACAACAGACTGAATTCGGTTTAGAGTCCTCACACCTTGGAAAGCCATCTGGCCAATCTGTAAATAAAACATTGGGCACATCTGGAGCTTAGCAACAAAACACTTAACAATCCAATGGCATAGGGTTGTATTTTACACAGATGAGCAAATGATATATAGTCTTACTTGAGTAATTATTCAGCCATTCATGAACTTCCCTGTGTTGCAGGACCTGAGGGTTCATTACCACAATCACAAAATATCACTGCACTATATCCTGAGCCTAGAAAGTTAATTTCACATTCACACAGCCCATACCTCAACATTTAATCCAACATTATCCTCCCATCTACAGCAATCTCATATGGTGTTTCCTTTATGATTTATCAGTATTTTGTATGCACTTCTCAGTTTCTTTTCTCAATCAAAGAGATCCTTGAGATACTGTCACAAATACACAAAGGGTTCACGGAAAGTGATCGTCATTTTTGCCTAATTTTAACCAAACCTACATTTGGCCAACATATTTTACTAAAAATTCCCAGTACAAAATTTTATGAAAATGTGTCCAGTGGGAACCAAGGTGTTCCATGTTGGCAGATGCATGATAACAGACATACACAGACATGACAAAGCTAAAGTTCTTTTTTGCACTTGTTTTGTGAATGTGCCTGAAAATCACATATATACCAAGGCCTTGTTTTACGCCTCTTGCCAATTTATATGTCTTCATTTATGCTTTCTCATTTTTGGTTTAACACCCCTTGGCTGATTTACTTGCATTTACTTAAAGACTTCTTTTCTTACGGGCACATCACTTTTTATTTATACCTTTTACATTTACGCCCACTTATTCAGGAATGTAACTGGAGTGTACAAGGACTTGGTGTAGTTAACTGTTATCAAATACAAACTTTCACACACCACGTCCTTATTTTACACTCTAGAAAATATTACTATAATGAAATTTGAATATTTGTGACAGGTATATTACCATACATTGTTTTGGGGTCCTAAAGTGGCACTAGTATCAGTCCCACCTCACTACTTGAAGTGTCTACGATTTGTTATTAATGACTGTAGAAAACTGAAATAGGCTAATGGTTATTAATACACTCTGCATTTTAACATAAGACTCCACTACACACCTCCAACAAATGTTCATAAATGCAATGTTTGTGGTTATCCTGCCCAGCTCTGCACTAACAGTGCCACTAAAAACACTGTGTAACAATCTTAACCATTCGCAAAAAGCTGCCCCTTACCTCATCCAACGATGAAATTTGTACCAAATCATTTCCCACAGACAATGGTGCTGGTTCTGACAATGGAATGTTTACTTCCTCATACTGCTTGCAATCCATCCTTCTGACATCAGAAGACAGCATCATTTTAACACCAGCTATGAATCCTGTTGGCAGACAAATCTGAATTCAGATTTGTAGCTGACAATGGCAAATACCAGGTAACTGTTGACAAAAACTGCATAGTCATTAGATCTTACTATACTTAACACGTTTCAGAAACGTAAGATTTTTTTTCCATGGTGCAGCAGCCCCTAGTGGGCCAGGGCCTTCTCATTATTGAGGTTTTACAGTCACTCGGACACACCACACTTGGTAGGACTAAACGTAAGATATACCCATGCACATATTTGTCAAGACAACATCAATTTAAAAGAAAGGACCTGCAGACAAAATGTAAGAACATTTTAGGATTCAGACTGTTGAATATATTTTGGCCTGATGTTTACATGATCAACTGGTGCCAATTTATATAAAAAATATTTCACCCTCTGGAAACAAACACAATGAAAATTTGGTGTCACGGGCACTGGATGTAACAAGGGTCGTATGGAAACATTGATTATTAAACCTTTAAATGACAGGGTTGGCAATTACATTTTAGTGCATGGTTTATGAAAATGATGAGAACCATTTGAAGAGAGAAAAAAAAATAAAATTATGAAAAAACAGAATTTTGTGGAAAATAAAACAGGCATTATGCAGTATAAATTCAGCAAATTTATAAATATATAAAACAAATTTCTATGGTTGCTTTTTTACATGAATCATTTAAAGGTTAATGTATCATAAATTACTAAATGGAAGTAATCTAACTGTAGGGAAAGGGAGGAGGAAGGCAACTTTGAAAGGCAGACCAGCAGGAAGTGGCAACATACTGTCTAGTGTCTACAGTGATCACATCTTCTTCACATGGAACAGCAATGAGAGGTGGAACAGAAGGAAGGGGCATCATATTGTCTAGGGTCTACTGTGACCACCTTCTTGATGTGGAACAGTAATGATATATGACCAACCTGATGTCTGTTGTGCTTGTCTCTGTAAGTCATACACATGGGGATAGTTTTCCTGTGCCTTTGTTGCTCTCGATCGGTCTCGGAATATCGGAGCATACACAGCTGCCTTTAGTGCTGCTTGCCTGAAATGTTTTCCATATTTTGTAAGTGGCCTCTACATGTAAGCTGCTCTGTCAATGTTCACATGAAAATAAAATTCTAACACATGTCAGTTCACAAACCATGTTCAGATTTTTCAGAACCATCCTGTCTTTCAAATAACCTCCCCTAAACAAACACAACGTTTAGGTCCGAAGATACTGGTAACCATGACAACCATTCTTCAAAAGAGCACAACTGGTTCAACAAGATTCCTGCCTTGAAAACATAATCAAGAACATGAAGTAACGAATACACCTAACACACCATTAAATAAAATATTTCTATACTAAGGCCATGAAAAAAAGTCCATGGACAGTGGGAATGCTGGATCACTCTAAAGCCGCACCCCACCCCACTCGCTGCCCACTGTTAACTAACCCAAAGAACTTGTCACCAGTGAAGGTTAACATATGGTTATTGCCTGATGATGATGATGGGAGGGGGGATATAACAGCTCAAGGGTGATGTGGAGGAGGGGGCCAATCCACAAGACTTATTGCTGTGGCTTCATTACAGGATAACAATTACCTTTTTGCTCTCAGTTCTACAGGATTAAATTCAGCTTCTTCTTCATCTTCTTCACTATGATTTGCAATTTTGTTAATTTTCTTCTCTTCCTTGCGAGCTTGCTTCAACAGCAGCTTTTCTTGTTCTGACTGCACCACAACTTGACAGCCATAATTTGGTCTTCTCTGGTCAGGAGCTAAAGATTAACATAATTTAAAATTAATTTGTTAACAAAGAAGCATATCAACTGCATCTTACTTAAAAAGAAAGAACATCCACTTAATCTGTTCACAGGGCAATAAAGTATTAGGAGAGATATTTAACCTTTATTCTGCCTGGGTGGGTATTTAAATTTTAGCACATGGTTTAAGAAAAACATGAGTATTATTTGAACAGATGCAGTAATTTCCTTGATGCTTAAATACATAAAATAAATTTCTAGGGGCATTTTCCGTGTGTTTGCATTTAAATGATATTGCTTGTTCTGACACATGGAACAGAAATGTGGATTAAACATTTAAAGGCAGTGGTAATGATGAACTGCAGGTTTAACATTAAAAAACTATGTATTTTGCCCACACAGTTTGTTTATGTGTTTCATATACATCTTACAATAAACAACCGTTTGCTATACAACATTAATTGTGTGATATATCTGATGATTACAAACTGTGTTTTCTATGAGGCATGAACTGAATCTTTATATAAAATGTAGGTTAACTTCAGTCTGCAAAGGATAACAGGAATGAGACATAAAGCTTATACACAACATTAATATATCAACAAAAAAGAGTAAACTATGTAAGCAGGATGATCAAATTAAGAACACAGTGTTACGGACACGTTATTCATAGATGACAACAGGATTCCTTTAATCTGAGAACAAAACTGGTATATACCAATCTTACCTGACTGGGATGCAAGTAATTTCTTCTCTGCAATAGATGCACTATATATAATGTCACTTCTGTGTTCTAGAAGTGACTGAATCAACTGAAATCTGTCAAAGCCCAATAAATCGAACAGCTGTAAAAATACAAAGGTTAACTTTTGTCAGACAATGGGAGAACAAATTTTTAATAACACATGACATGCTTGCAACAATTAAAAGTCTTCCAGCTCACACAGTTATGTACTAAAGTTATCAAAATCAATATTAGTACAACCCTGACATTAAGCCGAGAGAGAGAGAGAGAGAGAGAGAGAGAGAGAGAGAGAGAGAGAGAGAGAGAAACAGGACTAACAATTGACTGAACTATTTAAGACAATCAATCAAAATAATAATAACAGTAGCCAAGTCATCCTGATTAATTTCTTTCCGTAATATTAATAGGAATAACAAACATTTTTTCCATATGATTTTCCAATCAAAAGTTTGTGTGCATTCTCATTTGTGCCATCCCATCAACCTTCATTTATATATCAAAATAATATTTGGCATACTGTAAATGTTGTAAGTTTAAAATGGAAAGCTATTCATACAGAATGATGTCCTTCAGAGACTTTGATTCTACATTAATTATGTCAGGAGCTCTTCTTTACCTTCTGCAGCCATCAGGCCAGTAATGTGTAAGGTCAAACAAATAATTAATATGTCATTTTTATGCAGCAAAGTGGCAATACTGGTGGGTTGCTGTGTATAGGAATCAGAACTTCTGTGTCAGTCATTTGAATTCAGATTGCTTTGTGGTTGCAGTCATATCACTTACTGCTGCACTGTCCTGTCCACTTCTCAAAAACAGGGATGCAGAATGAACATTAAATTTGTAGTGAAATAAAACAATGTCAGTTACAGGAACCTTATAAAAAGGAAGTAAGTTGAATAATGTATTAAGCTAAAGGTAAAGTTGTCGCTGTGCAGACCGTGAAGGCATATGGAGGAGTGGAGGTATGGCTCCACTCATTATCTTGGCACTAGATGGAGGTGACTAGTGTGCCGCAAGCCTCAGGGAAAGAGCCCCAGGTATGCAGGACGTTGGGTGGGCCTAGGAGCCAGTCTTGTCACTTTGGAGAAGAGAAAAATCTCCTGCCTCTGCTGGAAATCAAATTATTCCTTGGTTTTTCAAGTCAACAGCCCAGTCACTAAACTGACTGCACTATTACAGCTCCTTTTTGAAAGTAGTTGTTTTAAAACACAAAGGTAGATGTTGCAGATAATGAAAGGACCATCCACTGGCAACTTCAAAAAGTGGTCAAAATTTGTAAAAATTGAAAGAAGTGGTCAGATATGATAATCAGTGGCCTGCAAGAAAGCAGAACCAAACCAAGCAACTGTGATATGATCGATCATGCGATCATAAAAAATCCTATGCCAAAATGGTTGCAGATCTCAGCAATAAGCAAAAAAAATCAGGTGGAAAATAGAACTTGTTCTGACATTTCAACATGACTGTTGGAAGAACTTGACTTTTTGACTTCTAATGAAACACTTGCATTCTAGTATGACAAAGAAAAAGTTTCCAAGACTGAAAACCTTGGTACATTAAAATAATGCTTATCACATTTCTGATACCACAAGAATTATCCATCACAAATCTGTACACATAAACAACCAAATCGAGCACACTTCCTTACCATTTTGGAATACTGAGAGCAGTACACTCATCATACAAACCAAACGGTGGGCCAGACAAATGCAGTCTGCATCATGACAATGCACTTTCTTCCACTAGCATTTTGGTGAACAATTTTTGCACCCCCCAAAAGAAAACACACACACACAAATACCAGTTTTGGAATATTCACTGCAATTACCTAATTTGGCACCATATGCCCTTTTGAAACTAAAAAACCTGTTTCAAGGGGTGTTATTTTAAATTACTTTAAGACATTCACAGAAATGTGCCAACAGTGCTGACAGGAGTTTCAAAAAATGACTTCCAGAAATATTTAAAGGCACGCAGACAATGGACTGCAAATATAAAACTGAACAGAAAGTGCGCTGAATGTGATAACACTGCATGCTGGTGTACTACAGTTCTTCCAGCTTCCAAAGAATGTCCATATCCACGCTGCTACATACTGAAGTTTCGACCATGGGTGTCCAACTCGTGGCCTGCTAGGGTGTGTTGTGCAGCCTGCAGCCACATTTGTAAATCATATGTGTACTGTACAGACTGCACAATAATTTGGGAGGTTGGATATACCACTTATTGTGATTTTTACACATGGCCCGCAAACCAGCCCCACAATAACAGCTGTGGTCCTTTGCCAGAAAAGGTTTGACACCCCTGGTTTAGACTCTTAACCTTCATCATCCTGAGAGACCATATGCTGGTCTCTAAAATATACTGGCAAAGTGCCTAGCATGTCATATGCTAGTCTCCATGTGTCTACTCGGTAGCAATTTAAATGTCCACACTAAGCCAGAACAATTCAGGCCATCAAGAGACAGCTTGGGACACATAATTTGACCACAATCAGACACAGCAAACTATAGGGATTAGACCAATGGCAAGTAGTGTGAAAGAATGACAATGATACAGCACCCAAACTACACTGTTAGGTCTAAATCTGCTTACCTCATTCTGAAGTTCATCATTTGAGCGACCTGAATTCAACATGGTGACTACTGTTTCAGCAAATTCATCAGAAGAAAGCCCTGGTGGATTACTCCCTTCATAATACTTCTGCAGTTCCTTTTCCAACCATGACTTCCCGAACTGTAACATATTATAACAGCAATACAGTATACACTTAGCACAAGTCAAATTTATATTAGATCTGTCATTCTCAGAGTGGTGACTGTCCAAATCACAGTCTTCTCAGATGAGGTGCCATGTAGTTAGGCAGACAAATACAAACACTTTAGAGGAACCTTCTGCCTCCACCTCCATTCTTCTACTGTGAAATACACAGAAAAGCTTCATATAAAGGAGTGTACCGATCAACATGGCTATCACATCCCACAAGATCATGATCAGATTCGGTGAAGTTCTCTGGCAAGCCTGCAACACCATTTTTCAGAAGTCTATGGGTTGGGGAAAATATCTGAGTTCTTGACAATTAAATATTTAAAAAGCTGTCATAGAGAGACAAAGAATTATATTCACTAACTGCATATAAAAAACCTTAATACAATAACACTTCATATTTGTATAAATAATTTGAGTAATATGAACATCATTTGGATAGATCGTGTGAGAAATGAAGAAGTATTACCAAGTGTCAAGAAGGACAGAAATATCCTATGTACAATAAAAAGAAGGAAGGCTAACTGGATTGGCCACATCTTGCGTAGGAACTGGCTTCTAGAACACGTTATTGAAGGAACGATAGAGGGAAGTATAGTAGTGACAGAAAGACGACAAAGACAATGTAAGCAGCTACTGGATGACCTTAAAAAAAATATATACTAGAAATTGAAAGAGGAAGCACTACATCACACTGTGGAGAACGCGCTTAGGAAGAGGCAATGGATCTGTCGTAAGACAAACTACAGAATGAATGAATGAATATGAACACAAATGTTTGACAATAACGTGGCATTAATTGTGAAAGATGACCCCACTAAAGAGGAGGTCAGTCAAAATATGTGACGGCTATGATTTATTATTATACTAATTATTAGCTAGATTGATTTTCAGATCCATAAATACTATAAATTTCAGTTTCTTTGTACGACAAGAAGAATGTGGAATGAAAAAGCAACATAAACATTTGGAAAACACACCGTTTAAGACAATTCTCAGAATACCAGCAGTATCGGCCATATCTCAATGTATAAAATTCTACGAAGATTCAACACGTATGGAATAAGATATATGTGGCACCCCCCACTTTCATAACGTATCCAAATTAGACCATAGCCAGAAACATCTTTTTTGTGTAAAAGGCAACTATAAAATCTTCTATATGGAGTGCAAGAAACAATAACACTAAATAAACTTAATAATATTCATATTCTGTGCATTAAAGATACTGTTATAAAATTCCAACAAAATGCACTTACAGTTAATAAGTATTTAAATTGTATTATCACAAAATATACTCTCCTACATGCTTCAGCCTGAGAAAGCCATCTCCAGGAAAATTTATATACAAAGGAATTCTGGCTGTCAATATGTAAAACATATATAAGTTTAAACAACTATGTACACAATAACAGTAATCTACAAATATGACTGGTCAGTTAAAAACCAGTCTGAAAGTTAAAAATTATTAAAGGAAGGAACAGAAGCACAAGTACACAAGTATGCATTTCGTACAAGGAAGTGTAGCTAAATACTTGACTCTTATTTTTTTTATGTATACTGTGAAACTGCATATATATGTTGATTCTTCGGATTTCTTTAATTCCAAGGGAAATCTTTTGGGGGGGAGATAGGTGTGTGCACATTGTGACATAGTGTTAAACAAATAAATATAATTCTGATACACAAGCATTAAAAGCACTTTCTGTTGGTGTGCTGCAATTTTCAGTTTTGAACCTTACAAGTTTTAATACCACCAGCAGTACAAATACTACTAGTCGGTGTGGTTGCATCAACTCACCACACAAATTCCGCATGTTCAATTACAGTGATTAAGTACTTATTCCAGAAGGCAGCAATCTTGGAGCTATTTTTCATGTTCCTAAATAATACCACAAAATGTTGTACACTGTTCAAAGACCTATTAGCATACAGATATATTCACACTGAGCATCATGAACATCAGCTAATTACTGTCTCAAACACCAATGCCCTAATCTGTGGAGAGAGAATTACATGCACCTTACTGCATGAGCCCAACGGACAGGTGTATTTGAAATTATACAGAATGGTTTCTTATATCAAATACCAATACACAAAATATGGATTCATATTTACCAACCCCATTTTTTTTACTATGATTCTTCTTAATGCTTTCTTTGGTCACTACTAATGCCGAAATATCGTCATACTTCATTGAGAAATCTTTCAATATTTCACTGCCTGCAGTAACACCAAGATCCACCAGAAACCCAGTACAAGGGTAAGAAGGCTGGGGTTGCTGGAAGATAAATTTGATGTTCCTGCCAAACTGTTTCTGTGGTCCATTTTGTGAGCACCTTCCACTTTTCACATACTCAATGCACTTGTCAGGCAACTGCGATGCAATGTGAGACACACACTAGAAAAGACAAGAATATTATTCGTATTGCCACTGAACAGCTCTATGCAGGAAACAATCAGACCCTTTATATTTCAAAACACATCACATAAAAAATTATACAGTAAAACCTTAATATTATACAGTAGCAACAGGACCCCTATTAAACAGAATAATTTTTCATTTCAGGTAGTGTCTTCAATAGGTGTAAACACGTGCTCCTACACAGCAGCTGTAAACAGCTCAATCAGGACAGTGACTGGGTTACAGGCACAAAGACCATAAAACTGTGGTTTGATTCACACATGAGAAAGACATTTTCCTTTTCTTAACAGTATTCAGTATTCATGATGGTGACTACTCACCTCCACCTAGTGCCAAGTTTAAAAAGCAATTAATTAAACATCCATGCCCAATACATATTCACAGAGTGGTGTTTAACCTTTAAATGAACAGGCTGGTACTTAAATTTTAGCACATGGTTTATGAAAAATATATTATTTGAATAGAAAGAGATAAAATTATGAAATAAATGACATTTTGTGGAAAATAAATTAAGCAGCATGTCTTAAAAATGCAGTAAATGTCCTTGTTGTCTAAATATTTGAAATTAATTTTTAAGGGTTTTTTTATGTGTGTTCACATATGCAAATGCAGGTAGTTTAAAGGTCAATTAGGCACAGGGGAAACTTTACAAACAGAAACAGAATACT
This sequence comes from Reticulitermes speratus, assembly GCA_021186555.1. Taxonomy (NCBI): domain Eukaryota; kingdom Metazoa; phylum Arthropoda; class Insecta; order Blattodea; family Rhinotermitidae; genus Reticulitermes; species Reticulitermes speratus. Next base: position 11,727,921 of record JAJKFL010000009.1, read on the forward strand.
GCAGAAAATATACACAGTGCATTTGTAACCAACATCACAAGTCTGACATTCATGCTGCATGTATATAACACACATCACTCAGCAGTATATATTTTCAGACCTTTCTTTTTTGCCTGTCTGTCTCATTTACTATTTCGCCAATTTCCCTTATTCCAGCAGTCCATTAAGTACTACGCACATAACCTGTCATATCAGACAAGGATAACAGAGGCAACTGAAGTTGGTTGAGGGTCATAAACTTTTAAACTAAAGACTAAGTGCAGAAATCAGAGGAAAACCTAAAATCTGCACCATCCACAAAACAATTTGGAACAGGCTGCAGAGATCACATTGTTGGGAATGCCTGGTAACTGATCATTTAATCCAAATGGAATAACATGTTGAGACAGACATTATGATGAACAAAATCATGTGGACAGACATCACTAATATGCAACTGATCTATCTGCCACTTAATCTTAACATCCGTGTGGTGCATACAGCTATGTTTATTGAATTAAATGCAGGAAGACAAAACACAGAGTTGTATTTACAATTCAGGAAATATACATCAGACAATAACAATACAGTCATGTAACACATCTGAGGAATGTTGCTTCAGGTTTGGCTACTTGCTATAGCCACTGTGAAATGACCATGGGGCTGCATGGAGGGTAACCTTAGGAATGCTAGCTAAAGTCAGAACAACTACATGCCAGTGCAGGAACAAGGACATGGCACAGCAACTTTAAGTAGTGGAGTTCATAACACCTTAAAACAATGACAAATGACAATATAGAGAAGAAGATGTCTATGCAGTATGAGAGACAGCCATTTACTAAGTTCATAGGATTTAATATTTGTATAAATAGTGTAACTTTAGCACAACAAATGTAGTACAATTGTGTTTAAAATTGGTGTTACTTTATAACATTGTAACCTAAGATATCCAGAAAGGCTTGATGATGGCTACAGCAAGTAGCCGAAACATGTAGCCACCTTCCTCAGGTATAAGTTACACAACCGTACTATTATTGTCTAGTAACGTATATTTGCTGAATTTTAAATACAGCTGTGTATTTTGTATTGTTTACCTACATTTATCTGCCACTTTATTCTTCCTCAGTTCTGAAGATTATTGGTTTATGGAATGTAACACTGTGTAGTCTGGTAACCTGCTGCCTCAAACATCATACAAGGATGATAAGAGCCAGCAGATTCCCTTGAAATGTCAATACACATTTACCGGAATGTGTGGTGTCACAGTACTCTTCAGTCACTGCTGTGAGAACATCAAATCTCATAAAAACAATCCCTTACTTCTGTCTCTATATTACACAGTTCCCGCATCTTAGACATTATTCTAAGTTTCACACAATTTGAGGTCCTCAGGGAGATAAATGTTAATACTGCAGTCTTTGTGGATGTTTTCATTTTGCAGACTACATAGCATCATATTCCAGAAGACTGCAGTCTTCATGTTACGTTGTTTATCAGCATGTTTTCCGACTAGAGAAACTTTCCAACAAAGATTTCCACTGAACCTAGGTCCTCTTTAAGACAGGTTTTACTGTAGAAGAAAAAAGCAGGTTTTGTTTTTACACAAGTCCTATGCAGTGAAAAATTTTCACTGAACTTCACTGTGTAATGGGTCAAAACACACATCTGGTTGAAACCTCAGCTATGACATAGGGTACGCTGACAGGCACTTTAAAGATAGCATGTTTATCAGTGTGCTTCAGTAAAAACAAACCATCTGAATTAAAAATGTTCATGTGAAGGTTTATGTTATTATCAAATTCTGACACTTGTTGTGGTTTCCAACAGTCCGTACACATGAGTGCAAGGTTCTCACATTAAAATAGACTAAAACCAATTACTTCAACATCCTCCACAACTCATCAACCAAAATCATATTATTTCTCATTTGAAAATACTGACTGCAATGTTTGGTCATAAATTGGTATTACTGATATTTCTGTATGTTTAATTTCACTTTACCTTCCACACTTTGTGAGCAGTGTTAGATGAGACTGATCCAAACATCTGTTTAAGCATCAGTAGATGCTTTTGTAAAACAAGGCTCTCACACAAAAAAAGTCTGAACAGAAACACAGCCGTCTCATCTACAGTTTCTTTACTGTGCTCGCCACCTACAAACACATATTACAATTATTAGTAGCTGTTCAATGACACAAGAACCACACCAAAAGCTCGATTCACTGACCTCTTCAAGTTAACCTTACTACCACACTATTTGCTAATCTTAATATTATCCTCCCAAATATACCCAACCAGTATTCCCAAGTTGTGTCCTCTCCGTTGGAAGGATGTTCAGGGGCATATAAAACTAATTAACTTCACATAACACACACACCCCTTGAGAAAGTAATACAGTATAAGCTGGGTTTTGTGGCACCTCCAGGACCAAAGGGTTGCCCAACATTACAACTTTCCAGATATTAGAATGTTACACCCAGTGTTTATATTAGTATAGCTAGCAACCTCATGGACAGACCTAACAATTTATTTCTTCACTTAATCTACTGTCCTGTTTTCCCCACCACACCTTTTACTCCTTTGTCATCATTACTTACATAACATGGTATACACATAATTTTAAAAAATCAACAAGGCACAAAGACCTGTTATTGTCTTAACTGTTTGGTTACACAAATTTATGATCTACATAATCTTTCCTGATCAACTTTCACTTTTTGAACTATCAGAATTAGTGCTGCAAGCTGCCAGAATATGGAATACTGAAATGTAATGGGCCTCTGTAAATGCCCAGTTAACAGAGCTTTCTAGACCATTCAGTGCCAGATAAATCAGCTTGTGTTGCAGCTGCTCTGCTAGTCATTAAATTCATTGCCTTTTGTGGAATCTGAAGATTCACTACCATGTTCAAAACAGTCAAGCATTGGTCCCAAAACTTAGTCAGAAAAAACCCTTGAATTATTTCTCTCACAGTATCCTCCCATCTACACTCACCATCTTAGACGCAATCTCTTCAGGGTTTCCAACTTCATTTCTCATCTCTCCTGTATTACTGCATGCCTCACCCATCTCATCCGCATTGATTTCATGACTCTAATAATATTTAGTGTGCAGTACAAATTACAAAACTCCTCTTTATGAAATTTGCTCTATTCTCTTACTACTACCTAAATCTCAGGACCAAATACTGTATGTTCCTCAGCAAACTGTTTTCACACACCTCCAATCTGTGCTCTCCCCTTGGACTGACAGGCCAAGTTTCAGATACATAAAATGATCAATAAAATTACAATTTTTTATAATTAACAAAAAATTGTTTAACTTCTGAAATACATTAGCCATCTGACATCAACTTCTTTTCAAGACATAACACTCTACCAAGCCCAAATTAGAACCTTGCATAATGTAATCAGTATAGGGACTGGGCAACAGGCAGCAAAACCAAGGAAAACCAAGGAATTGTGGTTAGATTCGTAGCAGGGTCAAGAGATTCTTCTTTTCCCCAAAGCATTCAGATTGGCTCTGAGGTCCATCCAGCCTGTTAATCAATGTGTACCTGTGTCTCCTTCCCTTACGGTAAAGTGGTTAAGGTATGATGCTGACCACTTACCTCCATCCAGTGCCAAGGTTAAGAGTGGCTGTATCTCCAATCCCCCGTATGCCTTCATGGCATGAACAGGGACAACTTACTTTACCACATCCAAATTATTTCCTTCACTTTAAAACTGTTCAGATAGTCTTTGGACCATCTTTTCCAAAGCAGTTGCTGGATCTGCTGCAAGTGCTGCCACCTGGATAGACGACTAACAGACAGGTCAGGCTCAGGAAAACTTGTCCAAGGTGCACCTATCAGGAAATGTCCTGGACTAGGATAGGTGGGGTCAGTTAGATCGTTGGATAAAACTGTTAGAGGGCAAGAATTTAGACATGCCTCTACTTGAGTGAGGAGAGTGCTTAGTTCTTCAAACGTGAATGCTGTGGCCCCTACCAATCTTTTTAAGTGATATTTCATAGATCGCACGCCAGCCTCCCAAGGTCCCCTGAAGTGTGGTCAATGTGGAGGAATAAAATACCACAAAAATGCTTTTGAATTTGCAAATTCCTGAAGTTTTGACTGATGCTTCCGATGCAAAAAGCTTCTTGAGTTCTTGAAGTTCATGATGAGCTCCAACAAATGTTGTCCCATTGTCAGAGTACAAGTTTAAACATTTCCCCCTTCGTGCAAAAATTTTCGAAGAGCGGCAATAAAAGCATCTGAAGTCAAATTGCTGACTAATTCAAGATGAATTGCCTTGACAGCTAGGCAAATAAAAATGGCGACATAGCATTTCACTTGAATCTTGCTCCTTGGAGATCCTTGTTTGACATAAAATGGTCCTGCATAATCCACACCACAATTCACAAATGGCTGTGCCGGTTGCACTCATGCTATCGGAAGCTGACCCATTAGTTGCTGCCCTTTGCTTCAAGCACGGTAAGCATTTGTGGAGTACTGACCATATTACTTGTCTTCCCTGCGAATCCAGTATTTCTGTCGAAGCGAAGCAAGCAAATACTGAGGTCCCGCGTGTAATAGTCTTTGATGTTCTGTCCTAATTATAAGTTCTGTCAAGTGATGCCTTGAAGGTAGGATGACTTGATGCCAATTCTCATATGGCAATAAGGAATTTTTGAGTCTTCCACCAACCCGAAGCATTCCATGCTTGTCCAAGAATGGGTAGAGACTGTATAGTTCATTATTCTTCCTTACCTCTTGTGACGATTTGAGATCCGTTATCTCCCCATGATAGATAACATGCTGCACCATATGAATGCACGCATACAATGTTGTCTTCAAGTCCAACGCTTTCAAATGGTCTGTGTTTCTGTCCTCGGGATAGCGAGCATTGTGACAAAAATGCTGCACATAAGCTGTCACTCTGATGAGCTTAGCAAGTGATGAAAATCTTTCCACATACTCGGTTGTGGGTGCGTATGTAGTTGCTACTAATGACCTCGTCTTGCGTTCTTCTGGAACGTCCTCGATCAATTCCACTTTCCCAGAGAAGGCCATGAAGTAGCTAACTGTTGAAGCCAATGTGGTCCATACCACCACAACTGCAGATTCACCAACTTCTCCTGCGTCACCCCTCAAGAAATGATATCAGCAGGATTGTCCGAAGTAGGTACATTTCCAATCGCTTACTTTGGTAGCCTTTTGAATACGTGCAACTCTATTGGCCACAAATGTATTCCATTTCGTAGCAGGCAAAGAAATCCATGACAAGACTATAGTAGAATCAGTCCAGAGATGGAATATATTTTTTTCCACATTTAGCGCTGGTAAAATCTTGTCAACTAGTTCTGCTAACAGAATTGCTCTGCACAGTTCCAACCTGGGTAAACTTACCTTCTTCACTGGTGCAACCCTAGAACGTGAACACAAGATGACTCTTGACCTTCCCCCCATGATCAACTGACCGCAAATAAACACATGCTCTATATGCCTTTTCTGAAGCATCTGCAAACCCATGAACTTGTATGTTGACTGCTCCCTTTAGCAATACCAAATGATCAATTTCAAAGTGCTTAAAACTGTCAAGCTGTCTGTATAGTTGTTGCCACTTTTCCCATAATTCAGTTGGCAGTGTATTGTCCCAACTCAATTTGTGGAGCCATAATTCCTGTAAGAAAATCTTGTAAGGAATAGCCGATGGACTAATGAGTCCTAAAGGATCAGAAATAGATGCGACACCCGTAGCAACCTTGTGTTTGGTAACATTTTCTGTCAAAGCTACTGACTTCTTGCTAGTTGCAATAGTAAATTTATCCAATGTTTGATGCCAACAAAGACCCAAAGCCTTGACCTTGTCCTCTCCATTCAACTGTCGTGGTACAGCCATTTCCTATGCTGCAGGAGGTACTGCTTCTAAAATCCTTGGATGGTTGGAACACCATTTCCTTAATGGAAACCCTGCACCAGCAAGTAGTGCAATCAAATCAGCCTGGAGCTTTATTGCTTCAGTAATATCATCACATCCGCTGAGCACATCATCGAAGTAGAAATCCTGTGAAAGAACCCTTGATGCTTGTGGATATTTCTCCCTTTCATCCTCCGCGAGTTTCTTCAGACATGCAGTAGCCAAATAAGGTGCTGATGATGTCCCGTATGTTACCGTTTGTAGTTCGTAAGCTTGAATTGATGTATCTGATAAAACTCTCCACAGTATGCGTTGCAGCCCTGTCTTTGGGATGAATCCCGATTTGCCAATACATCTTCTCAATGTCCGCTGTGAAAGCAATTTGGTAAGTGCGGAATCTTAACAATATCGAAAATAAATCTTGTTGAATAGTAGGTCCAATCAACAGCGTATCATTTAAAGACTGCCCATTAGTGCTTTTCGCACTGGCGTTAAACACTACCCTGAGTCTGGTTGAGCTGCTGTCGTGTTTGAATACAGGATGATGAGGAAGATAAAATGTCTCCTTGCCGTCAACTCCACCATACCCAGACACCAGCTGCATATGTCCAGGTTCTTCATATTCCTTCATGAAATCTACGTAATTCATCTGTACTTCTGGCTGGTGCTGAAGCCTTTTTTCCAACTGCTGGAACCTATACCGTGCTTGATCATAAGATCTGCCAAGTACCTTGTGACCTGACTTCCGTGGTAACTGCATGACAAATCTTCCAGTGTCATCTCATGTAGTGATTGCCTGGAAATTACTTTCGCATTCCAGCTCCTCCGTAGTTTTGGGAAGTGTGTGAAATTCTTCAACTGCCCAAAAACATTGCAGTTGTGCATCTAAGCTGTTTTCTTCCACTGTTAGACATGATGCAGCTGCTTCTCCGAAAGGTTACCCTGGATGTTGTACGCGTCCCACCAAAATCCAACCCAATTCAGTTCCTTGGAGTGTGGGAACTCTCCCATTACAAACATATTTACCGGGGCGAAGTAGATGAAAGAATAGTTCCACTCCAATCAACATATGCACATCTTCTGGATGTGCAAACCCTGGATCTGCGTACAATAGCCGAGAAGGCAACTTCCGTGAATCATGTTCAATGTAACGTGCTGGCACATTCCCTGCAATCTTCAGTAAGATAAAACACATTACTTCTGCCTGAAATTTACTATACCTGGAGCAAAGCTGTATGTTGATGCTGTGTTTAGCATCTGATGTCACATTGTTGATTCACTTTAAAGGAATGTAATTCCTTGTTCTCTGCAGCCCTAGTACATTCACCATAGCTTCTGTTATGAAACTAACCTGCGAGGCAATGTCTACCAAACATCTGCATTTGTGTAATCGACCCCTGACATCTCGTACATTCACAATGGCTGTCGACATCACCTGTGTATCAAAATTCTGCTTTAAGGAACAATATGACGCATGTGCAGGTGTGACATCTGACGAACATGGACTTGTCCGTCCCTCACTGTGCTGCATGGGTGCTTGCGAATCATGCTCTTGATGTATCAAGGTATGATGCTTCTTCCTACATTTACGACAATGTCCCGATTGACATGTGCTAGCTGTATGCCCCTGCCGAACGCAATTATAGCATACCTTGTGTTTCTGAACCCATGACTTCCTTTGTGGCATATCCACACTTAAAAATACTGTACATTCATACAAATAATGTGATTTATAACACAGTACACACTTGCTCTCAGTCACAGCCACAAAAGTGTTAGAATCCTGTGATGATCTTCGCTGTTGTTTCCCACCCTGCGTTTCTTCGGCATTAACAATGTTTGTGGAAGGCTTTAATGTTTCCAATACCTGACATTTCTGCTCCATAAATGTAATTAATTCCTTATGTGATGGGAACCCTTCATCTGCTTGTTTCATTTGCAACTCGCGACGTGTCTGACTGTCCAAACGTTCTACAACCAGTTGTGACAATATGATGTCCTCTAAAGGCTGTTCTATGTTTAATGCCTTCAGGGCATTTAAGTTGCTACAAAATGTGTTTACAAATTGCCTCATCTCTCCCACATCCTCTTTACTGATTGATTTTAAACCCAGCAACTGTCTGACATGAGTAGCCGCAATTAGCTTCTTGTTTTCATATCTGTCCACCAACAGATTCCAAGCTATTGAATAATTATCAGTTGTGATAGGAAGCCCTTGAACCAACTGAAATGCTTGACCCTTTAGTGCCAATAGCAAGTTACTGAATTTTTCAATGGATGTTATATCTGTCTGACTGTCAACCATAACCTTGAAAATATTTTCAAAAGTTGCCCAGTTTTCATATTTTCCTTCAAATGTAGGCAAAGATATTGATGGCAGTTTCACAGTAGCCCTTCTGAGTAATGTCACTGCCAGTTGTATTCTCCAAACTAGACGATGCTTCTAATTTAGGTGCTACTGACCTGGAAACTGTCTCCCATGTTGCCAATAGCCTCTCCATGTCTGACTTAAGTTTGTAGTATGTCCCTTCAAACTCTGCCCAATCAGCTTCGTGGTCATGTGGTTCATCATTTACCTCCAACAAAGACTAAAACCCGTCAAACTTATTCCAGATTTCTGCTAAAGTATCATAACGTACCTTGATCTCGTTTATGTCTCCTGACGTATGAAACTGAGCCACAAAATGTTTGATTCTTGTCAAAGACCCTTTGACAACACCTCGTCTCTTTGTAAGAGCCTGAATCTCAATTGGATCCATATTAATAGGTATACGAATATAAAGGAAAGTGTGCTAGGATAGTAATTGTCTGACCTGACCTGTTGTGCCCTTGTGCTCTGCCCGTAGAAGAAGTGATGTAACACCTGAGTAGAATCCCGTCCGTGCATAATGGATCGTGGTAACCGCCACGAAGAAGTCACCACTCTGTACAGTGTCTTGTCTTTCCAGAATAAGGGATAATCCCTTGTGATTATCTCCCGTTGAATCTATTGCGTGTCTCAGCCCTGTACTGAGCGCCCTTAAGATAGCCGCGAGGGCACCCACCGTGCTACAGTACGTGAATTGCGACACAGTTGCGTACTTATGCCCGCGAAACTCATCACCGCTTTCACTTTAGCTCAAAATCTGGCCCGGAGGACCAAAATATGATCAATATGTGTGTTTTATAAGTGGACTGTATTGTATTATATTACCATAAGTACAACTAATGTTACTGTGCACTGTTACTCACGCAACTTCTGCATCACATCACTCACTTCTTTGTCTATCTTGTGCTCTGTCATGACTCACTCCCTTGTCCTTGCTCGCGTGCTGCAAGGCTACTGATGCCACCACATGCAAGCGTCTCAAACCTATTACACCACCTTGTCACTTATGTCATCATCCCTTGAATTATAAACAAAATCCCCACCAAGGTGTTGCCTGTATTTTACCACGTGCAATAATCACATTCCATTCTACCATCTAAGTCGCCTCTAAACATAAACAAATCCCCAACATGACCTCTCAAGGCACCACATCTATACTGAACTGAGCATTTCCTGGTTGACTTAGGACTGGAACTTGATTTTTCAAATGTCAGATGAAGTCTACCAAGTAATGCAAAAGATAAACATATTTTTCATAAATTATTTTAACAGGTTCTCTTACCAGTCAAGTCACTGGCCAGCATCCAAAGGCACTGTAACTGTTTTACATTATCTCCATTTAATCCTATTTCTCTTTCTATAAGATGGTGTACGTCTGACCATGTCAGGCCCCTATAACAGCCAACAAAATGATACACTAGAAAGCTTGTCATATTTTATATCTGTACAGATGATGTGTTAATACAGAATGGAAACGAAAAGCACAGGTCAATTAAATGACCCAGATGAATGGGTTAAGAATGACATCAAAATCTTGAGAAATACAACATGGGATGACACATCAGAAATCTTGATAAATACAATGGGGGTTAAGAATGACACATCAAATTCTTGAAAAATACAACATGGATTAAGGACAACAAATAAGAATCTTGAGAAACACAACATGGGTAAGGACAACACATCAAAATCTTGAGAAATACAACATGGGTTAAGGATGACACATCAAAAATCTTGAGAAATACATGGATTAAGGACGACACATCAAAATCATAAGAAACAAAATGTGAAACGTATACAATATAATACAATATATTTCATTCTCTTCCAAGTCACATTTTGTCTATAATATTCTTACATACATTAACATGGACAAGCATTTGTCGCAATGCTGCTAACTGGTAAGCAACAGACCCATGTAATTCACATAATGTGAATCAACGAATACAGCTAACTTCTAACTAAACATATCACACATACTGCTTGCCTTTCTATGGAAAGATATAAACTACATAAACACATGAAGACCTCCACAACACTCTGCCTTATGCATGTTAAATACAACCCACATTTCTGGTACTACAATGTAGATACAGTGAGGACAGAATCTTAACACACTTCAACAGTGACCACAAGAACTGGTTTCCCCTGTCACGGAGGTGTCAATGTAATTAGTGACTTCTGTTCAAGGCTGGCATCACTGAACACTCTCAGAGGTACAGCTATTACCTGATGTGCAAGGAGTCAATTTTTTATAGACTATGTTGTTGATTATATGGCCTGACCGGTACAGGAGTGGGACCAGAAAATGAAGCTGACTGAAGAGGGAAAATTGGAAGGAGAGTACAGTGAATTAGGTACCTGTTATGCAAATTAAATTTGAAGGCTAAATTTCAATAATAAGTAGAATTTTCAAGTGCAAGTCCAAAACACTTAAACTGAGTTCCTGCTTTAATGCCACCCTATAATCACACTACACAATAACTTCACAAAATTAAACACAAATTAATCACAAATCACACATCTTGCTAAGGACACAGTACTCCTTACAATTACAAATAAGCTGTAAGTGTAAAATTACTATAATTAATCCAGCTTAGACACATGAAAGTTTAAAAAGAAACTCACTCTTTTAGTTGATTCGCCTTCCATTGTCGGTATTGCTCTATGTTATCCTCATCGAGTTTTGAACAATTTGGTCGGAACAAATCAGAAAACGCCCGAAAGGAACCAGTAAGGCGAGGAAGTTTGTACTGCATATCTGTAACTCCAGCAGATCATCTGAAAGGAAAAATACAAATACACAAAAACCGAAATTCCAGAATGTTGATAATTATGGTAGTGGCGGTGATGACAGTAATAATGCAACTCTTATTTATTAACGTACTAGCATAACAGCACAATGGCCAATTATACAACTATCACATAAATACACGACAACACAATTACATAACCCACAAATGAAAAAACATACAATGAAACAGCTTTGATTAAAAGCTGACACAGAAAGTAAATGGAATAGAAACCAGCTGATGCTTAATAATGTGCTGACTAAGCTGCATATCTTAAACAATCCAAGCACATAAGACTGTAGCAAGCAAGGAAGCAGATATGAACTCATACACTACAGACTGCCAACACTAATGCCAGTAGTGGTAGTGGTAGTAGTAGTAGTAGGTCACCAAATGACATGCCTATGCAGGCAGATGGGAGGCAAATGTACAGCTCCTACCCATTCACAACCTGACACTAGAAGGAGGTAGGTGGTCAGCACCACACTCTGGACCACTTCACCCCGGGAAAGACACGGTACCCATTGTACAGGAGTCTGGATGGGCCTCCAATGGTACGCTGTTCACAGACCTCCATAAAAATGGAATCTTTAAGTGGCTATACACACAACGGGAACAGGAAATGATGAACAGCAAATACTGCTCAATTGAAGAGTTCCAAAAAAATTACTATCTATACACACAAAAAAATTGCTACAGGATCTCTATGTACTCACTTCTCTTTACTTCCTTCTGCCTATTTTTAAAACGTTGTATCATACAAATATCAGCATGTAGGTCCAACTTGACTAAACGTATCATGCAAATTATCTTCAGTAGGTAGATAATTACAAAACTGATCACAATGGAGAAGGTAGTTTTATTACAATACCAGTTTATTCCTAATTTCAAAAGTGTACCGGCAAATGGTTATAATATAATTGTTTAGTGGTTATTCAAACATTTGCCTTAGGCTTATTGCACAACTTGTGCAATAACCATCTGATAACAATGAACGCTGATTGACTGCAGATTCCTGGCCCTACTTGGGTACTGAAAGTGTGACCTATGTTCCACTACACACATTAAAATCCTTTATGTTTTAAACAAAGTGACACTATGTTAACTGTTGTATCATTACCATCCACCGCACGTAACGTTGCAATTGTAAACGAGAAACACCAACTCAGAATATTTAAAACATTAATTCCAACATTATCTACAGCACGTTCCACATAAACCACTTACAGCTTTACACACCGCCAGCAACGTAAGAAACCTGCCAAGTCGAAATTCACGTCCAACAACTTCTACAGCCAAACCTGGAAATCCCTGACGAGCACCTGCTATATCGGATACAGAACGACGGCCGAAGTCATCAGCGACATCTTCGCGCGGGGTCCCGTAGTTATAAGGCAAACCATACAACATACTATCCATGCACACAACTCACCACAGATTACTCACTTTCTCTGCCATCTATGTGGAAGTAACGAACCAGAAATGTACGTACGCGCGGCTTGAGTCGCCAAAAGACGTTGTTTTTTGAAATCTGCGCTCTTCTGAAATCAACGTTGTTTCTTGGGCTCCATGTCATTTGCACCAAGTGTGCTACAACTAGATGATCTGTGTGTGCTACTAACCTCGTTGAAGACGTAAATAGTTCCAATTAGTCTCACTGGAAGTCGCTCCTGCGAAACTTCACTAATCACAAAACTAGATTTTCTTCGACCAATAAAAGAGCAGCTTGGCGACTGGGATTCACCGCGGACCAATACGAAACTCAATGTGACAACTGGATGTGGAATAAGTCATAATATACAAATATACAGCTATACAGACTATAGAATATTAAATTTGAACACTATAAACGTGTTACATACCTCACTATGAACCATCTTTACACATAAACATTTCATCTACTGAGTAAAAAGAGTGTGTATTTAAGTATTTTTAATGCTACTTTAAATTTTGTCTTTTCATTCTTAAGACTTATGAGACTCAGAGGGTGTCTGTTGAAAATTCTGATACTGGCATAGGATGTACATTTTTTTAAAACAAGATAGGTTGGCATTTGTTCTATGCAGGTGGTGCTTATTCCTGGTGTCTATACTGTGTATAGATGAATTTGTTTGAAAATTTTCTTGATTGTTTAAAATAAAGTTCATTAATGAAAAAATATTTATATTGATATGGAATAGGTAAAATCTCTAATTTTTTAAACAGACTTCTGCATGCAGTTCTTGGTTGTGCACCGACCATAATTCTGATGATTTTCTTTTGTAAGGTGAATATCTTCTTACTGTTGAAATAATGACCCCAAAAATTATTCTGTACTTTATAATAGAATGGAAGTATGCGAAATAAATTGATTTAAGTGTTGATGTTGCTGATATGATACATTGATCTAACTGCATAACATGCTCCACTTAGCTTAGGAACCATTTGATCAATATGATTCTTCCAAGTTAAGTGGTTATCAATTTGTAAACCAAGAAACTTTGTGTTTGTTGTCTCTTCTATATACTTTCCTCTGTAATCAATACATAACGCACAGTGTGGTGACTTATTTGTTATATATTTCATAATGTTTGTTTTATCAAGATTTATTACTAACTTATTAGCAGTAAACCATTCAATTATACTAGTGAGAACAAAGATTGCCACTGTACAGAAATCTCCTAAATTTCTCTTTTATATTATGACACTAGTGTCATCAGCAAAACGTATTGGTTTTGATATGGAATTTACTTTCCGAGGAAGGTGGTTTATATATATTATGAATAATAAAGGCCCTAGAATTGATCCTCTGGGAACTCCATGTTTCAGTATACCCCAATCAGAGAAAACGTTTTGAGTTGCATTACTTGTTATTATAATTGTGATTACAATAATTACCATCTGAAACTGTCATACAATACTTTGTTGCACTTCTAGGGTCAAATTCCAGCAAACGATTCATTAACCTGGAATTAATATATGGCACTGATTGTCACAAGGGGCACGCGGTGGTGCAGTTGGTTGAGGTTGAAGTGAACAGGTTTCTTTGAAATACTGGTATTGTAGCCAGACCAGTCATGCCTAAGTGTGTCTATCTCAGATGAAGACACACATTTTGAGATTTACACAATTTTGATGTTGAGGTTGTTACACTGAATAGAAGGGCCATTTATTCCTGACATTTAGAAGGAAAATAACACCATCTTCAAGGGTTTTGAGACTTCCACACTGTTCATGTCGATGTTGTTACACCGAATAGCAGTCATTTATTTCTCATGTTTAGAAGGAATATAACACCATCTTCAAGGAGTCTTCAAAAATGAGAATCAATGACCCCGCTGCTCAGCATAAAGACCCAGAAGACATGAATCCCCATGAAGTTAATGACTTACACCCACATTTTGGCTATTGTTAGTTTGATGACCAAACAGTGAGAGCTGAAAGACAAGACACTACCTGTTGTATTCAATTTCATATTCTTTTAACAGTCTAAACAGTTTGTCACCATAGAAAGGGACACAATTTAGGCAGTCAGGGTCCATTTGTTCCCAAATTAGCAATGACAGGTCAAACAGTGATAATTCTTATAGTTCAAAAGGTTGCTCTTCCCACCTGTGTAGAGGGCTGTGCATCACCACCATGCACTACCACCATAGCATATTGTGTTTTGGTCAGCCAATGGGAAAGCAGTTATACATACCTGAAGTGGCTGATTGGCCATGAAGTGGAATAAGTAACACTGTTGACTGACCAATCAGAGGTCATTATTTTTTAATAAATCAGTAACCTTTGTCACTGTGAATCATGTCACAACTTATCTTACTGATGCTTTTTCTGCATTCCTCTGCACTTTATGTCAAACTCTGAAAATTTCAGAGCTAAATTCTGTAAATTTTTTATATCTACAAAGCAATTTAGGAACCAAATAAAATTTAACTTTAAAGTCTGTATATGTATGTATATATATATATATATATATAATATATATATATAATATAATTTATTGCCATCCAGTGTTCTATTATCAATCTAGTGTCCAAATTGCTACCTAAGTTTTCAGACTCGTGCGTATATTGCTCAAATAATAGTCTCCTGTGACGTAACAGCTTGTAGAATCATAATTTTTTTTCCTGACACTTCAGAGAAAAATGCTGCCTCCTTCTTCAGGGTGTCTGAATTAAGTTCACATAGATTTTGAAGTTACTGGGATGAGGAAATTGGCTGATTATATAAGCATGTTGCAAGGACTGTGGCCAATCTTAGCTATGGAAAGGGAAGAGGGGTTGTACCCAGACAACCAGAATTGTGACTTCAAAATTGTTAGGAAAGCATTTGATTTGGGGTACCCATATACAGAGTGGCTACAAATCAAAAAGTTTGGAGAGCTTGGAATTTTATACTGAGAACAGACATGGAAAACATGTTTACTACAAAGCTGTCTCCCAATGTTCTATTTTTTCTGGGGGAGGGGTGGGGGGAGTTGGCAGCCTATGTGCAAAGTTTTCTGCTAGTATACAGATGAACTTAAAAGTTACAATCCTAGATCCTGTGATGACCACCAACCAGGACATGCTATAAGTGTAGGATAAAACTGCCTATAGAAGGGACATGTGTTGTATTACCACAGAAGCCCACACAACCAGCATCTCTGACACAACTAGACAAGTCAGTACTGATACAGCATCACATCCAACCACAGGTTACCAAGCTCCACCAAAATAGTAAACAAAACGCTGACCCATTGTGCATAGGGTGCTTTAGCTGAAAAGTTAAACTAAACATGCAGGGTCTTGCTGGCCATTTGTGAAGGAGGCAATAACATGAGAATTAATGTGACATGGATCCACAACTTCCACCCTCAAAACAAATGCCCTAGCAAAAATGGAATCATCATAGGCCAACCAAGTCTGAGAATCAGTATCAGGTAGAAAGGTTGTATTAAACACTATCTGGGACATTATACCAGTATCTACAGCAAGCAGTGGAACATATTGCATTTTTCTGAACACTATTCCGAAGCCAACCATAAAAGTACAATGACACAGACTGTGACTTAAGGGTGTCTGCTCCCAGTATGTTAATATGTAGTTGCATACCCATCCAGTGATTGCTGAAACAACCAAACAACCCACAGAAGTCTCCCAGACTCACATTAATCATCACACCTCACAATTGTCTCCTGAGATTCATTCAGGCTGATTCAGCAGAATCCATTTTTGTAATGATGAAGGGGTGAAATGTGCATATTAAAAACTGGCTGCATGACAAAATGTTTTCTATGATGACATCATGTAAAAGGTAAAATGGTAGTTCTCCCTTTGCAAGCCAAGAAGGCATAATGGGAGAGCAGAGGCATAGCTCCACTCATTCTCAATTTCAGTACTACATGGAGGTGAGTGGTGAACTTAACACCCCTAGGGACATAACCCCCCAGTACTCATTGAACAGGAGGCTGGATGGTTCCCAGAGTTGGTCTGGACATTTTGGAGAAGGGAAAATTTTTTTGCCTCTTGTGGGAATCAAACCCTGTATCATTGAGCCCACAGCCTAGTCACTATACCAACTGAGCTATCCCAACTTCATGGCATCATGGCATTAGCGAACAACCGGAGGATCTGAACTGGGAAAGCAGGTAATGTGACTTACTTGTACTCTGAAGCAATACAGGCAATTTATAGCCAGAAGATTGCTTTCATTTAGATTACCTTAATTACTCTCATACAAAAGCTACTGGGTAGTGGATGCAGATATAAGCGGAGCACTTGAAAGGCAGGAGGCATATGAAGGCTTTGTCATGAGACAACTCCTTCGAGTGGAAACATCAATGGATACTGTTAATGATGGGGATGCTGAACATTAAAAACAGGATCTCACAGTCATTTTTGTAGTCAAACTGAACTATCCTGTTCCTGTAGGTTAATATTTGACAAACAAAAATTAAGCAAATAATGGTCACACTAATGTATACTGCAACATTATATTTTAACTTGCTATGTACAGCAGAATTCTTTTAATCTGGCCCCTGATAATTCAGCACTCCTGATAGTTTGGCACTTGAGGAAAGTAGTTCCAAGACCAAAAGTTCTGCCATTCATGACTTCTGGTGTGTGTACTGATTCCGTGACTTTTAACGTGGGTTATCTAGACCTTATTGAACCCACTGAGCTATTAAATGGCTTGAAAAATCCAAAGATGACTAAACAAGGTACTACTGGCAAGAGGAAACATGTAACTTTGATTCTTCAGAAACCTGAAATAATTTGGTGTGAAAGTGGCAAAGCCAAAGAGAGGTTATAACTTCATACAGCATTGGCTTGTCAACTATCAATGATATAATGAAACAGTGGGACCAGTTACAGTCGGTTATAGCATCAAGTGGAAGTGTGAAGGGCATTTTCAAGTGACAGACATGGAAACAACCTAAATTAATGCAACTGGACAACGTTATGTATAAGTTGTTTACACCACTTCATTCCAAAGGAAAACCTGTGTCTGGGCCTATGATGACTGAAAATGCTAAGTCTTTTATGGACAAATGCATGTTCTCTGAGGGCAGTAACAAAAAATTACCTGTAAGAACTTAAGTCAGTATATGTAGTCTGATAATCCGGAATACTTATTTGATAACACTGTGCAACACAGAAAAATTTACAGAAATGAAAATAATTAATCTTAGCTAATTTGGGGTACTGAATGTGAAAATGATATTAAGAATTGTGAATTGGCTCTGGTTTCCAAATCATGGAAAGGATCTCATAAGAACGAGTTACCGCTCAGCGGCTGAGTAGAGCGCTCACATCACAGACTGCTACATCTGTACAGTGCCTCCTACTCAGAAAGGGATTACCAAGAAGAAGAAGTGGACAGTGGAGTACCCAAATATACCATTGGTTATTTGTCCAGTGCCTCACTGTGAAGTTGCGACTGGTTTTCTAGGAAATGTAAAAAGCTGTCAACTTCAGTAAGCTTGTGGAAGATCTTATAACTTCTTATGAGAAGCTCAGCTGTAACATGTCACTCAAGATGCATTTCTTTCATTCACGCTTGGATTCCTTTCGATTAACTATGGTGCTGTATGTGACGAACACGGTGAACGTTTTCATCAGGATATCTCAGTGATGGAGAACAGATACAAGGGCAAATGGGGTGCTGACATATTAGCTGATTACTGCTAGAAGGTGAAGAGGGATGCTCCAGAAATTCAGTACAAGTGACAAGCAAAAAGGTGCCTCATTTAATTCATGTAAGTTCGCTGTTATGTCCTGCTTAAATACAGCAGTATAATAAAAAATTTTAAACCACAGCCAATCCCTTAATTTAAATCCTAGTTTGATGTTCTGCATTGCAAATCTACTAAGTAAACATATTTTTGTTTCCGTAACAGGATACGACCCCAAATTCATTACACAATGTAATCTGGCACCTGTCAGTCCCATGGGAGCCAGATTAAATGAATCCTAACATACATTAAATTTCAGAAACTTTAATAAGCAGTGCAAGCATTATGACTTTTAAATAAATTATTGATGGTCACTGTTCACAGCAAGGAAACCATAAACATATACACTGGCTATTACGAAAATGAGATGTAGTCTTTTGATCGTACATTTTATGATGCAAAAATAAAGTTCACAGATAACAACATGGAAACATTAATCACTGTCTGGTCAACTCATGTTCAGTAACATTTCACAATTATTTCCTAAAACCACAGAAGTTCAGTACTTCTTCAGTGCTTTGCGAATCAGTGCAAGGCGCTGTTTGTGAGCTTCTGTCACTGCTGCCCTCTTGTATGGACGCAGTTCATCTGTCCCAAAACCCGGAATCCACATATTCCAATTTCGTTCTGAAATAAAAAGGAAAAGCAAATTAATTTAGTTTCCTGGTACAGTACGATTATATGTTCACACTGCGTGGATTCACGCATAGTTTACTAGTGACAAAACTGTTTGAAGCATGTCATGCACATATGTGTGCACACAGAGATGATGATACCATATGCTTATCTTTCCTTACTAAGGAAAGTAACTTGGTTCATACAATTTACTTTTGTTTTTGTTCTGACAGTTTGGATTTTCCAGTGTTTAAGTGAAGATAGTTAAAATTTGAACAGGGTGAATACAAAAACTTATTATAACTTCTGAAACTGAATGAACACACCAGGGTTTATGTGGACTTACAAAGTAAATTTCTGTTAAACTTCATTCAAATTTTTTTCAAAGTTAATTATTTTAATTTGCGGAATGGTTTTAGAACAACAGTTTTGATTCCTACATACAAATTAGAACATGCTGATGCTGTAACTTCAATGTTACAAAAATATCCACAAGAAAAAAAATCCTCCCTCAATTTCTTTCAGTCACTTCAGTGTCTTCAAGTTTGGTAAAATGACATCAAGGAGTTGAACAAATAGCAGTAAGAGTAGTAATAGTATAGTATGTCAAGACAGGGGCTCTACTATTGGCTGTTAGCAGTGTCATGCTAACTTCAATATTCTGATAAATCATTCTATTGAAAATCCAAATAAACTCTCCCAAAGTTATGGAATAATATGAAAGTATTTAATTAGAAACAATTTTGGCCACAGAACCAACAGTGAAATATTATTATGTGCACATCACACAACTGCCACCAAACTCGTGAACTGTCCAATAAAGCTAGTGCTACTGTTCCTATTTGTTACCATCACCTGTACACGAGCCACATTGCTCAGTCAGTACAGTGACTAAATCTATGTCTGAATGACTGAGAACTGGGCTTAAATTCCTTGAAAAGGTAGAGACTTTTCACCTACCCCATTGGTGCCAACAGACTACATTCATCAGCAGTGCAACACTAAGGAAGCTGAATGATATAGTTGTCAGCAAATAACATGAAACATAATGGGGGGGCCATTTAAATCCCAGTCTCCTGGAGAGTACACTAGGCACTTAATTCAGGCACCAAAAGGTTAACCACCACAACCACATCGAATTTGGGACCCGTCTAGGCTCCTTAAATAGGTACCAGGGACTCTCCCCCCCCCCTAAAAGTAAAGCAGCCAGAGCATGACACTGAGTACTCATCTCTATGTACTGCTTCAGGAGGTTAAGAAAGACTGCAGCTATAGATCCACAAGAAGATCTTAGTCTCACGGTAAGCAGTAGTACCAATCTTTTATAATTATATGCAAAATATTACAGTTTGTTATTGTCAGCCCAGAGTTAGAACAGGGTTCAGTATAATTCTCACCCTAAAAAACTACTGTGAAGCAGCTCTCACACAGCTTACCAAGATGCAGCTGAACGTCTTTCACATCGACAGTAGAGGCCTTCCTATGCTTGGCCAACAAACAAGCAGCACCCACTGTTGACTCCACAAAATCATCAGCCATCTGTAAAAGAAGTTCCTCCACTTCTTCATCTAACTGTTCTGTTGGATCTACTTCACGAACCAAGTCTTGAAGACGTGGTCGAGTCAGGATCTGCAAATGTATCTGAGATAAAGTTTGTACGTATGTGCATGGTTACTGGTAATAAAAATACAGAATGAACACATGAAATGTAGAAAACCGCTATTTAATACTACTCAAGAATGGGCACAGAAATGAAAATTAAATTGTGGTATGTTATGTGATCAAGATTTTGATCTAAAATCAACAGTTTACAGATGTTCAGTGAGGGTAGTGTGCATAGCCTGCACATATCACACCTGTATTCAGGTTCAGTCCACACATTTGTAAACACAGCCGGTGTAACTGTAGTTGTAGCAGCTCATATCCTCCCAGCAAGTTCTGGCAAAGTTGGTGGCAATGGTGGGACATAAATAGCATCCTTTATGTACCCCCAGAAGAAGAAATCCAGTGGTTTAAGGCCATGGGAACAAGGAAGTCAAGTGCTAGGGCTACCTGTGCCAATCTATTCCCATGGAAACAATCCAAGTCCTGCCTGAACTGCAATATAAAAATGAAGAACTGCTGTCTTGCTGGAGTAGCATGTCATTAGGAACCACTTCTTCCAAAATCACCGTGAGGAATTCCTCCAGCTTGTCTAGGTACACCTCACAAGTTACAGTGCATTTGGCAAAAATGAAAGGGCCCAACAACTTTCTGTTTGGACAGACACAGCACAAAAGACAGTACATTTAGGACTGTCTCTTGTACTTTCAATCACTGAATTAGGGTTGTTGATCCTCCAAATTTTAACATTAAGTGATTGAACACATGGAGAGTGGTTTCATCATTACACACAATTCTGGCTGTAAAAATTTCATCATCTTCAAGTTTTGAAAGAACATCACTTCCAAAAAGTAAAGATACAAACGCAATAAAATTTTTTAAAAATAGTTATTAACAAAATTGAGTAAAAAACTCTTAACACATACCTTTAGCTATTTTTCAACATAATCACCACCTTTGTCAAGGCATTTGTTTAGCCTGGGTACGAGGTTTTGTATTCCGATGTCATAGAACTCCGCCGCCTGTGCACACAACCACGCAGTGACTTCATTTTTCACCTCTTCGTCTTCGTGAAACTTCTGGCCGGCCAGATGTTTCTTTAAGTGCAAAAACAAATGGAAATCGCTGGGAGTGAGGTCTGGGCTGTGAGCGGGATGGTCTAAAACTTCCCAGTTGAAACTCTGCAACAACTGCTGCGTTGCTCTAGTGGTGTGCGGCCTTGTGTTGTCGTGCAGTAAGGTGATGCCACGTGTCAGCATCCCTCGTCTTCTGTTCTGAATTGCACGTCTAAGCCTTTTCAGTGTTTCACAATATGCCGCAGTGTTTCACAATATGCCGCAGTGTTTATGGTGGTCCTGTGAGGCATAAAATCAACCAGAAGAACTCCCTTTCGGTCCCAGAAGACAGTTGCCATGATTTTCTTGGTTGAGGTTCACGTTTTGAATTTCTTTTTCGTGGGAGATTGAGTGTGGCGCCACTCCATCGACAGTTGTTTGCTATCAGGTGTGTGGTGAAACACCCACGTTTCATCCCCTTTCACTATGGAGTCAAGGAACTCATCACCTTTTTCTGAGTAGCGCGTGAGAAACGTTAGTGCAGCACCCATTCGGTTTTTCTTGTGGTTTTCAGTCAACATTTTTGGTACCCACTGTGCACACAGATTGCGGTAGTCTAACTTCTCTTTCACAATCTTATGAAACAACGATTTGGACACTTCAGGGATCATTTCATGCAGTTCATTGATCGTCACACGCCTGTCAGCACGAATGTTTCTTGAACTCTTTGAACAAGATCAGCGTTTATCAAAGATGGACTACCAGTCCTTTGTTCATCATGAACGTCTGTTCTTCCTGCATTACATTCATGACACCACTTTGCCACATTCTGCCGTTCATAACATCACCATAAACACTAACAATTTGACGATGAATTTCAGCTGGAGCTTCTCCTTTCGCATTGAGAAATCGAATAACAGAGCACACTTCACACTTGGCATGATTTGGAATTGACACATCCATTTTAAACTCGCACAACACACAAACACGTTGCTGAAAACGACTGCAATGACCACAGCGGAGTGAGCAGGAGTATGCTAGACACGACAGTGTTGCCACCTTCGCAGCGATTTCCCTTCCCCTCCCACCCGTGTTGTATCTTTACTTTCTGGATAACCCTCGTATACACCAACATAAGCACATAAATTGTATAAAATTACAAGTTATCCATAAACACAAACTTCCTATATGTTTCAGTGATAAATTGCCAAGCTCAGGGAGACGTCCTTTGTATTGATGTACCCCCAAGGAGTGCAATTTATCACTGAAACATGTAGGAGAGTTCATGTTTATGAATAACTTGTAATTTTACACAATTTATTTGCATATGTTGGTATACATTAATGACTGGAGCATACCTCTTCATCTTTGGCTGTTATATGTTGAAAAATTAGTATTTGTAACGTTTAAATGTCAAACAAGTTCACAGAATTTTGTAACTATCAACTGTGGTATGCTTAAATGGCGGGCTTGTCTTGTTAATTTTCGGAACTTCATTCACCTTACCTTCAGTGACTGGTTATGTACTGGCGCTTTTCCCTTTACAAATGGAACCAGTCTCACTGAACTACTTATAACACTTGCAGATAGACACAGACTCCATACGAAATCCCCCGTGCATTCAAACCACACATTCTGATTCTTGACACCAGAGTACATAGCTTTCTGCACCTCAGATGTCATTTTTCCACAACTACTGTATTAGTGCCACTGATGGCAATTTCTGGAAATTCAAGAGGCACAATTTAAAACCCATCATATTAACTACCTGAATATGTTTACTATTCATTTACGTGCTCTTCAGTTCATGAGCAACATTAAAATAAAATCTTATACATTTCGTGTGTTCACCTGTACAGTACATCACATATTGATCATATATTAAATGCCCTAACACACATTTCCCAACTCCTGCAAACAGAATGGGACTTTACCACTTCAGCACCACACCCTGAATGACCCTGGGGACTAATCAGGTTTCTATCCAGTGTCTACTCATTTGTGATTCAATACATTGTCAGTAGTTCAAAACATATAGTGTCAAATGATAGGATAATTAATGAACACTGAAGTGAACAGGATGTGGCAGGAAGTTATTGTGGTGTTATTCGGAAATCCTGAGAGTCTGAGAAAAATAATGAAAGCTTCAGGATAGTTGGTGTCCCAGCTAAGATTTCAATCAGGCAGTTCCCAGACACAGAAACATTACAGCTTAGGCAGCATCCTTGGTTTTATCCAGTGCTACCAGGAGTCTTTCCAGAACGTAAAGGCAACCATAGCATGATCCTAACCACACAACTTCCTTTAGCTCTCAGTTGCACAATGTGAGGAGTTTTACCTGGTCTTCTACATGCATTCACAAAGATAAATTTACTTACTTGGAACTGAAAACACGGCCCTTTCTTACTCTATTCTTCTGCACAAAATAAGTTTTTTTGTTTATTTATCAGAGTTTTCTTGAATGCATATGTGCTATATAAATAGCACTGAACAGCAGAGTGATTTTGAAAAAATGTGAAGCCACTACCTAGCATTTTCCTGGAAGGATTGAGGAAAACCTCCAAAATCCTTAGTCAGAATAACCAACTCTCTGCTCAGAACAAAGCAAGACCTTCCAAATATGAAGCAATGCTAACCACTCTACTGAAACATTCAGTATGTAAAATATAAGGACAAATACTTCACACCCACATAAGGTGTTACCACTGGTCTTCATATGCTGTACACTTCACCTAATATTGTAAGGGTAATTACATCAAGGAAGATGGGATAGGTGTGATATATAGCACACAAACCTTATGGTCATTAAACCCGAAAGACAACATTTGGGAAGTGTATGAGTAGATGGAAGGATAACATTCATATGGATTTCAGAGATATGTGATGCAAAGGTATGAATTACATTCAACTGGTCTTTCAAAAGGCAGACTTTTGTGCACATGGTGACAAACCTTCAGTGAAGATGATGATGATGGTGAAATAACTTTTCAAGTGGATCAGTACATATAAATTTCTCCAGGAGGACTCTGCACTACTGATTTTGTTCATTGTAAGAAACGATGAAAGGACTTATATCATACTCTCCCCACCTATTAAACCCTTCGCCTCTACTATCTATAAAAATGAGCATTAGAAAACACAAAACACCGTTTTTGATTTTGTATGGGAATATATGAACAGCCAGTTGTCAGTAACATATTACTTGGACACAATCAGCCAGTAGACCAGCAGCCCACGGAAATGTGTGTCCTAATGAGTGCAAGAAAGCAGTAGTGCTCTGTCATGAACACAGCACAGGCATGCAAGGGAAAACTGACTGGTATTGGATCACACAACAGTGGGTTAGGACTGGAGACTCCAGCTTCCTGCTCACAACAAATATGCTTACCTGGGAGAGATCTAAGGTTTCCACAAAAGTGATTGTTTAGGATTCAGACCTTCTGGGTTGTTATGCTAAGCAGCAGAGTTATTGATTCACAGGTTGTTACACTGCATAAAAGATAAAGGTAGTTTTCCTTGTCCATGCCATTAAGAGATACAGGGGAAGTAGACATATAGCTCCACCCATTCTTAACCTGAGCACTAGATGCAGGTGAATGGTTAACTCCATGCCCTGCCTGCTTTACCCAAGGGAGAGAACCATGGTATGCATTCAATAGGAGGCAAGGTGGGCCCCACAGCTGGTCTGGACGTTTTGGAGAAGAAAAAATCTGTAGTCCCTACTGGGATTCAAACCCCGGACTGTCCAACCCATAGCCTAGTCACTATACCGACTATGCTACCCCAGCTTCATTGCACTGAGTAGCATGGTTATTAATTTCCTGTGTTGTTACGCTGAGTAGCAGGGTAATTGATTCCATAACCCTGATACTCAGTGCAACAACAAAAAATCGGAAGTGTACTTACATGAGCCTGAACTTCATGAGGTGCCATTGTGGTGGAGACAGTCGCAGTTGTGGATGAACTTTTAACCTGAGTTCCAATAGTATTAGTGGAAGACTGAATGTTGCTGTTGCCACTCTGCAGGGCTGAGGTTAATGGAGAATGTGATGACATGCTCACAACAGATGCAGTGGTAATTGCATTGCCCATACCTGATCCTACTACTGACTGGAGATTCCCCAGTCCTGGTATGGAGGAGGCACTTACTTGGGCTGACGATACCACAGACTAAAAAGAGAGCATGAACAAAATACATGCTAATTTTATAATATATTTTACATGCTAATTTTATAATATATTTTAACCATGTACATGATAATACATTTTAGTTTTAGGTTCTGGTAGGGGCGTGGCTGAGGTATCCATTCTTCTGGAATGTGATTTTACATCGCCGGGTATCTGGTTCCCTATGCTTCGAGACAACATAGTGGTCTCACCTTCAAGGGTCAAAATATCCAGTGATGCAGTACCATCTCACAAAAACTGATATATCATTAATATAACACAATTTGCAACATACATATACAGTACACATTCTTGACTTAAAAATCACTGTTAATGAGGGACCGTCTATGGAGGAGTAGTTCATGGTCTTATACGTTAAGTCATACCATGTACTATACTCCTCCTCCTACTAACATCTTTTACATTACAAGCCTCCAAATAACTGTTATCCAATATCCTTTCATTTTCTACCTACCCTTCACTCCAGTTTTAATGTTAGAATTTAAAACACATTTGTCACAACAAACATCTACAGTAGAGTGTTAATGTGGTGCAAGTTTTTTTTTTTTTAATTTTTGGCTTCATTTCAAATGACAGACTGATTAATATAGTCTTCTCGGGCCATCAGCCGCATCAAATGATTTAAGATACAACGTTTCGGAGACTGGCTCCATCCCCATCCTCAGGAAGAACTGATATAACCTAGTATTCGCCTGTCCTGTGTTAATACACCTGCCGAGACAGGGAGTATCAGAACGGCTCGGAGTGCACCAACCAATTAGAATCAGTGAGCAGGTTGTTTATACTGTTGTGTTCTCAATCCTTACTGCAAGGTCCCTATCTGACGTAATAATCAGAACATCACATCATGAACTCTGGGATGTTTGTTCAGAAGTTAAAAGACATACAAGTACGCGAAACAGACATGCTAGTAAGTTTCGATGTCATATCGCTATTCACTAAAGTACCGCTGGATGAAACCATCCAAATTCTCTCACAACATCTGGATGAAAAACTCGCCAATCTCATCAGATATACCCTCACTACCACATACTTTGTGTATGACGGTACAACATATGAGCAGACAGATGGACTAGCAATGGGCTCACCACTAGCACCTGTCATGGCCAACATATACACGGAGTTCTTTGAACATCAGGCCCTGAACACGGCAAAAAAGAAACCTTCCATATGGTACAGATACATGGATGACACTTTTGTAGTCTGGCCCCATGGGCAGGAGTAACTGCAGAACTTCTTTCAAGATCTGAACAGTCTACACTCAAACATGAAGTTCACAATGGAGATAAGGAAAGACAACAGATTGGCATTTCTCGATGTCCTTGTAAAGAAGAAACTGAATGGTTCATTAGGACACATGGTATACAGAAAACCTACGCACACAGATCTCTATCTACATGCGGAATCAGAACACCATCCGGCACAGAAAAATGAGGTTTTGCGAACTCTGATACACCGGGCAAAGACGATTTGCGATATGGAAAGCCTAGGAGAAGAGCTACAGCATTTAAAAAGACCTTCAGAAAAAATGGTTACAGCGAACAGGTTATTAGTCACGCCCTAAACACAAAAATAAAACAAAAAGCAAACAAGGAAAAACCGATCGGAACAGCACTTCTGCCATACAAACAATCCACTTCCATTGAAAACTAATTGTCTTCTGGACTTTGTCCATCGTCCGGATAAGATATAAAAATATAAAATCACGACGTTTCGGAAGCTGGTTCTTCTTCCATCTTCAGGTGAAGGGAGGGGAGACACCTACTCAGATGGGTCCCTTAGACCAAGCTAATCTCAATCACTGGATGTCCAGTGATTTTATATTTTTATATTTATCTGGACAATGGACAACGTCCAGAAGACAATTAGTTCTCGATGTTATATACCATTGTCAGAACCTTTTAGAATTAATCCACTTCCAACAAAATCAGCAGACTTCTAGCCAAGTACATCAGAACCATACACGTCCCAGCAAGGAAAACCTGCCACATGCTCAGATCAGTGAAGGACAATCCTGGTTTAAAAATACCCGGCGTATACGGCATCCCATGTGAATGCGGTAAGATGTATATTGGCCAGACAAATAGGACTATCGAGACCAGGTGCAAAGAGCACATGCAACACCTTAGACTTGGTCAACCAGATAAATCAGCAGTAGCACAACAAGCCCTGGAAACAGGCCACAAGGTAAAATTCAACAACACCTGCAGATTAGCCAGGAGAAAGGAATACATGGACCATATAATAAAGGAAGCAATTGAAATAAAATTACATCCGGACAACATCAATAGGGATGGCGGTTACATACTGAGCCGAGCCTGGCAGCCTGTATTACGTCAGATAGGGACCTTGCAGCAGAGGGAAGGAATCATCTGTCCAATCTACAAAAAAGGTGACAGGCTGGATTGCAAAAATTACAGGCCAATAACTCTGCTAAACACAGCATATAAAATACTGGCAATACTGTTGAATAAACGGCTCATACAGATTATTGAGAATAAACTTGGCGATTTTCAAAAGGGTTTCAGGACAAACAGATCAACAATAGATAATATATTTATAGTGAGACAGATTTTTGAGAAGTGCCATGAATACAATATCGAACTGAATAATATATTCATAGATTACACACATGCATTTGATTCGGTGCACTGGAAGAAAATATTAGAATGTCTAAAACAATATGAAGTACCATCAAAGTTGGTAAAATTAATTTCCTTAACGCTAGAAAACACAAAAGCGAAAGTCAAAGTAAATAATGACCTAAGTGGAGAAATTAAAATTGAAACTGGGGTGAAACAAGGAGATCCACTGTCTGCAACTCTGTTCAGTATGATAATTGACTCAATTATGAATCAATTAGATGTTAGAGGGAATATTTCAACACGGTTAAAACAAAGTATTGCCTATGCTGATGACATACTAATTACTGCAAGGACCATGCAAGCTGCTATCGACACCTTCCAGAAACTAAAAGAACAATCATACAAGTATGGGCTAGTAATAAAAACACAAAAAACTAAATACATAAAATGTGCTAAACAAACACACAAATTAACAGAACTTAACTGTAACGGTACATGTCTAGAGCAAAAGAGATCATATAAATACCTTGGATCAATCGTAAACGGAGATAATACAATAGAAGAAGAGATCAAAACAAGGATAATCCAAGGTAACAAAGCATATTATGCAAACCAAACCTTATTTAAAAGTAAACTAATTGCTAAGAGTTTAAAATTACATTTCTATAGAACGGTTATAAGACCGGTGGTTACCTATGGCTCTGAAACATGGGTCCTGAAAGAAGCAATGAAGCAAAAATTGCTCATATATGAAAGGAAGATACTAAGAAGGATTTTTGGACCAAGTAAAAACATGGATGGCTCATGGAGAATTAAAACCAATGAAGAGCTTAATAAACTAATAAAATATAAGAACATAGTAAATCATATAAAAGCACAAAGATTAGGGTGGTTTGGGCATGTGTACCGAATGGAAAATGACAGATTGGTTAAAAGAATCTATAACTGGAAGCCTATATCTATACGAATGCGTGGAAGACCGAAGAATAGATGGGAAGATGATGTTATGGCAGACTTGAGGATTCAAAATGTCAAAAACTGGAGAAACTGCATCCAGGATAGGAAGAAATGGAAGGATATAGTTGAGAAGGCCAAAACCTACAAAGGATGAGGTTGTTGTGCCTGTATAAGAAGAAGAAGAAGGGACCTTGCAGCAAGGATTGAGAACACAACAATATAAACAACCCACCCACTGATTCTAATTGGTTGGTGCACTCCGAGCTATTCTGATACTCCCTGCCCCGGCAGATATATAAACACAGGACAGACGAGTACTGGGTTATATCAGTTCTGCCTGTGGATGGGGATGGAGCCAGTCCCCAAAACGTTGTAGCTTTTAAATCATTTGACGTGGCTGATGGCCCGAGAAGACTGTATTAAATCATGTCGCTGCGAAAGTTTTAAAACTTATATGACAGACTGATTAACTTCAAAGAAGTCAAAGCTAACAATAGATTGTTAAAAATAACCAAAGAATGTGATCAATGAACATAAAAACAAATGTAATATGCTTGTGTGTTGGGAAAACATGGAAGGGAGCAATGAATGAGTGTGATTTTTCACATGATCAGTGAAACATCTAAATGAAACTTTCTTTAGATAAAAATGCAACCATTGAAGGTTTTCTCTTCAAGAATGCATCTATGGCAAAGTTTTGTTTCAGAGCTGTAGCTCTAACCTTTCAACAATGGATGTACTGCTTGTGTATATCAGTCACAAAAGATCTTGTGTCCAGTTTAAAAGGTCACTGCTGCTCCAAGAATGTTCTGCTCATACATGAGTGAACCTGGCCACCAAACAAAACATGCCTCATGCAAGGCCATTATATAAACTGGCAGTATATAGGAAAAAGCTAACTGCACATGCAAAGAATCAAAATTTTCATCCTTCATGGTTTCTTCTTCTTTTTCCATGAGCTTTACAACCCTTTGTGGATTGAGGTTTTCTCATCCAGGTCATTCCAAGCCTCCCTATTCAGCACCAGTTCTTTCCAATTTTTCACATTCATCACCTTCACATCGTTACAAATATCATCCAGCCATCTTATTCTTGGTATTCCTCTGTCAACTCCCCATTGGTTTCCATTCTAATATTCTTTTTACCATCTCTAAGGAGTCCATTCTTTGTATGTGGCCTAACCAGCTTCAATAAACCTTACAATGCCTGCTCCATTAATTAAATAATCGAGTTCAGCATTACTTCTTATTCTCCAGGTATCTTCCCCACTTTGTAGTGGGCCAAATATATTTCTTAAGATCTGCCTTTCAAACATAGGAGCCTATTTTTATCATAGTCATTGACAGCTCACGTCTCAGAGGCATATGTAACTACATGTCTTAAAAGTTATAATAAACCTTAATTTTTGTACTTCTTTTTAACAGTTTTGATCTTAAAAGTTTTGCATTTGCGTAGTATGTTCTGTTTCCTTTGCAAATTCAGAAATTTCAGGTTGCATAAATTACTTTCATTCAATAGAGAACCCACATATGTAAATTTAGACTTTCTCAAAAGGAAAGTTATTAATGTGTAGCGGTATATTTCTTTGATCTGTCCTTTTAATGTGCATGTATTTGGTCTTATCTTCATTTATATAGAGACCCACTAATTCAGCTTCTGCTCTTAAATTATCAAAAAGTTCAACAGTGTTGTAACAACATACAATAATTTCATTCTTATTTATGAACAAAATGTCACCTACAGACTGCATTACGGATTCTGCTTCCAGTGGTGTATCGATGCTTGTGCCCACAGTTTGCTGTTGTGGTAGATGACCAGGTACCGCTACTACTGCTGCTGTTGCAGCTGGAATATTACCTATGGTTGTGACTGCATTCTGAGGTTGACCCAAATTCCCACCAAGATTTGCAGCCATTTCTTATTTTTCAGAATAAACTGAAAGAAAAGAAAGCAGAAACATGGTTTGTAAGAGATTTATGGTTCTCGCAGCAGTGAATACTGCAAGTTTGTGGAATGTCATACTATTTTGGAGAGGCATACTGACTGTGGGTAATTCCATGCCAGATCAACACAGCTTATGACATGACCTCTACCCACATGCATGAAAATTACTGTTATTAGGTATCACGTATCGTCGACCTCGGTGGACTAGTGGTTAGCGTGCTCGCCACTGGACCCAAGGTTCGTGGATTCGATCCCGACCGAGGTCGATGGATTTTTAAGGGTGATAAAAATCCGGAGCACCACTTCCTTCGGAGGGGAAGTAAAGCCGTTGGTCCCATGTCGTAGATTTACGGCATGTAAAAGAACCTTATGGGCATGAATAAAAATGTTACGTAAGCTAAATTCAAAGCCTCCATTTCTCACCCAAGTCTCCTGACTGCCTGCCAGATGGCTCTGGCGGACACATCAGGATCAATAGAATAGTAGCGCGGCCAGTTGGCCAGTCACCAACTGCCACGAATGCACACGACTTAGTAACCTCGGAAAGAGGAGGCAAGAGGAGGCCCGAGCCCATATAGGGCTGTTGAGCCATGGTTATTATTATTATTATTATTAGGTATCATGCATCATACATGTAAGCATACATATAAATTTTGAGCACTCTAACAGCTGTGAAACAGTAACAGACCAATATTCTCAAAAATTCTGGAATTCTTGGCAAAAGTTTTCACCTGATAATGGCTGTACTGTTGGTCCTGTTAAGCCTAGAGACGTAATTCAAAGTGCATTGGAAAGCTGATGACATGAGTTTTCCAATGGAATGCCTTATAGTTTTATTGCTTGGGGAACAACTGTAAAGGTCAACTAACTTTATTGTCGACACTGAATTAATAAAAATGAAGATTGGGGCGAATGGCTAGTTCCCTCTGAGTTTCATAAAAACAGCTAGCTTCTTAACCAGCTGTTGAACTGTCATTCATATGGACTATGTCTGTATGTCTTTTTTTATTTAAACCTTGAAAGCCTGACCATTTATCTACACATTTAAGATTAAACAGAAGTAGTTTGACTGTGTAAAGAATATGGCATGGTGAAAATGTATTCCTGTTTATATTACTGATTCTGATATATTCAAATTATGTAAGGACATTATGGACACAAAATCCACAAAGATTTTAACTCTCGCCAACTTGTGGAGACAGTACTTTGCACAACCATAATTCAACTGCATAAATATTTACTTATTACATTCAGTGGCTTCTACGTCACCATTCTTAGGTTGTGGACAGATGTAGCAGCTTCCTCATGCAGAGGGTAGCTGTGAATATACTGAATAAGCTGTCAGAGACAAATGATAATGGGTGGTCTTCCAGCTTCGGGGTTGGGAGGGAGAATAAAAACAACCGAACATACAAAAACATGCATTTTTCAATATGTTGTACAGGGTCTTGGGCTTTGAGAGATCTTTTCGTACAACCAAATATGTACGAGGGCTAGTCAAAAAAGAGTGAGAATGAATTTATTACTCACCAAATACGTTAGGCAGAGTCCAACTTGATATGGTCTTTTTCAAAGTAGTTCCCATCAAGCTGTATGCACTTGGCCCAACGTGTCTGCCAGTCCTGGAAGACGTGCTGGAACCCATTTTTTGACATAGTCTTCAGAACCGCCTCCGCCCTCTGGTGCGAGTAGAGGTGTGTTGGGAGCTTCAATGTCTGGTAGCGGAACATGGCGAGACCTACCTGAATTCCATCATTACTGGTGATGAAAGTTGGCTTCACCACTACGATCCCGAAAGCAAACAGGCGAGCACAGTCTGGAAATCACCCTCATCTCCGACGCCAAAGAAGGCCAAAGTTGTTCGGTTGGCGGGAAAGGTAATGGTGATTTCCTTCTTCGACTGCCGTGGAATGGTTTACCAACATGAAGTGCCCCCGCATACAACAGTTACTGGGCAGTATTACGTGATAGTTTTGAAGACCGTGGCCGAACACATCCAATGAAAACGCCCTGAGCTGCATCCATCTCGTTGGCGCCTACACCACGATAATATGCACGCCCTCACGTTTCAAACGTTGTTGCCCAATATTTAGCCTGAAAAAACATTGAATGTGTGCCGCACCCTCCGTACAGCCCGGACCTTGCTCCGTGTGACTTTTTTTCTGTTTCCTCGCCTG
Organism: Reticulitermes speratus; assembly: GCA_021186555.1. Lineage (NCBI taxonomy): Eukaryota > Metazoa > Arthropoda > Insecta > Blattodea > Rhinotermitidae > Reticulitermes > Reticulitermes speratus. The sequence continues at coordinate 11,761,281 of JAJKFL010000009.1, forward strand.
AAATCGGAGCTGCGGGGCCAGCGTTTCGACTCCTCAACGGCCAAGAGAGCGGAGGCGGTTCTGAAGACAATGTCAAAAAATGGGTTCCAGCACGTCTTCCAGGACTGGCAGACACGTTGGGCCAAGTGCATACAGCTCGATGGGGACTACTTTGAAAAAGACCATATCAAGTTGGACTCTGCATAACGTATTTGGTGAGTAATAAATTCATTCTCACTCTTTTTTGACTAGCCTACGTATATATATGTAATGTTGTCCCTGTCCATGCCATGAAGGTGTACAGGGGGAGAAGATGTACAGCCCTACTCATTCTTCACCTCAGCACTAGATGGAGGTGAGTGTTCAACTTCACGCCCAAAGCACTTTACCCCCAAGAGAGAACTCTTGACACCCATTGAACAGCCAGCTGGGTGGGTCCCAGAGCCAATCTAAACGATTGGAGAAGATAAAAATCTTTTGTCCCTGGTGGGATTTGAACCCCAGATTGTCCAGCTCATAGTCTAGTCACTATATTGACTGAGCAATCCCAGCTAGTTTGGAACAACCTATGCAATGGAAAATAAGCATGTGATTTGGATTTTAGAAAGTTGGGAGTGTCTATAGGTCAAGTTCATTGAAAATAGTAGCAGGGGAATTAACAAATGCAAATGTCATTTAGACGGTAGGATAATACTAAAATGGACATTAAAGAAACAAAATGGGGAAGTGTGGACTGGATTCATCTGCCTCAGGATACAGACAAGTGGCTGGCTCTTGTGAACACGGTAATGAGCCTTAATGTTCCATACAATGCAGAGAATTTCTCAAATGATTGTGGAACTACTGCTTTCTAACGATGGCCTCTGCTACATGAAGTTAAATGACACTTAGCATAAGTACAGATCAGATAGAACAAGGGTAGTACCGTACCAGCAAAAAATTATACATCTTTCTATGCAAATGCAATAGGAACAGAATTGGTCACATATAAGGGAATTGTGAAAGACGAAGCATGAGATCGCCAACTGAGGAGAACTTGCTTTGGACGAGGCTATGGTCCCACCATAAGGCAGACTACATGACAATGATGAAGGGAATCATACCTGCAGTAACAGGGATGAGTTTGTTAGTGCCAGGATGATGTATGAGTATATAAAACAAATTTGTTGTTGGTGATGTTACTGTTCTGACTGTGCACTCCCCAATTAAGGATAGATGTGACAATGCAAAGCAGAACTTTATGAGGGACCAGAAAATATATTTGGCCAATTTCCTGAGTGCCATATTAGTATACAAATGATAATTATCTGATCAAGGAGGACTCCCCTTCATTGAGTTTAATATTTATTTTATCTGGATTCAATAATCTTGTCTGATGGTATGAAGGATGCTCAATTAATCAGTTTAAATACTAATGAAACCTCATCATTTTGGGCAATTAACAGTACTGTCATTACAATGTTAAATTTATCTGAAGCAGGAGTCCACAAATTTTTAAAAAATCTAAGAACCACCTCCAAACTCTAAGTGCCAGTAGGGTAGCATGAAGCAAGTTCTATACTGAGGACCCCTAAGTCTAGAGTGACCCATGAGCCTAACTGTTGTCTGGCACTTTCTGCTGGATGCATGTAAACTGATATATATTTTTGTATGTAAGGAAAAAACTGCAATAAGTATGCTAAGAATATTAGGCACCTCTGTACAAAACATAGTAGCCAGAGCAACTAGGCACCCTGGATGAGCACAACGTACTGATCAGAAGTATAGTAAAATATCGCTCATGAAAAAGCAATTGGATGTAACTCTCACACCTCCTCAAACTGAGATGCCTGCATTACTAGACAGTTGGGTTACAACACATTTTCTGTATAATTATATAAATAAAAAAGGGGCTTCTCCTTATCCTTTTGTAAAAAGGTAACATGCTTAAATGTTGGTTTGTTAATGATCTGTAAAGTTTTGTCTGTCTCCTGTAAAACTGTGTATTGGTGGGTTATGACAAATTGCTGTTTCATGAGTGATATGTAAATATGGTTGTTGAGGGTTAACCACATCATGTGTTGGAGCTGCTCAATTGCCACAGTGATGATCAGCATGGGAAGGAAAGGGTAATTAGATCAACATACAGGTCTCTAAAGGAAAGGGAGAATGTGGTTAAAATGAATAATTGGAGGAAATGTGCTTGGACAAAGACTGTAAGGACCCAAGGAAAGGAATATAGTAAATGCATTTCCTTTACAACAATTTTGGGACACTAAGAGGCTATGTGATATTTGATGTCTTCACTTGTGAACTATATATAAATATACATGTAATGCCTAAGGAGCTACCTAACTAATTAATTGGAGTACAGTTCTCTTTGAGAAGTTAACAGTCACTCAAGTACTAAAATCCCAGTCTTTTATGACACTTGACAAAGTTCATTACCATACTCACAACAGGCCACCACTGGATCCTATCCCCAACCACATAAATCCAGTCCACACCTATATCATCTGTGCCTTGGTTTTCAAGTGGTCTCTTACCCTCTAGTCTTCCAAACAAAACTTTTTATTCACTTCTAATTTATCCCATGAATTCTATTATAATTTATTACATTCTGAGATCCACCCATCTCACCCTCTTCTGTTTCATCACACTATGAACACAAGGTAAAGAATACAAATTATGAAGGTTTTCATTCTGCAGTTTTCTTAAACCTCCTGTCACTTCCTTCCCCCTAGGTCAAATAACCTCCTCAGTAGCCTGTTCTCAAATACCCTCAACTTTGTTCATCTTCAGAGAGAGAGAGAGAGAGAGAAAGAGACAAAGTTTCACACCCATAAAAAACTACACATAAAATTACAACTACAATTTTCAAAATTTTATATAGGCTACAGGAAGACAAAATACTGTCATATGATTGGTAGCAAGCTTTAACCAAACGCTGATCTGCTCTTAATTTCTTCATGAATGTAGTTCTGATGTGTCACCTTGTTCACAAATACTTTAATTTTTCCACATTCCTGTAGTACTATGAGCTAATTTATTAGCTACATTTACATTACACTTTTTTTGTACCGAATTCTGATGAAAAGATATGAACACTTCAGAGCGATTCATCTCACCTGTGTACTACACAACTAATCTTCCCTTAATGGGCATCGAAGTATACAAGCATATTATATTTTAACCAGAGGTGCAAAAGTCCCAAGTGCCAGGTCACCGAGGCTACAAAACATTTTACGGTGGTGCCTAATATTTGTGGGTCCTCAGGACAGAATGTGCTTCATGTCACCCTTCTGGCACCAGGAATTTTGGGGTGGCTCCTGGAATTTGGACAAATTTTTCACTCCTGATTTTAACAAAGTGCCTGAGCATTAAACGCTAAAACTACTATATTATATTTTAACGTCTTTTGTAGTTATTCCTACATGTTTCAGTTTACATAAACCATCCTTTGGCAACTTTACAATACCGTATTAAAATCAATGAATACACAGCAATACACATCCAAATTCCATGCACCACAAGGGTGACATGCAACAAGTTTCACACTGAGAATCACCTGGATTTGTGCAACCCTGTGGTATACCATCAAGTACATACTACACTTAGCACTCATATGACCTTGTGTACAAATAAATATTTGTAAAACATGTATTAACCAGCAAGAGTAAAATTCATATTTTTCTATTTCCTGGTAGTATTACCACTTCAAACTGTTAAAAACATTAATCCGTAGTGACACCAACTCTTACTTTACACATACATTACTATATTCCTTTTATAATAATATTTCCCGAAATATTTTACATGTCCATTTTATCAGGTGCTGCAATGCATCACACTTTGCCAGTGGTCTGGGTACGCTGTACTTTGGTGATAGCTTCTTGTACCTCAGTATCTACAAACAGTGTTGGTACAGACCGTCTGCAAATTAATGTAATTTCCCTAACACACTTTTTTTTGGCAACTTGTCATAGTCACCCTTTTTCTTGCTTATGAATGCCGGGGTTATATTCTAATTTTAGTACATTAGGTTACCGTTGTAAACTTCTCCATATTGTTCTGATACAGTAAGTTAGGCAGGAATAACAAGAAATTTAATGTGGAAATAGAAATATGAAAGTATGCATGGGCAACACTTAACATGAATTGTTGGGTGTTCTTCATGATCAATCACTCAACCTAACCCGAAACAACCTCTAAAAGAACTAGTAAGATAAAGGAAAAAACACTTACTCCCGTTGGGATACGAAGTGTTTAAAATCAAACATACAAACACCTCAAAATTAACATTTTCAGCCGCACATAATAATATTTGGCTTAACTTCTAGCCTAAAAACAAGTCACACGAACGAAACCATTCTAACCACAGATTATCTACACTCGATACGATATGTTATCCATGCACGATATCACAGGTCATACGGTACCTGTCTTAATAGGTGATCTGCCATACACACAGATTATCTACATACAATACTGCCGTATCCACTTCAGATTGTGGTGCAGCGAAAACTGTTTCCCTTGTCTCCCATATGTGGCGCTAACGTGCGTTTTTTGTCGTTTCCCAACTTTTCCATCTATGGCGCTGTACTATAATCTGTGCTAAGCAACCGGGCGGAATTGTAGCTGGAAGGACATAATGCCTTTCAAAGCTTTACTCTATGTGCAGTGAAAAGGACAGTGTATTCGTTTTGTTTCGTTCAGATGTACGGTGTAGGTATCGGCGTACACGTGGTCACAGATTATCTACCCCTGATAAATTTTATATTAGTATATTAGTCTTACTTTCTAACAGTTGCTGAAAAACTATATGTACAGAAATTTGGGAAAGGATATGCCATCTCGTTGTTAAAAGAGTCTTTTCTTGGAAACTTCCCCAGCATAAAAATAATCCCAATTACTGAAGCTGAGATTAAAAGTATAATACGTTCACTTAAACCTAAAAACTCTTCAGGTTATGATGAAATAAATAGTAAAATCTTAAAAACTTGTGCTTCTGATAACAGTCATCATTCAATATATAAAGGTATCTTCCCTGATCGTCTCAAAACTGCAATTGTAAAACCTCTGTATAAGAAAGGAGACAACACTAATATAACAAATTACAGACCTATTTCGCTATTGACAGTTTTTTAAAAAGTATTCGAGAAAGCTCTGCACAGCAGATTAAGCCAACATCTACACACTAACAACATACTGGTCCCAGAACAGCATGGTTTTAGGAAAGGTATATCTACAGAAAAGGCTGCATTCAAACTAACTGATAGTGTGTTTGAACCTCTTAACCAAAAAATACATGTTGGAGGAATTTTCTGTGATCTAACGAAGGCATTTGACTGTGTAAATTATTAAATTTTGTTATCTAAATTACATTTCTATGGTATTCAAGGAGTAATGGCAGATTGGTTCAGATCCTATTTAACAAACAGACAACAGAAAGTCGAAATAAGATCTCCTAGTTCAACTCGAATATTTTTCCCTGACTGGGGTACGATGAAACATGGAGTCCCCCAAGGGTCCATTCTAGGGCCCTTATTATTCATAATTTATATCAATGACCTTCCACTGAGAATAAATTCCTTGTCAGAACCAATATTATTTGCTGATGACACTAGTGTCATAATCTCTAACAGAAATTTTGAAGATTTTTGTACGATATCAAACTCAGTTCTCTCCAGTATGATTGAATGGTTCTCAGCAAACAAGTTAGTCCTAAATATAGAGAAAACAAATATAATGAAATTTGTAACAAATAATCTTTAATCTTAACTCACCGTGCATTTTTATTATTTAAGATAAACACCAACAAAATGCACAAATTATAAGGTGCAAATCAGCTCCTTATATCATGATTTCACCCTACGCGTTTCAGCTCTTCATGAGCCATCATCAGGGGTTATTTTCTCTTATAAAAGGTGCTTTACAAATGCTGCATCTGTTGCTGACACTTTCAAACTATGCACTATCCAGAGCATAAAACACTTGTCATAAGTTAAAAAACACGAGTCATAAATCACAGTTAAAATGATGGTTTGTTAAAAATAGCTTGTTAAAAACACTGTTCACTGCGTCTATTATATAATATTATATATTATATAATATATTCTTATATAATAGATTATATAATATATTCTTATATAATAGACGCAGTGAACAGTGTTTTTAACAAGCTATTTTTAACAAACCATCATTTTAACTGTGATTTATGACTCGTGTTTTTTAACTTATGACAAGTGTTTTATGCTCTGGATAGTGCATAGTTTGATAGTGTCAGCAACAGATGCAGCATTTGTAAAGCACCTTTTATAAGAGAAAATAACCCCTGATGATGGCTCATGAAGAGCTGAAACGCGTAGGGTGAAATCATGATATAAGGAGCTGATTTGCACCTTATAATTTGTGCATTTTGTTGGTGTTTATCTTAAATTGTAACAAATAATTCACCACAATGTTCATTGACTATTGGTTATAAAGATATGTACATAGAAGAAAAACTAAATTCAAAATTTCTTGGCTTACATCTTGATAACCACCTAAATTGGAAAGGTCATATTGATCAAATTATACCTAAATTAAGTGGAGCATGTTATGCAGTTCGGTCAATGTTCCACATCAGCAGCATTAACACTCTCAAGGCAATTAATTTCGCATATTTTCACTCTATTGTACAATACGGAATAATTGTTTGGGGAAATTCGTCCAACAGCAGGAAGATATTTACATTCAAATTCCAGGAAAAGAGACTCTTGTAGAGAACTTTTTAAGGAATTGGACATTTTACCGTTGTGTTCTCAATTCATATTTTCATTATTAATCTTTGTGACTGATAATATTTATTTATTCAAAACAAACACAGAGTTGCATAGTATAAATACTAGAAGCAAAAATAATTTTTATTTACCACAACCAAGATTATCTATCTATCAAAAGGGTGCTTATTACATGGGCATTAAGATATTTAATCATCTTCCATCCTACTTGAAGGCCATGTCAGACAATAAGAAACAGTTTAGATCTGCATTAAAAGGGTACCTTTTAGTAAATTCTTTCTACTCATTACAGGAGTTTTTTAACAATAAATAAAATGGGATATTGTATTCCTCATTTTAATTGTGATATTGTAAAACAAAGCATATTCAGTGCATGATTAATTTAATAATGCCTATTTATTGTATATTGAATAGTCTAAATAGGACAGAAGCTTAATTATAATTATATTTTTACTCTAATGTAAATACTTCTATGTATTTCTTGCTGGTTTCTTATTCAATAATATTGAACTTTTATGTAATTCATATACACCAGTATTTTTTACTTGACGAATGCTTGAATTTTGTAAGCAATTTTCAAAGTTTTAATGTATATGTACATATGTCACAGCTTCATATGACCAGTTCTATTATAGGTCTAGAGTATCGAAGTTTTGTAGTCGATGGATTGAATGAATTAATGAACTAAGAAGCAGAAACCTTGATGCATAGTGTACGGTGACATAACAGTCTATGAACAACTTTCTTCATGTGAGGTTGTATGTTACCTGAATTTGATGTGACTGATGCTTGGATTTATAAAGCATGTACTAATTGTATTGTGTTCTGTCTAGTTTATTGTGTTACTTATTTATTGAATATCTATTGTATATGTGTTTTGGCTTATGACAGGTTCTATATCCAACAGGCGATTTTGTAGCCTGGTCTGGATTGATGGAATATTACAATAAATTGAAATTACAAAAGAAAATCATCAGAATTATGGTTGGTGCACATCCTAGAACTTCATGCAGAAGTCTGTTTAAAAAACTAGAGATTTTGCATGTTCCATGCCAATATATATTTTCATTAATGAACTTCCTCGATGATAATCAAGAAAACTTTCAAACAAATTCATCAATACACAGTATTAATACAAGGAATAAACACCATCTTCATAGATCAATTGCCAACCTATCATGCTTTCAGAAAAGTACATTCTATTCTAGTATCAGGATCTTCAATAGCTTACCATGTAATATCAAAAATCTTAAGAATGAAAAGGCACAATTTAAAGCAGCACTAAGAAGATACTTAAATGCACACTCCTTTTACTCTGTAGATTAATTTCTTATGAGTACTGTTAACCTATAATACTGACGTCTAAGACTGCACATAGAATGTATAAAGCATTTTGCAATGTACATTTTGTATGATTTTGTATGTTATGACTTATTCCACATCCTCTTGTCTTGTGACAAAATTATGGATCCATGGAATTTATATATGTATGTATGTACCGTGCATATTTCGCAATTCACTGTTTATAAAACACCGACGAAATGCACTTCACTTTATCGCTTTTTTATTTCAATACACCCCTACATATGTTTCGGTTTTTGCAAAAACCATCATCAGGGGGTATCAAAACTAGATATATTTACATCCAATGGTACTTCTGTCATTATTGTTATGCAATACCTTAGTGTTCAATTGCCATTCACTTATAAAATCAGTTTAAAATCAGAGTTTTTTTTAAAAAATGTACCGTATATTCTCGAATCTAAACCGCACCCGAATCTAATCCGCACCCAGTTTTTGGCGACTTCTTAAACGAAAAAAAGTTAGTTCGCGATTCTAATGCGCACCTTTCCTTCAACCACCCCTTGCCCACGGGGCGACTGATTGAATAATATTGGATGTTACCAATGCGTTAAAATCTGACGCTACGCCTGTGGCCGATGAGTCATACCGATAGAGGCGGGGCCTTTCTCAACAGACGTGCGCAATCTCGTCTGAAGCCAGCTGATCTTTAGTTGTTGAAACGTGGGAGGTGCTTGTTCCAATTTGTCGTGTACCGTAGTTATGGAACAGGGACGCCTGAAATCTAAACGACTCTCATATACGGCAAAGTTCAAACGTGAAGTTATTCGGTGCGCAGAGGAGAATGGAAACCGCAAAGCTGCTGCAATTTTTGGAGTTGATGAAAGCAACGTTCGACTATGGCGGAAACACAAGGCAGTGATCAGCGGGTGTGAGGCGTCACGAAGGAAATTCACTGGACCCAAGAAAGGACGATTTCCTGAAATTGATGATGCAGTCTTCACGTTTTTTCAAGAGAGACGCAAGACTGGACTGTTTGTGAGTTATGATCTACTCGCGAGGAGGCGATAAAGAAGGCCAGATCTTTGAACATTCCTCGAATTATGAGTGATGACGGCGAGTCTGATGAATAATAAATTATAATAATAAATAATAAAATAATAGATTATTGTATTGTATTGTTCTTACGTTGTTTATTAATTACGTTAATTACGTATTGTTATATTGTACAGCAGCTCAATCATTTTTCCAAAATCCAGCTCTAGACCGCGAATCTAATCCGCACGCGAATCTAATCCGCATCTGATTTTTTAGCCCTCTAAAACTGTAAAAACAGTGCGGATTAGATTCGAGAATATACGGTATATAGACGCACCAAGTATAAAATCGTTGATAATTCGTTAAAATTCGTGTCAAGAAGGTAAAATGGTAAAATGCTGCAGTACGGATCACTGTGTTACATCTGGTTATTATTTGTTCTTGGTTTTGTATATCCTGTAAGATAATGAGTAATTATCAGTACTATAATATTCGGATATTAAAGTTTATATAATTTGTATAATTTGACACTTTTGATTCGAATGACATACCTGCTGTTGTCTGCTGTCTATTTCATGTTGTGTTGCGTACTGTCGGGCTGTGTATGTAGTTAGTGTTTGTATAGCTGTGTGGGTGTTTGGCGTATGCGTTTTAAGTGAGGCTGGTGGGATGATAATCCGAAAATAACGGGTTTTCTTCGCCAGGGCTTTGTTCGGTAATAAGTAAGCCTTGGTAGTGGTATATTTGTATATAGAGATTTTCTGTTGCATTCATACGCTATCCTTTCTTACATATTTTAAGAAGCTCCATGCTGTTCTGTATAGGAGCGTATTCGTGTATGTTGTTTAGAATGTGTTGTGCGTATGCTGATTTAGGATCATTTGTTTTTATATGTCTGCAATGTTCTATGAAGCGTGTCTTTAGGCTGCGCCCGGTTTGTCCTATGCACCGTTTATTGCAAGTGTTGACTTTTATACTGTATATTCAACTATTTGTGTATTTATCGTTGTTTCTTATGTTTCTTATGTTATTTCGTTGTTGGTGGAAGGTTTTGTGTTGTATTGCTTACGCGGTATGTGATGTTTAGTTTTGCGTTTTTGAAAATATTAGTAACTTTCTTATTATGGGATTATGGTATTCAAATGTTACCAATTTTTTGTTGTTGTGCTGTGTTTGTGTATTAGATGTTTTGTTGTTATTCTTGTTTATAATTTGTTTATTTAGTATTTCGATAATCGAAATTGTGTATCCATTATGTTTAGCTATTTGGATGATGGTGTTCATTTCCTTGTGTTTTTGTTTTGGCGATAATGGTAGCTGGTGTAATCTGTTTAGCAAGAATCTATATGCTGACATTTTGTGTTTCAGTGGGTGGTTCGATTTGTAATGTATGCAGACTACAGACACAACTATACATGCCTTGTTACTCACGTATATCCTTACCAGTACAGTTAATTTTCCAACAAGAATCCAAAGAATTCAGGATCTGCAGTTGACATTATGTTTATTGGTATTTCCAAAATGAAAAATTATACAATGTGTTCTCTAGGAAAATGTTTATCGGACCACGATACACGGCCCCTAAAATGTAAAAAAGTTAGCTAAAAACATACCTGCGTAACCGTAGGAATAAGAATCCTCATGCTAACACAAATGAGAACTTTACCTAGCCAGCAGAAACAGTAATAACCCAAAAGTGAAAAATTATTACAAATCTTACTGCAAAATGCTGTCAGATGTTATTAAAGAAGCTAGTAGATTGAATTACAATAGCCAAACTCTAAATTCAAATAATAAAATTAAAACCACCTGGAAAATTGTAAAATCAGAAACAGGTAGGAAAATTATAATTGAAGATGTATATTTGTTAGAGATTGAAGGGAATTCTATGAACAATTATCAAGACATTGCAGATGCATTTTATATTTATCTCCACTCAGTAGTTGAAAAAAATCGATACAAGCAACATCCATGTCAACAGTAGTGCTGATGAATCTCTTAGTAAATATGATAGGATTGAGGATAAAAAGGCCAACAATAATATTATCAATAATGATAATTGTACACACAACTTGTCACATGCCTTTAATAACCCCTTTCTAAACATAAAATTGGACTCCGCATCAACTAAAGAAATTTAAAAATTTATCAATACTCTAAAATGAAGAAATACATTTGTATGTGATAAGATTTCTACCAAGCTACTAAATATAAGCTCTCCTTTTATTAGTTCACATTTAAACCACATATATATAATAAATCACTGTCATCAGGAATTTTCCCTGATCCTTAAAAATTCTCAGTAATAAAACCATTGTTTAAAAAGAGCAGTGGATATAACATTTCAAACTACACACCTATATCTCTGCTAACCTCTAAAGTCTTTGAAAACGTTATGCATATTAGATTTCTCGAACATCTAAACAATAATAACATTATAGTCGATAAATTTGGATTCAGGGTAATGTCAACAACAGAAAAGGCTACTCATAATTTAATTCAAGAAATGTTAAAAGCTCTTAATAATAAATCAAAACTGGGAGGTATCTTCTGTGATCTTGGAAAAGCTTTCGATTGTGATATATTTTGTCTAAACTGAAGTTCTATGAACTAACAAGCAAAGCCAGTGCCTTATTTACATCCTACCTTAAGAATAGGTATCAAAGAGTGATAATATATAATACAGATTTTAACCATAATATCATTTCTAGTTGGGGAAAAATAGAACGTGGTGTTCCGCAAGGTTCAATTCTAGGTCCTTTGCGCTTCCTTCTTTATTTACATAACTTACCAAATGTTATAAATAATAAATCCAAACCAATCTTATTTGCAGATTATACCAGTATAATAGTTACCAATTCTAATCCTATGGATTTTAAAAATTATATTTATGCAGGTTTTGAACGCATAAATACAGTATATGGTTTAAAGTCAGTTTACTCTTCTTATAACAACCAACAAATGCACTATATAAAATACATATATAATATATATTAAAGATCCCTACATATGTTTCAACAACAAGTTGTCATCCTCAGGGGTTCATCACAAGGGAATACAAGAACATCACATCAATTTACAGGTTCAAAACATCACACATTAAAAGTCCAAAACATACAGAAGTCATAATCATTGTTCACAATAACACAATGTTAAAATATTAAAAATGGTAAAACAATACAGTTCGGGTGTATGTAGTTGTTATTGGTCATACAGCAGTACTGTTAAAAGCAACACAAAAAACCAGTGAAAATATGTGCCTAATATGCAAACTCCTATAAAGTACCCACACAAAATAAAAACCTAGAATTCCATAAGCACGTGGATGCTACATAAAATACCAGGAGTGCAAGAAAAGTGTATACTCGTGCAAGTGATCTACCTGAAGGACCAATTTATCCGGTCGCACGAAGATCTGCATGTATTGTACAGGATTGACACTGGTTTTTTACCTTAGTACTGCCGCACATATATCCACATCTTACGGTCTGTCGCCATTTTTTTTATATATATTTTTTCACATTTTTATACTTATATATGTTTTTTATATTTTACATCTTTTATATTTACATTTTAACACATATTTCTCTTAGGCAGCACTTTTATATATTGATATACTTTTTATATACGTAATTGTAAAAAAGGGGGGAGTTTTTCCTCTTATCAAATGAATGGATTTTGATTTTCTTAGTTTTCTGTCATAGGCCTGATGATGTCCCTTTCAGCTGAAACAGGTAGCATGATTACGTGTCACAAGTGTATGTCTTGGTTGTGAATGTGCTACTGATAAGAGTAAAATACACTTTTGCATTTTGGGAGAACTCTTCATAGAGTGTAAAAATTTGTAGGATACAAAAGATGTATTTGTTATTATTATGGGCCGCAGAAGTAGAGACTCATGTAGAGGTTTAAGAAACTAAAAATTTCACATCTTCAATTGCAATATATACAGACGGACCCCGACTTACGTAGATCCGGACTTACGTAAAAAACTTCTTGTGCCACTACCACCACTACTACCACTTCAACCACCACCACACCCACCCCTGCCTCTGCCTCAATTGAATACGACTCCAGTATTGATTATTAATTATTATGTTTTTGTATTGATATTAAAATCATTATTAATTATTATATCAATTATTATTATTATTGTGTATAAGGTATATAATAAAACATGGCTCCGAGTTTCGTAAAAATCGACTTACGCATAGGGTTGCGGAACGATCCACTTACGTAAGTCGGAAACTTTCTGTACTTTCACTTCTGATATTTGTGGTTAATAAAAATCAATACAAAGTACACTCGGAGATTCAGAGCATAAATATTAGACAGAACTGCAACCTTCATCAAATTTAGCGACATATCAAAAAGGAATCTATTTTGGCGTCAAGGTCTTTAACATGCCCCCTTCCCATATAAAAAAATTGATAATACCAAACAATTTAAATCAGCATTAAAAAGTTTCCTATATACAAATTCCTTCTACTCATTCGATGAATACTTTAATATAAATAACGAAGGACAGTCCATGTTTCATTTTCTTAACTGTTCCCTCTGAAGTAATTTATTGTTATTATTCAATTTTGAACTGAGGTGTGTTAATGACATGAAACACAAACTTAATTACGTACTTTTTCGGCTTTAAAGGTTTCTATCATATGGTTTTATTTGTATCTGTTTGCATTGATGTTTATATAATAAATTTTAAACTCAACGTAATCATAGTCAAACTTTGGTCTATTTGTTATTACTGTATGTATTTTTGATTTATTTTATTGATTTATTCTATATCCGGTAGGTTTCTTCAACCTTTCATGGATTTGTAAAATTCTCGAGAAAGAAATAAAATAAAAAGCGGTTATGGCCATGGATTACGTTAGAGCCATCTTCTACTTTCGTCCGTGAGGACGCTGGTGTCGGGGCACTTCGACATGCACTACAGCAATTTTCATTCAAGTCTTCGCCCCACTCAGGTAATCCGTGCTACTTAATGCGCAGCCAACATCTACTCTGTGGCCACTATCCTGATCCATGGTTAGACACGGCGGTGTAGTCGTACGTTTAAGAGGTAATCTGTGGAATGGAGTATTGTATGTTGCGTGCTGAGAAGGGAATTCGGTAATTTGCTGTTCGTGAATTTCTTCGCAACGTAATATCTATTACGTACGCACTGTTGGAATTGTGTCGAAGTAATCCACGTCACTAATTGGTGCGCTAAAAGGTTTGAATTTTGAATCAGATATATTGTTTGTTGTGTTTTCTTGATTTTCGTTATGGCCACCATTTTTAAGTCCATCTGTAAGTTCGTGCACGAGTTGAAAAAGATGAGAATAATGATGTTCTTTCTTTTGGCCACTTTGACAGTAGAGTTTTATTTCACTTCAGATAAACTATGATATTTGTGCGTCTTATTTAGAGGGGAATGTAGTTTCATCTTGTTCCCGGTGAATCCATTATTTTTTCTCGGATGTGCGTTTGTAAGACATTGAATTGAAACAGGTCGTATATTAACGAGCCGTTTCAGGAAGGTTCGATGATAAAAGGACAGAGTAGGATGGGAGTATGTATGTAATAACATTCAGTTTACTATAATTTCATGAGCATTGCTTCTAGCCCAAGATGGACATAATCAGAAGCAAATATACATATAAGGGCCGGATTTTGTGTTTGATTCGTGCGATCAGTATGATGTTTTTCATACAAAATGTGCCTTATCAAAATCTAACATTGTAAATACAGAATTCCAGACTCCTGTGTTATTATTATGAGTGAATGAAGACGTCCTCACTATAAGAACCTGTCAGCCCATCATGCCATACTGTTCTGGCTGATACATTTTTGAGAAACCAATCTGACAAGTTAATAGAAGTGGAGTATTTTAGTATGATGGCCTATTTTCTGTACTGGGCAACTACCATTTCTGTCCCAAGTCTTGCCAGTATCGTAGCATGCGCAAATAATCAGCATTGAGCGGAATTAAACACTTCTTCTTGACTGTGTAGGCTTGTCATCTTGATTTTGGTGGGACACTTATTCAGGGAGTTAACAGAAGGGAAAATGTAGGACAGTTGGTTTCTTTTGAAAGAAGCGAATGGCAATTTTCAAAGAAAAATTATTAATATTTCAAGATGAGTTTTGTCAAGTGTCGAGAAATATTGTCAGAAGGTAAGGGACCCACTTAGAAGCTGGAGGTTGGCACTTTGAGACCTTTGTGCGATACAATGTAAGTTGGACCACAGGGGAAGAACTAGGTGTAAATTCCAGCTGGATGCAGATGTCATGTGCAGCTTCTGTGACAACTGCTGTGCTAGTAAGACTTCTCTGTATATTGCTATTTGATAAGTTTAAACGTTTTTAATGATATGGTGTTGAGGGGGACATATATTTGACTTTTCCACTTATCACTGTTTGTTAATAGAATACGAGGTGTGGTAGAAAAGTAATGAGACTGATTTTCTTTTAACCATGAATTTTGTTCTTTTTACAAATCAAGGTTATCCCCTTCAAAATAGTTCCCTTGGGCAGCTACACAGCGACGGAAGCGTTGTTTCCATTGTTCGTAGCAGTGCTGGAAGGCTTCTGCTGGAATACCTTTCAGCTCGTCGGTTACGCTCTTCTGGATATTATCCAAAGTACCAAAATGGCACCCTTTCAAGTGGTTTTTGAGCCGGGGGAATAAAAAGAAGTCACGGACTGAGATCCGGCGAATAGGGGGGCTGAGGAACCACGGGAATGCTTTTGTCTGCCAAAAATTCATTGATGGAAACTGCCGTGTGACATGGGGCGTTGTCGTGGTGCAGCATCCAAGTGCGTGCAATGCCTGGTCGCACACGTGCCACCCTTTTCCTGAGTCTTTCAAGGACTTCCCGATAAAAAGTTTGATTGACAGTTTGTCCTGGTGGCACAAATTCCTTGTGGACGATCCCCTGACTGTGAAAAAAACAAATGAGCATCGATTTGATTTTGGATTTGCTCATTCTCGCTTTCTTGGGACGGGGAGAGTTTGCAGTGTGCCACTCCCGACTTTGGCGTTTTGTCTTGGGGTCATACTCCAAAATCCATGATTCATCACCTGTGATAACGCGACTGAAGAATTCTGGCTCCCTCTCAAGGCGGTCCAGAAGATCAAGACACACATCCCTCCGATTGGCCTTCTGCTCAGGCGTGAGGTTCTTTGGAACCATCTTGGCGCACACTTTTCTCATGCCCAAATCCCGTGTTAAAATTTGATGGACGGTAAACTGGTTCAAATTTAACTCACTACTGATCATTCTCAATGTCAGTCGACGATCCGACCTCACAAGAGACCTCACTCTTTCCACATTGTCGTTTGTTTTTGAAGTTGAAGGTCTTCCCGCACGAGGTTTGTCTTCCACTTATTCTCGGCCTTCTAAAAAGGACTTGTGCCATCTGAACACTTGTGCCCTGGATAGGGAATGTTCTCAGTAAGCCCTTTGTAACTTTTCATAAGCCACAGTAGCGGATTCACCAAGCTTCACACAAAATTTGATGGCACAACGTTGCTCAAACTTTTGCTGGTCCATTTTCGTAATGCACCTCACAAACACAACTTCACTTCAGACACACTCAACAATCGCGTAGCAACTGTAGCAAGTTCAAACTTGTACTGAGTCTACGGCAGGGGTTAACCTAACTGCCATGTCAAGGGGGAGGCAGCAGCGTTGTCGGTTCATGCATAGCGTTGCCAGTCTCATTACTTTTCTACCACATCTCGTAGAATAGAATACCCAATGGGTTCAAGTCCTTAGAAGCCCGATGCATGTAGGCCTTTTTTAACAGGCCCTTTGTGCCCCCCAAAATTATGATGCTTTCTTACAGTGTTGTGGCCCAGCATAAGGCCACAAGCCCTCTAAGTTATACATAGAAGGAAAATATATCAAGTACAGGTTGCGGCCCAATAAACATATTGGACAAGCCCTCCCTTGCTAAATACCTTTCGGTTCCCCTTATGGAGCCCCTGTAAAAAGAAATGCTCCTTTTCCAGAGCCTTCTATTATATGTTTCTTGGAGTCCTCAGTATGGGAGCCCTCCCTCCAGGTTCCCCTCACAGAGTCTGTGCAAAGAGAGAGATGCTGCCCTTCCAAAACCTTCCCAGACATGTCCCAGAGTCCCCAGTAAAGATACCCCCCCTCCAGGTTCCCCTTACGAAGCCCCTACATAGAGAAATATGTTCCACTTCCAGAGCCTTCTTTTACATATCATTCTTTCACATACATATCCCCAGCAAAGGAGCCCCCTTCCAGGTTCCCCTTGCAGAGCTCCCACGGAAAGAGACGCTTTGTTTCCAGAGCCTTCTTTTACCTATCTCTCAAAGTCCCTGGTGAAGGAGTCCCTCCTCCAAGTTCCCCCAGTGGGGCCCCTATGGAGAGGAGGCGCTTCCCAGAGCCTTCTTTTACATATCTCTCAGAGCCCAAATGAAAAAGGTCTCTTAATAAAATAGAAACTCACCTTTCTAAGTCCCCGGTAAAGGAGCATCCCTCCATATTCCCCGATGGGGCCCCTATAGAGAGACATGCCCCTTTCCAGAGCCTTCTTTTATATCTCTTTACCTGAATAGCCTCAGTCCCCCATTCTGTCCCAGAGCTGTCTTTAAGCCAGACAAACCCTTGGAATTCCGGAGGAGCCTTTGGGCAGCTCCTATAAAAGATAATGCTCCGTTTCCAGAGCCATTGATTAATTCATCATTCATATCTCTCTGAGTCCCCATTTAAGGAGCTCTCCCACAACACATGGGGAAAAGAATACGGTCACCGTCCACGGAGCCCCACACGGACGGAAGGCCTGCATACAATGGGTTGTGGCCTGGTTCCCCAAGGGGATCGTTCATGACACTGCTATTGACTACCCTAGTGCCATGCAGCCTTCGGCATGATACATTCCACCTTGGCTTGGGTAGACCAGAGCCCCATTAGCCAGTGTGTGTTGTAGTAACCATCTACAGGGTATCCCCTCCACACATGTTACCACCTCCCACATGACCCAGGGTATGGATTGCCAGCATGTGTCAAGAGTAGCCCCCCTCAGGGCACCCCCTCCACACCTGTTACCATCCCACATAACCCTGAAGTGTGGACGAGGGGTTGGATTTTTGGGAGGCACTGTTAATACATGCAACATTATGGAAGGTGGCTCTGCTTCTGTTACCAGAATACACACGTTATGAAACCTTCTCTGCTGGATCCATTGAGTGGACCTAATTTGGAGTGGACATTACCGAGTCCAAAGGATATGACAAAGCAGACCTTAAATTTTTGTATTTTGCCTGCTGATAAGCATAGTCAGCTCATGAAATGTTGCGTGTTTTAATAAGATGTTGGAAAAAGTGGCATGTGTGTCACTTCTGTATTATTGTTGTTTACTTATTATATATAATCTAGTTATAACATTTCAGTTTTAAACACCAAACTAATGGTGAGACTGCAGTACCTGCTTTTACAGAGTGTTGGCAGGTGAGTCTCCAAGGCAAACATATATATGCTGGCAATAACAAATCTGGAATTCTTTAGTATAATGTATCACAGCCAAACATATTTTTATTGAATGTTATACTGTTATGATAGTTTTGGAGGGATGTGGAATGCGGTGGTTTTGACATATTACTGTCTTGCCAGTATCCTGGATGGACTTGGACAAACTGGAAGGACAAAATGTACAATTCAATCACATTAATTGTGCAATTCCACCATCCTACATGTTTCGATCCCTCAATTTGGGTTCATCTTCAGGGACTCATTACACACTATTTACACCAACTGGTACAATTGTTTACATGAATTCTTTACATCTGTGTATATACGTTGTCCAAAACTAATAAAAAGTGAAAATTGTGGTTGTTGTTTTACACTGGTGAAAATGTTAAAAGTTGTGTAAAAGTTGAATAGCCTGTGCTGATTTGATATCCTGAAACATACAATATCTAAGATAAAATTGCTAGTTGTGTAATATGAACTTTTGTATGTAGAACTTAAGTTGAAGTAGTCAACGTTGTACATACCTGTTTTATCGGAGTATGTTGCCTGCTGGGTGTTGAGAACAATACTGTTATTGCGTGGTGTAATAGTAGGTCACGGTTATGTGGGGGAGTGACATTTTTGTATGTCGTAAATAAATCGGAATATTGGGTTATAGTCTCCTGTATTTTGTTCTGGTATTAGTTTGTTATTATATGCGAATAGTTGGATGTAGAATTGTTCTAATGTATTCATATATGGTCCTTTGTTTGTTTGTTTTAGCATGGACATGTTGTCGTTAATATCTCCGTATTCGTGTAGGTTGTTGATAATATGTGTTGTGTAAGCTGTTTGTGGGTCATTGTTCTGGATGTATCTAATATGTTCCTTATACCTTTGTTTTAGATTTCTGCCAGTTTGTCCCACATACGAATGTTCACACTTAGTGCATGTTAGTTTATATATTCCACTTTTGATGAAAAACTTCATTACTATAGTGAGAAACAATACACAAATCTCAACAAAAAACTAGATGATCTACAAAATAAAAGCCAAATAAAGAAATTAAGAGCACATTGATATCAAGGAATGACTGCTATCATTTGGTCCAGAATCTTTTGTCTTCGTGTTTGCTATCCAGAAATGTAGAGATTGAAATGTACAAATGTATAATTTTGCCTGTTGTTTTCTGTGGGTGTGACACTCGATCTGTCACACTGATAGAAAAACATAGACTGTGGGTGTTCAAGAATAAGGTTTGAGGAAACTATTTCTGCCTAAGGGGGGTGAATTAACAGGTGACTGGAGGAAATTGCACACTGTGGAGTTTTGTGATTTGTATTTGTCACAATATATTATAGGCCTACATGTGATTGAATCAAGACCAGTGAGATGGATGGGCCATGTGACATGTAGGGGGGAGAGGAGAGGACCATACTGGATTTTGGTTGGGAAACCTGAAGGAAAGAGACCACTTGGAAGACCTAGGCATGGGAGGATAATATTAAACTGGATCTTAAAGGCATGGGATGGGAGGGTATGGAGTGGATTAATCTGGCTCAGGATGATGTACAAGTGGTAGGTTATTGTGAATGTCATGATGAACCTTTGGGTTGCAGAAAATGTGAATTTTTTGAATAGTTGAACAGTTAGCTATTGAAGAAAAAGTATGCTCCATGAAGTTAGCTAACTGTGGAGAGTACAGTAACATAAAGTGCATGACATCCACATTTTCCCCAAGATCCACATCCTTTCAGCACAGTCAACAGAATATACATCAGACTGGCTTGTGAACTGTGTGTGTAAGGTAATAAAACTGCACTTCTGATGGCAGATACATTGTAATTACATGGGGCAGGAGAGGGGAGGATGAGGGAAGAATATCCATACTTTGCTCATTGGTAGGAAAAGAGAGAAGGTTTCATTCTCAGGGATTATTTTTATGTTCCTTTATTACATTGAGACAAGTGAAAAGAGGGGAAGAGATATACACAAGTAATCAGCCATCTGTTACTCTGCATGCAGGTAATCAGTATTTTACTGTGCCAGCCCTTTTATTGACAGCATGTAAACTGCACTTGTGATACTGTGAATTTTGTTAGTAGCTTTTTGTAAAGCAGGCTTTCTTAGTAACGGTGCATAGATGTTTGCCTGCCTTCAAGCAAGGTGTAATCACATATTAATACACATAACAGAGAGCCTTTGGTCTGGCACTGTTGCACAAGTGATAAAATGTCTGCACTGCTGCTGTGAAGACATGTTTGTGTCATATGAAATTGAATAAATGTTGGTCACCTACTACAATTAACTTCTCTTTTCAGGTAAAAATATGGTATAATCATGTGGTCAGGGGATAATCAGTATTCCCAGTGGGCCCTCAACCCATCAGCATACCAAAACATCTCTCATGAGGAAGGTGTGTAATCCTGTCAGTGGGGTTTTCAGTTTGAAAATATTGCATAGAGTGTGAAGTAGATAATGTTGGCATGATTCTACAATAAACATTTGCTCTGAAGTAAATGCTAACTTATTTGTTATGTTTGTAGTATGTTTGTGGTCATGAATGTGTTGTGGTATGTATATTTACTTATTGAATGTGAATCAGGTTTGTATATGTTTCATGGCTGTATTACTCATATTTTTGAATTTGTAAGTTTTGTTAATGCAGAAGTAGTATTTTTGTAATGAAATGAAAATTGTGATCATATAAAAGGGAAAGATAAAAATTTCACTGTTCACACCATGAAGGCAAATAGGGGGAGTAGAAGTATTGCATTGCTCTATTCATTCTTAACCTCAGCATGAAGAGGAGGTGAGTGGTTAACTTAATGTCCTGGCTGGTTTACCGCCAGGAAAGAACCCCAATACCCATTGAATAGGAGGCTGGATGGGTCCCAGAGCCAATCTGGACATTTTGGAGGAGAAAAAAGTTTCCTGCCCCCACCAGAATTTGAACCATGGACCGTGCAGCCTATAGCCTGGTTGCTACACCGACTATGCTGCCTGAGCTGCTTAAATATGCTGCATTTTGTCCTGCCATTAGGATGTTACAGGGGTCTGTTTGTAAATTCTACCCTGGGTGGGACATGAACCCGCACTAACACACTAACCACCTTCGCCACAGGAGTTCCATAGTGATGCTGCAGTTTGTGACATCATAAAGATTTGCTGCCAGTTAAACTGTTAGCACTGTAGGCATCATATATATATATGTGTGTGTGTGTGTATATAGATGTATGTATTACTTACAGCTTTCATGGTGACTGTATTGAAGTTTTCTCAGACCGTCAGCAGTGTGATTGTGGGGTCTGTACCCATTTTGGAGACACCTGTCTCTCTTGTTGGCGGTTAATGTGATGAGTGACACAAGTTCATTTTTAACAGAGGACATTCTCTTGTGTTTCATTATTCAATATATGTTAAAGGTGATACAGTCAACACAACCATTCTTGATTATGAAAACAAACTTTTTTATAACAATGAATAGTTGTGTTGACTCTGTCACCTCTAATATATTGACACAAGTTCATGTATACCCAAAGCATGCTCTTGAGTTGTGTCCAGTCTGTGTGTGGACTTAAGGGTGTTCGAGTGGTCAGTCATCACAGCCCATGTTGCATAGCCTTGACACTCAGGGATGACAGCAATCATTTGTTCTTTACCAGCAGAAAACATCACTGAAGGGCCAGTGATAGCTAGCGTCTGTGAATGTCCAGGTTAAACAGTATAGATACAATTATAGCAATCCACCTGTTTTCCATCAGCAGCAACTATGTTTTATTTTTATATACAGGTAGTTCTTGTTTTACTCCATGGGGACGTTCCTGAAAAAAGTCATGCAAATTGAACAAAATTCCCATTAAAACAATATATTTCCTGGGGTTTAGGGGACTGACAACCTCATGCTATATGGTGTATGACTATACCACTACTGGACATACGGACCTGTAGAGTGTATGTGTACTGTATATACAATATATATATATATATATATACATATATATACATTTATATACAGTATACCTACATTTCTATACAATATATTTATTTACTTCTAATGCAATAAAAATGTAAGAGACTCACATCCATAGTTTTTTGGTACATTTCATTTGGATAGGACTGTGATAGTCTTGCTACACAAACAAACACTTTAGTTCCTGCCTTAGCACTTACTTTAATTCTATCAGCATCATCACAAATTGTATGTATGCTACTATGAGCGAGACCTAACATTACAGCATATATCAACAATTCGTTCACCTTTTTCAAGTCAGCTTATTACATGTAATTTCTCTTCAGTACCAATTGTCTTTCGCTGATTTTTCACTTGGATTGCACTAGGTGATGCAGATTTATGTTTCTCACTCATATTGTTAAGAAATGCCAATGCTGTTGAAGAGGAAACTAAATGAGATGCATGGTTATATCACCAATGTAATCCATACACATGACTAATGGTGTGACAGTGATGTCACTTCCTTCTAGCCTCCTACAGAAGATAAGCACGACCGTGGATTGTCTATGCCAAAGTGTGTTAAGCTGAAAATTGTGAAAATTCAAAAAGTGGTGTAAATTTTCAAGTAGCGTTAAAGCGAAATTGCACAAAATGAAATCGCATAAAACGAGAACTACCTGTAACTGGTTACATGTTTGGCATGTGTGTGCTATAATCATACTACAGGATCCTTATTTTATCTGGCGCATATCATTGGTCTGTTCCTGTCAGCTACGTTACCATGTTGAGCTTAACTGACTCATCAGACTGCGTAAATTTAATCTGTTGCATAGAGGTTCTTGCGTGTCTGCAGACATAAAGCTGGTCTTCAGTTGCAGTGGAAATTCCATTGCAACAGCACATGTTTCTGTGCAGTGTATTTGCTAAATACTGACCCTTCAAGAAGTGATGTTGTCAGCTCAGATGAAAGTTCCTTGATGTGCCTTTTCCAAACACAACACCAGATAACGAATGCTGGGAAAGGTTCAAGCATCAGCTTCAATTCTAGACAGGAAGAGAACATGCAGAAGAAATGTTCTTACTGAGGAAACACCGGATATTGGAGACTCTTGATGAAGATTATTGGTTAAATATGTGTAGCAACAGAACTGTTGCATTTAGATCAATGTAAGAAAACTAGTGTTCCGAAACCCTGCTGCACATTCTTTATTTTTTTCCCCCACAAAATGCTATGTATTTCTTAATGTTATCTTTTTTTTGTTCCATGTAATATTTGTGCTTAACCTAAAGGGTTCTCTGAAAGTTAAATGTCCAGCCCCATCAGCTGAAGATTAATTAGGTTGAGAATATAGTATTAACTGAACACATCTTTCCAGCACCTTTAAATATGGCATGTAAAAACTTGATATTGATGGCAGTTCATCAATCAAAACAGTGTGGATCCTGATTGGCAGCAAATTTAAATTGCGGCAAGTAGTGCACTGCCTGCTGTAAAGAGAAGTGGTCTGTGCCGTGACCCACAGTGTGAGCCAGATAAACTGAGGACCCTATACTGCACAAAGTGAAGATAGAATTATGACATACAGTGGGTGTGTACACCCCATATCTTAAGTTACACTATTAAATGTCTTGATTAATGTTGTTTACTGTTGCAATGAAAATACATTGGTGTGTGAAATTGCCGATTTTGTTGTAATTGTTTAAGTGTGTTTTGGTGAAGGTTCCAGAGTGTTGTGTACACGTGCACTTGTAGTAGGTAGACTAAAACCTCAAAACTCTATTTCAGTTGTGGTGAATAATTTTAAATCAAGAGATTTAGTGTTGTATGTTAAATGTCATACACAGTGTGTATAGTAAGTATAAGAAGACACAGTTCTATTGACACAATGTGTAGCCTTTTGACCAAACATGTCAGCTCATGAAATGAGACAGAGAAAGTATCTGAAACATTGGATCTTCATATGACTGATTTCCAGAGAAGGCTTCTGTTTAATTTTCTCTCAGGTTGCTATACAATAAAATTACATTTAATCTGATGTGTACAAAGAGAGAATAGAAATCTGTAAGAATTTACAAAAAAGTACAATAACTTACAGGCTGTTTTGTATGGTTGTGAATTGTGATGTCTATGAAGGAAGGTCTATGGCTATAGGTATCTGAGAACAAAAGGCTCAGGGAAATGTCTGTAACTAGCAGATGCAGTGTAACTGGAAATGGAGGGAGAACCTCATTGCTTATACAGGTCATCTGGAAGATGATGAACTGCAGTGGCTGCACGTTTAACTGAGATGGCACAGATAGGGAATGTGTACAGAAATTTAGTGAGAACATCAGCCACTTGGAAAATGAAGGGGCAGGTGGAAGGATAATATTTAGGTGTATAATGAACATTGACTGTTGAGGATGGGAAGTGGATGGAATTGGTTGGGGATCTTGGTGATGGTTTACTGTGGTATTAGCTGCGTTGAAACTTTGTTGGAAGGTTTTTTGCCTTCTCAGATGTAATATTAATGTAAGTCCTTAAAAGGCAACCATTCAGGTTTAACCAGCTCAGAATAATGTCCACTGCTTGGCTGTGACTGACTGATATGGTTGTATTGCTGTCTGTAAAGTTGGGTATCTCCAGAGATATAATGGCCATACCAAATTCTTTAGATTCAGGTTTCAGAAGCTTTTAGTGCTGAGGGGGTGGTTGGAGAAATAATTTATTTCAGTTTGATTGTTACAAACGAACTGGAAACATACAGTAAGAACAAGTACGTATATCAGAGACTTGTACAGGGGCATCAGTGACTTTAAGAAGGGTTAACAGCCTAGAAATAATGTAGTAAAGGATGAGAAGGGTGATCTGGTTGCAGACTCCCACAGTATTTTGGCTAGGTGGAGGAATCATTTCATTCAGCTATTGAATGTACATGGAGTTAATGATGTTAGGCAGACTGAAATACATACAGCAGAGCCACTGGTGCCTGAGCCCAGTGACTCTGAGGTTGAGATGGCTAGTGAAAAGTTAAAAAGGCACAAATCACCAGGTATTGATCAAATTCCAGCAGAACTGATTAAAGCAGGAGGTAGGACAATTCATTCTGAGATCCATAAACTCATTAATTCTATTTGGAATAACAAGGAATTGCCTGAGCAGTGGAAGGAGTAAATCATTGTACCTATTTATAAGAAGGGTGATAGAACAGATTGCAGTAATTATCGAGACATATCACTTTTGTCAACACATACAAAATTCTATCCAACATCATTCTGTCAAGTTTAACTCCATATGCAGAGGAAATTACTGGGGAGCATCAGTGTGGATTTCGAAATAACAGGTCGACTACTGATCATATATTCTGCATTCGTCAAATAATTGAGAAAAAATAGGAATATAATGAGGCAGTGCATCAGCTATTTATAGACTTCAAGAAAGCCTATGATTCAGTTAGGAGGGAGGTCTTGTATAATCTCTTTGAGTTTGGTATCCCTATGAAACCAGTAAGGCTAGTAAAAATGTGTCTAAATGAAACCTATAGCAGTCTGGGTAGGCAAACATTTGTCTGACACTTTTCCTATTAAGAATGGTTTGAAACAAGGAGATGCTTTATCGCCATTGCTTTTCAACTTTGCTTTGGAATATGCCATTAGGAGTGTTCAGGCAAACCAGGAGGGCTTGAAATTAAATGGTACACATCAGCTTCTAGTTTATGCTGATGATGGTAATGTATTGGGTGGAAGCATACATGCTATAAAGAAAAACACAGAAGCTTTAGTAGTCGCTAGTAAGGAGATTGGTCTAGAAGTAAATGCTGAGAAAACTAAGTACATGGTCATGTCTTGCGATCAGAATGCAGGACAAAATCACAACATAAAGTTAGATAATAAATCCTTTAAAAGGGTGGAACAGTTCAAATATTTGGGAACAACCCTAAGGAATCGAAATTCCATTCAGGAAGAACTTAAGAGCAGATTGAGGTCGGGGAATGCTTGTTATCATTCGGTGAAGGATCTTCTGTCTTCCAGTTTGGTATCCAAAAATACGAAGATTAAGATATACAGAACTATAATTTTGCCTGTTGTTTTGTATGGGTGTGAGACTTGGTCTCTCACAATGAGGGAGGGACATAGGCTGAGGGTGTTCGATAATAGGGTGCTGAGGAGGATATTTGGGCCTAAGATGGACGAGGTAACGGGGGAGTGGAGAAGAGTACATAAAGAGGAGCTTAAAGATCTTTACTCATCACCAAATATTATTCGGGTGATCAAATCAAGACGAATGAGGTGGGCGGGGCATGTAGCATGTATGGGTGAGGGGAGAGGTGCATACAAGATTTTGGTGGGGAGACCTGAGGGAAGGAGATCACTTGGAAAACCCAGGTATAGATGGGAGGATAATATTAAAATGGATCTTCAAGAAGTGGGATTGGGGGGGGGGGGGGGCATGGACTGGATTGATATGGCTCAGGATAGGGACAGGTGGTGAGCTCTTGTGAATGTGGTAATGAACCTTCGGGTTCCATAAAACGTGGGGAATCTCTTGACTAGCTGATTACCTGCTGGCTTCTCAAGAAGGACTCTGCTGCATGGAGTTAGTTAGTTACTTGATTGTTACAAATATTATAAAATAAAATGCAATTAATGCAATGAACATGAGTCATCACCTTTTTGTCAGTTGTTGACTATGTATGTGTTTAACTTGTGAATTAGTTGACTGGGCAGCTCTGGCACAACAATGGATCCAGATGAAGGAAACACTCCCTGCAAATCAAATCCCACCAGCACCACCGCCACCACCACCACCACCACCACCACCACCAATTCCAGACAAAGCAGAATGTGGAGAGAAAAAAAGAGATTTAGAATTGGAAGGAGGGGAAGCACCTATGGATATGGACACCAAAGATGAAGCTGAAAATTCAAGTTCATCTAATGCACAAGGTGGAGATATGCATTGAAGTTTAGTTTAAATTATATTTAAAATGTTGTGTCTACAGAAATGTGATTGTAGATTGTGTCCATGAAGTCTTTATCTGATGTATGAGGGCTGAGGTTACAAAAATAACCACATGTTGGTAAGTGTGTTGTGTAGAGGTACTGACAGTGCTTGTGTGGAATTTTGGTGTTTTTAATAAATATGCCTCTTTTTCTATTCTTTTATCCAAAACTTCTTTGATTTCAACAAAACAGATAAATGGGGCGTTATGGTCTTGTACACTACATTTCACTCATAATGGCATAGTTGGTTTTCGGATTGAAAACACGTTCCTTGCTTCTCCAGCACATGCTTTGGAGATGATTACACCATTTGAGTCAGACATCTTTAGGCCACTTTTTAAATTAGTGTTGGAATTGTTGTTAACAGTAACAAATTTTTCTATGAAACATGATGTGCAGCACATAGCCAAAGTATGTTGTTACCTGTAAGAACACACACACACATACATGAGTTTCTTCAGTTCTGTTATTGAGATACTTTGTGTACACTGTAATGTCATTTGTTTTAGAAACTAATTCGTGGGGAGCATGGCCTAATTGGCAGCAGTGGGGCTGGAATTGGGGTACAGCAGGGGGGATAGTGCCACCAGGAGGTGTTCCCCCACCGAATCAGTCACTTGTGACTGGGAAAGGAACTACATCTACTGGATCAGTGGCAGTACATCCGTATGGTTTCCCTCACAATTCTCAAACGTACAACAGTAGCACAGGTGTATATGATTACAATCATGCTGCAGGCTCAGAACATTATGGCCAGGTAAGCCATAGTGTTGCCTCAGACTTGTCTGTAATATTTGTCTTCTGTGCTGAGAATAGATGGTAAATCCAAAAGAAATGCTTTTATTTTCAATATGCATTCATTGCAGCTGTGTCAGTTCTTGTGTTGTACATTTATTGTGATTATTAATCTGCTTGCAAAGGAAATGAGGTATGTAGACGTTACAGTATTGAGGATTGGTTTATTTTTCTGCGATTCATTAAATATACCGTATATTCTCGAATCTAAACCGCACCCGAATCTAATCCGCACCCAGTTTTTGGCGACTTCTTAAACGAAAAAAGTTAGTTCGCGATTCTAATGCGCACCTTTCCTTCAACCACCCCTTGCCCACGGGGCGACTGATTGAATAATATTGGATGTTACCAATGCGTTAAAATCCGACGCTACGCCTGTGGCCGATGAGTCATACCGATAGAGGCGGGGTCTTTCTCAACAGACGTGCGCAATCTCGTCTGAAGCCAGCTGATCTTTAGTTGTTGAAACGTGGGAGGTGCTTGTTCCAATTTGTCGTGTACCGTAGTTATGGAAGAGGGACACCTGAAATCTAAACGACTCTCATATACGGCAAAGTTCAAACGTGAAGTTATTCGGTGCGCAGAGGAGAATGGAAACCGCAAAGCCGCTGCAATTTTTGGAGTTGATGAAAGCAACGTTTCGACTATGGCGGAAACGCAAGGCAGCAATCAGCGGGTGTGAGGCGTCACGAAGGAAATTCACTGGACCCAAGAAAGGACGATTTCCTGAAATTGATGATGCAGTCTTCACGTTTTTTCAAGAGAGACGCAAGACTGGACTGTTTGTGAGTTATGATCTACTCGCGAGGAGGCGATAAAGAAGGCCAGATCTTTGAACATTCCTCGAATTATGAGTGATGACGGCGAGTCTGATGAATAATAAATTATAATAATAAATAATAAAATAATAGATTATTGTATTGTATTGTTCTTACGTTGTTTATTAATTACGTTAATTACGTTATTGTTATATTGTACAGCAGCTCAATCATTTTTCCAAAATCCAGCTCTAGACCGCGAATCTAATCCGCATGCGAATCTAATCCGCATCTGATTTTTTAGCCCTCTAAAACTGTAAAAAAAGTGCGGATTAGATTCGAGAATATACGGTATGTTGCATAAAAACATTTGATTGAAGTTCAGAATACTAATTTTGTGTGTGCGCGAGCACGCACACACATGCATTGGCATTTTCATTGTCAGCGCCTGCTGTTGGCTGGCATTGTATGACTAGTGTATGTTGCTTGCACGAAAATAACACTTTTAAATAATAGTGGTTGTCTGGGTTTTGACACTGTGCAGTGTTATAGTTTGACACTGATGTTTTGGAGGAAAATGCTGCCTTTGTCTTCATAGTTGAAGGAATGGAGTCAAAGTTGATGCAGAAGTCATTAATGTGAGGATGTGATGTTATGGTGTAGGCATATTGCTGGGAATGCATGCCAGAAGACTGTAGTCCAAACAAACCGTTAAGAAAACCTGAAGACAACGCTTGTATATGATGAATATTATTCAGTTACCATTATAGCTAATTTCCATTTTCAGTTAAAGTGTTCCTAGATTAACATAACATCTTACTATTTTGGTGATTGTTTTGGCTGCCGCTGTGTAGTTTGTGTTTGTCATTGGTTTTGAACTACCTAATGTGTGTAAATCAAAGTTGGTGCAGTGTCTGCACTACATGCCACCAGGAATTTTTGTTTTCGTTTAATCTGTCATAACTCTGAACTCATATTTTAGATTATGTCCAGCTCAAAAAGAGATTTCTCAAATGAAACTGACTGTACAAATCATTTTTACGTGATAGGATCCATGTGTCCGGGAGTTATGCGTCAAAGTTAAAAAGTTTTAGTGACTTTACAAATGCAGTATTTTAATATTTGTTAAATATTGGATGCAGACTGAGCCATTTTATCATGTGTGTGATAATCATAAATCTGCAAGTATTGAAACACATTCATTTTTCAGTAAATGAATCACTAAAATAAAAAATGGCTTTAGTTTACATTTTGAGAAAAAAGAACAAAGAAACTGTATATAGTTTCTTGCAGTTGAAGTATTGGGACGCTTTTTTCCTGTGACTAAGAGGCTTTCATGTTCACACATGGTAGAAAACTCATCAGTTTCTGGAATACCAAACACTTTACGAAGTGTTAGAATGTTGTTTACAGTCCCCTTTTTGATCTTAGCAGGGAATGTTTCCAGAATTCAGTTTATTAAAATAACCATGCTTGCTGTTGGAGCAGGGGGGGGAGGTGGAGTTCGCATATGTAGACTCTGTACTGTTAATGGAGCAAATTGGAACAGGTTCAGACATGTTAGTATGATGCAGTCAGCCATGGATTTGAAGTGTGTCGCCAGTGTTCACACTGTGTCTGAATGGCGGGTGAACTGTGAAAGTCATTTTGTGAAAAGTAATGTATTGGTTTATACATCATGTATGATTTGAAGAAACAAAAATTTAAATTGTTGAAGTTCAACTGTGGTAGTGATGTGCCAAGTTTTCTGGATAATAGATCACATACTATAAATTTGTATGTTTATTAGGTTGTGGCTAGTGGCTACTGGACATCGGGTGGGCCAACAGATACAGGTCCTGAAACTGGTCCATCAGCTTTCCTTAGGCATAACCGACAAGACTGGAGGAGGAATAACCGTTCACATGATCGTATACGAACAACAGAGAAGTCAGATGATGAAGAAGATGCAACTCCTGTTCTTGGTGAGAATGGGCTGTATACAGTGTAGTCCTTGTTTAATATTTCTCAGTGCTAGGTTTTTCTGTATATAACATTCAGTATATGGTCCAGGCCAGTAAGGTTTCTTGACTTAGTGTTCAAATTCATTGCCCCTTAGAGAATCCTTGAATGAGGCTGAACATATTGAGGCCCAAGCTCTGTATTTCTCGGTAAAGCATAACTCGTGTAACTTATATTTTTGTAAATAAAATTGTACTGTGATGGTTATCACTTTGTAATGTTCACTTATTGTTGCCAATTGTTGAGACTTGTCATGGAAGTACAAATTCTTTGATGGCTGTACTCTCACTGTATTTTATCTGTCCCTGACATTTGTAGTACAGCAGAGTGTCAGCACACTTCAGTGTAGTGCTGTGACTGACAAGCCCACAGCTTTTCTCCTTATTAAGTTTCATCCACCCACCCTTCTTCTTCCTTTTGTTTTACAGTAATGTTGATGATGGGTGTGTCTGTGATGTGCTGTAAGGTCAGTTCACACCATCACTCTGCTGTTAGTCTTGTATTCTCTTAACTCATCATGTTCGAACTAGAGTTCTTAATTCACAAAGACAATGTCTGAAATAGACTGTATATAGCATGCCACACTGTCATTTTTCTCAGCGAGTGTGTCATTTATGAAAGTTTTGAGGTTTACCCAGTAGCATTATTTCATGGATAAAATCACCTCCTTGTCCATGGGCCCCATAATAGCTGTGATGGTGGTGGGAAAAACTTTGCATTGATGTGGCCATCTTTAGAAGTCAGTACATTCTCACTTGGATGAGATTGGGCATTGCTTAGCAGCAACACTGCTCTCTGTGATAATGCTCTGTCATTGAGGAATGCTCTTTCTTATAGAATGAAGTGCTTATGGAACAAATCTTCAAAAATCTCTCCAGTGTAATTCTGACTCGATGTATGTTTGATATGGTTTCAAGTTTTCTCCCTGTACAGATGTGTCTGAGATTCTGTGCAGGATGTATCATCTGCAGCACTAATTGCACTATTTCTTGTACAGCATTTTCACGAATACAATATTGATGCTTGAATCTGGTCAGCCATCCAAAGAAACCATTGAACTCGCCTTCCAGTTGCAAAGCTTTATGACAGGTTGAGCATTCTATACACACGTTGGGCCAGAGGTGTGTTCCTTTTGTTTGCTTCTGGGTGAACCTAAAAGAAGGATAGCATCTGCATCTTTGTGTTAACCCTGTTGATGTCAGGTGGCTGACCTGTTGGTTGCTGGCACTCTCAGTATTTGTCAGGCTACCTGTTGACTACCATTTTAAGTGCATTATGCTTCCTTCTCATCCATGAGATTTCAGCAGCAGTCGCATCATTGAATAGTGTGACTTACTTAGTACATATGTCAGTATTTATTTCAACGGGTTATTGATTGTTGACATAAAGTATTCATATAGCCCAGCAATAAGAGAGCTAAGACTTCTGGATACTTCTGCAGTTGGAAGATCCAGCACTACGGTCATGTACAAATCAAATTAACTTCGTTTTTTTGTTTATGACGTGAGGTTTGTATCCCAAAGCCATAATCTTGGACTGATTTTGTTTGTAATTCCCAGTACTGATGTATTTCAGTTAACTCAGACTTTTGTTTTAATGTTGTTACAATTTTGTTACATTTTCAACCATTGTGCTTTGGACCTGCAAGTGTTAAATATCATCACTTCACTGATGCACAGGACAACATAACAGTTGACTGTGAAACACCAGTATTTGAAGAAGACCACGTACCTATAGAATCTCTCCATCAGTGACACTGTGGCCTTTGGAATAAACCTTCCCACCCCACCAATGTTTTAACCATATCTTCCATAAACCCTCCACTTACCTGAAGCAGACCATATGATGTAGGAGGAGGACAAATGTCCAGTTCACACTTGCAGTTATTTATTTAAAGAAAAAAGGTTTGCACAGATAATCTGCATGTGGATAATCAGGATGTTGCTGTGTTTCATACCAAATAAATTACATAACAGTTGCGTTATCTCTTACTGTGCATTAAAAGGGAAGAGAAGAATTGTGGAGTTCTTGTGTTAGAAATTGGCACTGAAAGAACTATGTGAAATTTTAAGTTCTCATGATTGCAAATACCATGAAGTCTGTCAGGTATGTACCAACATTTTTCTGCTTTCTCTATTTGAGGCTAGAAGAAATGAAGATAGTTGTAGAAGGTTGCTCTGAAACATTGGTACTTTACTATGTTACATGGCATCAGTTAATCTTAGTAACGAAAGGGATGTTTAATGATTTTTGGAGTAACAATTTTTTGCTTGCTCACAATGTGATGTTTTTTAAAGTGTTGATGCGTACTTACCTTAGGACCAAACCTGAGTCATTGTATACTTCTCGTTGTGGTTAGACAGTTTCTGAGTCATTATGTACTTCTTGATCTGGTTAGACATTTTGTAACAAAAGTATTAAGGCAAGACTCTTAAGTCTCAGTATTTAAAAATAATACTGTCATGATTCCAGATGCTGCAAAGAGGAGGCAGTTGCCTGCATGGATCAGGGAGGGCTTGGAGAAGATGGAAAGGGAGAAACAAAAGAAGATAGATAGAGAAAGACAGATGAAAGAAAGGGAAGAATATTTGCAAAAGAAAAGAGAAGAAGAGGAGAATGCAATTAATGAATTAGAAAAGAATAGTGGCCAACCTGTGATTCCAAAGAAAAGCAAATTTGTGAGTATTGTAGTTCGGTGTATTGTATTGTTTATCTTTTGTGTTCTTATCCTTTGCCTCTTCTCCTTTCTCATTCCCCTCACCTTCTTCCCTCTTGACTTTCTTTTCCTCCTGTTCCTCCTCAAGACATTTCAACTTACATGGTTGGTCATTGTGTTATGTTTTAGTTATTAAAGAAAAAAGCATTGTTGGCTGCTTGTTAGCAGACATTCATCCAACTGTTAGAACTTGTATATCAGTGAAGTCTTTTTGTTCTTCTGCATAATTTTTTTTATTTGTTTGTGTTAAATATATGGTTTTATTACATTTATTTCTATGTCAAAGTTTCTGGATTAAAATATTTTCAGATTGTTTACTGTTTAGAATCCTTCCATTTGCAACACTCAGAATGTTTCCTGCTTTTCAGAACTGTTCCATTCATAACACCAGCAGGGGCATTGATACATGTAAATTCCATAGATATGCATGGGTCTTTTCACGGGTTTCTGACTTTGTATGGTATTTAGCCATTTTAGTTATTTTCAGAAAGAGAATTTGAAATGATTACCTGGATGGTAATTCTGATTTCTTATGCATTTTGAAAATTGTTAAAATAAGAAATCAGTTCAGATGAAATTTTGTATAAGGTTTATCTGGTTAAATGTCAAAAGCCAGATTTTAAAACTCACACATTTGTTTGTTAGGTTAATTATTTGTTTAATTTTTTTGTTTGTACAGGAAAGTGATTCAGAAGAATCAACCCATGAGGAAAGTCCCTCACATTCACAGTCTTCTTTGAAGAGGAGATCCCGGTTTAGGAACGCAGATAGTCCAAATTCTTCTCCACGCCTTTCTTCAATAAGACTCTTGGGTAATGAACTAGAGCCGCCAAAGTCTCGAGAGGAAGTGATGCAGGATATTGTGAGTGTACATAATTGAAGTTATGTAGCTTGTAACATTTTCACTTCAGTCATGTTGATTTATTAGAAGATTCACAGAATATTTGGCAGGTAAGAGACTGTATGTGTTAATTTCTTATAGTTACTACCAGCAAACATGTGAATAATAATAATAATAATAATAATAATAATAATAATAATAATAACAATAATAATAATATAACAACAAGAACTTAGTTAAAAACATGTTATACATTACATTTATTTAGTCAGTTTTCATATATGTGATCGTGAAGTTACTATTTTTTTTTTTAATTTCACACATCAGTTTCTCTGACTTCACAATTGCTGTCTTGTCATTTGGCTTCCCTGTCTTCACACTGTCATAATCTTCTCTCACATGCACTGTCGTCATGTTCGCTGTTGTGTGCTGGTGTTCAGTTCATTATGCCCTACACTATTTAGCATCCTTGTACAGTAGAACACCTGTGTCCACTGATTCGGTATCCGCGGTTTACTGAGGTCCGAAAATATTAAATGGAAAATTCCAGAAATAAACGATTCATAAGTTTCATATTGCGCTCCATTCTGAGTAATGTGGTGAAACCTTCCAACCCTGTTATGCTCAGTACATGACTCATCTCTCTTTGTCCTCTGTACCCACGCTGGCCCGCTTTACTCGCATCCAGTTAGCCTCTAGCGTTCTTGCTGTCCGCATTCGTGGTGCCAGGATCACTATGGATCACATGGTGGTAATGTCTTATTGTGTGTAATTTATCAATTAAACTTTATCATAGGTATGTATGTAAACGAAAAACGACATATATATAGGGTTCGCTACTATCCGCGGTTTCGGGCATCTGCGGTAAGTCTTGGAACATATCACCCGTGGATATGGGGGATTACTGTATTGCCTTTTGCTTCAAGTTAACCTGTATGAAAGCAACCTTATTTAGAGTCACTGATATACATGTAGAATTGGCAAGTTTTTGAAGATTACTGGCTTCTGGGATGTGACACTTTGCAGTCTCATTGATACGTGTCAACATTTTAAAGGAACCTGGTGCGCCTGCTTTATCATAGTAGGTGATGAAATGTTGGTATGTATTTATCAGACAACACATTGTTATAACCCAGAGCACTGTGATTTTCATGGTCACTGCTGTGAAAGCCTCATATCTTTTGTTTCTGTGTTTCCACCCTGAACATTTGCTCTGAGGACATACTGTTCTTCTTCTTCTTTGCAGTTTGTTGTGCAGGCTTAATCACCATGATTTTGAAGTTTTCTTGTAACTGCACTTGATATATTATTCCCTTTTGCATTAGTGCATGTTTTTAAGTATGAGCCATGATGAGGTTAAGAAAACACAAATTATCAGTATAGTTGACATACCAGGAGTTGCCAGAAGTGGGCAATTACATCTTTTATGTTATACAAGGTGTGACTACTAACTACAGTCAAACTGTGTTATAATGACATTGGTTAAGTGACACCTCACCTATTGCGTTAGATATTCTGTGGTACCAGTGAACTCCTCACTGTTAACCCCAACATTATACTCCTCGGTTAGAACAACACTTGTTTTATAATGGCAAAATATTCAGTCCGTTTCATGACGTTATAACTGAGATTGACTGTAATGAGATTAAGTCCAAGAAAGTTCTTTTTTGATGAAATTATTGTGTTTACATAGTATCCGCTTCAAAGCAATTTATATTGGCAGCTATGTACTGCTGCAGACAAGCTGTCTAGGCCTTGAACCAGCCCCTGATATCATTTTGTGAGAGTGCTTTAAGTAAATGCCATTCCTTTATGGGTGTCTTCTGTTGACTGAAAATGGGTTCCTTAGAGTGAACTCTTCCATTTTGGAAAAAGAAAGAAATTCCAGTGAGCAAGATATGGTGGGTACAGAGCGAGTTTGAGTGCTGGTATTTGTTTTTTAGCTCAAAACTGGTGAACCAGAGTCACTTTGTGCCGAGGTGAATTGTCTTTAGTGCAGACTTCACTAATGTGGCTTTTTTAAATTTCATTTTATTCTTGTAATTTGAAACTTCAGTGTAGAATTGTTAGCTTGCTGATTTGGTGGTACATATTTAACTACGATGATTCTTGTGATGTCAATGAACATCTGCACCATGGTATTAATTTTTGATTTTGACATTCAGGCTTTCTTTAGTCTTGGAGATGCAGAAGTTTTCCATTGCATGGATTGATGCTTTGTTTCCAGGGCAAATCAAAGAAGTTCAGAGGTGACCACAGTCTTAAAAAATTTATATCTTTATTTTTCTCCAAAATTTCAGAACAGGCTTGCCGTCTTGCCAACTTCTGGTCTTGATTCAGATTCCTGGGGACCATTTGTGCACACACACACTTTTTCATATTCAGATTTGTTATTGAAGTTTGTCTGTCTGTGCATATTCAATACCCGCTGTCATTCTGGTACCTAAACAATAATCCGTTCTCTGAAAAGTTCTTGTCTTTTCCATATTTTTGTGTGATTTTACTGTTACTGGACTGTCATGTCATTTGTCATCTTTCACATCCTTTCTTGCTTTTAAAAACTTATTGTGCCATTCAAATACTTCAGCTTTTGATAGGGCATGTTCACCAAATGGCTGACATATAGAATTGAGGGATTTAGTGGCAGTTTCATGTAATGTCACATGAAATTTGATGTTTACTCTTTAATTTTTTATCAAGCATGAACGTGGTATGTTAAAAAGTGATGATAAAAATTTTATTAGTAGACACTGTATCTGTAATGGAGTATGTAACTGGCATATAGTTACTTTGGCGATCAGTGTCAAGGCAGAAGCTCTGGCCACTGTCGTAGTACTTAATAGCCACAACGCATAGCTTTGATGGTACTTCATAGAAACTCATTTTAGTGCATGGATCCTGACACTGAAACATATATGTGTCTATAAGTTTTAAAACTTTCGCGGCGACATGATTCAATATAGTTTTCTCGGGCGCACAGCCGCGTCAATGTTTTGCCTGAGGATGGGGACGGAGCTAGTCCCCGAAACGTTGTATTCAAACGAATTGACGCGGCTGTGCGCCCGAGAAAACTATATTGAATATATGTGCCTCTTGCCTGCTATTCTGATGGCACAGTATAGTAAGAAAATAGGATACAGGCACTCTATGACTTATGAACAGGATACATACTTAACACCTGGTCTTAATTCGAAAATATGAAATGAGGTGGAATGTACACCCTCGAGTCGGTTGAGAGGGATTCATTCTGTTGAAAGTAACAAGAACAGAGTTTCTTCAACAAAGTAGAAAAAGGCTAATCAGATAGTGTTAAATACATAATAGGAATAATGTATTCATAGTAGTTTGAATTGAAATTTTCTTACAGGAATTTTGGTCATAACTTGGTTGGTCTGAAGGGGGATGGTTGTAAGTTGGGGAGTGTCTGTACCCTTTATCTTAAAAACAGTAACTAATGTGAAGGCTTAGGTCAACAGCTGTGCCAGGTTGACTGCACTGGTTCTTGTTAGATCACCACAGTTAAGCAATCTTGGGCATTGTTAGGACTTAGATGGGTGACTGCTTGGGAACACCACAGGCCGTTGGCATATAAAGCAGAGGGTGGTACGGAAGATTGGAAATGGTTGAGGTGCAAGTGTTGTCGTAGGGCCCACACTAATTCACACACACACAATCTAAAGGCTTAAAGGCATTTAAAAAATATCAGCATATAATTTTCACATAAATTGAATGGGACCATTTGCTTTTTATCTTTTACAGTAAGGAACTGCATTCCATTTGGGTAAATATGATGTCTGTGTTTTAAAGTAGGCTTACAGCCTGTCCTTACAAGTTGTGGTTCATGACATAATGGTTAAAAATGTAAGTGTCATTATTTTAAATCTTACATGATTATTTCGTGTTCAGTTCAGATGCAAAGAGTTAGAGGTGCACAGACGTGTATAATCTGAAACATGCGGTCGCCATAAGAAAAAACATCCTAAGGTTTATTAGGAAAATAGTATAACTTAAGAAGGAAGAAATGAGTGAATAGTTTATTTTATTGCATGGTGAAGGACCGTGTGATACATGTTACGTAGCATTGACAGAATAGTGAAGTTGCCTGAACTTGGGTCTGTTGTGACTATCCTGAGGATGGACCCTGCTGGCATTAAAGTTGACGAAAATGTTGGCACATCACCCACCATAACATAGTACCATCATCCATATGGGAAGTGCAACTGTAAATTTATGCCTGTTTTGTTGTGATTTACAGATGTTGAAAGTGCGCCGTATTTTGACTGAAATCCTCTTGGAGGTTACTACAGAGGAGATGGAGGCAGTTGCACAGGAAGTGTTGAGTAAAGCAAAGGCAAAAGGTACTAGAAACTTCAATAAGATTTCACATTTCTGCTCGCTGTCAAGAACATTTTGGGCAACATATTGTCTGATTTGTACTGCTTTGGAGTAGTTTTGCTTTGAGCATCTGTTTTCAGTACTCAGTACAGTCAGTTATTTACACCAAAGAGACTTTTACATGTGGAAGTCTTTGCTGATGTATACATTGGTACAACATTTAGTGTACTGAAAAGATTCTTATTAAAAGAAAATGATTGTAGTGTTTGATTTTCATAGCTTATGTTGTTGCAATCAAGTGTTTGTTCTTCTCTACTTATGATGGATTTGTTTTACAAGGATGCTGCTGTGTGCAGTGTTGTGTAGCTGTGGGCTACTTGCAGATGCTGTGCAGTGGTCCATTAGGGAACAGAATTATTACATCCTCCCTTCTCCTTTAAGTGTGTCAGTCGCCTTGTACTAAACAATTTATATTTGTGACAAAGCTCCAGCATTGCAACTGCGGAAGACCCAGGCTTTAGCATCTTTGACTGGCAAGCTGGGTAAGTGATTTTTAAATTTTTATGTCGATTATTTGAGGTAGTCACCAGTGACACATTTCATATCAGATCTAAAAAGAGATATAATTCTATAGTTGCATGTGATGGCATTTTGTTTTCTATATGTGTAACTCCTTTTGGGTTGTTATAAACATGATGAGCAATTGTATATAATGTGTTCCTAGTGCATGTGATATTCCTGATGATAGTTAAGGTTCTTGTAGAAGTGGCTAGGTAGGGTCTGAGATCTGGGATATTATGCAGCGTTGAGTGTGGTAGTTCTGTACCAACGTTTCAGGACAACCTATTGGTCCCATCTTCAACGGGGGACTGATGGGTTGTCCTGAAATGTCAGTGCAGATCTACCACTCAGTGCTGCACAATATGTCAGAATTGCGCAAATCTCATCTACATTGTAGCAGAAGCCTGAAATCACACATAGGTAGATACGCTCTTCTGAGTTGTGATGTAATGTGATGTGATGTAGTCTGGCAGAATTTTACTGACATTTTGGAGGAACCTGCTGCTTCCACTTTTAGGGCAGAAGATGGAGGCTGGAGATTCCTCTAAAATTCGGAAAATTTCTACCACACTACTTGGTGTTACATCCCAGAGTATTCTTAATATTGCTTCATTTAAAGTTCTTCCAGACTAACTGTTCTTAGCATATGCCTTTATTATGCGCCTGTGTGTCTGTTTGCACTCTATGTAGGCCTTAAATTTGGATTTGCCACCATCAGTGAATGGTTTGGTATAAAACAAGGTAACGTTGTGAAATGTGAAAATGTGTTTGTGCTGCCCTTGGATTTACAGAATCATTTTAGCTGATTAGGTACAAGAAAATCTAACTAATGCAGCTGACATAAATTATTCTTATTTTTGTACCTGAAGTTTCAGAAATGCGCCTTTTAGCTCTTTCATATCTGCCCATCTGTCTGTCTACACGTAACGACTTGAAAAATGCTGAATGGGTTCAAATAAAATTTTTTATTTGGGAGTTTTTCCTAAAATTTCTTAGATAAGTTCAAATTTTTGGTGAAGTCAGTCACCAATATGGCACTTCTGTGCACATTCGAAGTGTAAGTCATTTACTGCTGGTATGGATCAGCATGAAAAATGTTTCAAACAAAGTTGTGGGGAAAACAGAAACAAACATTTTATTCATATTATTACAGTTTTTGAGATAATTGTACAAAAGTGATTGTTATGTTGTGTCATCTCATGACAGGCAGAATGTCAAAATTGCTGTGCAATGCATATATTTCCTAATTTTTTACTTCTCACAACTTTGCACCGAAGTCATCCCTGTTAATGTTGTCTGTGTATCTTGGTAACTAGGATTTGAGGTAATTATGTAGAAACGTTTATTTTCTTGAAAAATGCTTACTGTGCTGCTCAGAATTGGTCTTACAACAAATGAACAGATATTGTATCGATATACATATATAAAAGATCATAAGTCCTTTTGTCACCATTGTAATATCTTTTCTTGGTTCAGGTATTGGACATTGTGCAGTTTGGTGCTTGACCACTATTTTTAATGGGAAAAATAAGCAGGAGAGAGAAACAGATGCATTTAGTCTTGTTTTGGGTTTGTGTGTTACATGGTACAAGGGGCGTTCAAAAGTATTTCCTCCATATTTGTGTCTTTACACCCAGATGAGGTATTGAAGTGAAACAAAGCATAAAATATAACTCAGATTGTGTACTTTGCTTCTATACCTCACGTTTCCATGTAGTCCTCCTCTCGTTTGATACAATGCCGCCAGCTGTGAACAAGTTTTTTGAACCCATCGGTGTAGAACTTTTCAGGCTATTCTCAAAACCATTTTGCTGTAGCAGGTTGAACTTCTTCATCACATGTGAAACGATTGCCTTTGATATGTTTCTTGAGAGCACCAAACAACCAGAAGTCAGACGGTGCCAAATCCGGGCTGTAGGGAGGGTGTGGAACAACCTCAAATTCTATGCTGTCTACTGCTGCTGAAGTGGCGGCACTAGTGTGGGGTCTGGCATTATCATGTTGAAGTATCGGCTTTTTTCCCCAACCAACATGGTTTATTCATTTTTTCAGCCTCTTTAGGGTCTTCACATAAGTCTTGAAGAGTTGATTCTTGTACCTTTGACCGTATACTCATGGTGAATGATGTCTCTGTAGTCCCAGAAAACTGTGAGCATGCATTTTCCAGCAGAAGGCTGAGTCTCTGGATTTTTTCTTTCTGGGAGAAGTGGGGTGATGCTGTTCAAGTGACTGGCTTTTCAATTCTGGGTCGTACTGATGCACCCAACTCTTGTGCCCTGTGACAATGCTGTACAGAAAATCATTACCCTTGCTTTCATAGTGAGAGAGTAATCACTGACATGCTTCCAGTCTTGCTGTCTTCATTTCGGGCGTAAGCCAACACAGCACCCATCAAGCACGCACTTTTTGTAAACCAAACCTGCAGTAATCTCATTGACACGGGCTAAACCAATGTTCAACTTTTCCACTATGACTCTCTGAGTAATTCTTCGATTTTTGTGAATAAGTTTGTTGACTTTTTGCCTGTCCACACTCCACTATGTTTCCCAAGCCATACTACATGGCAAACTAGATCAACGAACAGTGAACAAGTTGGGACAAGTACTGCTTCAAGGTCACACCACCTGAGTGAGATACATGTGCAGAGGCATTACTTTCGGAATGGCCGTTGTAGTGCTGTGTTGTGATGTTTTGGAAGAATATACTGCTTCCATCTTCAGGATGACTGAATGTGGTTCACATGGATGCTGAAGTGTTTGGGAATAAGCAAATGTGTCAGTTATATGGGAAAGATGGAGGAAGTCTGGCCAATCAGAGCTATGGGAGGGGCAGAAAGATAGCTCTGATTTGCCAATTTCCTCCGTGTTTCCCATGTAACTGACACGTTCGCTTCTTCGCAACCACTTCAGCGTCTGTGTGAACCAGATTCAGTCATCCTGAAGATGCAGGCTGTATGTTCTTCTGAAACGTGAACTCACATCTACCATATGGCGTAGAAACCAAACGAAGACTATCAACTGATCAGCAATTGCCATGAAAACCTGAAAACTTACAAAGGGATGCATTGTTTATTAAATTGAGTTCTCTCTCAAAACTGAGTGTTAAGAAAATTTTCATTAACAATTTGCTAATGTTCTCAAATTTGTTAGGCTGTCAAAGGTTCTGATTTCAGTGTTTGTGGGATGCCATGGATTAAAAATTTTGGGACACATTCTGGGCTTGACTCCCAACTAGAGCATGGCATCTTTTATAAAATGCAGTAAACACTATGTGATATTGGATGTAATTGTGTTTAACACTGCCCTTAAAGGTGCATCGTGTTCTTCCATGTCACTAATAGCCATTTGCAATTGCTTATCATTTATGATTGTACAGTAGTCTTCATGGGAGTATTTTCTTTGGACATTGGCAATTTGTATGGTCAGAAATGTACATTGTTTTGGACAGTGACTCTTGAGTCATCAGGCACAAGTAAAGTGACTACTTAATGTGTGCCCTATGCAGTAGGTAGATATGCTTTTGTTTTACGTGACTGTGAAGTAAGAGACAGGCTCTGCACAACATTGTACATGTTTCTGAACCAGACAGTGTAAGGTCAAAAGGAAGTACTACTATCATAATACTAGATAATCATGGCAAACATTTCGACACACAGTATGATGATGTGTGCTTTGAAATATTGGTATTGAAGTGTGCTGTGTGGTATGTGTTGCTGTCAGTGGAAGGGAGTATGTGTTTACCGGCAGTTGGACACAGTTTGGCATCTTTGGAGAAAAATTGATATGCAAGATATCTGGCTTCTGCT
This sequence comes from Reticulitermes speratus, assembly GCA_021186555.1. Taxonomy (NCBI): domain Eukaryota; kingdom Metazoa; phylum Arthropoda; class Insecta; order Blattodea; family Rhinotermitidae; genus Reticulitermes; species Reticulitermes speratus. Next base: position 11,804,584 of record JAJKFL010000009.1, read on the forward strand.
GCAGTGTAGTGGAGAACTTCATTCTTCTGGGTTGTTACATGGTATAGGTTGATTTATTACTGACATTTTGAGACTATGGGTCTCATCTTCATGGTCAAACAGTCTGAGAAGATGTTGACTTTGAAGACAAAATCAATTTGTCTCAAAATGTTGGCGACAAACCAGCTACAGTGTGCGACATCCAAGGAGAACTAAGATCCCAAACATTGCTGTGCTTTAATGTAATGTATTATTGTTGATGTGAATATTTATAGTCATGTTTATAAGTTCCCTTGTTGCATGCAGCCGCAGGCTATAGGTTTTACATGCCTGCTATATCCTGAGAATCCTAGATGATAGGCTGTGGTAATGTGACATTTCAGATTTCAAATGTACACAGTGTGCCCGTTAAATAATGAGATTATTTTTCTGAGCGCCTTCCAAACAGATTAGCAAAATTGTATGTGGTTGTGACTGCTAGAGTGTGCTCTTTTCAATGAGCACACGCTCGTCTCTGGTGTATGTTGTTGTTTTATCGCTAATGAAGTAAGCATGCGTTTGTTTTGTGGTCAAAATTTTCTACATGGAGTAATGTACCGTGATTAAATTTTACTTGACTCGAAAACTGCCACGGAAATGTACCAAGACCTGAAAGCTGTGTGCAGTGATGACCATCTTGAGACGTGCACACGTCTTCTGATGGTTTGCGTGTTTTCAAGAAGGCAGGAAGTTGCTGGAGGATGATCCTTGTCCAGGCTAGTCAGTTTCTGCTGGGTCCAATGAAACTTTGGAGAAAGCTCGCACCATTGTGATGCAGGACAGGTGAATAACCATTAGGCCACTCGCCGAACGTCTTTGAATGAGTAAGGAAGCAGCCAGGCAAATTTTGGAAAGAGTTTGCAGAAAAGGAAGGTTTTTTCAAGGTTTGTGCTGCACTCCTTAACGTCTGAACAGAGAGAGCATCGGGTTGATGTTGCAGTTTCGAGTTTGTTGACCAAGATCGTGATGCGTTGCAAAGAATTTTGACTGATGATGAAAGTTGGTGTTTACAATTCAATCCTGAAATGAAACTACAAAGCATGGAATGGCGTGGAACGCATTCTCCATGGCAGAATACGATGCTGATCGTTTTTTTGATGCTGTTGGAATTATCCACCATGAGTTTGTTCCTGAAAGCACCACAGTGAGCAGTCACCATTATTTAGGCGTGATTGAACGTCTGTATGCACGCATGTGCCATGTCAGAATTGATTAGTTCCGAAACAACAGCTGGCTGCTGTTGCATGACAACGTGCCCGCTCACTGCATGTTGAATGTGAAGCCGTTTCTTGCTTCCAAATCTATCTGTGTGATCCAGCATCTCTCCTACTCGCTAGATTTGGCACTGGTAGATTTTTTTTCTCTTCCTGAAGGTGAAACTGGCACTAAAAGGAGAGTGTTTTAGTGACATTAGCGACATCCAACATGGTGCGACTGAGCAACTGAAAGGGGTTCCGTTACAGGACTTCCAGCCCACTTTCGAGGAACTATAAACTATCTCAGAATTTTGTGGAGTTGGGGGGGGGGGCGATTAAATTGAAAGATTGTAATAAAAGCTTCTAAATGTATTCATTCTTTTTTTTCGTGATAAATGCAGTCCCATTATTTAATGGGCACACACTGTACGGTGATCCCCAATCACATACAATAAATACAGTATAAGGTTTATATTCTGCTCCTGAAATCGTAAAGTTCCTATAATCATATGGCCATAACCGCTTTATTATTGAAAATGGGAAGCATTAGGAAATCAAAAGAGGCATGTACCTTTGTATTTGAGAAGTGCATTTATTTATTAAATTTGTCACATATCAACATACTGTGTCTTCATGTTGATGAGGTGTTTACAGAAGTTGCTGGAAGTACTCTTCCATAGTTTGAATGTGTAACTGAACTGTATGATGCAAAGATTTCTGGTACACTGAAGAATTCAGGCATGCCATATATTTATCACAACTGCTTCGATTGAATGCCAGTGACCAACCCGTGTGTTTACTCTTGTTTGAATAACCTAGGAGATGGTACAGGTGAGATTGTTCAGTCATGGTGGCCAGCAGTCAGTTTCATCCTATCCATTTGTCTGTTTAGTAAGAGTACATATACTGCTTTACATTGTGGGTAAAATGAGCAGGAGTTCCATCATGCATAAGCCACACAGTTTGTCATATTGCCAATGGTGCAGCTTCCAGTAGCTTTTTGATATTACTTCTGTTGCTATATCACACTAACAAAGCAGTTGTGAGCGTTTGTTTATAGGAACTTTCTGGTTCGATTTTAGGAGGAGAAAATGAACATGTAATTAAGAATCACCATGTATATGCACACATGTACACATGAAATAATTTATACATGTTTTGTAAGAATATTTATATTGAATCAATACTAAATGTAGCTGTGTTGGAAGTTCAGTAGTTGATAGAAGTGTTGTGGGAGATACATTTACCAAAATGGTACCTGTATCCTCAGGACACTACATAACGAGGAAGTTCATGGTTTATTTAGGTTATTCATGTTGGGGAAGTGAAATAACGGATATTGTGATGAGCTGGACATCTAGCTTTATGGGAGAGACATGATACACTTTGAAAATTATAGTGGGGAGACCTGTTGAAAAGGAGGCTGCTTGGAAGACAAACAAGGAGATAGGAATGTAATGTTATGCTGAAAAGAAGATAGGTTTTAGGGATGGAAAGTGGATGCATATTGGCTGAGGAGGATATATGATGGCCTGCTTTGGTATTAGCAGTGTTGTAACTTTGGATTACAGTAGTACACTTAATTATGTAGTGTCTTTGTATACAGTGCAACGTCTCTCCATTCTTTCTGAAGGGACCACGGGAAAGAAGTGATAAACTTGGAAAAGTGACAGTTGTGGGGAAATTTTAAAGGTGTCAGATTTATAGGGACTGCAGTAAATGAATTATACTTGCAGGACAATGATGCGAAGATGGATGGAAGTTTTGCTGTAGCCACTTTAAAATGTACAGTGCATATTTCTCATTAATTTCTGTCTTTCAAATTCTGCTAATGCAATTGAAGAACACGGGGCACAACATAATTAAGTGATTCTGTACTTGGGGGCAGTAGCATGTTGTTTGCTTTTCTTGTATTCTTCTTCACTGTTACTGGTAGTGTGGTTTAAAATTTACATACATTTGTAACTGTTTACAGCTCATACAATAATTTAGTTATTGTTGTTTTTTATCAGACATTGTCAAGTTAGGCTCAACTTACTGCAGTAAGGTAATGACAGTTGTTTTGTGTGAATTCTGTTTCTGCTTACATACGTTTCTTAGGCATAAGTATTTCTGTTCTAACTAAAATTGCCCCAGCCATTTTCAGTGGCCCCCAACCGTAGAGAAATGTGGGATTTGAGGTTTTCATGGCAGTGAGTATTAAGATTATTGTCATTGCTGATGAGGCGGGGCGAAGCCGGTACAAATTACTGGGGCCAGGCAGTTTGGCAGGGAGCCCGGGGCCAGACTGTGTTGCACATGTTTTTGTCTTTCTCGGTAGTATCATTATTTGTCGATTGCGCAAATTAACCCCTTCAGACCAAGCCGAAGTCACTCTGCAACTGCAGTCGGTCTTTCCAATTTAGTGTAAAGATTTTTAGCTGGTCCACCCTTGCTGGCATGCCTGAAAATGTTTTTTCACCATTGCACGAACCTGCTCTTGGTGGCCCTGATTATTGTCTCCTGGCTTGTGAAACTGTGTAGTTTGGTAAATAGGTACTAGTGTTTTAGAGGAACTTACTGCTTCTTCAGGGTGAAACCCTGAAGTAGAAGGCAGCAGGTTCCCCTGAAAAGTTGGCACCTGTCTAACATACTTTGTGGCATCACAGTGCACCACAATGAGAACCACTCATCCCACAACAACCTCTTCCTGCTTTAGGTATTTAACGGTCAAATTTCAACTTCCTGACATGTGAGATTTAAATTCTTGGCATAACTTGAACAATGTCTGAAAGAAACTACAATATTATTAATTCAGAGTGTTGATTTCTGAAAATATTACTGAACAGTTTCATGCAGTATTGTGGAGATGCAGTGATATTTTGAGAATTTGGAATACTGCACATGCAGGTCTGGGGATGTACGGTGACAGTGAGGATTCAGACAGTGGCGATGAAGCTGCAGGCAACAGTTCTTCACAGGCCAATGGGGCAGATTCAGATGAAGAATTGAGGGTAAGAGAGTGACTTCAAGTAAATAATTACTTTGACAGTTGTTTGTATGAACCCATTGAGATCAATAAGCTTGATGCTAAATATTACTCCATACAGTGCCATTGACAGCTACACTGATCTTTCATAACCAGCTGCTTCCCCGTGATGTTAGAAACAGCAGGTTAGGGATATATGATCGGCTGGCTTTTAGTGCCTCCGGGTATTGTTTGACATTTCTGGGCCCTGTCCACCTAGGCAAGGGCGTAGAATCCATTTCTGGGGTGGGTCCACCTGTACACAGATTTGTAACTCCAATTGATAGTCAACAGGGTCTCCTGCAACATAATGTGGCTGTGAATTGCAGCAGGCTGAAGAGGTTTTTGGTATTTTCACACTCCCAATATTTTATCTTCTGTAAAAAGTGAATGTCTGAATCTGTGAGCAGACAAGTCTGCACATGGATCTGACTGGGGATCAAATTCAAAACCATCTGAATGAGAGTACAGTGTCATATATCCAGACCACTGAGCCTGTTCTGGAAGGTATACATGTTTCATACCTACAGAATATATATCAGTTTCAGTAACTGTTGTTTCTTAATGTTTGTGCATTAACTCAATGCATTGAACAGATTCCTGGAGAGTCTGAGCTGGCCGGTAGATTCCTGGCCTTGTATTGAACCCCACGTTTTTCTTATTTAAATACTGTGACAAGGGCCTGGGGCCATAATCTGAACCAGTTCAATCCACTGCATGCCCTTATACCCTATTTCATTACTATTTATTGTAATGATATCCTCTCATTTATGTTCAGGTCCCAGAAATAGCATACCCCTTTATAAAGTTTTCAAGTACAAATAAAGGGACACAGCTGGTAGGAAAATGGGAAATTGTCATAATGTATTCTGTAATTCAGGCGTTCTGAATTTTTGTGATACTGTAGCTCCTTAAATAATGCAGTCGAACCCAGTTATAACACCATGGAAGGGGCTGAATATTTTGTCGTTTAAAATGAGCGTTGTTATAACCAAGGAGTATAATGTTACGGTGAACAGTGAGGAATGAATTGGTACCACAGAATATTTGACACTATAGATGAGATGAGGTGTTGTATAAACTGATGTTGTTATAATTGGGTTTCACTGTATGTAAATTTATGTGACCTACCATGAGTAAGGCTGTTAATGTCATTGGAATTATTGAGAGGGTAATCAGCACATTCTCCATTATTGTGTCTGAATTGTTTAGTATGGCCAGCCAGACTTTGCTGCTGTTGACAGCCATCTCTTTATATATTTCATGAGAATTAACATTTGACACTGTTTTAAGTTGTCAGTGGCTTTTAGTGCAAAGGATGTGCTTGATGACTGGATAGCTTTCCAAACCTCACTGTTATGTTCAAGATAGCCATTCTCATTTTACATTTGAAATTTTTTTGTAACTGGTATTTGTACTTTATAGTAGCAACGGCTGAAATTCCTGTGTTACATAAATAGGGATCGATATTTCTGTGGCTTTCTGATTAATTCTTGTACTCAGCTTGCACACCAATCTGGAGTCAAGAAGAGACAGAAATGTTATTTTTTGATAGGTCACAGGAGTGTTGTTGATAAATTTCTTGAAACTGAAAAATTTCCACAATTTTACTTTACGTTTTTCTCTGCCACAGTTCAGTCTGTTAAAGAAATATATTTAATTGAGGTGAAGAATATTACTTTGCCTTGCATTGAAGTATTGGGAGTGTTAGCTGAAGAATATTACCGTATATTCTCGAATCTAATGCGCATCCGAATCTAATACGCACCCAGTTTTTGGCGACTTCTTAAACGAAAAAAAAAAAGTTAGTTCGCGATTCTAATCCGCACCTTTCCTTCAACCACCCCTTGCCCACGGGGCGACTGATTGAATAATATTGGATGTTACCAATGCGTTAAAATCCGACGCTACGCCTGTGGCCGATGAGTCATACCGATAGAGGCAGGGCCTTTCTCAACAGACGTGCGCAATCTCGTCTGAAGCCAGCTGAGCTTTAGTTGTTGAAACGTGGGAGGTGCTTGTTCCAATTTGTCGTGTACCGTAGTTATGGAAGAGGGACACCTGAAATCTAAACGACTCTCATATACGGCAAAGTTCAAACGTGAAGTTATTCGGTGCGCAGAGGAGAATGGAAACCGCAAAGCCGCTGCAATATTTGGAGTTGATGAAAGCAACGTTCGACTATGGCGGAAACACAAGGCAGCGATGACATTGTATGGGAGAACGATGTTGAAGATAAAGATGATAGTGACTGGGTGGAGAGCACGGATAATGATTCAGTTATGAGTGATGACGGCGAGTCTGATGAATAATAAATTATAATAATAAATAATAAAATAATAGATTATTGTATTGCATTGTTCTTACGGCACGTACAGCAGCTCAATCATTTTTCCAAAATCCAGCTCTAGACCGCGAATCTAATACGCATCTGATTTTTTAGCCCTCTAAAACTGCAAAAAGGGTGCGCATTAGATTCGAGAATATACGGTACTTTGCCTTGCATTGAAGTACTGGGAGTATTAGCTGAAGAATATTACTTTGCCTTGCATTGAAGTATTGGGAGTGTTCAGCTGAAGAATATTGTTTTGCCTTGCATTGAAGTAGTGGGAATGTTAAGATGAAGAATTTTACTGTGCCTTGCATTGAAGTATTGGGAGTGGTCAGCTTCTCAGACATGTCACACTTTGGGACTGGAAATAAATGCAGGGTGTACTCTGCAAAAGCCAGGAATTAAAATGGCTGCCAGTACTTGGCAAATTCTTGGTGATTTTTTATATGGCTTTGGAAATTTTAGTTGCACGCTGCGTGCAACTGTAGTCAACTTTCGGGGCCGAAGGGTTAAATGTGCCAGCTTCGTGATGTAGCCACTATCACTGAACATGTAAAGTACCAGTAAGTTTTTGTCTCTCAATTTGAACAGTTATGTTAAAATATTCTTCCTAGACTACCACTGTAATTTGCAGTGTGCAGTGACAAAGCAGGAACCTCAATAGCTTAACAGGATCTCTGCACATACGGTCAGCTGTAAACTGTACCTGTGCACTGCCGCAGGTCCCTGTCAGGCCGTATGCTGACAGCAGTAACCCAAGTGCTGTCACAACCTCTTTGCATCTACAGTAATCTATAAGATTTTCTTGAGAGTCGCAAAAATTGGCAGGAAGTTTTGCCAGTTGCAGCTACATTTTCTGAAAGTACCTATGATAAAGCTTACTGCCTTACTGAACTCTGTGTGGATATACATAAATGTTTTTAATATTAGCAGAACATTTAGCAGCTTCTGTTACAGGGGCTACAGTTGACATTGAGAAAGCTTGCTAATTTATGTCAAAGATGTACAGATTACCCAAGAAATTAAGAATGTACTATCTCCTAGAAACAAAATAGCCCTTTCACCTGTATTATGCACCTGCATTTTTGTGCAAGTTTTAGGTCATTATAAACTGAGTGGGAAGTTCATATTGAGGAAATTCTTATTGAAATAGGCTGTGAGGACAGGACAAGAAAGGAAGCTGCTTAAGTGCTGTGTGCAGAGGCATTCTTAGTGTTCATCCTTCGGATTTTACTGTAGTGTGATGGGTTGGCTACTTACCACCTGAACTTATACATATGATAGTTCCCTAGATTTATTAATGTGATACTGAAGGGGTTGTTTAACAAGTTGTTTAAACATATGATTTATCAGGAACATAAGGACTAAGAATGGTGTTGCTATCAAGTTAAAATCTGCAATGTGGATTTTTTGATTTTGTTATAATACTGTTAACACGTCCCGCACATTCTCATAATTCAACAAAACCACATATGTGGTATTACCTTGCATTATCCATTTATTTATATTTTGTTGTCATATTGTTAGAGTTTGCCTAACATGAAGGTCCCAACATTTTTCTATCTCCTGTAAAAATTCAATAATTTTCACACAGCAGTTTTTGACTTGCAGCGACGATATGTATTTTATTATTAATTATACCATCTCATATGATTTGATAGGATCAGATCCAGAGACGGAAGATGGCCTTCTTGAAAACAGAACGAGAGATAGAGGCAAGGCTTCAGGAAGAAGAGGAACAAGAGAAGGAAAAAGAAAGACGCTTGATGGGTGAGGAAAGTGATGACTCTGAGAGAGAAGAGAGACAGGTAGAAAAGCAAACTGATTCAAAGCATCCTGGAGAGAAGGGTGAGTACAAGACTTTACATTATTTTGCCATAGCATCATGGATGTACAGGTTGTTAGTGCGCGTGGGGATGATGCTGTTTGCCTATATTGAGCAGCATTGTGTAGTTTGGTTATTTTCAACGTTTAATGTTTGTACAACATTAGAATATGTAGTGAATTTTATTGCTGTCTGACATGAATTTATTATGACAGTAAGTAAAACAGATTGTCAGGAAAGTGAATCTATGAAAATGTGAAACTGTATGCAAAAGAATGAAGATGAAATGGCGGAGAAACTAATTTCAGTTTTGTAGTTTTAACTTCAGTCAGTTGACCATTGTGTTTAGAACAGCTGTTCTGTAATTGATGCATATAATTGTCTGATTAAACCTAACTTTGCCACATGAAAGAGAATTTCAGTTTTAAGTTAATGCAATGACTCAGATGGTTTCTTACGCAAAAGATTATCTTTGTTTCTAATGCATAACGCTTGCACTTTTCACTGATTTTGTCATATAGCTTTAACAAGCCTAAGCACCTGTTCTTCACTGTGGGTGTGGTTACTTTTCTTGTCAATATCACAAAGTATAACCCTAAAACTAGAGAAGTAATAGTGCTCAAGTTTAAAAAACTGAAGTTCCTTTTGTGATTGGAAAAAAAAAGATGGGGCTGAGGATTAAAGTCTTGTCGAAAACTCTTTTGCATTACTTGCTTATTGCTTTAGTAGCCACGGCCACCATACACACTGGCAAGAGTGTGGTGTACATTTTATATATTTTGGTGTTCTGTATAAAGTCCAAGGAGGGAAATGAAACTGGCGGTAAGGTTACATTTGTATATATGTCAAGATTAATACACTGGAGTATTTGGGTATAAAAAATTATGTTTCATCTAAATTTTGTTGTGAATGAAAGAAATAAACCTGAAATAAGTTTTGAATTTTTTGTGGTGATGTTTTTTCAGACTGGTCATGTGCTTCAGATACCATATAGTCTGTAGGTAGATACCAGCACCATTCATGATGATGGTACTGAGATATTGGTGTCCTATAGGATTACATGGTTCAGAACATGCAAGACCACACTTTGAATAAACATAATTTCAGGCAGAACGCCCCACTTCACAAGCACTGGGTGCCAAATGTACCATCATGCCAGTGTTGTACCATCAGTTTGTAATTCATGCACATGAATTCCCCCCACCCCATTCTTGTGAGATGGACACAAAAGTATAAAGTACATAGTAAATTTAGTGTTTGTTTTGTGAAGTATTGAGGGACAATTCCGAAATGGAGAGACCACCTATGTAGATGTTAATGGATTTAGGAAATGGCAGGTAATTGTAATCGTGCATGGTTCGTGATGATGATGGATTCCAAAATATGTATTGTCTCATCTTTAAGCTTTACAATCTTGAAAAAAGTACTCATTGCAAACTGCTTGGCAGGTAAACACTTTTTTCCTACTGATATAACACTCATATTGGTGTCATAATATTAGATAAGTATAAGGAATATTGTTATCATGATTGAATAAAGTAGGACGATTTTTCAGTTTTTTAACCAACGACTGCACTTTTTATTTTCATATTTTGTTCAATTCACCCTACATATGTTTCGGCTGTGACTCGGCCATCATCAGGGGTACATTGATAAGTTTGCTTCACTGTTCACTGGTCCATTTGGTATTATCATAGAACCGTTACACTGTTTGAGGCTATTTTTTACATTGACAATCACCAGTATAAAAAGTATCTTCAAGTTTTTTTCTTGAAATGTCTTGGTGTATATAGTATTTATCTTGCGTTTGAAGTATAAAGTATAGCACTATAAATTGTAAATATAGAGCACTATGTCTTAAAAATTATTAAAATTATTATTATTAAAAATTGTTAAAATTGCTGGCAGTTGGTTTTGTATAGATGTTGCGTGGTTGTGACTCAGCCACAACCACACAACAGGACAATTACAACAGCAGGATATGGACGTCAACACTTGTATAAAGTTTACACTGCTAAACATGGAAAGTGGAAGTTAACACATTAGATAGAGGTCGTAAGGACAAGAATAGGATGCTGAGGATCGTACTGGTCCTGAGAGAAAGAAGTAAAAACCATATAGCAGACATGTTGTAATGAGGAGCTGAAATATTCATACTGTAAATTTATAAGCAGTATTTGATACATTTTGTGTAGGAATATTTAGGATTCTGCCTGTCTACCAGATTTCACATGCTCAGCACCAATTGTTTACTAGTTATTGCCATCAGACTGAAAGCGATTTTACATAGCCATTATAATGCTAAATTCTAAAAGATTCTGACAATGGTATGTAACATTGAGAACTAATTGGTTTCTGGACTTTGTCCATTGTCCGAAAATCTGAAATCACAACGTTGCAGAAGCTGGATCTGCTTCCATCCTCAGGTGAAGGGGGAGGGAGACACCTACTCTGTTGGGTCCCTTAGACCGAGCTAACCTCAATAACCTCAATCAAGGTCCAGTGATTGAGGTTAGCTCAGTCTAAGGGACCCAACAGAGTAGGTGTCTCCCTCCCCCTTCACCTGAGAACGGAAGCAGATCCAGCTTCCGATATGCTGTGATTTTAGATTTCCAGATGATGGACAAAGTCCAGAAATCAATTAGTTCTCACTATGATGCTGTTTTATATTGTACAAAAATATTGCATGTGTTTCCCAAATGTGTTACCAGTTATCATTAAGTAAATGGCAGTGCATGTTGTTCCCACTTCATAACTTTGTGCATCTGCATTGTTGTTAGTGATTGTAGGGAATTAATACTTAGGGCTTTTGGGTGATCTCCAGTGGCATGATGTTCAGACCAAGTTTTGTGAATATCAATGAACTGATTCAAAAGTTGAAGTGGATGGACACACGTACGTATAAATGCATGCACATACACATACACCGTGGTGATCTCATAATATTTTTTTTTTCTGTAGGGGGGAAGTGAGCTTTAAGAGACTGTGAGTTAACATACATTTTTTTTATAAAAGAGACAAAACCAAACTTCACGTAGAGTGCCAGAATGTCTTGGGCCAATATCCAGCTCCTGTATGTAACTGGGTATTTGTGATTCTTTTTCTTGTGTCTTGCTTTTATGTATTCTCTTCACTCACTAGTTATTACCAGAATTACAAGCAAATAACCTTTCTTGTTACGGCAGCTTTGGTAACTCTGTCCTGGGCTAAATGCCTGGGAACACCCCTACAGTGTTTGTGTGTTTCTGTTCCTACCCTCAGCACCCTAAAAGTGTGTTTTCTTAGTGATATCTGTTGAAATGATAAATCTTACAATATTTTTGGATATGTTCCTTGTACTACGTGTGGACTTAGCATTATTTTTGCATATTGACTCCAATCCCGGAGTCTTTTAAACATGAAAACGGGGAATAGAATAGAATAGAATAGAATAGAATAGGATGGAATAGAATACAAGTAGGGCAGGCATCACAGTGTCCCATGCACATCGACCATGCTTGATCCTTTGTGCAGCCCGTATATTCATTTGTTTAGCAGCCCCGCACTTTGAACAAAGTGCAGTATCCTGCTTACAGAGATATCCTTAAAGTCCCCTGGTTTCTTAAAATAATGTCCCAGGTACCTGAATCTTAATGCGGCCAAGGCCTCACAGTGGCAAAGAACATGTGAGGATCATTTCGGATGCCTCTTTGCATCTATCACACTCGGAACTGTTTAGTAGCCCCAATTTAAATAAGTGCCCTTTTAGGTGACAGAGTCCTGTTAACAGCCCTGTCAGTATTCGTAGCTGGTTTCTGCTCAAACTAAGCAGTTCTCCAGCTCTTTTAATGGAGGGTCCTCTGAGAAAGCCCTTAGCCTCTCTTTGTCCACAAATGGTCTGCTAACATTCTCTGTTTCCTATTCGTCCATCCCCTGATCCCCTCCCTGGCAATCTTAGCAGATATGCCCAGTGCAGGCTCAGGTCCTATAAATGGACATGAGGAGCCCTGTCTAGCTAGTTGATCAACCATTTCATTTCCATCAATTCCCATATGTCCCGGCACCCATATCAGTTGAACCCTGTTGTGTTCTGCTAGTCTCACCAGGGATTGATGACAATCCCAGACTAGTTTAGAATTAATCTGGAAGTTATTAAGCACCTTTATGGCTGCTTGACTGAGAGAATATAGATGTTCCTACCTTTGTAGCCCTTTTCTGTATTCTCCATTATACATGCCTTGATGGCATATATTTCCACCTGGAATGCCATAGTATGGAGCCCAAGACTGAAGCTATGCCCCCTCCTTGAGCCCCAATTATACACCCTGGCGTCAGTGCCCTCATTGGTCTTAGACCTGTCCATGTACCAGACCAGGCCTCCTTTATTGTCTGGATTAAATCCATTCTGCCATTCATGTTTGTTGTAAAGATGACCTTGAATGGCTTATGAAATACATATCTCGGTGTCATTCTGAAAACGGAAAATCTACGGGAACGGACAGACTGCCGAGGGTTACTTAACCTGCTGGTTGTCAGAAGATGTGCCATAGGAATTTGTGAAACTGTGGGGTGATTAGGCATTTTGTTATTCCAATAAATTAAGTCACTGAGTTCTAAATAGAGTGGATAATTGATGCACAGAAGTGACACCATGTTCCAGCTGACATTCCAGTGGAAATGGTGGTGTCACATGTGTTTTACCTATTTAATTTGCCCATAGAGCACCTTTGTCCAGGCTATTTGGAAGAAATAGGAACATCTTGAGTGCAAAGGTGCAAAGAGTGCATTTCAAAACTATGTGCACTGTATATGGATCATATGTTTCTGGCATCATTTAACCTTGCAGCTGAAAAGTGCTAAGGGAAGAACAACAAACAACATATTTTGAATTTAAAACTGATTATGTGTAGTAGATATACTTATTGTGTGGAATGTAATTTTAAAATGAGTTTGACAAATGTCTGTCTGTCTAATCAGCATAATGTGTACAAGATTGTGAACTGTATTCATTGAACATTTTCTGCCGTGAAGGTGGAAGCTTTGTGTTCCTCAAAAGCAGTGGTTTCCACCTACCAGATTATGTGGTATCATAACTGAGAGGACTTTTAGTATTGACTCATATGCAATATTTTTCTGAACTAGTTATTGAGATGAACATGTGTGTGCATGGACATATGCACTACAATTTTTACAGCAGCATTTACAGACTTGTGTGTTTTACTGTAACTCTTTGATAGCCTTAAGCTGCCTCATTAGTTATAGCACTCAAAGTAGGAACATTTGCTATGATAGCAGTATTTTGTACCTGCACTTAACCAAAACTGATCTATGTAATTTCTTACTTTGAAGTACAGGTTAGGAAATGCCCAAAGAGCGTAACACTTCTGGCATGTTCGCTCTGTTATTTTCGCTAGATGTTAAATTCATGAATATTTTCTGGTGAAACAATGAGTATTTTAACACATACTGTAAGATTTCTTGTATGTTAGCAACAGATTTACAATTGATCATCATCAAGATATTGGAAGCTAGGATATATAGAATCATTATCTCTTAAATGTTGATACACAATCGATCATGCTCAATGCTTGATGCTGAGCTGTTTCTTCAGCATCACCTTGTACCTTAGAGAGAACTTTGTCACAATTGTGAAGACTAGTCATGGCAAGAGGTAATAAATGTACATAGGTCATCACATAAAGTGTGCATTATTTTTGTCCAACTTTAAACCAAATTGGAATGTGGTGACAAATTTTAGTAAGAACTTCAAATATGAATTTTCACAAAAATCTGCCTGGTGCAAATCACCCTGGTACATGTGGACAGACAGACAGACAGACAGACACATGACAAAGCTAATAGTCACTCTCTGCGTGTGAATGCACCTGATAAGAGGACATTAAACGCTATTGCCAAAGGTGATATTGCAATTGTGGATTCTTTAATACTTGCTACCAAATGCCAGATCTGCACTAATAACCCGGAGAGCATGTAGACAAGATGCTCCTCACTGTATTATGGAATTAGCCTTTATCATCATATGAGACCACATGCATGTCTCTAAAGTGTGCTGGTAAATGGCCTAGCATGCCATGTCTTGGTCTCTGTGTGTTCACTTGGTAGCCATTTAAATGTCCGTGCTGTGCCAGAAAAACTGATGCCGTCATGAGATACGGTTGGCATTTAAATCTGTTTACTAAAGGTTAAACACATTTCTTAAGGTTTTGTGACAGTTGTGACCTGTCAGTTTGAGCGCTGATTTGTCAAGCCGTGTTTACACAATCTTCACAACACTTTTTCCAAGGATTTATTTTACAGTAAGTTTCTTGTTGCTTAGAATTACTTATCAAAATTATGAACTTCTTGGTTTCATATGTTTCTTATTCCGTTGTCATAAGTGAATTCAAATTTCTGTGATGCACATTTGTTGAAATTATTAACTGCTGTGCTTGTGTGTACGTGAAGTCCATTGTAGCTGTCTCTTGATTACCTGATAAATTATTTATAATTTTCGTATCATGATTATAGACCAGTTTCTCCATTGAACAATTTATTGGGCATGGAAGCAGAAGGAATCAGGCTGTTTTATGTCTTCAGGAATGCTGTGCATTTGTATAGCAGTGTTCACAATAGTACACACAAGAGAAAATACAAGGAACTAGATATCTCAGAGTAATAATTTATAAAAGTACTGACAACTTAATCGAATGAAGTAAAAGTCCAATTTGGGTCTCAAGTACTAGTTGTCGGGCAATAAAATGTGCTGTGACGACCATATTATTAAGATTATCATTAAGCTCTCCTGCTGAATTAATAGAAGCTTTGTGTACTTAGTTGTAGCCTGGGGTTAGTAGGATGAGAATCGTGTGTGTAGTGTGCAAATAACACATTTCTTATTTTCATTTGTTGTCGTCTGTTACATTTTGTAAAGCTTGAAAGTCTGCAGAGCACATTACATCACTGTTGCTACAATCATTGACAAACTGACCATAATTTTAGGGTCTGAAGAGGAAGGAGACCAAGACCGAAAGCCGAAAGTCTTACATCCACAGGACAGTATAAAACATGAAGATAAGCTACAGAATGCATCAAGTAGGGATCTGTGTACATCTGTAGTTACAAATAGAAAGTCTTCCCACGATGAAGGAAAGTCTGACCGAAATGCTGATAATCCTAAATTAGACAGGAAAATAAAACAGTCCCCAGGAAGGGGTGATATATCACCATTACACCATAAGAAAAGTGAAAAAAGCAGTGTGAGTTCAGAGGAAAATTATGATGAAACAAGTTCAAAGAGTAATTCGTATAGTTCGTCTACCTCAGGCTCTAGCAGTTCATCTCGATCTAGTTCATCGGCAAGTAGACGAAGTTCAAAAAAGAGCTCCAAAAGTAGTAGAAGTACAGGGGGATCAAGAAGGCAGGAAAAGAAAAGGAACAGTAGTAACAGTCACAGGCGACGTAGTTGTAGTCGTGACAGCGAGTACAAGAAGACTGACAAAATCGTGAATAGTCGCAAAGATAGGAGCAGGGAAATGGGTGACAGAGACAGAAAAGAGAAGGACAGGAGGGATAGACAAAGGGGTCGGAGTAGTAGGAGTAGAAGCAGAAGTAGGTCAGACACTAGTCGGAGTAGGGATGGGAATGACAGGAGGAAGTCAAAGGATGATAGACGCCACAGCAATAGGCATGAATCGGATTATAGGTCTAGAAAGAGTCGTGACAGTGAGAGGAGAAACAGTAGTAGTAGTAGTAGCAAACCACATGCATATAGACATAAGCAGGAAAGTCGCTCACCAGTTAGTAGAAAGAGCAAGAAATTTAGCAAAGGGAAGAGGTCAGTGCGAAACTCATCAGGCTCCAGTTCTCCGTCCTTGTCTAAGCGGCATGAGAGCCATCGGGGGAACAAGAGAGGAAAGTACTCCCGTTCCAGGTCAAGTTCATTAGCTCCAAGCAAGAAATCTCGTCACAGGAGGCGATCATCTTCAAGCTCTCATTCAGCACAATCCATCGAGAAGGAGAGGCCCTTGGGTAAGAAGTCCGGCCACAGCCGCAACAACTGACCCAGCCACCAGGGGGTGGATACTCAAGGTGGTATTTACTTCTATGTTCCAATATATAGTCATTAAATAACACAAATGGAAAGTGGTGAATTTTATACCAAAATAAGCGTTTAATAATTTCCATTCCTAGGAAGAATTATTATTCCCAAAAATTGAAATTGTAGGTTAAGACAGGATGCATATTTTAAAAGAGGCTTTTTTAAATTACAAGCTGAAAGGGTGAAAAATCTGAAATGAATTAGCAACAACAGTGATGATGTCATTACACTGAAGTACACATTGCAAGAGTTACTAAAGTTTAGAAGTCTCTACTTAAGATTATCATCCTACATTTATAAAACTGATTGCAAACAAATTCATGTCTTTAATATGTCATTTCTTCCTTTGTATCAGCACGGTTCTGCAGATGACATGGGGTAATCAGTACAAGGCTTCACTGCATGGAAACTTAACCCCATGCTGCCTGTACACGTTCATGGTTGTTATGCTTGATTAAAACAGCTTCATTATGTACATTTCTTGAAGATGTAGTGTTGTTTGTGAGTCATTAAAATGCCAAGTTATTTACAAGAAGATCCGCTGGGTCACATGGTGCACACCATTCAGCATGATGTTCCTACCAAGCATATGTATATAGCTATCCTGCAAAATGTCACAGGGGATCAGCTTGAAGAATAACTTTTGATTAGTGGTGACATGATTGGCAAGAGATGTGATGCCATGAACATAGTTACATAGTAACATTTCAGAAGAATGTGCTGTGTTCATCTGTAGGATAGGATGGTCTCCCCTACAGATGGTGTAAACACATTCCTCTAAAACGGGTGCTCAAACTATGTCCCGTGGGCCACTTGTGGCCTGCGAACACGAAGCTTCCAAAAATATTTAAAAAAAATATATATAATAGTGCAAAATGGAGTGTAGCAACTCCTGCACCACCTATCGGTTAAGCAGGAAAGCTCAGCTTCTAAACGAGCGCACACAGGTGGCGCTGCTAAGTTTTTGCATACTTTGTAGTTCTAGTTTTTACCAGAAACGTAGTAAGAGGAACTAGTAAATTCAAAATGGCAGATACCAGCAAAAAACGTGTTTACGGTGAAGTTGTTCGCAATTTCAACAAAAAATGGACTGATTTATACTTCTTTGTGGAAACTGATGGAAAGCCTGTTTGTTTAATATGTCAGGAATCAGTATCCGCTGTCAAGGAATACAGTTTGAAAAGACATTATGACACAAAACATGCAACCAAGTTCGCCAGTCTCCAGCGTCAGGTACGCACAGACAAACTGAACCTTCTCAAAAAATCATTAAAATCGCAACAGTCAGTTTTTAAGGAAGTATTGGAGGATGCTGAGAGTTATGTCAAAGCTAGTTATATCATTGCTCAAAAACTTGCCAAAAGGTCGAAACCATTTTCTGATGGAGAATTTGTGAAGGAGTGCCTTGTAGCAGCAGCTGAAGTTGTGTGCCCAAACAAAGCTGATGCCTTCAAAAAAATAAGCTTGTCTCGAATGACTGTTACTAGGAGAGTAGAAGAACTGGCATTGAATGTTGAGGAGATTTTGAAAACAAAGTTGCTAGCATGCAAATTTTACTCATTGGCATTGGATGAAAGCACGGATTTAACTGATAGAGCTCATTTGGCTATTTTTATTCGTGGGATCGACGACAAACTTAGTCTTTGAAGAAATGTTGGTTTTATGTCCCTTGAAAGGAACCACGAAGGGAACAGACATTCTGGAAGCTACGAAAACGTCTCTTGCTAGATATCACCTCAGTTTGAAAAACCTTGCAGGGTTGGCGACGGATGGATCCGCAGCTATGGTTGAAACAATGTCCCATTATTTTATTATACTTTTAATTGTAACTGAAGTTAGAGAGAGATGAGGGGTTAACAAAGTCTGTTTATATTGCAGGTGTATCTGCAGCCTTCCAGATACTGTTAAAGACACACTGTTGTTGCTTTTTCAGAAATGTTTGAAATTTAGTTCTTGGTCTTTCATCATAAACTCCAAATATGGAAATGTGTGCATGGAGATTTGTACACAGTCACAGAGTAATGCATCAGTATTGAATCCTGACAAAAACTCTTCCTTGGTGCATGGAATTATTTTTCCCCAGTCCTGGATGTATTTGTCTGTTGTTTCAGTTGGAAGAAGTGAGGGTGCCACAAATGTGAAGATGTAGGATTCAAGTCTTCATTTAGAGGTCTTCAGCATTGGGAATAAGAAGTGTGTAAGTTTGTGTGTGCAGATGGAAGAGAATGGTGTATTTACTTCCAGCATATAGAAAATGTGGATTTATATACAAATTGGGGTTGTTATGCAGGGTGTTACTGGCTGCAGCTTCATTTTGTTACTTCATGTGAATATTGCTTTTACTCTTAAAACTGCCTCTTAAGAAGTTGGTATGGCAGATGTGGTATTATGTGTTGGCAATTTGATGATGCTTTTACAAAGTTACATGTCGGCAGTCTGAAGTGACTGCCAGTACAAGGACACTGGAGATGCAGGTGGTATGAGATTTGGACAACTGTAATTAAAAGATCTTTGGATGAGCCAATTGCAGTGAAGTAACAGAGCTGTGTGACCTGCAGGCACTGCTAGTGTTGTATAGGGTTTAGCAGAAACTGCAGACGGACCTCATTAGTTTCCTTCTATGAAAGCACATTACACATTACGTGAGGCTTGATGTGTACTCATTTGGATAACATGCTTTCAGTAGTGTGCTCAGAAGTGATAGATCGGTGTATAAACTGTGGCCCAGAGTCTGAGGTTAGCAAAAGAAGAACGTCAGTGGGTAATCGTGCAGTTCACTATCAGTTGTGCAGTCTTGGGTATTGCAGACTGCCATAATAATAAGACTGTTCATAAAGTTTCATTCAGATCATAGTTGTCAGAACTTAATGTAGGTGTATGACTGTTTGAATATATGAAGTTTTATAATCAGACATTTTCCCCATCTTTTATTCCTAGAAATGTTTCGTACATAGGAATACAGTTCTCCATTATATCTTGTAGGACATGAATTTTTGTGCTTGCAACTCAGTATGAATATATACAAAAAAGAAAAGCTTTTAGTGCTTGTTGTTTCTTCACACCTTTAATGTGTTAAATTGTAAGACTGTAAATTTCCTAATTAAAAGATTGGAAGTTAGTCACTCAAAACAGTTGAGAGGAATTTAAGACTCACCATGTAATGTTAAACACATGTTTGAAAATTGCAAAATATCTCCCATTCCCTATCCAAATTCCTGTAAATAAATGTATAGTAGTTGATTTACTTTATAGGTCAGTTTAGCAAAATATCATAAGTCCCCTTGATTCACAGTTGTGATCAGTTCAGTGAAATTCAGGTTCTCAGTGGCTTCGTAACAAAGTTTTTAGTGCTTCACAGCTGTAAAGTCATGTAACATTGTTTACAGCTGTATCGGTATGTTTTGGATGTGATCAATGTTTGTGATGTACTGTGTAGGAAGTATAGCATTTTGACTGATTGATGTATTGCGATGAGTTCTTTAATTGACTGCAGTTACTGGTTAAGACTTGTGAAGCTATGTCATTAGTAGCTTAAACTCAGAATGCGAAATTTAACTTATCATACTGTATACATTTTCTTTGTTCTTTATATAGGTGTTTTGTTTTGTAATTTATTATAATTCATAAGTGTTAAATCCTAGCATTTGGTGTCATGTTACCAAATTTGTGTTGCCTAGTTTGGAAGAGTTGATCCATGTTTTTAAAGTCTGCATTCAAATTGTATGTTAATTAGCATCTGTTTGTCATTAAGGATACCACCCTCATGGCCAGGAGAATCATGCAATTGGTTTCTCAGAAAATGGCAGATTATTATAATGGTTTGACACACAGAGGGTCAGAAAAAGTTTTATTAACCCTTAGAATTTCCTAACATTGAATATAGTGAATTAAACCACAGAACTGAATACATGTCACATCAATGCAGCTGCAGAAGTGGGTGTAGAAGGCCTTGTCATCATGTTGAATCATGCATATGCTTGTGTGGAGCTACAGGAGCCAAAACACTGATAAGTTATGATCTGCACGTCTGCACTAGTGAGGCAGTGAGACTGGGGTCATGGTTTTAGACGCTTCCTGCTTATATAGATAGGTTGTGATGTGTGTGCCAAAAGCCTCTTGCTTATGTACACATGTTGATGCTGTGTGTAACAAAAGCTTCTTGCTTATGTACATGTATTGATGTTGCATGTAACAAAAGCTTCTTGCTTACATGTATTGATTGTGTGTGTACCAAAAGCTTGTTTACATACACGGGTTGGTGACGAGTGTACCAAAGTTTTCTTGCTTACCTACACATATTGATGATGTGTGTATCAATATCTTCTTGCTTACATTCACAGGTTGTGATGTGTGTACCAACACCTTCTTGCTGATATATGTAGGTTGTGATTTTTGCTTGCACATGCATCATATGATGTGTATACTGTAAGCTTCTTGGTTACATACACAAGTTGTGGTGTATCTACCAACAGCTTCTTGCTTATGTACACGTTGTGATATGTGTACCAACAGCTTCGTGCTCACATACACGTGATGTGTGTACCAAAAGCCTCTGCTTATTAATATATCAACCAACACATACACCCATGTATTAATTGTAGGAATTTGCACAGTGTAACATAAAATTTGCTTCTTGCTTATGTACACATGTGTGTGTAAAAAGCTTCTTGTCTATATACATGGGTTGTGATGTGTGTACCAATAGCTTCCTGCTTACATAAATATGTTGTGATGTGTGTACCAAAACTTTCTTGCTCACATACATGTGATGTGTGTACCAGAAGCTTCTTGCTCATGTGTACCTGTTGTGATATGTGTACCAAAAGCTTCTTGCTTATGTACATATTGTGTACCAAAAGCTTCTTGCCTACATACATAGGTTGTGATATGTGTACCAACAGCCTCTTGCATACATACACAGGTTGTGATATGTGTACCAACAGCCTCTTGCATACATACACAGGTTGTGATATGTGTACCAACAGCCTCTTGCATACATACACAGGTTGTGATATGTGTACCAACAGCCTCTTGCATACATACACAGGTTGTGATATGTATACCACAAGCTCCTTGCTTGTACACAGACATACTGTGATGTGTACTTCTTGCATGCATGCATGTATTGTGGTGTATGTAAACAAGCTTCTTGCCTGCACATGTTTTGATAGGTGTGACACAAGCTTCAGTGTGGCTACAGTGAAGTATAGATAAAATCTGAAAACCGTTCATAGGCAATAAATGCTAAAATAAGCATCAATGTTAAAATCTGCATTTTTAGGCACTACAAAACTGAGTTTTCTTGCCTGTCACTGAAACATACTTATACTTTGACATTTCTTGTGTATCTTATCAGGAAGTAAATCAACATTTTTCTGAATGTCCAGTGTCTGGTTCCCTCAGTGTAAGAAAAAGGAACTTACAGGACTGAATACATTTCATATTTGTACAGTAATGTTTTACTGCTTAATCCATTAATATACATAAGTGCAAATTTAAAGTTTGTAAACATTTAACATTCACATGATTTGTTACCTGGATACAGTGTAATTGTATATGAAGACTGCATAGTAGTATGAATCACGATGGGATTAATCTTGTCACTGTTGCGGATGATTGAGTTTAATATTACAGAATGACTTACATATGTAATGGATGGTGACCCCCCCCCCCCCCCCCCACAAATTACATTTAGTTTGAAATTAAATTTTGACTCCTGTAATCCAAAATATGCAAGGAACTTCAGCCATTATATAGTGAAACAGAGTGTAATTGGGTACTGAGTTCCTGCATAGAAGGGAATGAAGATCCAAATGGTACTTGAGAAGTGAAGGTGGTGTTCATGATTACTGTCTTCTGGGCTGTGCACATCCCAACAGACAGTAACCTTCATAGTGAATGCCATGAGAATCTAAAATCTCACAAAGGCTGTGGTGTCCCTCTGTGCCTAATTATGCAGCGGGTGTCAACCAAAGTGTAGACCTGTCTGCTAGATGGGACAAGTGGTTCAGCTGCTTTGTCCATAGGTCAAGAGCCCCCAGTGCACTGTTATTTTGGAGAGATGCCAGTTGTTGCCGCCAGTGAACCGTGTTACACCGCCAGATGGAAGGGGTTACCAGTAATGACATAAGAGAGGGCAGAGAGAACAAAAAGGACAATACAAATAATATAACACAACAATTTACTGCCAGTAACAAATTAATTAACAAAAAGAACAAAATATACAGATACCTGAGCAGAATGTAGGACATTCCTCCCACCCAACAAGTGCATAAATAAGTGAACATTCTCTCATGCACAAGTCACCACTTTAGTCTGAAATGTAACAGGTGGTCTAACGAAATAAAATCAAATCGGCCAAAACAACCATTCCAATCAGTGTATGAAACATTTTGAATCGAAAAGAAACCAACCTGCAGAAATGTATTTGCAACAACATTTTACCCCAGGCTTTTCTTTTTTCATGCAGTTGCCCTGTAATTGCCACCTGACCAGTTCTTCCTAACATAATTTGGAATGCACAAAAACATCTTTGCTGATTCTAAATTCTAATAAGTCATTGCCTCTCAGTGGTCAGTCATGAACTTGCTACTGACTTGAGAGCCAGCACAAGTTAGTCAGGGGGATCAAGACTACTAACAAGGGCAAAGAGGAGGGAGTGGTAGACAAGATTAACCAGGGTTGTGGTGGAGGGGGTAGGGAAAAGGGGTGTCTTGTGAAACATGAGTGATACAGATCATGAGTATCCCTTGGATTGGAGGCTAGATGCACCCCAGATCAAGCAGTGAAAAGGAAGATCATGTTCCCTTTGAGGAATTGAACCCAGGTCTGGCAGTCACTTTATTGACTGAGCTGTTAAATGTGATTGTTTCTAAGATTTGTCTGTGTTAGTCATACACACATTCAGTGATTGTTTTGAGAACTATCTTTGTTACAGTTATGAGTTCCTTAAAGGTAAGAACAAAATGTTTGAGGATGAAATATTGTAGGGACATAACTGGCAATCGGGTACACTGAGGAATGTACAGGTGGCACGTGTATTATTTTATTAAAACTGAGTGGGTTTAAAAAAAGGAGGAATGTAGCAGTGTGGGGAGTGAGAATCAGTCTTTGTGATGCAATGTTACAGAAGTTAACCAACAAAAGATTTACATATCAATCTAATATACAATACACACACACACACACACGCCTACTTATGTATTTCTCGGAACCCAATAATTAGCTTTGTATATTTCCCACATTCCAACCACCATAAATGGTACAATTCAACTTGCTTATGTAAAAGCAGTATTTTTACTTCTACTAAGAAACTAAAGAAACAGGCTACAGCAGTAGTCATTATTAATGTCATATATCCCAACCCTTTCTGCACGTTTTGTGAATACTACTACACTTCACATATGTCGACATGGATGTGGGTGGCTGCAGTGTGGTTGTCAACTATTGTTCTGGACTGAGCCCTGCAGCTTTACTTCCCATACATTTCCCCAGCTTCTAGGGCCACCCATCTGAGTCCCAGACTGTATGTGTGGTAATTCTTCACAACAGTGGCTTCTCAACATGAATGCACATAACTGGAAACTAAAAGGTACAGTTGACCCTGTGCGTAATTGGGTACTACACTATGAATACACGCAGTGGAAGTGGAGGTGTAACTCCATTCTTGAACTTCTGGTACTATACTGATATGTTAGCTTCATACCCCGAGTGCTTTATTGTTGGCAAGACAACCCTGTTCCCAGAGCATGGGAGGCTGGGCAGGCCACAGAATCATTCTGGTTGCAGTGGTCAAGAGAAAGATCCCTGACTGACATACCTCAGCTTCCAATTAGGGATTAACATTTCCATATTGGTACCCCAGAAAGATTGGGAGCTGGGATAGTGTAGTCAGTATAGTGACTAGGCTGGACGATGTGGGGCTCAAACCTTAGCAGGGGCAACAGATTTTTCTCTTCTCCAGTGTCCAAGACCAGCTGTGGGGTGCTTGTTTCGTGCAACACACGAAACAAGCAGTATATAAAATTATAATCTACAAAACACAGTACCACGTTTATATACTTCATATAACAAACGACATGCAGTAACAAGAAAATCCTTCACCATGAACAAAACAACAAGATGAAACCAGTCATGATATACAGTGCATTTTGCATGAGTTTTACAATTTTAACAGTTTATCCATTTTATTTATTTTAACGTGTGGTTTTTTTAAACTAGTGATACTGCAACTGATATGAGTGGACGCAGTCATCTACATTGCATGTGCTACTGAAAGACAGGTTATAAAAAGTGTAGCCGATACCCCCTGATGATGGTCTGGTTGCAGACCGAAACATATATAGGGGTTTTTTAGACAATTTTAGAGAAACCATAAATGGTTTTTAATTAACTGTGCATTTAGTTGGTTGTAAATATAGTTAATGAAAATGCACAGTGAATATAAAGTAAAATTTGTAGTAACATTGTTCACCTACATTCAGGATGTAGATGGTTCAAATATTGGACAGGGTATTATGCATGCTACATGCACTGTCCATATCACCATCCTCATGATCATCCTAACAGTATTTTGTAAATAATGAAAAATAAAAAAGTTCCTTATTACACAGTTTTCTCCATCCTCCTGCCATTTCCTCGTAGTCCAAATATTCTCATTATCATGCTGTCCCTGTTAGGTGTAAATATTATCACCACCACATTCTCTTCCTGTTAGGCCCAGCCATCAACCTCAATACTGTGCTGTCTTAGGCCCAGATATTCTCCCCACCACCCTACTCTCCCTGTTAGGTCCAAACGTTCCCACCACTATGTTTTCTCC
The DNA here is from genome assembly GCA_021186555.1 of Reticulitermes speratus. Classification (NCBI taxonomy): domain Eukaryota; kingdom Metazoa; phylum Arthropoda; class Insecta; order Blattodea; family Rhinotermitidae; genus Reticulitermes; species Reticulitermes speratus. Next base: position 11,829,860 of record JAJKFL010000009.1, read on the forward strand.
ATGTTGGTGTCCAAATAAATATTCTCATCACCATGCTGTCCCTGTTAGCTCCAAATGTTCTCTCCTCGTTAGGTCCAAATAAATATTCTCATCACAATGCTCTCCATATTCAGTCCGTGTGTTCTCTCCCTGTTAGGTCCAAATGTGCTTGCCTCCATGTTTTCAGACACCCTTAATCTACACTCTTTCCTCTTTTAGTCATGTTGCACAAACTGCAGGGTTTGTTCAGCATGAAATAATATGAAAGATTGCTAATTGCAAAGGATACAGGAAGAAGTGGCCATGGACAATTAATAATTTGGTGTTTACCATTATGGATGAAGTAAAACTACAAAGAACATTCTAATGTCTAGTTTCATCCACCTGCAAGGCTGATTTAAGTCCCAATGTACAGCCCCTCTCTGTAGTGACAAAGTTGCTATCACAGCATGGGTTCAGTTGTATCATTTGGAGGATGTCACAATGCTGTTTAATTCCATAATTATTGAATGTGACCCACTGAAGGAAGGTGAATTGGTTTCACACATATTTTGAAGCAGGGTAGGAAATGAGGTGGTGACCTCATGTCAGGTATTATACATACAGGATAAATGTAAAGTAGCATAAACTACATACAATCAGTTACATACTACTGTAATGTACAGTAACCGAAAATTTGAATTTTGTTGTGGGTTGTCACCTGTAAGGTGTGTGATTAGAAATGCACTGGCCATATCAAGGTACACAATTCCTGGGACAGAGCTTTCTGATAAGTTTCTAAATTACCATTACCTGTTCAATTGACTGGTGGAGGCGGACCAATCAAAGAAAAGGTACTGAATCCATCTTGACCAAGAAATGTGAAGAAAATAAATAACAGAATTACTGATACCATCACAACTGACATCTTGTGTTTCATGCAAGGAATTGTAAAGCTTACTTTGCTCTCACCCCGGTATTACAAAGCATGCACCACATTGTTACAATGCCCACACATTGCTCACAGACCTCTAATCCACATTACAGAAATTTCAGGTTGAAGAAACAACAATTTAAATGATACTGTATTTACATCACACACAAACATACACATTTAGCACAATCAATACCTGATATTTTTCCACAGCAAAAGTGGTGGTTAACCACTTTTAACGACTATACCATGACAGTTCTAAAGAAGTGTGTTTCAACCATGCAACTGAATGATTTACCTGCCAAAATATATTCTGCTAACCCCACCATATTCACATTTGGCCAATACAGACTGATATTCTATTGCATGTACTTTATATGCATGTCAACAGATGGCATATTTGATTGTTAAAACTTTCACATGTCTCATAAGTATTATCCACTTTGTAACCCCTAAACTGCAGTGGTAACTATGCATTAAACAAATTATTTCACACAAAATGTGTGCAAGTTCTATACGATTCTCAGAACAAACAGCATTAGTAGAGGGGTCTTTGTAATGGACATACAGTGTGCTTTCTTTGAGAAAACAGTCTGGTAAATTTTTGGGGACCTGTTAACACTGCCTTGGTTGTATAAGGCTTCATACCACAAGAACAATGTGAAATTTATTAAATGTTGTAACATACTGAGGTGTATGAAAGCTAGTTTAATTTATACATTTAGATATATTGTGTCTGGTACTCAACCCATTATTATTTGTGGTCAGCTGATGGCACATATCAAGGGCCAACATATCTATGTACTTCGACTGATGTCTAACATGGTTGGTTAAAGAGAGAATTCTAATTCACCCTGGTTTCACACATAAACATAACATGGGCTTGTGTATAAAGAAGTAACAAAATGTTCAACATTAATTGTACTGTGGTTTCAGAATGGAGTCATTTTAATGCAATTATAGCATTCTTAATGAAGGAACACTGTAGATGCATATATTTATCGCCTTTTTTCAAAGCTAGGATGTTGCGTTTCGCTGACAAAATAAGAATGATGAAACTGCCTTGTCTGAAAATGACTGATTTATGGTTGTGAGATTCAGAGTTCTCACAGGGATGAATACAAAGAGTATCATCTTAGATGTGATGCCATGTAGTTTGATGGGCACAAATGTTTCAGCGGAACAGTTTTGTTCCAAAGATGGAAGCAGCAGGGTCCTCTGAAACATTGCATCTTCCAAAACTACTCGTACATAGCATCACATTCCAGAAGGCCATTACCTTGCATATATAAGTTACATAACAAACATTTTAACTGCTGAGAGTAAAGAGCATCAAATTACAGTGAAAGGTGAACAGACAGTGATTGGAAACATGCAACTGTGCATGTTGTAAAGTACTGTCCTTTGACAGTTTAAATAGGGTCAAAAAAAATCAAAGTCAGGACAGATAGTAACCCAGCACTGAAGTCAGATATGTTTCAAATACAAATCTGTAGTAAATATTCAGATTATGGTCTTTCAGGTTATGACACCATAATGTCCGGTGCACAGGTGCTATATATCAGATGATCGTGCTGTGCTGCCTCCATACTTATGGCAAAAGTGAGCCAACTGGGGAAAATGGTACACAATTTAGGGAAGGGAGGATTTGAAGTTTGGCTATGAGCAAACAAATGGCCATGGCATCACATCCCAGAAGACAATAGTTGTATGCGTACAGCATTACTGCCACACCAACCTTCCTATTTGGTTTGTCTGAAAATAATGAGGCACTATATACCGTACTTCATCATGCATAGAACAGTTTCTGCCTTGTAAGAATCTGGACATAAGTACTGGCAATGAAATATGTAAACAAGAGTTGAAAAACAATGGTCACTTGGTTGCCAGTGGTGACTGAAAAATGATGGTTGCCTATCACCAGTCAGGAATGAAAAACATGTCATCTGGTCACCAGTAGGGACAGAAAAACATGTTCATCTGGTCACCAGTGGGGACTGTAAAACGTTCGGCTGGTCACCAGTGGGGACTTAAAGATTTCTGCTGGCTACTAATTTCCTTCCTGTTTTCAAAAGCTGGCTTCTGTAGTTGTGGCAATCTCACTTGCTCACATTTTGACACAGGCAAAATCAGACCAACATAATAAATCATGTCATATCTCTTCTAAATTCAACTTTTCCCTGATTATCTTAATCCTGGCCTGTTCTGGACAAAGAGTATAAGAAAATATGCTTGCTGATCAGAGGGGACAGCTGTGACAAGGCACCAGAAAATACTATCCACATTTTTCTGGCAACAAAAATATTGTGTCTAGCTACCAGATTTTCAATACTCTCAACCTCTGTACATAAAGTAAACCATCCTGCTACAATTATGACTGGAATAAAGTAAAGCAGCTGTCACTACTTTCATCATCTTCACTGATTTGGGCAGGAGTAAGCGGAACTCAAGTCTCACACTGTGGAGAATATATACGTGTGAAGTCATAACATCATCTACAATCTAACCTCCCAATTATATTAAAAACAAAATCTTTATACTTCATTCCAATGGTGGTCTTGTATGTTACACAAACAAAGAAGACATCTGAATCCCAGCTTGAAACTTGAGACCATTATATCAATTTCTGGTGTACATTTGTGGTGACTCCATAGCGATCCACAGAACCTGCATGAACTGTACCGGAAAGTGATGACATGATGCTCAAAAACAACTTTGCTTGAATCTGTCTACTACAGGTTCTTTCAAATAATTCACATACAAACACATATTGTCCTGTCATTTACCAAACCTCTGTACACATTTACCATATCTTTTTAACAGCAACATGAATTCCTGTACTTGAATGTTGTGATGTGACTGCAGCTGCCTGAAACAATAAAGTACATAAAAGTGAAAAGAAGTTCAGGCAAGACCTGACGACACCTGCTGTCTTTAAAGTTCTTAACTCTATGTGGTGAGGACAGCAAAAACTCTAAATTAAACTGTAAGTTTACATTTGTGCATAATTTGTACTAGTATGGATTCAGACTGTCAAGAATTTTGCACTGTCACCACACTGAACAAAAATTATTTACATTCTAAAACTGCAGATACATTTATAATCAATGTCCATATAACCAAGAATTAAATACACATTTTGTGTAGATCCCATGAGGTTTGTTGTTCTCAACTCTACATACAGTTAACTGACCAGAAAGTGCATGTTTTTACTGTAAGACACGCAATCTTTGCAGACCTAAAATTAAAAAAATCTATAGCCCCTTTCATTGAAATAATATAAATGGAGTGGAGGTAGGTTTCACACTCTTAAATCTCCAATGCTTGGCACGCTTTGAGGTCAGTTTCATGCTCCAGTCACAGGTACTGACTGGTGAGGATGGGTGGACCCCACAGCTAGCCTGGACATGGACATAAAGACTGAATTCCATGCTGCAAACTAAATCCTGATCAACCAGCCACAGCCATACACTTTACCAAATTATGCTACTTGACAGTGGAAATCCATACCAGCAGAAGCTAAAAGAGGCTGCTGAATTATAAAATGATTAACTGATGCCTCTATATAGACTGAATTACACCCATTTAAAGGACAGTTAGTGCTGTAAGATCTGTAAGTAATGTGCCATGCTTTTAGAGTCCTTTTGCAATAAAGGTACTTATATGCTATACACAACAGAACTCACTTGCTATACATAACAGAACTCGCATGCCATACACACCAGAACTCGTCCGTTTCATCACTTCAACTTAAGTAATTGTTATGAATGTAGTTTAAGATCTGCTACATATAGCATTCAGTTATTACCTAAGTTGTTTAAAATATATGTATCATTTCAAGTTTAGTCAATCAGAATGTGGGTAACTTACAGAAATTCTGTAACACGTATCTGCCAGGGGAGGAAGCCATATGTAGAACACACATCTCCACAGATAAGAGCAAGTTCAGGATCTGGAATGTCTAGTTCTGCTTGTAAATGTTCATCAATTATGTCTTGATTGATGTCTGATGCCCTCATGTGACCAGATACAGCAGATTGGCAGAGGCTCTTTGTGAGCTCCACCAAAGCTCCTTTGCCATCACTCAAAGAAAATATATTCAAATGAAGCTTTTGTGCTGATATAACACCTAAAACGAAAGTTTCATGTGAAAATACTAAGGTTTCTTCAGTCAGAAAAATAATAATCTTTACATTAGCACGTTCATTTACATTATTATTACAATGAAGAGCCGTAATGACACATACCGCATATGTACCAATTAATAAACTACTTCCAGTCTCCTAGAAATATCCTCTGTCAGGATGACAGTAATTCTATGACTTTGGCTCATAAATGTTTGTCAACGAGCTGAGATGACCCGACTAGTGAAGTAATGGTTATGAATATTGTGAAAGGAGTTCACCTTCTGATAAGAGTAGGGATTTTTCTGTTCATCACCACACCCAGATCAGCTCTGAGGTCTACCCAGCCTCTAAAAAGTTGATTCTGATAACCATTCTCTCACAATCATAACAGAAAGTTATATCTGTGGCAAAAGTCTGGAATGATTAAAGCTTCATGCAACCTGTAAATCCTTACAAACACGAGAAATTTTACCTTTTACATTGTTCTGTTTATCATTTTACAATGCTGTATTTACTACTGAAATTTGAGTCAAGTGAGATAACAGTACAACAATGTGGCAGGATTACTTTAAGGCACCACTCCACATTTGCATGAAGGGGCTAAGAAAAACCACAGGAACCTCAGGCACAGCTGCACAGCATAGGCTGGGAAACAAAGTGGGTCTCTCAAAACTGTTAGTCAGACATATTACTGCTATGCCAACCCACCTGTAACATAATTTCTGATATTCTCTGACAGATGTCTGTAGTTTAGTCACTGAACTCAACATAATTTGGCTTTGTTGAAGTGTGAATTCAGTAACAACATAAGATAATTAGGTTACTTAGAATCACTAGTATTATATCTTGTAACTATACGGTAAATTCTAAAATTGCATAAGCACCATAACAAATGCACATATGATGTAAGACTTGCATGCATTGCGTTATCTCAGCACAAAGCAGTGATGGTCACCTTCACATTCCCACTGGAGAAATGGGGTAGGTGGTAGCTGGAAGGGATGTTCTGAACATGGCAGTAAAGAAAAAATCCAAATTTTTGGAACTGAACCCCTGTTATCCAGCCTGATTAAGGGTTGTTAAGTAAATACAAACAAAAAATTCTAATAATAAAATTGACAGAAATGCAGGGTGCCATACATACCACACACACACACACACACATACACACCAGTGTGACTGCAAGTCTATTACATATATTCCAATTACAAATTATTATACCTTACCATTTTTTGTTCCATTCTTTTTTATTAACTCGTGTGTCTTGGTTTTCTTTCCCCATATAATGCTCTCAATATGTCCTTTCGTTACTTCTGAAATTACTTTGAATAATTCCGCTTCATTCTTCTTCAAAATTCCTGTAATAAAAGATAAGAATGCTCAATATTTCTGAAAACAAGGCTATAACACGCGTTATGACACTGATAACGGCACACCTTAAATGTGCTTCGGTAAGCAGGCTGTATCTACTACAGCAAACTGCCTAACAATATCAAACAAATAGAAAATATCAACCAGTTTAAAAAGAAATTGAAGGAGTTACTTATTAAGGGGTGCTACTGTACAATAGAAGATTATCTGAATGAAGATTTCTCGGAAATTGGCTACTGATAAAAGTATATAAATACTATTTTACTTTAATAATGTGTAATTACATACTGACATGTCCTATATCAATGTAGTTTGATCAACAGGATAAATAAAGAAATGAAATCAAAAATATTATGCTAACAAAAACTTAACGTTTTAATGAACAGTGATAGTGTAAAGGTCAAAGGATATTCCATACCATGATGATCATAGAAGCTTACGAATGAAATTCCTGCAGCTATGCACCAAACAGCTATATTTGCCAGATCCCTGTAGGATATACTTTCATTGCCTAGAATAACTACTAAATGTGAAGGTATTTTATCATATAATTTCACGTGTCTTGAAATAAGTTCAAGTTCATCTTCCACATATTTCTTACATATGAGATCTTCTAGCTTTCTACGTAAATAAATATACACACATTCTATGTAGTGTACGGCCGATGCCAACACATGCAACAGAGTATACGTAACACGAAACAGAATGAACGTCATACTTTCTGATGAATGAAGGTACAACGACCATAATCGTCAACAAACATTAACCGCACCGGATCCTATAATCACATACAACCACCACATCATCATCCTTTCACGCAACTACTTTGCCACCACACGATAGAGCACAGACCATCTACTATCACCACAGCACAGCGCCTTACACATGTAACACATCCCTTCTACTTCCAACAAACTCATGACATCTATCACGCCAACCCACAACAGTGTATGAAACTTTATGGAGAAGCAAATAGAAAGATCTGCGTAATTCACAACATCAATTTAACTTTATAAAGTAATATGTATAACTTTTTACATTACCTGTTACCTTTCACAATACGTAGCTCTATACTTACTCTGAATGAACCGAAAACGTTACCTATTCATTTTTGTTAAGTTTGCTACGCGGGTTTATGCCACGGCTGATTAGTACATCTGGAGTCACGATGTTGCATTTAGAATAATGTGCCGTATGATGTAATGAAAATAAGTGAATGACCAGATTATTACATTTTAAAATTAACAGTTAACCTAAACTTAAATAGGCTTCTTATACTGCTGAAATGTTTAACAGCATTGCAAGCAATAAAGTAAGTTAGTCGGCTACAGTTGTGCCTTCTTAGTGCGTTGGTTTCTTCATGAGAGACGTGAAAGTTGTAATCGCGGGTGAAAACTACGTTTGTTTCTATTGTTAAGTCTTCAGAAGCCTTTGGTAATAAAAAGGTACGCATTACTTTGATTCGCTTTGAATTCGTGTACAAATTTGTGGCTTTTATCTGCGGTTTCTGTTGTTCAGACCACGTGGATTGTCCGTACAAGTCTTTCGTACAGAACCCAAATATGTCGGTTTTGACGACCCTGTAATGCAGAACAGCGAGTAATTTCAAAGTCAAGAACAGTCGGAGGGGAAATAGTAGTCTTTATTTATATTGCTCCCGCACTGTAAAATTGTGAACCTGATAATCCAAGTTGGGTGCCATACCATGTGCATCAAAGCTCAAGATATCGTTTTTAAATTGTCGATCGTAACAGAAATATGAAAAGGTACTAAGTACAGAGGTATGTACAAGGATACAGGAAAGATGTCATGTAGTGGTTTTTTACGTGTGAACAACGAATTTTTACAAGTGAAAGCTGACTAGAATACTTTTAGGCGAAGTTATGAATATTCCAGTTGTCGGGGATGCGGTGCTGTGTGGTTTGATGCGTAGGTACCAGCGTTTCAGAGGTTGCTTCCTTCAGCTTCATAAGGGTGTACTACCCTGAAGGTGGTAGCAGTAAGCTACTTCGAAACATCGGTACTTAAGCCAGTCCGTATGGCGTCATAGCCAGGAAAATCTGAATCTTCATCAGTCCTCATGAACACCGCTGTGGGAACACAAATCTTGCAAGTTAGATTATTTTAGGTTCATGTTGATGCTTCTGCCAGGGCATAACCTCTAGACTTTAGATATGCCTCCCTGATCAGATTTTAAAATTAGGTGAAATTGTTGTTGGCACATTCATTTTGACATCACACTGTATATTTGCCTACACCTGTGCTTTCTGTTGGTTTTGATTGTACTGGTGTTGGCTTTGTGTGTAGAGACTAAGCTGAAGCTGTGGAGAAGTGTTGAGAACTGCTCAGATTTGTAGAGTTTTGCAGGGATTAACTTGGCTGTCCATTGTTGCCAGAGGTGATCATTTATAGAGAGTTGAATTCAGAACAAGTTACTTTAGGTTAGGTGGACTGTGATGTCATTGGTAAATTGGGTACATTTTTGTCATCAAATGGCAGTACTGAGCCTTATGAATGGGCTATTCTTTAGAACATGCATGCTGTAACATTTTGAGTCATGCAAGCACGTGGTATTGTGTCTGTGTGTCTATCATCCTTCCCCCACCAGGAAGTTTTGGAACTAACAAGAATAGAGGACGTGCATATATCCCGTGTAATAGCTGTTTACCATTATTCATTCACCTGCATTTCACAGTACTCATGCTTTTGCAGCAGAGGCAATATTTATGGGTGAAAATAGTAATGTAATTGAAATATGTACCTTCATTTGTTTTTTCACATCTTATGTAGGAGAAACCATAATCAAAGTGGATTGCCAACATAGTGACAGTAGCTAATGTGATGGTTGCCATTGTAGATTGAATTTCTGTTATTAATGTTAAAACTGAAACTAAGAAAGGTATATATATGATGATTGCAATACTGTGTTCACCCATAAACATTGAGTTGATAAAATAAGGTACGGACTCACTTTGGACAAGGGATTGACATGGAAGACACAACTAGGAAATGTGATAAACAAGCTGTCTGTACCTGCAAAGGTCATTTGGTAAAACTTGGGGTTTGAAGCCCAAGGTATTACACTAGATTTACATAATGATAATTAGACCCATTCTAACCTATGGTGCAACTGTATGGTGGATGAGGGTCAACTAAGACGTCAGCAGGAGGGAGCTTAATAAGCTACAGAGACTAGCCTGCCTGGCTATAATGGGGGCGATGAAGACTACCCCAACAGCAGCAAAGGAGGTTCTCCTGGGACTCCCACCTCTGCATGTGGTAATTGAGGCAGAGGCACAGGCAGGGATCTACAGACTCATGTGCAATCAACAGTGGAGACCTAGATCTACTAACTATGGTCACGCAAAAAAGGCACGGGACATGGAGCAAGAACCCATCCTTTTAATGGGGACTGATGGAATGATACCGAGATACGTATTTCATAAGCCATTCAAGGTTCATCTTTCCAGCAGTCATGAATGACAGAATGGATTTAATCCAGACAATAAAGGAGGCCTGGTCTGGTATACAGACAGGTCTAAGACCAATGAGGGCACTGGTGCCAAGATGTATAAATGGGGCTCAAGGAGGGTTCATAGCTTCAGCCTCGGGCACCACACAGCGGTATTCCAGGCGGAAATATATGCCATTAAGGCATGTATAATGGAGAATATAGAAAAGGGCTACAAAGGTAGGAACATCTATATTCTCTCAGACAGCCAAGCAGCCATTAAGGCGGTTAATAACTTCCAGATTAATTCTAAACTAGTCTGGGATTGCCATCAATCCCTAATGAGACTGGCAGAACATAACAGAGTTCAACTGATGTGGGTGCCAGGACATATAGGAATTGATGGGAATGAAATGGCTGATCAGTTGTTCAGCCATTTCAGCTAGACAGGGCTCCTCATGTCCATTTATAGGACCTGAGCCTGCCCTGGGCATATCTGCTAAGATTGCCAGGGAGGTGATCAGGGGATGGGCGAATAGGAAACATACAGAATATTGGCAGTCCATTCATGGACAAAGACAGGGTAGAGACTTTCTCAAAAGACCCTCTGCTAGAAGAGCTGGAGAACTACTCAGTTTGAACAGAAACCAGCTAAGGATACTGACAGGGCTGTTCACAGGACACTGTCATTTAAAGGGACACTTGTTTAAACTGGGGCTAGTAGACAGTCCCGAGTGTGATAGATGCAAACAGGCATCTGAAACGGCCTCACATGTTCTCGGCGACTGTGGGGCCTTGGCTGCAATAAGATTCAGGTACCTGGGGTATCATTTTATGAAACCAGGGGACTTTAAGGATATCTCTGTAAGCAGGATTCTGCACTTTGTTCAAAGTGTGGGGCTGCTAAGCAAATGAATATGAGGGCTGCACAAAGGATCAGAAATGGTTGATGTGCATGGGACGCTCTGGTGCCTGCCCTACTTCTATTCTGTTCTATTCTAATAAAATAAGGTATGCTGGTATTTAAATGTTGGTGAATGCAGAATTGTGAACAGTGAAAACTGAGGTGGGAAGTATGCCCTGTTCTGTCAGTTTCTAATGTTTGAGCCAATTTCCAGATTGTCATGATACTTGTTGTGAATAGCATGCTGTAACAGGTAAGTGCACTTTTGAACTTCATAATTCCCTGTGTTCAAAATCAAGTTTAAGGATGACATTTTGAAACCAGTTTTATTCATGTGCAGATAGCCATTGGCTTAATGTTCCCTGCAGTCCACACACACATATATTCACACACTCACATGCATGCGCACACACCTTCTCTCTCTCCCCTTCTCCCCCCTCTCCTGCCCTCCCCCTCTCCTGTCCTCCCCCCTCTCCTGCCCTCCCCCATCTCCTGCCCTCCCTTCCTCCCTGTGTCACTACTGCTAGTAATACTAACATGATGACCATGTGAACCTGTGTGGTGGGAACTATAATATGCTAGAGGGACCTGAAATTTTGGGTGGTATTCGATCTTAACAATGTAAATAACTCCAACAACTAACTCCATGGGGCAGAGTCCTTCTTGAGAAGCTAACACGTCATCAGTTAGTCAAGAAATTCCCTGCGTTTTATGGAACCCGAAGGTTCATTACCGCATTCACAAGAGACCACCACCTGTTCCTATCGTGAGCCATACCAACCCAGTCCACGCCTTCCTATCCCACTTCTTGAAGAGCCATTTTAATATTATCCTCCCATCTATGCCTGGGTCTTCCAAGTGGTCCCCCCACCAAAATCCTGTATGCACGTCTCCCCTCTCCCGTACGTGCTACATGTCCCGCCCACTTCATTCTTCTTCATTTTATAATCCGAATAATATTTGGTGATGGGTACAGATCATTAAATTCCTCATTATGTAGTTTTCTCAACTCCCCTGTTACCTCTTCCCTCTTAGGCCCAAATGTGATGCAACTTTTAAATTATTGTTTCCAATGAAAAACTACTTAGTGGCTCTGCACTTCATGCTTAGAATGAATGAGGTATGTGAAATTTTGTATGGAGATACACCAATTTTTATGTGTTAGCAGTTACCATTGTGGCAACAATATGAATCTTTTGACGTTATGTTTGGCAAATTGAATGTAGTCTGAAGGGATATTGGTAAAAGCTGTGAATGAATACCTAAATTGTATAATTATAAATTTGTTGTTACTCTGGTTTGATGAATCTGAGAGAAGGTCTGCACCATACACTTTCAGAACTGTGGATTGGTGTGTTTACAAAGGGTTTGAATGAAATATATACTCGACCTAACTGAAAGACATTCTGAGAAAAATAGGTTTTTGTGAGATGTTATATTTTTCAAAATATTTGAGTGTTACAGTGACTAGATTTATTGTGAGTAGAGTTCATGGTGTGAACTTTCTGACTGCAGATAATTAGTGCATTATCTAATGTATTGTAATTGTTCTTGTTTTGTTATTATAATAAAAAGTGTCATTGATTGCTTGAAAACAGATTAAGTAATTGGAAAATTTATTAATATTGGGGTGCTGGGTTAGCATAGGTGGTGTTAGTGATGATCCAATGGGCGTCCAGCTGAAGAAATGTGGTTCAATTCCCTTGATGGGTAAGAGATGTTTATCTTCTCCATAGCATCCAAACTGGCTCTGGGTCCCACTAAGCCTTCTATCCAATGGGTACTTTCCCTGGGGTTTAAGCAATTTGGGCATGAAGCTGACCACGTACTCCATCTAGTGTTGAGACTAGAATGAGTCCAGCTGTACCTCCACTACTCAGTGTGTCACGAGTGCACACATCCTAGGCACCATGTCACTTGGCCAACTAAATTTTGTGCGGTGGGATCTAGTATGTTTGGGTTCTCCAGTTTTGCACTTACTCCCTTTTGTCCTGGCACCTACAATTTTGGGGTGGCATCTAGATTTTTGAAAAGTATGTGGACACCTGTCATATATTTTTGTGCAGGGACAGCTGTACCTTTGAAGATTGAAGTCTTCTGGGTTGTTACTCTATTTAAATTGGTAAATAGTTACTGATGTTTTGAAGGCACTATTGTCTCTTGAATGTTGGTAATTTTACTGGCCAGTACAGTATAACAACCCAGATGACTTGGAATCGTCAACAGCACAGCTGTGAGAATCTCAGATCTTGGAACTTTATCTGTATTAATATTGATGATAATAATTGTGATTGTATGAATATAAACATCAGTGTCTTGAATGTCATGTTCATCTTCTTCTGATGTTACTTCATGATAAAAGGTCCATTGTACAGGTGGCCCAAATCTTGTAATTGACTCAATGCCATTATAATGCAACATTTTAATCCTTCTGGTATTTGGTTATTCCATTGGTACAGTACAGCACTGTTGTGCATTACAGGCTTTTTACTTCTCCCATTCTGTAAACTTATTGACTGCTTTGCTTCAAATTTGTTCACAGAATGTATATTATTTATCATTATACCTGTTAAACTGAAATGCTTTCCATATTTCCACTTTTTGCTTGGCCATGTTTAGAGTTTGTTTGGCAAACATGTTCGTATTACAAAGATGTTTCGTATTGTCTCTGTCAATCCAGTGACACTGAAAAGATGATTGATTATACTTTTTGTTATCAGTTCAGCCTTCTGTCCAGGAGTATAAACAGCTTATTGTTGCAGTTACATTAAAGTCTGCATTGCATTGAAGAAATGTGTGACCTGATACAAGACATTTTAATTCTATCAGACCAAGCACATCCAGTCGTGTATAGCCACTGACTCATTATTGTGACGTTCTGCAAAGTGCATGAATAACTGTTGTCTGTTAGCTTAATGCTTGGGAAAAATGAGAAGTAAGGCTCTCAGTAAACAGCTGGCTCTTACATCAGCTGCTTTTGAAGTTTTCTGGTGATTGCAGAATCATCACTGCAGATAAGCATGCCAACACTCAGTGTCCATACTTGTCACTGGTGGAACACAGATTATCTGATGGTTATGCAGTAGAAATTGCCTGTTGTAAATCACAAAATATGGCATCATTTTACTAGTCTGAAAGCATGCTGTTGGTAGTAGGTAGGTTGGCAGCACTTTCACAGCAACTACTCTCTTTTCTCGTAAAGTATTCTTTTCTGTTGTTACATAAGATTTCCCGTCCACTCATATATATAAAATTTACATTGCTGTTCATAATAGTTTATCCTTTGCCTTTTTCTACCATGCTACAGCTGCTGGCTGCCAGCAGCTGTATATTCCAGGCCACCATATTACAGTTCAATTGGTATAAGCCCCTATTCTGCCCTGTCATGATGAACATTTAAAAACTAAATACACAACTACATTTCCACATACCAGTTGGTGGTTAAAGACAACACTTGGAGATTTTATGTGTTGACAGTTGGCTTTAGGATTTGTATTTTGTACAAAAATAAAGTCTGATGCTTATTCTGATAGCTTTTCGATTACAAACATGGCAGCATTGTGAAAATTTGATCTTTTGTGGGTAAATATGACACATTTTGAGTCTGTACTGCTGAAAATTGTATGCAGAAATTAATCACTAAGTTGTTTTAACATTTTGGCACCTGAATTAAACTCCTGTTGCAGTCTGCAAAATCCTGGATTTAATTTTTTTATGCAAACTCTCACATACAAGGGGGAAAAAAAGTGAAAGGGAAAAAACCCAACAGGGCTGTACAATAATGGCCATAGTTGGTTGAAGCATATACTGTGTCATTAGGAAATTGAATCCAGCACCCCACAACCCAGTTTTTGTGTCATTTGGTGCCAAAGGGTTAATCATTAGTTTATAGTTCATTTTGGCCTCAATGTATGATTGAAGCGTTTGAAGGAAAATAATTCTTACAGTGGAACATCATGCTGTTTTAAGAAATTCCATAGTGAAAGAGAAATTTAGAAAGTTATTGTTTTAGATATGAACTGTGCTTTATAAGCTAAAAAGTGCCGTACATATACATGCACATAGAAGAATATTACAGTGATGTCAACGTTAAAATAATCCTGTGAAACACACAGCTGGCTGATGGACTTTGCACAACGGTGAAGTAGCTAAGAAGGTATATGATTCTGTTTCCTGAACATATTTTATGTATTTTTCAGATTTGGACATAATGCAGCTGCATGTACGAGGGCAGGGCAACCATGTTATTGACTGTGAAGGCACAGAGACTGTTGGCCAGATCAAAGTAAGTTATTTATTATATTTTTCTTTACCTTTACCTATATTGCTGTTGGATGTGCTGTACTAGATATTTAGTTTGAACATAAAAACTTGAACTTTATATTACATATACCGTGCATTTTTTATAATTAATTTTATTTCAAACCAACAAATGCACTACACTTTCTTTCAGTGATTTCTTACCCCTACATATGTTTCGGCACAAGGTGTGCCGAAACATATGTAGGGGTAAGAAATCACTGAAAGAAAGTGTAGTGCATTTGTTGGTTTGAAATAAAATTAAATAAAAACTTGAATTTTATTTCACACTGTTTGGAAACAATAACATGCAATAAAAATGCACACTGTGAGGCATTTATAAGTTGTCAGTTTCCGTTGGCTTGATAGGATGCAGTTTATAGGTATTGTTTTGGGTGCCGTCATGATGAAAGGTTGCGAAAGTGCACCGGTTAGCTACATCATGTCTGACCATGCACATGTAACAACTTGAGAGTCATTGAACAGATGGAGTTTTACTAATGTTTGTCAGTTAAATCAGAGGCGCAAAAATCCCAGATGTCTGGTCCACCAGGCAACTAATTTTGTAGGGTGGCACCTCATATTGTCAGCATAATTACTGTAGTTTTTTTTCCTTTCATGCAAAAGTGTAAGTAAAGATTTACTGTCTACTGGGATGTCATGATGTAATGTGGAAGATGGATGGAAATTTTTAGGCTTTCACAGTGGTTGTTGAGCAGAAGATGGTATGCTTTTGGGTTTCTGCACCATGTAGGGGTTGAACATTCAGACGTTTTGGAGGAACATAACTGTGTCAATCTTTGGATGACCAAATTGGCTTCACTGCATGCTGAATTGACAGGGAGGAAAATTTTTTGTCTGTTATGTAGGGCAGTTAGAGGTGGTTTGCCCCATTACAACTATGAAGGACAGGAAGAGAGGATAAGATTGTCCTGAGTCAAACTCTTCTGGAAATCTTCACTCCCGTTGGCTGCACAACGTAACAGAATTGCAGTCCTAGCTTTTATGTGTATCTGTATTTATTTTATTTTATTTTGAAACATTTAAGTTTATGTGGTAAAAAAAATAACTGTGTTTTGAAAATATCATAATGCAAGGATCAACATTTTCATCACAATGTTTGGGAGGAAGCCAGCGGAAATACCTGCTTTAAGCTGACAAACTTGACTCTGGTTTTTAATGGTTTTTTTACAGTCACACAAGGTGGAGGGCATTAATACACATCATGTATTAACCTACTAGATCTACTTGGCGGTTTAAGGTTAAGACTGCTGACTGTCGTAGGGTTCATTATTCATAGTCATGTCATTGTAAAAGTGTTATTTTCAGTTGCAGAGTTCTCTGAAGTTTGCTGTTGATTTCTGCAGGAACAGGTAGCAAAGTTGGAGAGTATTCCTGTGGAAGAAGTTTGCCTCTACTGCAGTGGAGCTCCCTTGAGTGAAGATGTTCTTGTAACCAGCCTGCAGTCCTTTAGCATTGATGTCAACGTTCCTTTGAGGGGAGGCAAGGTGCATGGCTCATTGGCTCGTGCTGGTAAAGTCAAAGGCCAAACCCCTAAGGTAAGGGAGAGTGACTAGTAAAATCTTGATTTTGAACTAAATTTTATATGATATATATGATGTTCACTGTGCATTTTCAAATTACTGTCTATTAACCAACTTTTTGAACATTTGAAGGAACCACCTGAAATATACATATAATTGAGGAGACTGTGATATCAAGGTGTATGGGAAGTAGCTGTTGACTACACCTGCATGGATGTTATTCTCGATGCTGTATTTTTTTTATTGTCTCCCTGAGCGTGGCAGCTGTCACAAAAGCATTATCACATGTGAAGCCTAAATCTGCTGGGAATGTAAGAGCCTGTTTTCCCCTCACAATTTAATGTACCTTTCTTCATAGAAAAGTCTCTTAAGTGCAGACCTTCAGCCTCTAATGAGGCTTTGCATCTTCTGCAAATATTTCTTGGCATGCAACAAAGCTATTGGCTTGAAATATCCAGTTCTTCTTCAAGAATTGTCTTTAATTTCTCGCAGAGAAAATGGATTGCCATATATTTTATCTACTTAATTTTCTGAATAATGGTGTCAGAATTAATTGAACATTGTGGTTGAATTGGTTTATTTGAAAAGCACAGGTCATATGATTTTTGGTGCACTCGCTGCACATCAGATTCCAAAGTTGGGGTCATGTAAAGGAACATCATAAACTGCATGGGGATTTTTGGAGCACCAATGTCTGTCATTTTGGACATTTATGTTCCTTCTTAATTTAAACCATACCTCATTTGAGGGAAACACAAGTTTTCATATCTTATTTTTGTTCAGCACTGAACCTGTTGTTCAGAATTTTTTGGCTATTCTTTATATTGTTCTTTTACACAGCACTGTTGAAATGGATTATTTATTATATACTTTCAGTGACAGTTTTTCCAGTGTGCATACTTCGCAATAGCATAGCAGATGAATACTCTTCGTTCAACTGAATATATTTTGCAATTGCACTGAGACCATCTGAATGTCTGTGTGTAATGAAAGATAACTAACGAGTAAGCAGCATTTGACAATAATGTCAACTTCATGCCTGCAGATACCAGTGTCACATTTTCCTCTTCACAGGGAGATGATAAATTACCTGTCTATACCGGTAAACCTTTTATGATGTGTACCTCATCTGGTCATTTCCATTAAAGTACACACATTTACCAGATGTCCTCATTTATTGTGCATGCGCGCGCGCGCACACACACACACACATTAGCATTGAATGTGGTGGTTATGGAAGGTGTAAGGTTGGACATTCTGGGCTGTTGTTTATGTCTGTGGAAATGTGCATGCATAATGAGGTAATAATCGTGATCTAACTAGCAATCGAAGCATTCTGTGCAGTGTAAAATATGGTAGTCTGTCTTGTCATAGCAAACTGATAAGTACTGAACATTCTTGTGGCCAAAAATATGGCAACCCAGAAATGCAGTATACATATTTAAAGGCATATGACATGTAAATGTTACCATCAGATGGGGGTATATGTACAGGAATGTATATGCATTTTATGTGCAAATGTTATTGTATTGGCAGTTTCATTCAGAAATGGAAGTCTGTAAAGTGGAACAGCATTCATATGTGAAAGTAGCTGTTGTCTGTAGTGGAAATGCATGGGTATGCCAGGTAGAACTACGTGAAACATTGGGTGATCATCCCCTACTGTATTGCACAATTGCAAGGTTGGCACAGGCAGCCAACATCTGACATGCAGTGGATGTTCTGTGCTGTTTGTGTAGACATGTTAGTGACCATAATTGAACAGTGCATGGATGAAGGCAGGCACGGTACTGTGTACGAATTAGCCAAGCATGCGGGGATTTCTGGGTCTGCAGTGCTCTGAACTTTATGGTAAGGCTTCAAAATGCACAAGATTGCTGCCAAGTGGGTACCACATCGTTTAAATGAGGCGCAGTAATGTTTGTGCTATGAGATATATAAATCTGAAATGATTTTGTCATGGGCGGGACAACACGTTAAATCAGGTAATTGCAGTCAATGAAATGTGGCCAAGGGCCTATGAAACAGAACTCAAATGACAGTCCTCCAGATGGTGTCATTCATGGAAACCACCAAAACACAAGGTTTGTCAAAGTCCGTCACCCACAAAGCTGATGATTATTTTGGCATATAATGTCCAAGGTTTTTCTGCTGTGCCACCTTATGTCATGTAGTTAGGAAGAATTATCCAGAACTGGTTGCAGATGTTACCATCTTAAATGACAATGCTGCAGTCCACCTGTGCTTCATTTTTGGGCTTGGGAAGTGTTACAACACCCTACTATTCTTCTGACCATCCTCCATGTGACTGTGATTTGATTCCCAACCTGAAGCAGCCGTTGCGTCAGAAATGATTTGCATACTGAGTGGATATTTTAACAGCAGTTCGGTGTTGGTGGCACAGATTACTGTATTAGGTGATGTCAGTGGTGTTCACTGCCTTCCCCATTGTTCACACCAAACTGATGACAGCCTCGGGCCTACTTTGAAGGCTTGGATGAGTAGTTTTTGTTGTACAGTCCCATGTTCACATATTTTGCCACACTAAAACAATGAAACAGTGATTCAAAATGCTTGTGCATCCTACCAGTGGCTCCTGTACATATACCCCTATCTGATGGTTAACATTTACAAGTGCATGTCTCTTGCTTTTGAATGTATAATATACTCCACTTCACATGTTTACACATTTGGGGCCAAAATAAAAAGAGTTGTTATGACTTGTGCACCCACTCGTGTGTGTCTGTATGTGTGTGTGTGTGTGCGCGCGCGCGCGTGCGTGTGTGTATGTACATACCATGTACATTATCTTTACTTTCAAGAGTACAGTCATTTTACATTTGTGTCTCTTAGGTGGACAAACAGGAGAAGAGGAAGAAGAAGACTGGTCGTGCCAAGCGTCGTATTCAGTACAATCGCCGTTTTGTCAATGTTGTACAAGGTTTTGGCCGCAGGAGGGGACCTAATGCAAACTCATAATTTAATAACTTGAAATGGACGTTTGTTTGCTATCAAAATTAATTGAATGCCAGAATTTTGTAATATGCGTCCAATGAGTCCTGTACAAGAAGCTGCTTGAAGAGATAAGGGTTTTCTCAGTCATTCCATTGGGTTATTGGTTGATTCCATAGGAATTAAATTATGATATATAATTTCATAATACAGATTGTACAGGTCATTGGAAGGTCTTCATTTAATTTTGATAAAAGAGTCCTCTAATGGTTGATAAGAATTGTACCTTGTTCTTGCTTAATAAAATATAAGGAACAATGTGAAAATCGCTCATTCTTACGTATGAGGAGTGGTCAGAAAGGAACAGGAATGAATTGCGGCAGAGACTGCAGGCCTGCAGTTGTGATTTGTTACTTACCTTACATATTTAGTTCAGTGGCCAGCTGATATATCCTTGTGAGCCTGCAGGCCCCATACAATGAAGTAGCGTCTCCTATACTCAGATTTTTCAGGAACATGATAAGCATAAACAGGCTTTCGTTTTTTAAATGCTTTCATTTGTATACACAGGCAGGGTAAAGTAAAGGTAAAGTCCCTGTCCATGCCATGAAGGCATATGGGTGGAGTAGAGGTGTAATTCCACTGATTCTTAACTTTGGCAATAGATGGTGGTGGCACGCCCTGGCCGCTTTACCCTTGGGGAGACTGCCCACTTCCAATCGAATAGGAGGCTGGTGACAAGGCTGTGTTCTTAACAACTGAGGAATTGTGATTCAATTCCATGTAGGGGCACTAAAATTGTTTCTTCTCCAAAAGCATTCAGACTGGCTGTGAGGCTGACCCAGCCTCCTATTCATTGGGTACTGGGGCCTCTTCCCCTAGGGCATGAAGTTGTCCACCCACCTCCATTTTGTGCTGAGGTTAAGGTTAACCTGTACCAGTGCTCCCTCATATGCCTCTGTGGTATGCACAGGGACAACATTATCTTTGCTAGTTTTGAGGTTCTCACAGCAGTGTGGTTGAGGATTCCAATGTTGTGGGATGTGACACTGCATCACTAGTAGGGGTACCATACATCGTATGTTGGGTGGACATGTCCTTTTTTTTACCCCAAAATTTCTGTCTAGGTGGGTTTTTTAAATTTGTAGAAATCTCCACTTTTTGACTATGGTTATTTCTTAAACCTTTTGCATATTTTAATGGTACTGAAAATGTAAAATATTTCTACTACTCTTTAGGAAACTCATAATTATATTGTAGTAGCATTGTCCGAGTAAAAAAAAAAAAATTATGAATTGAACAGTTGACCTATGGAATGTGTCGGAACACTTGGGCATGGTAATTCTGAAAACTGTACTCAGTGAACAACATGCTTAAAGAAGGATTCCCTCTGAATTTTATGTATGAGTTTTCCATTGGCCCACCGGTTACTGATCTCAGTGGCAATAGTAACTGGTATATTGCATTGTCAGATGTTAAATTCTTCTGCTTCATAACCCTTGCCACTTCCTTTTCCCACTTTACTTTGGATCGTTCTTGTTGTCTTTGTCCTAATGACCATGTCATTTTTTGCTTAGGCCAACTGTTATCCTCCATGTGTACTGTGTGTCCATGCCATTTCAACATATTATTTTCCATTGTTTCCAAAATTGTTTGTGTTACTTCCATTTTTTCTCTGATTATTCATTGCTTACTTTTAATAGTCAGGAGGTCCCTGCAGCTCTTCTCCAGAAATCCTTTTGTTGTACTTAACAGTTTTTTCTTTAACTTATAATCCAGTGTCCAAGTTTCCCAACCGTAACTTAAAATGCTTTCAATCACTATATAAAATATTAATTTCTGAGTTTCATACCCATGAACTCTAAAGAACTGTTAGCAGAGAAAGGGTGAGAGGGATTTTTGTTATTAAAATTGTGACTATATTTCCTCTTAACCTTTTTTCTGCTGGTATTGCCTTGTTTTGTGGTCAATAAGTGGGATATGTCCTATTTTCTTGTGATGCATATATGGCAACCCCAGCTACTAGGCCATTGGTTCCTGATGTTTCAAAGGAAATGAACACCCACTGATGCAGCATCATATCCCAGAAGATCAGAAAACCAAACTTTACTCTTGTTTAAGTAGACCTATAAATTCAGTTGGAAGTTCCATTTAGTTGTCAAAAATAAGCTACTTAGGTGTTATTTGGTAATAAGGTAATTTTTTTTGGAAGTGTATTTGTAGAGGTAAAAAGGTTCAGTTGTGTTTGTGCATGCCATGAAGACATACGGGGACCTCGGAGGTGAGTGGTCAGCTTCATGCCCCAGCTGCTTTACACCTGGAGATAGAGCACTCGGTGCCCAGTGAATGGGAGGATGGCCTGGGAGCTAGTCTGGATGTTTGGGGAAGGATAAATATCTTTTGTCCCTGCCAAGAATCGAGCCCAAATTCCTCAGTTGTCCAGCCCATAACCTGGTCACTGTGCCAAATACGCTGGCCCAGTTTGAAGTTATGTAGTGTCTGTTATGTTTATGTCTCAAAAACCATATGACTATGTACAGTGTATTGGCTGTAAAATGTGCATTTTATTCTCTGTACAAGTTTGTTTGAAATACTCTTCACTCAGGGTATTTAGTGAGTTTTGCTAAAGATGTGTGCAGGGGTCTTCATGTAATCTGATAATTAAAATTGTCTGTTCTGAATGAAATTAAAATGGCTTGACAAAATTTTAGTAGAACTGCCCAATATCAAACTTGATGAAAATATTGCCACACTTCATGGAAATCTGTTGGTCTTCACATTCTTCATGTATACAGATGGGTGGGTGAATGGAGCAAGTTTAACAGGCACTCCATAGGGTTGTGAGCATTCCCAGAAAGACTATCAGCATTCATGGGTTTGTTGACATTATAGTGAAACCTCTTAGAACTTTTATTTTTTATATTAAAACCAACAGATGCACACAACATATACAATCGTATAGTTTTTATTAATCCTCCAACATGTTTCGGTGCTATAGCACCATCCTCAGGGAGCTGATATACCAGGTACTCTAAAAACCAGTTAAAATATACAAATTTCATCTGTTACTATTGTATGTAGCTTGCCTCAGCCAAGTTCTGTATGCATGTTAGTAGTTTGTATGATCAATAGTTCATTAAAATGGTTGGTAGACATTACATTGTCATTCTCCAATCTAGTATAAAACAGCTGGGTAAAAGGTTTTGTTAAAATCTGCTGCCTTAATTTTGTCATAGTAAAGTCTTATACACCATAATAAGTGGGTCCCTGTCACCACGGCATGCTGCGTCCTCAGGTTGCGGATGGAGGAACGGCGTCCGGATATGGAGGGTAGCTGCAAATACATTGAATAAGCAGTCACGGACAGCCAACAAGGGGTGGCCCTCCAGAATGGGGGTTGGGCAAGGTGCTAACAACTCCTCACCGTAAAAAATTACCATGTTATGAACCACTATACAAAGCCGTGGACCTGGACGGATTCTTTGGTACAACTTAAGCAACGGAAAAGGAACATGAGATTTGGAACATGGAACGTGAGGAGCCTGTATAGGTCAGGGTCACTTATGACAGTGGCCAGGGAATTAGCTATGTACAAATTAGATTAGTGGGTGTACAGGAGGTTAGGTGGGACAAAGGAGGCACAGTAAGAGCAGGGTATTATACTTTTTTCTTTGGAAAAGGAAATGAAAGTCATCAACTGGGAACAGGTTTTTTTGTACATCAGAGAATAGTATCAGCAATTAAGAGAGTAGAGTCTGTTAGTGATAGGATGTCATATATGATGCTGAGAGGTCACTGGTGTAATATCATTGTTCTGAATGTGCATGCACCAACTGAGGAGAAAAGTGATGACTCAAAGGACAGTTTCTATGATGAATTAGAACAGGTTTTTTATCATTTTCCTAAGTACCATGAAAATTCTGTTAGGAGATTTTAATGCAAAATTGGGGAGGGAGGATACTTTTAAACCGATGATCGGGAATGAGAGTTTACATGAGGATAGTAATGATAATGGTGTTAGAGTAGTAAACTTTGCCATTCCAAAAGATCTGGTTAAGAGCACAGTGTTCCCGCACCAAAATATTCATACAGGTTTGCAGCTTTGGAGAACTTAAATGTTAGTAAGGACATAAATAGGGCTTTTGAAAACATTAAAGTGAGTATCAAAATCTCAGCTAAAGACAGTCTAGGGCTGTATGAAAGGAAGCAGCATAAACCATGGTTTGACGAAGAATGTTCAAAATTTTTAGATCAAAGGAAGCAGGCTAAAATGCAGTGGTTACAGAATCCAAACCAAAGTAATGTAGATAATCTGAACAAAATAAGACGTGACGCTAGTAGACATTTCAGGAACAAAAAGAAGGAATATCTGAAAGCTAAAATTAATGAACTTGAAACAAACAGTAAGAACAAGAATATCAGAGACTTGTATAAGGGGCATCAATGACTTTAAGAAGTGTTACCAGCCTAGAACTAATGTAGTAAAGGATGAGAAAGGTGATCTGGTTGCAGACTCCGACAGTATTTTGGTTAGGTGGAGGAATCATTTCTTTCAGCTATTGAATGTACATGGGGCTAATGATGTTAGGCAGACTGAAATACAGACAGCAGAGCCACTGGTGCCTGAGCCCAGTGACTAAGGTTGAGATGGCTATTGAAAAGTTAAAAAGGCACAAATCACCAGGTATTGATCAAATTCGTGCAGAACTGATTAAAGCAGGAGGTAGGACATTTTGTTCTGAGATCCATAAACTTATTAATTCTATTTGGAATAAAGAGGAATTGCCTGAGCAGTGGAAGGAGTCAATCATTGTACCTATTTATAAGAAGGGCGATGAAACAGATTGCAGTAATTATCGAGGCATATCACTTTTGTCAACCACATACAAAATTATATCCAACATCCTTCTGTCAAGGTTAACTCCATATGCAGAGGAAATTATTGGGGATCATTAGTGTGATTTTAGACGTAACAGGTCGACTACTGATGATATATTCTTCATTCGTCAAATACTTGAGAAAAAATGGGAATACAATGAGGCAGTGCATCAGCTATTCAAGCTTCAAGAAAACCTATGATTCAGTTAGGAGGGAGGTCTCATTCAATTTGGTATCCCTATGAAACTTGTAATGCTAGTAAAAATGTGTCTAAATGAAACCTATAGCAGAGTCTGGGTAGGCAAACATTTGTCTGACACATTTCCTATTAAGAATGGTTTGACACAAGGAGATACTTTATTGCCATTGCTTTTCAACTTTGCTTAGGAATATGCCATTAGGAGGGTTCAGGCAAACCAGGAGGGTTTAAAATTAAATGGTACTCATCAGCTTCTAGTTTATGCTGATGATGCTAATATATTGGGCGGAAGCGCACATGCTATAAAGAAAAACACAAAAGCTATAGTAGTCGCTAGTAAGGAGATTGGTGTAGAGGTAAATGCTGAGAAAATTAAGTACATGGTCATGTCTTGTGATCAGAATGCAGGACAAAATCACAACATAAAGGTAGATAATAAATCCTTTAAAAGGGTGGAACAGTTCAAGTATTTGGGAACAACCCTAACAAATCAAAATTCCATTCAGGAAGAAATTAAGAGCAGATTGAAGTCAGGGAATGCTTGTTATCATTCAGTGCAGGATCTTCTGTCTGCAGTTTGCTATCCAAAAATACAAAGATTAAGATATAC
This sequence comes from Reticulitermes speratus, assembly GCA_021186555.1. Lineage (NCBI taxonomy): Eukaryota > Metazoa > Arthropoda > Insecta > Blattodea > Rhinotermitidae > Reticulitermes > Reticulitermes speratus. The sequence continues at coordinate 11,855,087 of JAJKFL010000009.1, forward strand.
AGAACTATAATTTTGCCTATTGTTTTGTATGGGTGGGAGACTTGGTCTCTCACACTGAGGGAGGAATATAGGCTGAGGGTGTTCGAGAATAGAGTGCTGAGGAGGATATATGGGCCTAAGAGGGACGAGGTAACAGGGGAGTGGAGAAGACTACATAACGAGGAACTTAATGATCTGTACTCATCACCAAATATTATTCGGGTGATCAAATCGAAAAGAATAAGGTGGGCGTGGCAAGTAGCACGTATGGGTGAGGGGAGAGGTGCATACAGGATTTTGGTGGGGAGATCTGAGGGAAGGAGACCACTTGGAAGACCCAGGCATAGATGGAAGGATAATATTAAAATATATCTTCAAGAAGTGGGATGGGGGAGGCATGGACTGGATTGGTATGGCTCAGGATAGGGACAGGTGGCGGGATTTTGCGACTGCGGTAATGAACCTTCGGGTTCCAAAAAATGGCGGTGAATTTCTTGACTGGCTGACGACCTGCTAGCTTCTGAAGAAGGACCCTGCTCCATGGAGTTAGTTAGTTAATGTCATCTCTGTATACAGACCTCTCTCATGTGTTGGATTCAATATGGGCCTGTCCTATGTGAATGGTCTTGTAGTATGCGCATGAGTCAACTGTTTTTCTACCTACATTCCATTAACATTGAAAGGTCTGTACTCATAGTAATATATTAAAATATAGTATACATTATATTATCTTTGCACCTGGTATAAAACAAATTTTTACTTCAGTTAAAAAACTGCTTTCCTGATATGTTGTGGGAATTTTATATGCGTATACAAACATTATCATATATTGGGTCCAATGCGTGCCTTGTCCTTGTATGACCGGTCTTGTGGTGTGTATGGGGAGTTCCTTTAATAATAAGAACTAAAAAGTCCTCTGAACCCTTATCATACAATTTAAATTTGACTCACTCACTTTGGGTCTTGACCATTTCTGCAGCTGATAGTATTTAATACATTTTAATACATGTAATAAATTTTTAAACCTGAAATTTAAAATAAAAGGAGATTCTTAACCTTTCAATGCAGGGGAATTAAAATTCAAGTCTGTATCACGATATGAGAGCATTATTTAAGGGTATTAAATTTTACCTGTGCAGTGCAAGTATACATGACACTCCATAGCATATTATGTGCACAGCACGCAAGACTACTCAGCACTCCTCATTGAAGGGTTAAGAATAAATTTTATTCACCCATGTATGAAGTTTTTAAACAACTCACCAATCCACCTGTTCATATGCACCTTAATTATTGAACCTTAGGCCGCGTTCTCACGGGGCGTGAAACACGCGCGTGAATCACACTGGCGTGCTCACTCGTGTTGCCTCCACGCTTGGTGCAAAGCGTGAGCTGTTCACACGGACAAAATGTTTCAGTACAATCGTGACCATGGACGGGACAGTTGCAGAGGGCTGTGCCGTAGTTGTGCTGTGTGTTTTATGTAAGTTTAGCACATAAAATCCCGATCTCTGGCTTGCTGCTTTCTGACAGTATGAACTTCTCAAGTTTTTAACTTCACTAACATTTCTGCAGGTCCGAATCCAGATATGTGTAAAGCGGCTGATATTCGTTTTGCTGCCGCCGCCCTTAAATCTCGATCCCGATACTCCTCCAAAGTGGCATTATACAGAACAGGTTCATTTTGATATAAATCCAACGTAACGTTTCGTTGTCACTGAGTCTTAGCACACGTTAGGACATCTTTTACATCACGAACGCCAGTACCACGACTGAAAATCAAACATGGTTTGATCCTGCCACGACAGGATCGTGGACTGCTGACGTCACACGCAAGGTCCACGACTCCGCGTTCACACGGGTAGTGGCCCACGCCAGTGTGATTCACGCGCGTGGTTCACGCCCCGTGAGAAAGCGGCCTTATACTTAATGCATTTATTTTTATATTCACATTTCTTGGTGAAGTTAATGAGAGAGTAGTGCTACAGTAGTCAGAATAGACTGTGCGTAGTATGCTTTTGTAAGTGCATCATATAATCAGTCGCTTTCTCTTTGCAAGCACAAGTTTCTCTTATGGGATCGGCATTGCTTATGGGTGTTTTGTGAGGCTGACAAAATACAAGTGTCGATGAATACTTTGATAGCCGTTCTCGGAATTTGAGCCCTGATAGGCAGTGTGTGTCTTGGAATACTTTCTCAGTGGCAAATAATTCATAAATTACTTGATAAACAGCAAAATGAATTTAGTGCTGCTAGTTTTTGTTTTTTCTTCAGTGTTCAGGATCAGGAATCAGCAGGAAATGATTGCAGTAAAGATTGGTGTTTTATGTTTTTTTAATTGTATGCATTTAATGCAGGGTTGCCAAGTCTCCATGGCAACTAATTTATTGATGGTGGCGCCTAATATCTGTGGATCATCAGTACGGATTGTTTTTTATGTAGGACATCCCTGTTGGTGTATCAGATCACAAGTGTATGTTTATTCAGTTATCAATCACACACAACAACAACGATAATTGTAAACGTTTTCTGGCGAATAGTTTCGGATCTAAGATCGAGCCGTCATGGAATTTGCTTCATATCACGCTTCTGGCACCTAGAATTCTGAGGTGGCTCCTAGATTTTTGGAAAATCTGTGCCCCCCTGGTTTAGTGCATGGTAATGTCATGGTTATGTCCATCTTCAAATCAGAGATGCAGTTTCTTTCCTTGCGTCGCACTTCAGTGTACAGGAGTCGATACTTAGGCGCGTTCACAAACTTTCAGAAAGCGCCTATTAGCTTTGACATGTCTGTCCGTCCATCCGTCCGTTCACATGGAACAACTCGGCTCCCACGGAACGGATTTTCGTGACATTTGGCATTCGAATATTTTTAGACAATCTATGAAGGAAATTCAAGTTTCATTAAAATCTAACAAGAATAAAGAGTAGGGGAGAGGGGGGATAGTTGGCGCACTTTTCACGTTATAATTTTTCAAATTTTTTGTGTACAGTTAAGTTGAATATAAGGGTACATGTGGCTAGTAACACTCTTGGGCTACAATCTGACCTACACACATTTCACGCTGTTCGTAAGGAATAGGAGGGAGAGGCGTTTGCCATAACCTCTGCACGTGTGCCAACCTGCCTCGCAGACGTGGTAAGTTGGCATATGGTAAAAATAAGTGGAAAATCAAGATGCCAACTTTTCCAATGTCTAAAAGTAACAGACAATGATTAGTATAATGTTTCATGAAACAAATGTGTCACATACAGGTTGTACACAACAACGGTGTTATTATGCTAATAAAGTAGTTGAGAAAGAATAAAAAACGGCACAAACTTAAACACATTTAGTTAAATTGAAAAATGATATTGAAAGGAAAGGTAGCGCCATATGACACTAGCCTGCCACCAGTAATATACGTTTTCTTTCGAAATAAAGTGTTCCAGTCCCATCATAATGACAAATTCAGCAAACAGTTGGGAGAGCCATCAGTGCATTCTTCATGTGACCGCAACTTGCAATCTGCGCAGTGAATCCACATTTCTCTGGATGCGCGAAGACAATAGACGGAGGAAGTATCCTCGGAATCTTCTTCGTTAGTGTTGCCTGCAGTTTAAGATTTTTTTTATTTTTGTTTCTGCTTTTGTAAATCTCTCTTTAGGTATGTGGCACGCTTCTCTTTCTTATTTTTTAAGCACAGTTCTTCCCTCTGGTGCTCCGAGCGTTCTCTTGTACTGGGTGTCAAAGCATTTTTGACAGGGGTATCAGTCAATTTTCTTTTGTTCTTACTTACATTCTTACTCTTTTTGCGTACGATTTAGGAAGGTTTCGAACGTCCTCTGGGGTAGCAAGATGTGCTGCCACTTTTGAAGTAGATGATGATCTTTCGGTAGGCACATCAAAATTGCAGAAAGTTCACTCTTGCTATTGGAAACTGCTGCCTTCATAGGAGGGGCAGGTCTGTCTGGAACGTAAGCTTCCATAAATTCTTCATTTTAAAAAATATCCCCGCTAAATAGGTAAATTCCAGAGATCTGGAAATCTGTTTTGGTATTTGGAGGAAAAAGATTCAGACAATAAAGGTGTGTTGACGACAGACGGAATGTCATATATTGTAATTGTTGTGCCTGTATTGTTAGTTATGCAGGAATCATATGCGCGTTTCACATACGTCATAAGCGAACCTCTGACAGATCTTTCAAGAGGCTGGTGTTATGACTGCAGTGCGGAGGGAAGATGAGGAAAGTCACGGCATTATTATTGCAATAGTCTATTGTGTCTATTAACAAATGCCAGTCTGGTTGTCTAGCAACGGAACTACTGGTCTCTCAACCGAAGGCTTAGTACTGTAACCGAACTTTGCTGGTTACTTTTTTTTTATTAATTTGATATACATCAAATTAAGAGACCGTTCTCTTCAAAGGTTTAACTTTGTTTAATTTATTACAATACAAACGTTAGCACAATATCATTCGTCTACTCCTTTCCTTTTACTGCAGCCAACTGACGCCAGCTGTGTCGGGACACCTGGTCGTTTCTTCTTCTTACTATATATAGAGGAGTGGGGAGGGAGAACCGAACTGCTCCAATAATGTTCGGTTACAGTACGGGCCACGAAATGTATTTCATATCCTACAAAACGCCCACCCGTCATCCACCCAGATGGCTGGACCGTGTGTTCAATGACAATGTTAGTAAGGTGCTTTTTATGTTACCCCCTCTTCCCCTTTTGCATTATCTTGCCAAAATACGTAAAGAAATCTGACAATCCTTCGCCGCTCTCCTTGTTGACCTTCCATGTTTTCGCACACCTCTCGCAGTGCGTCAGGGCGTGTGTAGCTCCTGTTTGACCTCTTCTTGCAAGCACGCATTATTTAGCTTCTTAAAAACGGAGATTAAAAGATCAGATTGGTAAACAATTAACCAATAAGTTACTAACCGAAATTGGAGCAAGTTGACACAATGAGCCAACATGCCCCACGTTGCGTGGGCCAACCTGTCCCGTTGCCACCTTTTTATGTTTTAGACTGCATCATCCTCAAACACAACGGAAGTCTACAATTCTTCTATCTCCAATGTTAGTCAAAACGGGTACCATTAGTGGGTGGTACAATACCACATGTAGCTGTAACCAGACTTTAAACATAAAACATTTTATACAGCGATGGAAAAATACTTACTGCGGTGTACAAAATAAAACACCAGACCACGCTTCAGTCACAGTTCACAAAGCGCTGACGCTTGCTGACCGTTCACATGAGAAGCTACTGTAGAGTACAAATTGCCGGTTCCATGACAAAAGCCCACACGACGAAAGCCCACACGACAATTGCGCACAGATAAAACCCCACTGTCATGAATGCTCACAGGAAAAATACCCACACCGATAAATGCTCACACGGATATATGCTCACACGGATGAATGCTCACAAGGATAAATGCTCACGTTGATAAATGCTCACACGGACAAATGCTCACACGGGCGAATTGTCACACAGGAAAGTACGCACATAGAAGAATTCTCATTTTCACAATACTATGAAGTAATGCAGTCTTAAAAGAGCGTGAAAACGGCAGCTAACGCAGATACACTAACCTCTTCAGCAACGGGTGACATTGAATCTTTAACGAAGAAAGACATCATTGGTTTTTGGGGAGGCACTAAGGACGTTAGTAAAAAATAATTCCCAAGCAGGATTAAAAGACATAGTGAAATCTGTGGAATTAATAGTCATACGAACATCATTGTAACGAGTGTCACACAGCGACACGATTTATGTGATTGGTCTTGTGTTAACCCTGAAGTGAAAACATTTAATAGAAAATTGGTGAATCTTATGAAGCCTTTTAAGCATGTTACAGTGATAAAGGTAGAGCTAGAGAGGAAATTTTTTTCTAGACAATGTCTGCATATGAATAAGTTAGGCAAAGAAAGAATAGCATTAAGAATAGCTAATGCTGCTACTGCAGTCCTTCAAAAACAAACAGAAGAACCAATCAGTATGTATATGAAAACTGAACAGGATGATAGTGCAAGTGATGTTTCAAGTGAGGTCAATATTATCACACAAGAAGAACCTAAAGAGGAATCACAAGGGGATGATGACCCATGTGAGACAGAATGTAGTGGGAGAAGGAAGTGGAAGAAAAAAGAGTGTGTGATGGAACAGAAGGAAAGAGGAACACATTCATCAGGAAGACTTAGGAAACAACCAGTGACAAGAAATCAGGATTGTTTTTATGGCCAATGGATCTGTCAAAAGTGTGTTTTAGTACCAACAGATAGTGATGACAAGGTATGCAGTTTTACAAACAATACCACAAATCCTGTAAAAGAAAACAAATAGGAAACTAGTAGTTGTTTAAAATCTGTAAACAATAAAGTGCTAAAGGTATTCCACCAGAACATTAGAGGACTGAGAAACAAAATCAATGAACTATTATGCTCCTTGCATCCATCATTACCACACATACTGTGCCTTACAGAACACCATATGACAATTGGAATTAGATCATGTTCACACAGAAAACTTTAAATGAGGTGCTAAATATTGTAGGAAGATCTAGATAAAGGAGGAGTATTTTCGTGCACAAAACTTTAAAATTTGCTAACATCAATTTGGATGATTACTGTAAAGATCAAGATATGGAAACCTGTGAATTAAAGTTAGAATCCATGTTTTCCAATATATGTATACTAACTTTATGTAGAACCCCATCTGGAAATTTTGATCAGTTTTTAAATAGACTAGAATCCATCTTCAGTATGTTGCATAGCCCAAAAACAGAATTTATTATCTGTGGTGACATAAGTGTAAATATCTTGTCGACAGTAATAGAAAACAAAGCCTGGATTCATTGTTGTTATCTTACAATCTATCCATTACCATTACTTTTCCAAAAAGAGTTCAAAGTAGTTCCAAATCAGTGATAAATAATATATTCATTGATAACTCGAAGTTAGAAAATTATATTGTAGAACCTGTTATAAATGGCTTACCTGATCATGATGCTCAGACCATAGAGATAAATAAAATTAATCTGCAGTCTAGCAATCAATAATATCAAATATTTACAAATGCAGATTTTGTAACACAATTAAGCTATGAAACCTGGGACAAAGTATTTGATGACAAGGACATTGATTCCAAATTTAACTCTTTCCAAAATACATTCTTGGGGACTTTCTACTCAAGTTTTCTTCTAATAAGAGTCAAAAAAGGAATCAGAAATAAAGCCTGGATAACAGCAGGAATAGAAAACGAGAACTATATATGGCCTGTAGAAACAGTAATGATTTGAGATTAAAAAGCCACTACAAAAGGTATTGTAAAATTCTATCAAATGTCATTAAGGAGGCCAAATGGATAAATTATAACAATCAGATTCTAGCATCAATGAAACATAAAACCACGTGGGAAATAGTGAAACTGGAATCGGGGAGGAAAACTATTAATGTAGGTGTAATATCATTAATTATTGAGGGTGCGTGCACTATCAATCCTCAAGTTATTGCAAACGCATTTAATGAATATTTCCTCACACTAGTGGAAACTAAATATATTAATAACAACAGCATTAATAAGGATAATAATAGTGAGGATAGTTATGATGTTGATACTATTAATAATGGTGATAGTAGTGGTATTAATAACAGTCCTAATAGGGTTAATAATAGGAAGATGCCACTGTCTTGTTTGTCGGATGCTTTTAACAATTCATTTCCAAATTTAATTCTCAAACCAACAACAACGCAGGAAATTGAAGACATTATTAGATCCCTTAGGCCGAACAATACGAATGGGTACGACGAAATTTCCACTAACTTAAAATAAGCTCTATTTATATTAGTTCACCTCTCAATCATATATGTAATGTGTGTCGGTCATCAGGGTATTTTCCTCAATGCATGAAATACTCTGTAGTAAAACTGTTATTCAAAAAAGGTGAAATTGCATTTGTAACTACAGACCGATATTTACTGACTTCATTTTCAAAAGTACTAGAAAAAGTTATGTATAACAGAATACTCAGACACTTAACTATTAACCGCATATTAGTTGAAGATCAATTGGGATTTAGGAAAAACCTATCAATCGAAAAAGCAACCTATGAACTAACTAATGTAATTTTAAGTTCTTTTAATGACAAAATTAAATGTGGGTGGAATTTTTTGCGATTTGGCGAAAGCTTTTGATAGTGTTAACCATGCTATCTTACTATCTAAATTAAATTGATATGGAATAACTGGTAAAGCGAATGATTGGTTCAAATCGTACCTTAGGGATAGATATCAGAAAGTGGAGATTCAAAGTAAAAATTGTAATCATAACTCATTTTCAAACTGGGGAATTATAAAGCATGGTGTTCCACAAGGTTAAATTGTAGGTCCTTTACTTCTCCTTCTCTATAAAAATGATTTATCAAAAACTATCAACAGAAAAGCTAAACCAATTTTATTTGCAGATGACACTAGTATAATATTTACCAATTCTAATTCCAGAAATTTAAAAAATGATGTAAAAAGTACATTTGGAATTTTAAATAAGTGGCTCACAGCCAATAGACTTTTATTAAACTATGATAAAACCCATTTTATACAATTTACAACTAAATATAGTCCTCAAATTGATCTGACCATTAGTTATGAGAATAAATTAATTATTAAGGTATATGATACAAAATTCCTTGGAATATATGTGGGCAGTGCACTGTCTTGGAAAAAACATACTGAGCAAACTGCACAAATTAAGTGCAGCTTGTTATGCAATGAGATCGATGAAGCCCTTTATGTCACAAGAAACATTGAAGATGGTGTACTATGCATATTTTCACTCCATTATGAACTATGGGATAATATTTTGGGGAAACTCTTCTCACAGTAAAAAAAATTTTCGTAATACAAAAGAAAATAATCACAATTATTGCAGGATGCAGAAGCAGAGGCTCATGTAGAGATTTATTTAAGAATTTAAAAATTCTACCTCTTTCATCACAATATATACTATCACTTCTATTTGCAGTTAACAACAGGGATAAATTCAAATTAAATTCTGATATCCATTGTATAAATACTAGACAAAAATATGACTTCCACCAGCCTTCCTCAAATTTATCACTATATCAAAAAGGAGTTTACCCATTTGGTATAAAATTGTTCAACAATCTCCCACAGAGCATCACAAATTTAAGTAATGACACTAAATAATTTAAGTCAGAGCTAAGCAATTATTTACATGATCACTCCTTCTACACTATAGATGAATACTTTGATGTAACTAGCGTGTGCTGAACTAGACTGTGTTCAGTTTCTGAATGATTATATTGTACATTATATGATCTTGGTCTTATACAAGATAAATTTTAATATAAGATATAACATTTTAATGTGTTATTGCATTGCATACTGTAGTGCAACGGGTATAAACCTTTTATTGTATATGATGTATTGCAGCTGGTTGGGTTCGGATTGGCAAGTGCTATATATGCTATATTTACATATATTCATGACAATTGCTAATTGTTAGCAAATATATATTATTACTATTTTTACTATTATTATTATATTATTGATATTACTTTCTTGTATTCACTTGACTATTTCTACATCAATAAGGTTATGTAACATGTAGAGATCCATGGAATGTGAATAAACTGATATTGAAAATTATGTGCTTGCTATGAAGTGAAGTTGAAACATGCAGTATTTTACTGTAAGTTGGCCAATCTCCTCAAACATTTCAGTTTGTCTTCCACCTGCTCATACTCCTGCACAGAAGTGGCAACCAAGTCATGCAGTGCATCATATCTTCTCTTTTTCACCTCCAGACGACCTGCCTGTGCATTAGCCAGTGTCAATCTGTGGCAAGCCAGGTCCCTCTGCAGTCCATCAAACAGAAACCACACGCTGGGATGACTGCAGTGGAATAGGGAATTGAGTGCATTGTGAAATCCCTCACAGCAGTTTGTAGTTTTAGGCGGCCGTTCAAGAGCTGCTTCATGATGATTCCATATTGTTATTGGAAACTGGGGATCTCTACCTGCTGCACCCTCAATGTATGTGGAAAAGAAGTACGTGAGTACCTCATTATAGCTATCTTCGTCTGGAAATGTGGCGGCAAGCTGATCAAAGACACTCCTCACATCATGGACTGGGACAAAGGTTAATGCAGCAAGAGACTTCAGCTTCAGTTTTATATTTATATCTGTTTCAAATTCTGTCTTCAAGCCAACATTGCTGATTTTCCTGATGAGACTCTGACACAGATGGAAATAACACCCTTTGACCTCAGCGTGTGGAAAGGCAATCCTCACTGCATTCATGCAAGCCTTCTCAAAATCTACTAAAACCTTTTGAGTCACCAGATTTGGAACCAACAGCTTCATGATTTCAAACATTCTATTATAAGTGTCCAAGTTCTTTTTCTGTAACAGAATGTAAATACATGGCGGATATGAGTTACCCACCTTGGCATGCCACGTATACAGTTGGTAAAACATGTTTGGAACTTTATCAAAAGTGCCATCTCCATAGATTGTATCTTTGTTCAATTCTACCAAGAGTTCTTTATCACCTAAAACCAGAATTCTGTCTGGATCATCCACACCTGAATCATGAAGTACCAGTTGACTGTACTTCTCAGGAATGTCAAAATTTATTGTAGTTGGAATAGGCAAATGACCGTCTTTTCTGTGATTGAGAAGATTTCTCGCAAGGGATGATTGTTTGGGCATATGGGCCAGTACATCGTTACTCAACCCTGACAACACATTCCCATCACATTGCGAGGGGTAGCACTAACTACTCTCATGTCTTGCCTCATTTTGCTTCTGGCAACGTTGGCTTCTGCTTTTTGAGGACAAGAATCATGACAATGTTCATTTGGTTGTTGAACTATGTTGCCATCTTTTGTCTTCATAATTGAATGACACTTTACAGAGCGACTCTGCCTGCATCGCCAAGTCAGCACTCCATTTATATTGCGAAAACACAGATATTCAAAACCCAAGTAAGTCAACACTTGATTGCCCTTCTGGCTGCTTGAAAACTCCATTGTTGGCACTACAAAAAAAATTAATAAAACTATAGAAATCACTCGTCTACCAACAACTGCACTATTAAAATACACTGTCACTCAATGGTACGTTGTGATGAGGTATAGTGGAGCTGATGTTACGCCCGTTGATTATTCGTTGTAAAAATGTTGCACAATTAGTAGCTGCTGTTGATGCTGAGACGTAGCAGTAGAAGTTATAAAATTACAAGATTAGTGCGATTCCGGTCGTGTGTACAGGAACCCACGTGCTGTAGCGTGTTTTGTAGGGGCTTAACTGTGGGCACAGATTACTACTACCGTAGTGAGCATTCATCCGTGTGAACATATACCCGTGTGAGCATTTATCGGTGTGGGTATTTTTCCTGTGAGCATTCATGACAGTGGGGTTTTATCTGTGAGCAATTGTCGTGTGGGCTTTTGTCATGGAACCCTCTCTGGGCTGTGGTTTGGTTTAGGGTATCCGTGTCGACACTGAACTTTACTTCATAGCATTCACATAACGCTTTATTAAGAGTTCGTTACTTCATCGTATTGGGAATGTGAGGATTTTTCCATGTGCGTAATTTTGTGTGTGAGACATTGTCTAGTAAAAAATTTCTTCTGTAGCTGTACTTTTGTCACTGTAACATGCTTAAAAGACTTCATAAGATTCACCAAATTTCTATTAAATGTTTTCACTTCAGGGTTAACACAAGACCAATCACATAAATCGTGTCGCTGTAGGACACTTATTACAATGATGTTCATATGACTATTAATTTCCACAAATTTCACTATGTCTTTAAATCCATCTTGGGAATTATTTTTACTAACGTCCTTAGTGCCTCCCCAAAAACCAATGATGTCTTTCTTCGTTAAAGATTCAATGTCACCCGTTGCTGAAGAGGTTAGTGTGTCTGCGTTAGCTGCCGTTTGCACGCTCTTTTAAGACTGCATTACTTGATAGTATTGTGAAAATGAGAATTCTTCTATGTGCGTACTTTCCTGTGTGACAATTCGCCCGTGTGAGCATTTGTCCGTGTGAGCATTTATCAATGTGAGCATTTATCCTTGTGAGCAATTGTGCTTGTGAGCATTCATCCGTGTGAGCATATATCCGTGTGAGCATTTATCGGTGTGGGCATTTTTCCTGTGAGCATTCATGACAGTGGGGTTTTATCTGTGAGCAATTGTCGTGTGGGCTTTCGTCGTGTGCGCATTTATCCGGTCACCCAAATTGCCAATTGCTGCTATCCTGCGCTGTCAATGAGTGTTATGGCCCTTGTGCCAACTTACCCCTGTAGTCAGCTAGCCCCCCTCTCCCCTACTTTACATGAAGACCTGTGTACATTTATGATAATATCTCTCTCAAATCTTCTTAGAATGAGAAATATTCCAGACAAAAGTAGAGAAAATCAAAACACGCATTTTATGTTCAGTAACGTTTTCCCGAAAAATGTGCCGTTTATGAGATAATGTGAAAAAATACCGTAGAGCCAGACAGGCCACAGATAGCAATATAATACGGCGCATAATTTTATATTACTTTCACCGTGCATTTTCAATTCACTTTCTATTAACCAACTAAATGCACATTCACTGTCAACTATTTAATTGTTTACAAGTTTCCCCTACATACGTTTCGGTCCTTACATGACCATCATCAGGGGGTTCACAAACTACACTTATTTACATCGATAGGTTCAATCTGTCACCATATGCAGTCTGGTTTCATTCAGTTTTTTGTGTAGGTGTAGTCACTTATTAAAAACACATGTTGTAAAACTAAGTAAATTGTGACGTATATATAAAACACTATTTATAAGTTCTTAAAAGGCTTGTCAATGTTGTATATAACGGGTTAAAACGTCAACATGGATGTCATGTTTTCACACACGATTGTGTGTGAAAACACAGCAACTAGCCAATCGTGTGTGAAAACATGACATCCATGTTGACGTTTTAACCCGTTATATACAACATTGACAAGCCTTTTAAGAACTTATAAATAGTGCAATATAGTCTTCTCGGGCGCACAGCCGCGTCAGTTCGTTTGAATACAACGTTTCGGGGACTAGCTCCGTCCCCATCCTCAGGCAAAACTATTATAAATAGTGTTTTATATATACGTCACAATTTACTTAGTTTTACAACATGTGTTTTTAATAAGTGACTACACCTACACAAAAGACTGAATGAAACCAGACTGCATATGGTGACAGATTGAACCTATGGATGTAAATAAGTGTAGTTTGTGAACCCCTGATGATGGTCATGTAAGGACCGAAACGTATGTAGGGGAAACTTGTAAACAATTAAATAGCTGACAGTGAATGTGCATTTAGTTGGTTACTAGAAAGTGAAACGGCGCATAATGTTTTACTCCGACACTTACAAAAACTGAGAAACTACGCAGCGACTTACGATCTGTTTAGCCAAATTGTACGTGTAAAGAAAGCCATGAGCAAACGAACATTCTTTTATTTCAATGCAGCCTTTATATGTAACGTGTTAAAAGAGTGAAAATTAGTTGGAATACGATTTCTTTCAAAAACTGGTACGTACAATTTGCATTGTTGTGGGTGACGTAAATTTACCATAAAGTCATTGTTGTGCAACACGCAATCGTTTTACGAGTTCAGTAATCGTGGTGTCACACTGCTTACCTCTTGTACCTTACCCGTGAGGGACACTCTGAAGTGACAGTGCCACTGAATGGGTACGCTGTGAACTCGGAACAATTCTAAAACAGACCTCCACGTTTACAGTAGGACACTAAACTCGATACAGTAACTATATGCACTAACCTGTACACCGATGTAAAGGTACATTATGAAATTACCCGGCGAAGGTGGACCCTGTAGTGCCTGCTCATAATGCCATTCACTGCCGTTTATTGGTACTATCCTTTGTTGCTGTTCGTAACTACTCCCATATATAACAACAGAATATCAATCGTTCGGCCCTTTGTGTATGTGAATATTGTGATGATAATAGTTTTATTTGTTCTCACTGCGTCTGAGAAAGCATATTGATTAAGGGACATCCAGACCATTTATTAAACATATTAAACACACGCAGTTTGACTTACGGAAGTATTAGTGTTAAGTGCGAATAAAGTGTAATTAATTAATAAAATAAAATTTTCACACATTATTGTTAAGAAAACCAGCACTAAGATGAAAATGTAAAAGAAAAAGCGCAAGGTAAAGTATGCGAATTTGATACACGTAACATAAACCGCAATGTGATGCAAACTTTCAAATCAGATTGGGCATTAGCAATTCAGAGTTGAAAGTTTCGATTCACAGCCCTGTCATCGGCTATCCTGACTTTTCAACCCATCCAAGCAAATATTACTACTACAAAAGAAGTCATGACTGCTTGTACATACATCTGTATTCAGTATTCCCACACTTCTCTTTCGACGCTATGTAGTCTGCGTGCTTGAGAAACTGTCGTGAAATAAACGAAGAAATACGAACACAATGGCAACGGCCCGTACTTTGTCCATCTGTGTTCTGGAAATGCATACACTTAGCTATATGGGTTCAGCGAGATTCGAGACTACAATATAGATTGTGCATTACGGCGTTGTTTTGTGCAATACATATATTTTCCGACGATTAATTTATTGTCAAATTCTGATTCAGCAGCTTCAGGTGAAGTTAATTTCTTTAAAAATATCTGCGACCAAGTCGTGTTTCTTGAAGCGTGGGATCAGTTGTTTTTAAACCACCTGTGAAGTGATGCACTTACATTGCGCAGGGTCGAACCGCCTTCTGTCGTCTGACTGTGTTCTGTCTCCTTGAGGCCGTCAGTAGCGTCTGGATGTTGCATGTGAGAGGGCGGTAGGGAATGACACTGGTTTGTTCAGCCATTACTTCGTTACGCACGTGGCACTTTACGTCGTAACAGCGTGAATTGTATCAGTACCATTTGATTGCACACAGAACAGAGGTGCATTTTAAAACATTTTAATATTCATATTAAACTAGATAAGTGGTTTCATAAAGTTTCAAATTTCTTATCACGTAATAACTTTAACTCTCACAAACATTTCAACGTCAAAAATGATGGTATTTGTAATTGTACATAAAAGCAAGATGTCCACAAAGAGATGCAATCGAATACTTAGTTAATTTATGCGACAAAATTAAAGAAAAGTGATCACAGCTGTGAACATAATGTTAAGAAATCAGCCTTCACATAAACGCATTGCTGCCAATTGCAGAGACGGGACAGTAAGTGCAGTTAATAATTAACACCATAAAACTTTTTGCATGTAGGATGCGCGCGCCTACGGGGTAAAACAGTTGCCAGCTCTCTGTTCGTGTGTTGGTAAGCATGCAGATAAGACTAGGCATATCTGAATACTTTGCGTGTGATCGTATCCGAAGAATTAGCTGCTTGTTACGAAGCATACACTGCGTCTGACGTAAAATCAAGCATTGAACAGCCGAAGGACATACCCCATTATAAACGCTGTTAGCATCGTTCAAGATGTCTTCAAAGTAAGTACATAATGTATTGGACTTTTGACAGGGTCGTTTATAAAGTCGATGTGCTTATTCTAAACGCAAGTTATATGAACATTGTTTTCACGGAGGGCATGATCTAAGAGCTCGCGTTCGCCCCTTCAGATGTTTCATGGTGAAATGAAGTAGCGGTTTCCAGTTAAGCTTGGTATTTGGTGTATTTACTCTTTCAGATTTCACGTTGGTCGCGTTCATCCAGTGTAGACCCCGCTCCTCATTAACTTAAAATTGAATTTTTATCAGTTTTCTCACAAAACGGTTCACCGTACAAAAAGTTCATAGTAACTTAAAATAAAACGCGTAAAAAAAGTTAACTACAAATATTCTTTGAATTGGTGCATATTTAGTGAATCCAGGTACAAGTATACACTAATATCTGATTATGCGAAGTATATGCTGCGTGATTCACTTTGCAACTATGGAATCGTATCCTCAGTAAGTGAATATAAAAACCTAAAATCTCGTAAGATCATAGATATAAATTTTCAGATTTTAACGGCATGGTTTTTTCAGATTTTTGTCTTCTGGGTTTGGAAATTTGCAGTGTTGTAGACGGATACTGATGTTTCCGAGGAGTATGTAATCCTTCAGCCGTGAATATAGAGACAGTAGTTTTTTCCGAAACGTCGGTAAAGATTACACAACATCAAACCCAGAAGAAAATAAGATTAGCATGTCCAATAATTGCAAAGGCCTCATTTAACAAAATCTGAATAAAACTTGTTCTTTCTGGCAAAACCACGGCACCGTATTAATTAATCGACAGTGGGTTGAGTAATTATTTGATTGTTAAAAGACTTTTTAAAACGCACAAGTTATATATTGTAGAACGATGTAGGAAGACGACGTAGAATTGTGATGAATGAAAATTTGTAAATGAGCGGCTGTTGCTTGTTTGAGTATAGGTTTAATGTCCCAGCCGCTATCAGGCAAGACAGAAAAAAACCACAGAAAACTGTCAGGACCAGAACAGTAGACATCCGAAACTGGAATCGCCCCAATATCTAGAGCATTAATGCTGCACTAATTATTTGCAGTGGAGGAAATTCTAATGTTTCTTCAATATGGAGTAATGGCGGTGTAGGTTGTATTGCTTGTCGAGAAAATGTCGGTACCAAAATTCAGGCTCACTTATCTTGAAGTTTAGGTTTTATGATTTTTTTTGTACAAAGCGACAGCATGTTTATTATAAAATGTTGCTTAACGGATTTCGCTTAAGTTTGATATTGACGTTTACACTGAAAATTGCGGACTAATTTAAACTTGTGAAGACTGACGACACCGAATAATTTTGAGCCATGCCATCCCTCTATCATGGCAAAAATCGTCATTCTATATCCATGGCCAAGCATTCAACCTTAATCTAAGACAGATAGCGATATTCGTCTGAATTTTACGGGATAAGCACATAAAATGTAAACGAATTTAATAAAACATTTCTCATGAATGAAAACTGAACTTATTCAGGTTGGTAATACGATTACGTTTTTAAATCGTGCTACTCGAGTTTTCAAGTCTTGCCACCAGTGGCGGCAGCGCTGCGTTGGTTGAAAATGGCTCCTCAAGTACAAAAATCTAAGTGTGTGCTCTGATGTGACGAATTGAAGTCTGTGGTTACAGTGCAAAGGGAATTTCTTATTGAGTTTTGTAGGAAACTGCCAATAAAAAATGTATTTACAAAAGTTGTGTAATGAGGCTGGTTGCATTTGTAAAGGGAAGAGTCCCTCTCAACGAAGGTAAATGAGTTCCCGCGGCGTTTGTTTGCAGTTACAGTGTCTACGGGGGGTGGGGGGTGTGAAGGCAGTAAAAATTGCCAGCTGTTTCGAAGGGGGCCTGGCCCGACTATGTTGCATATGTTTTTGTCTTGCTCGGTTAGTATCAGTATTTGTTGATTGCACAATTTAACCCTTTCAAACGAAACCCAAGTCACCCTGAAACTGAGACTCAGTCTTTTCATTTAGTGTAAAGGTTTTTAGCCGGCGCTTCTTTGCTGGGAGAACCCGAAAAAGTTCTTTCACTGGGGCCCGCACCCGCTCTCGGCAGCCCTGCGCAGTTCAATAAAGTAAAACAACAACAACAACAAACTGCCCGCCAATTAAGCATGCGACAACCGGCAGTTAAAAAATTTTCTGCGAAATCGTTTGAGATCAAAATTTTGCTACATTCTTTGTGACGTTCTTTCAGAACTTGAAAATGACATTATTTTTTCTTCCACAATTGTACTTACTGGCGAAGCCAGTTTTCTATCTGTCCCGACATGTTAACCAAATACTTTTAGAATCTGGGGAAGCAACAACAACCCGCATGTAGTGTTCGTAGGTACAAGGAACAGTCCCAGGTTCAAATTATTTTTGATTCTGTCCAACAAACTGTATTTGGGCATTTCACTTTGTGTAGTGAATGTTCTACATGTCCGATGAATTCCTCATGCCGATTTTTGGAGAAGAGGGTCTTAGTGACATGATACTTCAGCAAGAGGGCACGCTTCCACATTTTCACATTAGAGTTTGGAAAGGACTTCTTGGATAGGAAGTTTTCACAGAAATGATGTGAGAGGCGGCCCTGTTACTTGGCCACTTCTTTTCACTGACTTTGTACCACACAATTTATTCTTCTGGGAGTTCATACAGGACGTTTTTTTGTATTTTATCACTGACCACCACTTTGGCGGAACCTTCTGGATGAATGCTAGCTGCTGCAGTTACACTTAACCCCCATAGTTACAAGTGTGTAGGTGAACTTGAATACGGGCAATATACGCCAGGCTCCTCACAGTGCCCCCATTGAACATCTGTAAGCTGTTAATTACAGGTCACATAAGGTTGATCATATAACCTACCAAAATGAGTTCAGTTGTTATTCTTGTGCCTCTTCTTGAGAAATATTATATTACATTCGTCTACATTTCATGTATTCATTGTGTATCTTATATGACCTTCAGTTCCTAACTCACATTGAACACAGTCCGTGTTCATTCGAAAGAGCAAGCAGTAAATACTGCACAGGGAAATAATCGGCATTTGTGTGGTAATCTTATGAAACACAAACACACGAAGGTAAAAGTAAAATTGCCCTGTCCAATCCACGAAGGCATATAGGAGGAGTAGAATTATAGCGTAAAGTTCACGCCTCGGCCGCTTTACCCTTGGGAAAGAGCCCCGGTACCCATTGAAGAGGAAGGTGTGTGAGTCCCAGAGCGCGCCTGGAAATTTGGAATACAGAAACAATTACTCGTCCTTGCCGGGATTCGAACTCCGAACCGCCCAGCCCGTAGCCTAGTCACTATACCGACTGCACTAACACGGCTACTAACAAAAATACACTGAGTAGCAAAATCGTATTATTCTTAACATCGCAGCAGGTGGTATACACATTTATCATCGGGGTTTAAATGGTTCCTTTTGGTGGATAACACTCCCAGACGTATTTTGATATTAGTGGTCTTGAACGTTACGATTCTGCTACCAGATAGCTATTGAGTAAGGTACTTGCTACTGCATGGGGTCAGGAATTGTGTTTTCGGTAAGGCTAAATAATTATGTGGTTTAGACCTCTGAATTGATTCCCTTTCTAGTCTTTATATAGGTATAAGAAGTGTGGTGTTTCTGTTAGCATAGGGACTGGTTGCACGGGTTACATCCCCGACAAAGGCGAAATTATTTTGTGTAATACCACGTCAAATCAGCAGTGGGATAAACATTTATATTCATTGTATATCACGGACTACTTTCCCTGGGTATAGCACGATTACATCCACAAATTCCCCGTTATTTTGCATGACAACCTTCAGCGCGAGTCTCACAAACATTACTGTCCTCCTACCTCAGTCACATGATTGCAGCTGCTACGTAAGCAAACGAGTACTGGCACTTTCACCGCTCTCATTGCAGAAACACACTGACTTACGCGCACACGACTTCTTGTGACATCAGCTTAGGCTCGCGAAGTTACCTGCGCCTGAAGCTGGAGATTTTGTGGAATTAATCCTGCTATACAATGGCCGTAGCGCGAAACTGGTTACCCACTTCCCCTTGTGGCAGTTCACAGAGACTCACACCCATTTTTGCCAAACTCCTGCAAGGTACAATTTTGATGCTTTAGAATGACCGTGTTTTCTTTCATTTTTCATCCATTTCAATGCTACGTACGAGATTCCTCGTTTAGAAGAGATCTGAATTTTACTTGATATTTGAGATAAATTAAAGAAAACGCTACAGTTGCGAGATCTGAGCTTCTCATAGCGGTATTCAAGAATTTTGGGGTGTTATGCTGTGTCGAAAGGTAAATATCCTATTTAGTGACGTTTCGAAGTGTCGTTGCGCCTTCATGAGATCTAAAAATACTTGTACTTTCAAAGTTGTAGTTCTTAATTATATTTGAACATAGTGATCTACACACAATATGGTTCCTTCAGTCTGGTGTACTCGTATCAGAATCTGATGTGTGTGTGTCTGTCTGTGCACGTCCGCTTTTCCTGCCTCGAATTAGGTTCCATGTGTAACAGCAGCAAGAAAATGTTGATTTTCTCTAATTCATTACCTATCTTTAAAACTGGTTTGACTTGTAAAAGGAATATTTTTCCCGTTTAAACTTGTAGCATAGAAGCAAGTGTCTGTCAGCGAATATGTAACAAGTTCAAATTGAAGTCTTCCTGCTTGGCTGATGTAATCCAATTGTTGGCATGATATATGAGGTTTGTATGCAGGATGTGCTAAATTATCTGCAACTTTTTTGTTTTCCATATACGTGTTATGTCTTAAAATAATAACTGTATAATCCTATATTTCTTATTTTGGCTCGTGTCGCTATTTGGTTTTATTTTACAATAACTTACTAACGCCGATTTAATTTGTAGTGTTAATATTTAAAAAGAAATACAGCTGAACCCGGTTATAACGGCATCGATTTATGCGACACCTTGTCTACAGCGTGAAATATTCTATGGTACGAATTAATTCCTCACTCTTAAGCACAAAATTATCCCGCTCGGTTGGAACAACACTTGTTTATGACGTCACAAAGTAGTCAGTCCTTTTCTTGATGTTATAATCGAGATCGACTGTAATTCTATTAAATCCTATTCAATTTATGTTTATTTATATGCTGGCTCCACAGCATAATGGCCAGTTGCAAAATCAGCACTAATGCACTAATATGATACACACACACACACACACACACACACACACACAGACAGACAGAAATAAGGAACAAAACGCAAGACAGTATGACACAAAACATTTCGTTTAAATTAACGACTCAGAGTTAAACGAAGAGGATTGTGTGTTACTCTGCACAGTATAGTTTTACCTCTGATAAGGCTGGCTATGGAATGTAAATATTATTAGAAACAATTTCGGCTTGATATATTTTGAGATTATCATGGCAGTGACTATAAATATTTCTCTCGTGGTAGAAGTGTACTGATACTTCAAGGGATCCTGATGCCTCCATCGTCAGAGCACATCTTTACCCATATGACGGAGGCAGTAGGATCCTCTGAAAAGTCAGTACACTTTTACCAAACTAGATGACGTCATGTCCCACAAGATAGCATTTATCTGTTCGGTATGGTTTGTACTTAACGAATTTCAAACCAACGGTATTTCCTGTGTCTCTGTTGTGTTTATATGGATTAGCTTTGTCAACAGAAGAATATATGGCCGCATGTGTGTGTTACTGCATTACACGTGCTAACTATCCATGTAAACAACAGATTTGGATAAACAATAAATGAACATCAAGAACAATGACTAATGCAAAATCACGAAGAGTGCCTTTGGAAACCGCCTTCATGAGTAATTATTTTGCTACAAGTTATTAAGTTGTCAGGATGGGAGGTGGTTGGAATTGGCTCAGGATCCTAACAGGTTGTTGTTAATAGCGGTTATTAATTTTCGCTTTCTGCTGCCATGATAGCAGCTGAGATTATTATTATTACAATAATAATAATAATAACAATCTGCCTTGCACATACAAACTTTGAGCAGGCCTGCTTAACCTCTTATGTGGTGCGGAGAACTTTGGAAAAATTTGGTCTGCATGGGGGCAACATGAGATGCAAAACACAGGTTGAAGAACGAATAAGTAGTCTGTACGTTTGAGTACAGTTTACGTATAATTTTACCTGTGTATGTTTCTGTACGTCATGTGCAATGAAAAGATACAGATTATAATAGGAAAAAATGTATTAAAAATGCAATTCCAAACACAGGCTAGGGTTATATTCACAGTCCGACAAAATGTACAATTCAATCACATTAATTGTGCAATTCCACTGTCCTACATGTTTCGAACCCTTAATTTGGGTTCATCTTCAGGACTCATTACACACTATTCACATCAACTGGTACAATTGTTTACATGAACTCTTTACATCTGTGTATGTACGTTGTTCAAAATTAATAAAAAGTAAAAATTGTTTTATATTGGTTAAAATGCTAAAAGTTGTATAAAAGTCTGTGTTGATTTGATATCCTGTTTTATCGGAGAAGGTTGTCTGCTGGGTGTTGAGAACAGTACTTTTTTATTAGTACAGTATTTATGTTACTGAGAATTACTATTTAAAAGAACTGATTATTATCATCACTAACAAAAAATTTATGTGGTGACAATTTGAAAACCGCTAGTACCTACCCCACCATTAGACACATTTTGCACTACACGCTTACAAACCCCCCTATCCCCCCAGTTGCAGACCCGTTATAACGTCACTATCTCTCTTCTTCAAGGATTTAAAATTGATTTTCCCACAGTACTTTTAATTGTATTTCTTGTACCTCTTGTGTGAGCTACATGCCCAACCAATTTATTTCATATTTAAATACTCAATGGATTTTATGTTATCGTCATGAAAGTTACAATATTTTAGAAGCCATGAAATAATTTGTTTCTGGAAAATGTTATGTAATATTCTTTTTTGTTCTGGCGTGGAATTTCTTTATGACAGTAAAGTTTGAGTGACGAATACGGCATATGCTTTGCAATAAATATTCTAAATTTTACTTGAGCAAATATTGTATTTGTGTAAATGTTGCATTGAATGTTTTATACAAAATATAAACCTTTGCGTTATTTTCATTTAGAATGTTTATGTGATAAGGAGCACATGTCAGTTTTTACTTAATTTTGAGCGGAATGTACAGATTCCTTTTACATGTTTGATTAAACCCCAAACAAGCTCCATATGAAAATTATCACATGGAGCTTGTTTAGGATTACTTATGTGGAAGGCAGAGGAACTGGGACTACACAACATTTGCTTCTTGTTAAATATGTCTGTACTTTTCTGTGGAATTTGTAAACTGCTATTGCAGAATTTGTTTCTCCCGCACCCGCTTTCCTAATCACACATGATCATCGGGTCCATGTTCGAAATTGATATCCGTACAATATGAAGAAGTATTCCTTGACATTTCATGTCTAGATTAACAGCGTTTGGAACGCATTTTGTGTCATGGCCTGCTTTGAAGAGCTGGAGCTGTAACTTTATCCAGCGAACTCGGCCTGTAATCTCTTTTTTCTTCTTTATTCTTGGCTGTTCACAACCTCGTAACTGAAATATTTTCTTGTAAAGTGTAAAGAGAGCTTGTATGAGAAACAGAACGTAAAAGGCGTGTTCTGAAGTCTATAGAAAGAGGAGGTAATTAAATATCCTTTTCCCATTGAAAGAAAAAATAAAAAGTAATTATAAATTGACTCAAATTTTTCCATAACTTTTATTAAAGTCATTAACCTAAGAATTGTAGATTATATCCCTACATTTGTTTGTAGTTCTCTCGCGCTTCTGGTCAGGCTGTAGGGAGAGGGGGGATAGTTGGCTACAGGGGTAAGTTGGCAAAATGGCCATAACTCCCAAATATGGCGCAGGATAGCAACACCTGTCAATTTGTACTGTTCAATGACTTCTCCTGAGAGCGGTCAGCAAGCGTCAGCACTTTGTGAGCTATGACTGAAGTGTGGTGTAGTGTTTTATTTTGTACACCGCAGGAAGTAATTTTTTATCGCTTTATAAAATGTTTTGTGTTTGAAGTTTGGTTACAGCTACATGTGACATTGTGCCACCCGTGAATGGTACCTCCTTTTAGCTAATATTGGAGCTAGAGGGAATTGTAGACTTCCATTTTGTTTGAGGATGATACACTCTAAAACATAAGAAGGTGGCGACGGGGCAGGTCGGCACACTCAACGTGGGGCAAGTTGGCTCACTGTGTCAACTTGCCCCGCTGTCGATCAGAATCTCATTCGTTAATTGTTTAGCAGTGTGTTTTTTCTGTCCGGTTTAAAAGCTAAATATTGCGTACTTGCAAGAAGAGGTCATATAGGAGCAACACACGTCTGGATTATTGCTACAAGCTGCGAGAGCTCTGCGAAAACATGGACGGTCAACAAGGAAAGCGGCGAAGGATTTCAGATTTATTTTCGTATTTGGGCAAGATACTGCAAAAGGGTAAGGCAGGGTGAGGTAAAACCACCTCACCAACACTGTCATTGAACATACCGTCCATCCCTCTGGGTAGATGACGGAGGAGCATTTTGTAAGCTATGTAAAACGTTTCGTGGCACATGCTAAGCCTTCTAAAGAGAGATCAGTAGTTCTGTTGCTACGTAGTAGACAACCATGATTCGCATTTGGCCATACGGGCAATAGACTACTGCAAGCAGAATGGCGTGACTGTCCTCAACTTCCCTCCACACTGCAGCCGTAACTCCAGCCTCTTGACAGGTCTGTCAACGGATCGCTTACCACGTATGTGAACCGAGCTTATGATGCCTGCATAACTAACCATACAGGCACAACAATCCTTGTGTCGTCAACACACCTTCGCACCTGACTTCTTTTTACTGCAAATACCAAAGCAGGATTCCAGTTTTCTGGAATTTACCTTGTTGTATCCCCGAAATTTTGGAGAAGGCCTGTGGGGCGTATCGTGGATGTTGCTCCACCGGCATAGGGTTCGTATAGGTTGTGAGGGATGCTTGAAACAAACTCGTTGTACCAGGTTCCAGGCACTTTAATTACAATAGGCCGTATTTACAGAAAACAGGCCGGGAAGGCTTCGCAGCAACTTATACAGACTGTCTGGATCAACGGCAGGATCGGGAATGCGCCCTTTCAGGCGTCAGAGGTTTTATCAGACAGGCTTGTGTGTGATCTGTGCGTAGGAGTAGTCGTTACTCCTCCACATGTGACTGTGCGTCTGCAAGGAGTCACACGGTGGGCTCCATAATTCCAGGAAGAATAACAGATAAGCAGTTACAAACATTGGGCAAAGCGAATACAAAGAGACGTATGCTGAGAAAGTACTAATAAGCAAGTGATAAGGTCCGATGATACGGACAAAGTACAGAAGGTACTGCATCAATGCAATGTCGTTGCCTCAGTTTCTATAATATATATATAATGTAAGGAACATCCGTAATATAACAGATGTATGCAACAACCTGTTAAGCGGCGATATCTTTCAAAATGAGGAATTTATGGAAGATTACGTTGCAGATATAGCTGCCCCTCCTATGGAGGCTGCAGATTCCAGTAGCAGCAGTGAACTTCCTGCGATTTTGATGATTCTCCCAAATGATCATCTTCTGCTTCAAAAGTTGCACACATCCTGCTACTCCAGAGGACGTTCGAAACCTTCCTAAACCGTACGCAAAAAGAGCAAGAATGTAAACAAGAACAAGAAAATAACTGTCATTTTGGCTGATACCTCTGTCAAAAATGCTTCGACACCAGTACAACAGAGGGCTCGGAGCAAATGAGAGAAGAACTGGGCCTAAAATATAAGAAAGAGGAGCGTGTCACGTATCTAAAGAGAGATTTACAAGAGCAGAAAAAAAAAAAAAAGCTGGCGACACAGACGAAGAAGACTCCGAGGATACTTCCTACCTCTACTGTCTTGGCGCATCCAGAGAAATGTGGATTCAGTGCACAGAATGCAAGTTGCGGTCACTTGAGTAATGGACTGATGGCTCTCCCAAATGTGTTTGCTTAAATTACCAGTCTCATGGGATTGGGATACTTTATTTAGAATTGCTGGTGGTAGGCTAGTGCCATACTGAGTTACCTTTCCTTTTGATTTCCTTTTTCAATTTAAGTAAATGTATTGAATTTTGGGCCGAAATTCTATTGTTTCTCAACTGTTTTATTACCATAATAACACCTCGTTGTTGCGCACAACCTGTATCTGACACCAGGTGCGCAACCAGAATTTTTCATTGGGGGGGGGGGGGGCTGACCCTGAGGCTGAATATAATTTGTGTTTGATTTTAAAAATTGTGTTATGAAAATCTTGTCATCAGTATAACATAACACTGTCAGCAACTGCATTTATATACATACAAATATAACTACATGTTCCATGACTCAATCACAGTGTCATATCTTATTGTTTTTTAATTTTATTAATTTATTATTCAAAATTCTAATGTACTAGTCATCAACTGATTTCAGTGGCTGAATTTGGCTGCAGGGTAAATCACGTAAAACCCTTGATATCATCGTATTCACAAAATCTGTGTTTTTAAATTTCAGTTTTGGGGTGTTTGGGGGCTGCAGCCTGGTAGCCCCCCCTTTGGTGCGCCCCTATCTGACACGTTTGTTCCATAAAACATTATATTAATCACTGTCTGTTATGTCTTGGCCTTGAAAAGTTGGCATCTTGATTTTCCACGTATTTTACCATATGCCAACTTACCCCGTGCGTGGGGCAGGTTGGCACACGTGCAGAGGTTAGGGCAAAAGCCTCTCCCTCCTATTCCTTACGAATAGCGTCAAATTTGTGTAGGTCAGATTGTAGCCCAAGGGTGTTGCTAGCCATACGTGCCGCTATATTCAACTTAACATGTACAGGGAAAATGTGAAAAATGATAACGTGAAAAGTGTGCCAACTATCCCCCCTCTCCCCTACATGTTCAAGTAACTGAAGGTCTTGATGAATACTACCCTGACACGTAAATTGCATGTGCTGGCCGAACTCCACGACCGTCTACATCACCTGACTTCAACCACTAGTAATTGCATTTTCCGTAATGTGTCTTTGTAATCAGTCTATTAAACAGCACGGGTGACGTGTTATGATTACATACCACTTAAAATCACGAAGATGTATCTGCCACTTAATAATGGTACATATTCCGGCCTTGCACTATCACTTTAAATGTATTAGTTACCCGAATTTATAATTGCACTTCTTAATTAGACGTCTTTCCACATTTATGTGGATTGTCTAGCCACGAACACTGTATATGTCCTTGTCATCCAAAAATTCTCCTCCTCTAATTTATCGCGTATTCTTCCTTCCTCATGTTTGAGATCTTTGTTGTTAGCGTCCTAGTCACGATGATCCTGTTTTACATTTTTCTTTTATTTCTATATTCAAAATGTTCTCTAGGGCTCCATCTTCATTCATTCTTAAAACGTGTCTTCTGACTTCCGAACCCAATTCTACTCCTTGGGAGGGCGGCGATGTCCCACTAGAAGCGAGCTTGTCAGGGCGAAATGCGGCTGTAAATAGTCCGCGGTACCTTCAAGTCAGATAAGAAGGTCTAATAAATCTTAATGGGACTACAATAAAGCCACGAGAGGCCCAGAAAACCAGTAGTAATATACTTAAGCGTACGGATTAATTACAAATTTCCAAAGCTAGGTTGTTTGTTGAAGGCATGTTCAAGATCAAATCAGACTGGCGAAGACTACCGCTAAAATCATCATTAATGCTACTGCTACTGTTACTGCTACTACTATCACTACTACTACTACTACTACTACTACTACTACTACTACTACTACTACTACTACTACTACTACTACTACTACTACTACTACTACTACTACTACTACTACTATACTACTACTACTACTACTACTACTGATACCACTACTAGTACTAGAACTACCACCACCACCGCCACCACTACAGCCTCATATTATATTATTATTAATTAATTATTAAAAATGAGAATTGAACTGAATTATTATTATATTTATATTTATTAACTTACTCCATCCACAGTATAGGTTCAAGCCTCTTCCGACTACATGAACATTTTTCTGTGGTCAGTGCGCACCTGCATATCAATTGTGTGGTAAAAACATGCATGTTTTAGAATTCGTTTTTTATTTCGTTCACATGGATTAATAATTTGATGAAGATATATTTAGCGTTTTCTGTACGCCTTACGTTTTGGCTTTGTTGCGTCCCTGAGGAGCGCCTATTCAGTATCTGTGTCCGTCTGTCTGTCCATACGCTTATAAAAACCGAATAACTGCTGAATTGATTTTATATAAAATTTCACATTGGAAAAACTTACGAAAAAATGCCGAGTTATTTCAGTTTCCAAGAAGATCTGACGTTTTTAGCGTCAAATATACATGAAGACATGAATGTGTTCCTGCTCATATGAACTTTCGCATTCCTGCACTGTGTGCGCACAGATCTATCGCGCTTTGGACGCGTATGTAATTAGCAAATACTGTTAAAATTACACTCAGTATTAATTGAACTCCGTGTACCGAAGACAGAAATCTGGTGCTCCAGATGGCTTGTGTTTCCTCATGTTCCAGCAGCAACGCTGCAGTCGTGTGTGATAAGAGATGCACTGCTATGATAAGGTGAAACAACAAACTACCTTAACCAACTTATTTGTTGAGTAGAGCATGCAAATTATGACGCTGCGAAGGCAAATGTTAAGTCTTTCTTTCTTTCTTTCTATATCGTGTCCGGACCATTAAATTAAAGATTCTTTGCCCAGTATTGGGCTACGTCAAATCCTTTTTTATTTGCAAGCCATAAATCCTCGAGGGTGCATTTCTGGGGGCAGTCCCTGCATGACAGGAGATGTCCCATATCTTGTACCTCTCCACAGCCACAATACAGGTCGTCGGAGTTTGTTTTGCCCCATTTCACCATATTTGTTTTTACTGGTGCCACCCCTGTTCTAATGCGGTTATGAGATTTCCAAGTATTGAAATCAAGGAGGTGGCTACCAGGGCAAATCTGGGTAAGGGGGAAGTCTTCAGGTGGTTCAACTTGCACTGTTCCGAGGAAGCTATTCCGCGATTTTAATCTTCTCTGTGGTGTTCCGGCTTCGTAGAGTGCGTGTCGCTCATCGACAGTTTGCTAGATCTTCTCAATGTGTAATGTAAAAGTGAACCGGCCAAGACACTTCTGCGTAAGCATGAATGTCTCTGTCTTCCGGTGAATCATAAAGAAGATAAGAAGTATCTGTTCGGCTTTCCTCGTAGTGGGCTGACTTTGTGTGTAGTATGGTGTATAGTAATAAAGAACACGTGTTCTTTTTCAGCCTGCCTGCAAGTAGAGGGACGTAACTTTGGACTTTTTTGGCTTTAAAGCAAGAGTAGTCATTACACTATCGAATAATGAGAAGTACTCGCAGTTCGTTGTTACTAGCAGGAAGAACTGCTCACTGTTCCTCGGCTACTGGCTTGGCTTTATCGGAGGAATATTTCGATGCAGCTTGCACAGCACCATATGATGAATACCCTGTAGTTACACCACGAATGAATTTTCTGACATGATTTTTTTGTAATGTGGCACTTATCTTGAATTTTTAATGTAAGATTTTATTTTCGACATGCCCCATCATGCTTGATCGCCAGTACCGCGATTTCTGTTATTGACAAATATGTGAAACTGCATAGAGGCCTATTTAATTGAATGTTTACCATATTGATAAACGTTTAAAATAACAGCCACGTCTATATATCCCATTGAAAGCAGGTATTTGGAAAACCGAACAGGTGGTGGGCGGATTGCATCAACATTGACCTTAGGGTAATATGTTGTGGGGAGGAGAGGTGGATGGAACTGACGAATGTGTCGAATGGCGAGCTTGTTTGTCATTTTTCGTGTGATGAGGTTTTTCATAAATCAAAATTCAATGATACACAAACTGCTTTTAAGTAGGGGCTATAAAAAACCTACAAAAAATGTAAATTTCCCCTGGGACATTTTAATGTAAACCCATTTCTCCAAATTCCTTACATTCTCCTCTCTCAAACATCGCAACCAAGAACCAATGATAAATGCACTACTACAGATAAAGAAATCGGAAGAGATATGTTTACCTAACTGGAGTAATCAAATGAAATATAATATAGAGAGTGTACATAAAATGCTTGGACAAATTTCAGGCATGATTTTCCCACACCAAAGCAAGAAGTAAAGTTTGTATTAGTGTATTCCCCCAAACACTTAGTTTTCGAGGTACAGTCCCCACTTTAAACCTGAAATACTCGTAAATCCTTTAGATATTTATCTGTGGGGACACCAAGTTTATTCAGCTGCAGTTTAAAATAAAGAGACTTTTCAGCAAAGCAGTTGTTATGCCTGCTAAACCATTTGAAACCGCTGCTGAAATTGTGCGGCAGTTCATGATCAGACGTGTCCATAATTATATTGACTTAGGCGGAGGAAAGTTTGAGCACTTATTACGAATTGTGTCTTGATAAACAATAAGAACTCAACAGTTATTAAGTTGGGAACGTGTATTGTATATATATTTTGTCAATTGTAAGGGAAATGTTACATATGTACGGTACTTATTGTGGAATTGAATATTCAATGAAATTTTAAAAAACACTTGTTTCCGGACATATGTTTTATGAAATGTTTTCTTTGCATTTGTTTGAAGAACTGAGTCTTGAAGTATATCCAAGCATTTACATGCACCCTGTATTTATGTGTTAAGTCTCAGGTACATTTTTCCTGGGATGTGTCGGCTAACACCGGGTTATTATCAGTAGACAGCCATTACATTTACTTAATAATATCTATCATTTTTCTTATGGTTTTCATTGTAAAAAAATGATCCATTATTATCTATAGTATTCTATAAAATAAGTATTTCCATCACTTCAGTCTCCTCTAAAATTTCTTAGTTCCCGTCACTCGGTTTCTCCATTTGAATTTCGTCTTTTATAAAAATGTTCCTATGTTTTTCAGTTCTACGTATAATCTTGGAACACATAGTTATTTTCTTTTATGCTCTTTCTTCCTTTATATTTACTCATTTATTATTCAAAGAATTTTACCCACCTTCTTTGTGACTATTTATATACTAACAGTATCAACGGTATGTGATCTCGTCCTCTTCTTTATATAGGTAGCATTTTTTTCTGCACCGTTCCTCATACCTCTCAGTTTCCAGATTACCACCTTAAAACATAATATCGCATCCTGTCTTTCGTATTAAGCCGGGATTAGACGGCGCGTGGCTCGTCCAGTGACGTGACGTCACTTGCTCGGCCAACAGATCGGAACAGAAAAGACAATCTGGCTACACGACGTGGCGCAGCTCGGCAAATGGCGGACCAGCGGCCTTGCTCGGGTAGGTTCGGCTCGGCTTGTGGAATAAGTCGTGTTGTTGTATGAACTTAAAAATGTCCTCGTTTGACCACTCCATTCTAGCCAATACCAATTGTGGGACAGAAACTTTCACTCTTCGCGCACCCCGACAGCAGAAAACAAAGACCAGATCTAAGTGTATACAGGCTTGGACGAGACTGGCTTGGCGCGTACACTGCAAGCGCCGTGTAGCCGCTAAAGCTGCCCGCGCCGAGTCCCTTTGAGGATCGTGAAAAAACCGCTTCTGATGCGATCCAACGAGCCTCGCTCCATCAGTCACGCGCCGCGCCAGGCCGGTTACACGGCGCGTTTGAATACGATTCTTTGTCAATGACGTCAGTTATGACGTAAAACGAGCCAAGCTACGCGCCGTCTAATCCCGGATTTACAGCAATGCATATACAGTTCTCTACTCTACACTTGCATCATATTCCAGCATGGAACGAAAGCTATTTTATTTCATTTTCTGTAAAATTCTTTATATATAATCCTATTTAGTGTTAATTATTGGGCATGTAGCTTTTATATCTGTCCCCTGTCTCACTAAACAAATATGTCCCACACAGTTGTACATTTCATCTCTTGGATTTCTTGCCCAGTTTTACCACTTCACGTTTCCTACCCGTCAATCGTAGAAACATTTGAAAAACGCAGCTTCTTCTATCAGGAATGGCCTATGTCAGAATTTCAGTACACTGCAGAACATCGCTCCTCTCTTCCTTTCTATACCGAGTTTCCATTCTGTTGTTCCTTTTGCTGTACAAAACTGGAGTATCTCTTTCTTATCTTACATTTCAGTATCAAGATTCATTTTATTCAGTGAATATTCCAATGCCCTTGGGAATTTTTTGCCATTCCAAATATCTTCAATATTAAGATATGAGCCATTGTACTCTCTGCACAAGAAACCTTAGAAACTGTAGTCTCTTGGAGGGAACATTTACACTTCCACTGTTGATTTGGGAAAAGCCTCTTCCAATTTGGCTTTGTTTCACTTTGGTTTTCTGCTACATTTTTCCAGTTGCACTGTTGTTGAAAAACAGTATAAGCCTCGTTATAGTGAAAAATGATGCCAAGTAGACGCCTAATAGTGCGTGGTAAAGAAAATCACTGTGAAAAGTAATAAAGTGAGCTCAATTTGGCATGTATGCTGACACCTTGAAACCTCCTTTCTTCATTATCAGATGTACGCAGCGCTCGCGCTTTATTTCCGTCTGCCGTGCAGTAAGTTTATGTCTTGCTTCTGAGATGAGGACATTAATCAAAGCCAGTTGCGGTAGTTAGGGGCCGTTAGTTCCGTAAGCCTGACTTTGTAGGGACAGTGTTAGTTCCCAGGTGAGAGTACTCTTGATGTCTGTGTCTAATAGACGAACACAGCCAGAGAAGTCCGAGACCAATGGAGTAGGACAAGGTTTGGACCTATGGAAAATTAAGTAACAGGAGGTGCAACGAAAGAAATACGAAATCATAACTTGTCACAAAATATTCAGTCGAAAAAATGCACTCTATTTTTTCAGATATTCTGTATTGCAATATCTTGTAAATCAATCGAACATGTTTCGATCCCTCATGGGATCATCATCAGGGATTCGTATCACAGTAAGATTTCACAAAAGAGATTTAGCAATACATATAATTCTTAATATGTATACATATTGCTAGATCTCTTTTGTGAAATCGCGCTTCGGATAACATAAAAACATGAAATTTTTTAAGAAGTAAGCTACCGTCAAATGTTCAAGAGATAAACTGCAGGAAAGTAGTAATCGATAAGTCAATGCATAATTTGATCATCATACGTTATCTCATCGCGTACGCTACTTAATGGCTTTTGCTGGAATTTTATGTGGGTTCTCAAAGCATGAAATCGGTCGAATTTTATTTTGGCCTGTGTCCGGGTTAAATTGAATTCAGACCAAATTTACGTTGCGTCTAATCGAACTATCTAAGAAGGTTATTGGTATGGGGCTTACAATCCTTTTTTTAGTCTTTCCTCTTCTACCTACTCATTGTAGGTGTAGATGGTTATTGTTGCACCTGATCACACTCTATGACACATACACACTCCGTAGGACTCCTCTTGACGAGGGATCGGCCCGTCGCAGAGGCCTCTACTAGTATAACACACAACATCCACAAGAGAAAAACATCCATGCTTGCGGTGGGATTCGAACCCGCAGCATTTTCTTCTTGTTTGGGCTTTGTCCATTTCTAATTTTTTAATGAAGCACGACGTTTCTAAAGCCGGCTCTGCTTCTGTCTTCAGGCAAGGAAAGTACCTACTGTGGTGGACTTCTTAGATTGAGCTATTCTCAATCACAGAGTGCTTTATTAAAAAATTAGACGATGACAAAAGTCCAAGAAAAGAAGATTATGTCAGTGAGTCTTATACCATCGTCAGATCCGTAAAGACTTGCATTTGTTGTGTTGAAACTACTTTCTGTATTAGCAGAAATCTAATCCCATAGCTATCCGTCTGTTAACTGTATACACGTATATCCTTCTGCTGTTTATTGAGTATTTATTTGAATAAAAATTTTCGCCTGACGACAGTGATTTTTAGGCGTTTTTTACGAATAAAGAACGACTTGTATGGAAACCATGTCAATCTCTTTCTGCCTCTTTTATTTTTTAACGTTATTTATTTCCAAGAAAATATTTACAGTTTGTAAAAAGAAAAGTTGCAAAATTGCCCCATAATCAATTTAAATAGCTATGAGTATATTAAACAAAGGTAAATAGAGGTACAGATAAATAAAATTAGTGAGAAATTAAAAAGAAACGCTACGTCTGATGGTGAGGCCTGTTTGTTACTTAGTATTATTGACTGTACTCTTTGTCGAATTTTTATGAAATTCGACATAGGAGTTCTTTACAAAATGTCGGCAAGCCTGAGTTTGAAAAAATCGTCTCAGTGAAAATTACACTTTACTTAAGGATGTAAATTAATTTCTTCCGGCACTTTCCATATGTACTGAGCAACTTAGCTGAAATTTTTTTGCGGGATATCTATACGGCATGCCTCAGAATACTGTTAGCTTTGCAAAATCGGTGCTGTGAAAACCATACCATACTTTTCTTAACGATCTAAATACAGCAATAGTTAGTGATATTTTACACATATTTCTTTCGACGTGATTGAAATTATATATAGTAGATATCAAAAAAGTTTCTTTATTATCAGTTTTGTGAAAATAGGCTTAAAAGAAATTTTGCCACATTTTATACATTTTTCGTCCTATTTTAATTGAATTGGGTGCAGGAGATATCCACCACATTGTACTGAGTGTGAGTTTCGTTAAAATCGCCGTACTGGAAGCTATATAGGCCTACTTCATGTAGGGGCATAAATTAATTTATACCCACACTTTTCATATATATTGGCCGATTTTGTTTAAATTCATTATTAGAGATTTGGGCAAAATTCTGTTGTGCATTTGTGGGATTTCTGAAATCGAAGTAGGGAAGGCCGTAACTTTTTTAATGGCTGCAAATAAAATTATATTTACGCATGTACCATAATACACTCTGTGCACCCTGAAAGTAAAGAACGCCTCGATAAAGTACGTGTACAACGTAGCGAATTACACCATTTGTAACCTTGCTACAGGGCGGGGGCGCACAAATCTCGGGCGCAAGTTCGCACGAGAGACTAAATATTGTAGGGTGGCGGCTCGTGTTTGTAGGTTCTTTGGGTGGAACTTACTGCACGTCACCCTTCTATCTGCTACAATTCTGATGTGGGTCCTAGATTTTTTGGAAAACTTTTTACGGCTGTTACATGCATCTAAAAACTTCATTGTACGCTCTACTCAATGTTGTGTGTATGACACCACCTCGGGGAACCGGGCAGCACCCGTTGTATTTATGCCTTCCACCCGTAAGGGGCTCTGCGGGTGGTGACTGTTACTTCCCCATTACTTGTGGGAATAAAATGGACACAGTAACTAATGGACTTGATCAAGGAGTGGCTGAGGCTGTAGACTTGATACAAGTTGTAAGATCTGAGCTGAGTTCTGATGAACGTGATCAAGGAGCAGCTGTGGCTGCAAACATGATACTGAGGCTGTAGGCTTTGAGCTTTTCGCTGTTTCTTCTGATGAGGACAGACTGGCTGCAGGTGTCTATACGACTAGACTGCAGTCCAGGCGACTCTCGGGAGCGCAGCGAAAGCAGCTCATTAAAGTAAGAGAAGGTGGTGGCGAGAAGTAGTGGGGGTGTGAGAAGACCCAACTCTTACTCGAGTATTCCACCTTCGATGAACCTGTGAGCCTTTTGCTATCTCTTCTGATGAGGACAGACTGGCTGCAGGTGTCATTATGACCAGACTGCAGACCAGGCGACTCTTGGGAGCGCAGCAGAAGCAGCTCGTTAAAGTAAGAGAAGGCGGTGGCGAGAAGTAGTGGGGGTGTGAAAAGACCCTACTCTTACTCGAGTATTCCGCCTTCGATGAACCTGATCAAGGAGCGGCTGTGGCTGCAAACTTGATACGGAGGCTGTAGGCCTGAGCCTTTCGCTGTTTCTTGTGATGAGGACAGACTGGCTGCAGGTGTCTATATGACTAGACTGCAGTCCAGGCGACTCTCAGGAGTGCAGCGGAAGAAGCTCATTAAAGTAAGAGAAGGTGGGGTGGCGAGAAGTAGTGGGGGTGTGAAAAGACCCCACTCTGACTCGAGTATTCCACCTTCGATGAACCTGTGAGCCTATTGCTATCTCTTCTGATGAGCACAGACTGGCTGCAGGTGTCATTATGACCAGACTGCAGACCAGGCGACTCTTGGGAGCACAGCAGAAGCAGCTCGTTAAAGTAAGAGAAGGCGGTGGCGAGAAGTAGTGGGGGTGTGAAAAGACCCCACTCTTACTCGAGTATTCCGCCGTCGATGAACCTGATCAAGGAGCGGCTGTGGCTGCAAACTTGATACGGAGGCTGTAGGCTCTGAGCCTTTCGCTGTTTCTTGTGATGAGGACAGACTGGCTGCAGGTGTCTTTATGACAGACTGCAGACCAGGCGACTCTCGGGAGCACAGCGGAAGTAGCTCATTAAAGTAAGAGAAGGTGGTGGCGAGAAGTAGTGGGGGTGTGAAAAGACCCCACTCTTACTCGAGTATTCCACCTTCGATGAACCTGTGAGCCTTTCGCTATCTCTTCTGATGAGGACAGACTGGCTGCAGGTGTCATTATGACCAGACTGCAGACCAGGCGACTCTCGGGAGCGTGGCGAAGGTAGCTCATTAAAGTAAGAGAAGGTGGTGGCGAGAAGTAGTGGGGGTGTGAAAAGACCCCACTCTTACTCGAGTATTCCACCTTCGATGAACCTGTGAGCCTTTCGCTATCTCTTCTGATGAGGACAGACTGGCTGCAGGTGTCATTATGACCAGACTGCAGACCAGGCGACTCTCGGGAGCGTGGCGAAGGTAGCTCATTAAAGTAAGAGAAGGCGGTGGCGAGAAGTAGTGGGGGTGTAAAAAGACCCCACTCTTACTCGAGTATTTCACCTTCGATGAACCTGATCAAGGAGCGACTGTGGCTGCAAACTTGATATTGGTGCTGTATGCTCTGAGCCTTTCGCTGTCTCTTCTGATGAGGACAGACTGGCTGCATGTGTCTTTATGACCAAACTGCAGACCAGGCGACTGTCGGGAGCGCAGCGGAAGCAGCTCATTAAA
This sequence comes from Reticulitermes speratus, assembly GCA_021186555.1. Taxonomy (NCBI): domain Eukaryota; kingdom Metazoa; phylum Arthropoda; class Insecta; order Blattodea; family Rhinotermitidae; genus Reticulitermes; species Reticulitermes speratus. The sequence continues at coordinate 11,891,660 of JAJKFL010000009.1, forward strand.
ATAAGAGAAGGCGGTGGCGAGAAGTAGTGGGGGTGTTAACAGACCCCACTCTTACTCGAGTATTCCACCTTCGATGAACCTGATCAAGGAACGGCTGTGGCTGCAGACTTGATAATTGAAAGGCTAAGGGTTAGCACAATAAGCCTAAGGCTGCGGTGCGTCCGGAGCTAATGCCGACGGGCCCATAGAAAGAAGAAGAAGAAGTGTATGACACCAGGAAGGCATGCAGGTGGAGTAGATATCTACCTCTAATCTGTATTAAAATTGGCACCAGAAACGCTAGTAACAGCCCGGATAAAATAGTGGATATGGAGACTTAGATAGGGGCTGAATGGTCCGGGGTTCGTATCCAGACAAGGGTAAGAGTTTTTTCTTTTTTCTTAAAACGTCCAGACTTGTTCTGGCATCCACCTAGCCTGCTATTGATTTGGTACCGGGTTTCTTTCCCGGGTGTAAACGAAAGCGACGTGAAGTTAACCACTAACGTACATCTAGCGCCGAGGTTGAGAAAGAGTACAGCTACATATCCTCTCCCCCTGTATGCCTTCATGGCGTGAACAAAGAACATTTTATGTTTATCTTTTTACCAGAATTATCTACAACAATATTTAACCAAAGGTGCAGAAAATATTTTCTCTTTCTTCCTTTCTTTCATTTTTTGACCTCTTCTACCTATTCGTCGTAGGTGTAGAGGGCTATTGTTGCACCTGATCACACGCAATGATACAGATATACACACGCACACTCACACACACTCTCGGTTGGACTCCTCTGGACGAGGGTCGGCCCGTCGCAGAGACCTCTACCTGACAACACACAACACTCTAAAGAGACGGACATTCACGCTCCCGGCAGGGTTTGAACCCGCAATCCCAGCAAGCGAGCCGCCGCAAACCTATGCCTTAGATCGCGCGACCACTGGGACCAGCTTTTTCAGACATTCATGCTGTCGGATTTTTCCGAAGCTGAAATTCTACTGACACAGAGAAAAGACGTTTCTGTACTTTGTAGAAAATACGGATAGTTACAGCGTGAGAAAAAGTAGGAGAGTTTTTTTATGCGTCATGTACTCGAATATCGCTATATTATTGTGACAGACAAATTGAATTTCAGTTTCAATATGGCTTTCAACTGCCAAGAGACCTACAGGCTAGAATAGGAAACCGCGAAAAACTTTAATAGGGATAACCGGTCTGCGAACCAAGATGTGAAGCCAGGACCTTGCAAATATAAAGCTGGTATGCGACGCCGTAATCACGTCTTCTGTAATCTCTTCTACTCGTTTTTAATATTTCTTAGCACATTTTTCCTTTGAAAGGTCTTTAGAGACGTGCATTGATGTGAAGTCTATTGGACAAGGAGTCTAGGCAATTTACTCTCGGCGACCATTGCACTGACGTGGCTACTGTTTGAGTAGAAATCCGTTTTCTTAGAAGGACTGCCACTGAAGTTGTATTCCCAGTTTTATGATATAAATCAAAGGTTACCAACCATAAGGAATTGACATCTTTATCAACCGGACTTTGCGCCTTCAAATAACCGCACAGCAGTGCAAAATATTTTAACCGCCATTATGGAGTGTCTTGACCATTTTGCATTCAAACACATTTGATTATTTATGACTTGAATATTTGAGTGCCACTTAGTTCTTATCCTACAGATAAAATACCAGTTTGTAATAAAGGGAAAGAACCGTATTTTTAAATTGCGATTACTGTACCTGGGTGTTTACTTATGGTGTTGTTTATTTACTCCATCATAACTGACATGATACAATATTTACAGCTCGTTGTGTAGTGTCAGAAGTCTGAGGTGTGATTAAAATATTCCGGGACTGTCTTGCGAGAGAATTAAGCCGAAAGCAAGTCAACTTATCTCTCGCGGACTGTACGAAAGGTTTGCACGTAATTGCACAGCACGGAGAGTGGGGAACCACGATAGCTCAGTCGGTATAGTGACTAAGATACGAACTAGAAGACCTAGTGATCATACTTCGATTTCCGAATGCGTTAGTGGATTTTTCTTTCCCTAAAACTTTCGTACTGGCTGTGTGTTTCCCCTAGCCTCCTCTTCAGTGCGTAATGGGAAGCCCTTCAGCGGAAGGTAGAGCGGCCAGTGACTGAAGCAGACTACTCAACTGCATCCAGTTACGAGGTTAAGAATAATAAAAATTATAACTTCACTCCCCCATACGCCTTAGTGGCATGCAAAGGGACAAATGTTACAAGCAACCTAAAGTAAGCGTCTCCACGAGAGAGATTCTCGTCCGTGGTTGAGACAAAATGGCACTTTCCCAATAGTGCAGTCTGTAAGATTTCTTATTACACGTCAGTTGCTTAACACAGAATTTTGCCACATAACAGTTATCACTTAAAACTGTACCACGAGATTTAGAGTTTGCACGTGTTTTAAGTCACGTAACAGTAATTCCAAGTGAATGATACCTGCAGTGAGCCTCGTGATACTTATTTTGCCACCTCGTGGAAATATTTGACACTTTAATATTGTTTTATATTTGTTATTGTGTTAGCTCATTAGGCATAACAACTAACGGCGGACTGGATGACCGATGAATCGTAGTTCTGCCTCTTTCCCTGGGAGCAAAGCTGTCGAGGCGTGGAGCTGTCCACTCTCCTTCATTTAGTTCCAAGATTAAGAATGAGTCATCTATAACTCAAATCCATCATATACATTCCCGTCGTGTACTTTAACTTAATTTGCTTTCAGAATAACCATTTTAATCTTAATTCTTCAGATGCATATCACTCTTGCTATGTCCACTGGCCTATCCTAAGATAGTGTTAATCTTTTAATTATATAACTTTTTTAATGTGTATTTATATAAGTAATAAACATGAATTTTGTGTAAATATACATCAAAACTCAGTAGGAATTAACAGATTAACTTATACGGAGTGTTTCATAAGTTGTGGACGTAGTCGCAGGAAATGTTTTTCTAGATATTTGTTTTCAAAAAACTTCATGTAAATATGTGTCGTCTTTTTAACTCTTACGGAATTATGGCAGCTTGAATCTTTGAATAAAAGGTAAGGATTACCGAAAAAGACGTGGAACAAAATAATAAACTGTTACATTATACGATAAATTTAACGTCTACATATGACTTCATAAAAGGGACTTCCTTTAATTTTCACTGATCTTTGCTTAAGGCATGTTTTAGAAAATCCCACTTTTTCCGCCATGAACCTTGCCGCTCGGTTGTGAATAGCGCAAGTAGAAGTGCTAGAGATAAGCCCGGAAGTTGTTTACGTAACCGGACAACTGTAAGGTCGCGTAGCGTGTAAAGCCGGGATTAGACGGCGCGTGGCTCGTCCAGTGACGTGACGTCACTTGCTCGGCCAACAGATCGGAACAGAAGAGAATCTGGCTACACGACGCGGCGCAGCTCGGCAAATGGCGGACCAGCGGCCTTGCTCGGGTAGGTTCGGCTCGTCTTGTGGAATAAGTCGTGTTGTTCTATGAACTTAAAAATGTCCTCGTTTGACCACTCCATTCTAGCTAATACCGATTGTGGGACAGAAAGTTTCACTCTTCGCGCACCCCGACAGCAGAAAACAAAGACCAGACCTACGTGTATACAGGCTTGGACGAGACTGGCTTGGCGCGTAGACTGCAAGCGCCGTGTAGCCGCAAAAGCTGCCCGCGCCGAGTCCCTTTGAGGATCGTGAAAAAACCGCTTCTGAGGCGATCCAACGAGCCTCGCTCCACCAATCACACGCCGCGCCGCGCCAGGTAGGTTACACGACGCGTTTGAATACGATTCTTTGTCAATGACTTCAGTTATGACGTAAAACGAGCCGAGCAACGCGCCGTCTAATCCCGGCTTAATACCACTCCATGGGCTTCACGCGCAGTTCACTGGAGTGTGTTTACGGGAGCTAAAATCACCTCTTGCTCGGTAACCTTGTAGGATAGGATCCCTGATGATAGGAAAGCTATTGGTCGCAAAGATCTAGGAAATAATCTCCTGCAGTAATGCTCACAACTCATGAAACATCGCATAGATGGGCGTAGATATGCATATATTCATTCAAAGCCTAGCGGTACAGGAATAATGATCTTGTGCACCGAAGTCAATTCATTGCGTAATCTGTTTTGCGACAGGTCCACAACTTTTTCCAAAGCGAGTTCTCCAGACAGCGCGATCTACTGCTTCCTTTTTAATATGTCAGTGTATTTTATTTTCCTTAAGGTCATCCAGTAGCTGTTTACGTCTTATTCCTGCATGAGACACCCAAGTAGAATTTTACAATAGCCAGTATACAATTTTTTTTGCTTTGTCATTCAGAGCTGCATTGACGTGTTGCGCAGTCTGAACGGTTTTAGGCGCGTTTGCATAGTCGTGGAAAGCGCCTATTAGATTTGTCATGTATTTCCCTCTCTCCGTCCGTCCGCCCGCATGTATGATTGCGGATCCCACTGGACGGATTTCTGTAAAATTTGACATTGGGAACTTTTAAGAAAATCTGCCGAGAAAACCCAGATTGGTTAAAACCGGACAAAATTATCGGGCACCTTACTTGAAGACCTAAGTGCGTTTCATTTTTGCCGGCGGCATTAAATCGCCCTAGAAGCTCTCCTCGAGTGAGATGGTATATGGTTCACAGGTTAGCGCAAGAGATATAAATATTATGCGAAAGCTTCTCAATGTTACGTCATACGTACAATGCCGGTCTGGTTAGAACAGTGTCCTAGCGTAGTGTTTAGGCCTATTGGGCTATAATCCATTCAGTCATCTGTTAATTTGGAAATTATTGCGTGGGCGAAACTTGATCTCTGACACTGAGGGAAGAACGAGGCTGAAAATTTTCGAGAGTAGGGTGCTGTGGAAGATACTTGGCCCAAGACGGAGGACGTAACAGACGACTAGAAAAAATTACGTAGTTAGAAGCTTTATGATTTGTAATCCTCACCAAAAATTATTCGGGTGTTGAAATCACGAAGGATAATCGCCGGGGCCTGTAGACATATGGGACAGAAAAGAAACACATGTGGAATTTTGGTGGGGAAACCCGAAGGAAAGAGATAACGTGGATGACCTGTCCATTAGTTGGATGGAAATATTAAAATGCATCTTAAAGCTATAGGATGGCAGAACATGGATTTGACTTATGTGGCTTTGGATGGAACAAGTGGCGCGCTGTTTTAATACAGTAATAAAATTTCTCGAGTTCTATAAAATGCAGGGAATTTGTTGACTAGAACACGGAATATTAGCTTCCCAATAAGGACTGTGCTTTGTCGTCTCAAATCTCTGTCCTTTTGCTTAATTAAGCACCACGCCATGAAAGAATATTAGGGAGTGCAATTACAGCTACACGCATTCTAAACCTAGACAGAAGTGAGTGATCAGCTTCACGTCCCGGACGCTTTACCTCCAGCGAAGAAACGCGATATACCCTTTGAATAGGCGGCTGGGTGGACTCAAGATACGATCTGGACGAAAATCTCTTACTCTTACCGGGAATGGAGCTTAGATTCTTCGGTTTATGTTATCTGGGTTGTCCTCTTCGAAACTTATAAATGCCTATATAAGTTTACTTATACCAACTACTGCACACCAATTATTTATGTTCATTTTATATACTCCTACATGTTTCGGCTGACATTCTCAGCAATCATCTCAGCAGTCCTCTTCTATAGACTTACTGATGACTCCTGATGTTAGCTGAGAATGTAAGCCGAAACATGTAGGAGTATATTGAATGAACATATGTAATTGGTGTGCAGTAGTTGGTATAAATAAACTTATATATGCATAACACCTGCACGGAATATGAATAATATTAAGTTTATAAATGGGCCGTGCCATGGCTCAGGCGGTTAGTCGCCGGCCTCTCACTGCGGAGGCCTGGGTTCGATCCCGGGTCAGTCCATGTGTGGTTTGTGGTGGACATAGTGGCACTGGGACAGGTTTTCCTCCGAGTTGTCGGTTTTCCCCTGTCAATTTCATTCCACTTGTGCTCCATTACTAGTAAAACTTGGTAAAAAACTGTTTCATCTTCATCTTCATCATAGGGTCGCACAAAAAGCCTTAAGGCTGTGGTGCGTCCGTAGCATTGCTGCGGGGCCCTTCACCATGTAAAAAAAAAACAAAAAGTTTATAATTGCCCTTCCGGTTGCATTTGTTTATATTAAGGTACGTACAGATTGGCCGCACCGCACCTGTACTGCAACGTTGCAATGCAGGTGCACGCTCAGTTTGGACGTCTATTTATACTACTGCGCACCACTAGTGCACCTCCCACGAACCTGTCGTCGCGATCCAGTCTCTGTCGGTTTTTCGAACGATCACAAAGAGATTTGCAAGTGCAGTGTGGACGTCTTGTGGTGTGTTTTAAAAGTGCAGCGAACCTCCTTCAAGTAATGTCAGCTATGTGGGTGACATAGACCACGATCCTGCTTGATTTTCGAATTCCGTGGGAGTCATTCTTGTAAAATTTTTATACTGGCCACTGACGTGTTGGAACTGTAGATCCCGCAGAAGTTCTGCACCATGCCTGCTGTTAAATAAATTCGTCCGCCACCATCTTCGACGATTTTTTTGTTTCTTAAATTAGCCATTACTAGCAACGAACCACTGCACAATAATAATGCTAACGCTTCATCAGAATCCATACTTGTAGTTGAGAAAGTGAATAAACACTGAGCAGAAGTGCACCGTGTTCGCGACGACTTCACGGTTCGTTGGTGGTGCGCGGCGGGTTCGTAGTGTTTTGTTTTCCTCGCACCTGTACTGCAACGTTACAATACAGGTGCGGTGCGGCTAATCTGTACCTACGCTTAGGCGTGGGAAATTTAGGTTGCTTCGTCTTCTACGTGACTGACAAGTGACGGTCCAGACACACCTACATATGCAGGACAGATGTCAACACACATCTTCTTAAAATTGTTTCTTCTCATTCATTTCTGCGACCTCAAACCATGCACACGGAATCCATATGAAAATGTGTTTCTATATGAAGTCCCACGTGGAGGCCTTCAGCAAGCCTATGTTTGTCGATCAAGGGCGTAAATGCTTAGCAGTGTACTCTCGATTATCTGTGGACGGATTTACGGTTTGATGACTACCGTTTGATGACTATCCGTGCATGATGACACTAATGACTAACGACGAAGGTGGGAAATAACGTGATTTAGCGCCGAGTGCTCGGAACAAAATCCTCAATAAAAAAATTATCACGGACTGTTTACGTGAAAAATTAGCCTAAGCTGCGTGTGTATTATGTATACAATAAGGAAATTACAGTTTTATTTTTTGTTCATGGCTCACTTGAGCACGTATTTTGGATCATCCGTGTTTGTAAATTATTCGTACACCCTGTCCGCGCCAGTATTCGTAAAAGGAGTTCAGAGCACAAGACTTAAAAATTATTTTCTTTGCGTAGGTTTTAGATATCTGTTTGTGTTATTATTATTATATTTTCATTTTATTTTTGTGAAGAACGTCTTCGTATGCAATGTTTTAGATGTGCTCATAGTATACATCCTTACCAAATTTCTCATGCCTGGCTGTAATATTTCACAAATAGAAGGCTGAAGAAAATTTTCTTTCGGCCACCACATTGTTTTTAGCTTTTACTAAAGCGTGACCTGGTTAAAAAGGCCCCTATTGTAAGTGGCGTTCCCGCGTCCAGAATCCATGTTTCACCGTCTTGTTATTACGGGTTGCACGAAATTAGAAATTACAGCTTCTGGGTTGTTTTCCAATGGCATGACGTTCTTACCAGGTTGAAATAGGATGACACACAGCACACACAGAAAAAGACACTCACACACTCATTCATTTTCCTTTCTAAGCAGGAAATTAGGCTAAGAGTAAGACACAGTTTATTATTCACTACTATGTGTGTTATGCATGAATGTAGGTCATTGATAGTAGTTAAGAGTAGGATCATAAGTTGGCAGTAATAAACAATAGGGAGAGCCAGTTCTTAATCAGTCGATATTGCGATACCTACCTTTGGAGAAACGTTCCATAATGTGCATATTCTACGCAAATGTGACTTTGAAGAATTCCTCAAGGCCTCGAATATACAAAGTTTTCAAATTACGACGCTGCGAACGTGCTTGTAAAAGCGAGGCGGAGCAGATTATTTCTACAGAAGCATGACTGTCGCGCTGTCATACTGTCAGTCACACACACAATGTGTATGTTTTTGTCTTTTCTTCTTAGTGTATTAACCTTGAGAACATTGTGTGGTAATGAACAACGCGTGTTCTTAAACGAGACGCTCAAAATTCATCCTACAGTAAACGCCGCAGTAAATTTTACCAAAAATTTCCTAATGTTGATGAACCTCGCACGTAGATGATAGAGATAGTAAAAAAAATTCGTTGTAAGAAATCGATGTTGGATGTAAGAAAAGAAGAAGTACACTGACAAAAAGAAATTCAATTAAATTGGTTCTCTCTTAGAAGGAGGTCGAATGAGTTCTTTGATGCGTTTAGCTGCACAATCTGGTGTGTCACTGAGATCTGTTCACACAGCAACAAGACTTTGGAAATTGAGACCGTGTAAGATAACAGCTGTTCGATGACCCGCTAATACTTGTAATGGTGCCAAGATTGGCTTCTGTAATTGGTTGTTGCGATCCGCGTGTCACGGTGTTGTTAACCCACAAGTGTTATCTTTTATTGACGAAGCTTTGCTGCATTTAGCGGTTAAGTACGTCTTTGAGAAGGGCCAATTGCGAAATGTTTTTATAACGGAAATCTTACCTGAAATTAGAGGGACGTAATTTAGAAGTACTTTGCGATTTAAAGCAAGAATAATCAAAGTAATATGAAATAATGACGAGAAATACTTCTTGCTCACTCTTATTAACGGAAAGGAGGCTTGCAATTTCTCGGCTACTCTGTTGGGATTATGGGCGAAAACTTTCGACGAGAATACGCAACATCATATAATGAAAATCTCTTATAATGGTAAATGGATAGATGTATTGTCTGTACAAAACGTAGCTCCAGTTGGAAACTGTCAAATGTTCTTTTGAAATGTTAAAGGACATTTCACAGGTATAGGATATCCTTTAATTCTTTAAAGAGCTAAGCCCATCTAAATAATATTAGAAAACGTGGTTATTATTTGTAAGCAAAAATCGCGCATGCGATAACTTACTGGAAAGAAATCGCGGTTTGTTTAATAATCACCAACTAATGCACATAAACTCTTTCACAATATCAAATAATTAAACCAACAAATGCACTGTTTTTTACCACTTTTATTGTGGCCTTTTGTCCCCTCACCCTACACGTGTTTCAGAACCTTACAGTTCCATCATCAGGGGTTACCATTTGCTACCAGTTAATCACACATTAAGACAAATACAGTATGTGCGTATCACTGAGTGGTACGTTAGTCTGATAAAACCTTAAAACCATTAATATATGTATATTTAAAACTTGGTTAAAAGTTATAAAATGTCGTTGCATTCACTTTTTTGCTGAACTACTGGCGTGTTATTACGTCTCCGTGTGCCTTTTGTGGTGTGTTGTGATGTTGCGTGTGCTATATTACTATGGCTGTGTGTGTAGGGAGACGTATTTCGGTGGTTTAAACCACCGAAATACGTATAGGGGAATTTTAAGAATAAACTATTGTGAAAGAGTTTATGTGCATTAGTTGGTGATTATTGAACATATCTCATTTGAAAATGCACGGTAAATACAACGTTAAGTTCGCGGTTTGTTTATTACGAAAACCAAACGAAACGCGCAGCCATCTCTGAGCAAAACGCTTCCTTCGTGAAATTTAAAGCAGGTGTCACATGTAGGCCAAGTTGGCAGAGGTCTTCAGACATGTGTTTTCATGGAGGTTTCCATAGCTGTATGACCTTGACATTGTGGCTACAAGGACATTCTTGCGAAGCTAATGGCACTTTCAAAAGCACAATGCTGTGCAGCCATAAATTGCTTTCTTTGTGTTTCTTTGAATATTCACATTTTATGTTAAGAAAGCGCAGTGGCGGAGCGTCGGTTTTTCAAAAGTGTTAGCCAAATTTCGAGGGTCGGGGGAGAGGGAAAGGCGTTGTGCTGTTCAACGTTTTGGAAATTGTGTAAATATGCCGTGAAAGACAGCTATGGAAAACTGAGAATAAAAATACGAATACAAATGCAGTGTAAACGAGAAAGGGAATCTAAACAATAATATGGTTAGCGACTCAGATGCTGTTTTCATTACAGGTTGTGATTCCCGTCTATGCGACGACTGTTTTTGGTGAAAGTATCTGTCATGGGGTCACGGAAGTTCGAAATGTTTTTTATAAGGGTTGAAAAGTTTTCTTTCAATCGTTATTAAAGACAGTTTGCTTGATTTCATACTTCCGCTGCGGCGTGAATGAGATCTTCGCACTGCTGGGATGTTATGCAGCGTATATTGGTAGTTAGTTACCGTCGTTTCGGGGAAACCTGTAGGTCCCATCTTCAAGTGTCAAGCGGTCCAAGTTTAATGTTGTACATTTTCCGTTCAGTGGTCTTACACACACAAGTTTATTTTAAACAATTGCACAGTAATTGGTCTTATTGATCAAACATGTTTCGGCAGTAAACTGCAGACATCTTGAGGGAGATACAAAGTTGAAGACGTGTGCAGCGTGCTATAAAGGTTGCCAGATATAAATGGTAAAATATTTACACATATTAGTGTCATTCCATAAATATACATTACTATTAAAATCGTATTAAAATTACCACACAAGTGAAGTATTAAAATTACGTAAAATGTTGAAGTCCTTGTTCACTGGAGGCTTGGACACAACATTTTAAGTAATTTTAATGTTTTACTTGTGTTATAATTTCAATACATTTTAATAATACTGTATATTTATGGAATGACACTAATATGTATAAATATTTTACCGTTTATATCTGAAAACCTGTATAGCACACTGTACGTTCTTCAACATTGTACCACCTGAAGATGGCTGCGGTTTGCAGCCGAAACATGTTGGAGCATTAAAACCACTTACTGTGCAATTAGTTGGAAATAAACTTGTATGTATGCTTCGAAGTATTTTGGCATCATCAGATTTTTCACAGAGTAGGAAAGAGGAGGATCCTTTCAAAAGTTTGTGTCTTTTTCTGTCAACTGTTAAAATTATATACAATTAAAGTAGCCATAAGATATCATGATATCTCGTAATATATTCTTATACGGTATCAGGCATTCATACTTCTTTTCTCTTTTATATCTGCTACCTGCCTCTTCATAACAAATTTCGTTACCGTATACATATGAGGGCCGATCCCAGTGGCCGTGCGGTCTAAGACGTGGGTCTGCGGCCGCTCGCTTACTAGGATTGTGGGTTCGAATACCGCCGGGGGCATGGATGTTTGTCTCTTGTGAGTGTTGTGTGTTGTCATGTAGACGTCTCTGCGACGGGCTGGTCCCTCGTCCAGAGGAGTCCTACCGACTGTGGTGTGTCTAAAAGTGTGATTGTGAAGCCTCGAAAACTGAGGCGGCCTTGGCCCCCAAGGGGCTGTCGAGCCATTGGAAAAAAAATACATATGAAAAATCAGAACAGAAAAATTTAAAATCAAACGCCAGAAATTCGAAGGAAACATAGATGATTCTTCTTTCGTAACATCTTTATTATTCATTAGTCTCACAGAATATTCAGTTCTGTATAATGTTTTATTTTTTGGAATCTTGATACTGAAATGAAGAAATTTAATCTTCAATTTTTTGATAATCGGCATTAATACTAGCACGGATAACTGTTTTACGGCTAATATTGAATAGGTTTATGTATATGCAGGGTCAAGTTTTAAATGACCCTACACATCACTTCACAGAATGTACAGGCAGGCATTGCAGGAATCGCCCCTATTCCAATTGGCCCTGGGTGGAGTCCCTTAATTTTATTTCAGTGTATTGAACTTAATATCAGGTTTTTACTTAACAAATTTAATGAAGGTTTCCTTCGCCTTGCAGATATATCTCTCATGTAAAAACACTTTGTACTTTTCACGTTGAATTTAAGCTGGTTAAATTTAAAGACACTCTTTTCGAAATGTTTTATTTCATATCGTCTTCAGTACGATACTTATTAGTGTTTGAGGACGGGTGAACGAGAAGTCCACAATGGCCCATCTGTCATTCTGTCACCACAAATACTATGGACACAAGTAGAATATGCAAATTTAATTAAAATCGTATCATTATAGTACAAACGGTGTTAGCACTTATGTAACAAAAGATATAAATTATGGTCTCAGGAAAAGAAAGGACCAAACAATCTTAGCGTGATTTTATACTTGTGAATCATACTAAAGAACGACGTACAGAGTAATAAACCTCCAACTGAAGATGATCTGAAATAAAAGCATTCAGTCCCCCATAGTGTCTTATGATAATGTGATTTGCAATTACATATCTTATGCTGTTCGCCAGATAGGTTTTCACCTGAGGATGGAAACAGGAGCGGCTTCCGAAACGTAGTGCTTTGACTGTACAACAGAGAATGGAAAAAGTTGCGTATAAGGAGAATACTTACATTTTACACACGTCAGGAAATGTGGCCGAAACGTGACTTGCAAATGTGTGCACTATTTTGTCACATACACTGAGCTCCAGTTCGCAGAATTTAGCTTCTCAATTGCTTATTGTATTTTTTAACAATATTCTATTTTAAATTGGACTTTATTAAAACGGAAGGAATAAAGAACTCAAAGAGCGGAAATGAAATGTTTGAAGTCGATTACAGGATGTAAGTTACATGAACATATAAGAAATTAAGGAATAGGAGGAGAAATTAATATACACAATTTGAAATAAATTATTGTGGCATATGGATGCAAAGGGGCACAGCAGTTTTTAAGAATAAACGATGTACGCATTCCCAAGTTAGTGTATGTATACAACTCCGACCGGCCAAAGAAAAGTAGGTCCATCGAAGAAAAGATGGAGGGACGAACACTGTGAAGAAGGAACAAGCCTGTAATGCTTTACACCCTGTTGCTATTGTTGCTGTGGCACTATATTATTATTATTATTATTATTATTATTGGTACTAATGCGCCATTGTTATCAAACTTCAGAACAAGATAACACTACTCTTTAATTACTTCCTTGTCATAGTTGGGAGACGCAGTAGACATAAAAGATAAGAGAAGCTTTTACAAAATTTCAGTAGGAAATCTGCTAGCGAAAGAAAACTTGATGGACGTAAGCACAGATGGGTGAAAAAGATTAAGGTGGATCTTGAAGGCGTAGGATTTGAGAGTGGGGCTGGGTTCTACCGCTTGAGGATGGGCCTACTCTTGTGAATGCACTATTGACGATCAGGCACGTCTTGACTAACAGAGCGACTACAAGCTTGTCAAGAGTAGCTCTACTCCATGGACTTGTATAAATAACGACTTTTCTGAAGTGCACAGATTTCACAGTAAAGCTATTACGGACTAATGGATTCTTAGGCTATTTTACAACGTTCTTTAAACTGCCGCTAATGAGATAGAGACGATGATTTATTGTGATTTGTTAAAGAATTCAAAAGAGGCAGTCGCGATATACTACAGGATGTCGTCAGACGAATATTAGGACTTCTTCAAGAAGACCGCTGCAAATCTTTAACTATTTTCTTCCCAACGTACTGAAGGCCGCATAACCCCTACAATTTAAGAATAAATGTTTTTGTATATATGAATAATCCGTACAACCAATCAATGGTGAGTGATCTTGACTCATGCGTAATCTAGTGTGCTTGCACGAATAGTACATGCGAATATATAAAAATATAAGGTGCTCGATGTCTGATGAAAGGGAGTATTTAGTATCAAAAATGTTCTGAAACTAATATACAAATTACAACTTGTATGCCGGATGAGTGGGGACACTCTGTAATGAGACGCTATGAAGGCTACAGAAAATGGGAACAGAAAATCAGTAAAGAAAGAGGAAAGCTTCTGCATAAAATACGAGTATACAAAGAAATGCATACTGCAATCTAGATTTGAAAAATTACAGCGCAGTATGCAGATATTTTTTATCCACAAAACCTGCATTACATTTAAAGACTCAGCTCGTACCGCGGAGTAAACACAGTCCCTTTCGGTTATGAAAGTAAATCGGATAATGCTGTATAGCGGAAATATAGGGCGTTTTTTCCTACTTGGCCGATAAGCACCTTCCCGACGCTGTAGTGAGTTTTTATTAGACTTTCTAAAGATTATTTTCACTGCAATCGTTTGCCTAGCTTCCGTCATCGACTTTTAAACCTCCCCGACACACGGCGTAAGGTGCAACGCCGGCGGAGTGTCGGGCGGAGCGTTGGCCCGGCGCTTGTCTTTCAAGCAGGAAAAAAAAAAACACCCTGTGGTTGCTGTTTCTTCTAATAAAAATGTAAAATGCCGTACTCTCTAGGCAGAATGTAGAGGTAAAGAGCGCTAAACTTGTTAAATATAGCATCATCTAGGCTCTTAATAGTACGAAAGAGACAAAATTATGTTAACTACAATGGGTGTACACTTCGGTAAGCCTGCCAGGGAAGAAGGAATTATGAAAGAGACATGGAAAATAATTGTATATAAATGTCAAACAAGCAATTTTTTATTTTCCTTCACCTGCGATATTGGCAGAAATTTCGCATTTTTTGTTACCTTCTGTGCTTATCTCAACCCTACATACAACGCCGGATTTTCGTATCTGAGCCGCTTTTATAATTTCTGACCTGGTAGAAAGATTTACATACGTTGTGTGTGTGTGTGTGTGTGTGTTTATGCCATTTTTGTTATACGAGTTTATCGGTTTCCTGGTTGCAATGTTCCGTTATTTATCGCTACCAAAATCTCAACAGTGTTTGTTTGGCCAGAATAAATTTGTGTTTTTGGAACTAACTAACCCTACGGAGAAGAGTCCAACTTAAGAAGAAAAAATTACTCAGCTAGCCAAGAATTTCCCCGAACCCAAAGCCTCATTATCTTGAGCATAACTGCCAGCTACTGGTCCGTATCCTTAGCCAAACATTTTGAGTTGATATCCTACCTTCCCATTTCTTTCAGTTCCACTTAATATTGAAACTAGTAAGGCTCGTAAAAATGTGTCTAAATGAAACCTATAGCAGAGTCCGGGTAGGCAAACATTTGTCTGACACATTTCCTATTAAGAATGGTTTGAAACAAGGAGATGCTTTATCGCCATTGCTTTTCAACTTTGCTTTGGAATATGCCATTAGGAGAGTTCAGGCAAACTAGGAGGGCTTAAAATTGAATGGTACACATCAGCTTCTAGTTTATGCTGATGATGTTAATATATTGGGCGGAAGCGTACATGCTATAAAGAAAAACACAGAAGCTTTGGTAGTCGCTAGTAAGGAGACTGGTCTAGAAGTAAATGCTGAGAAAACTAAGTACATGGTCATGTCTCGCAATCAGAATGCAGGACAAAATCACAACATGAAGTTAGATAATAAATCCTTTGAAAGGGTGGAACAGTTCAAATATTTGGGAACAACCCTAACAAATCGAAATTCCATTCAGGAAGAAATTAAAAGCAGATTGAAGTCGGGGAGTGCTTGTTATCATTCGGTGCAGGATCTTCTGTCTTCCAGTTTGCTATCCAAAAATACAAAGATTAAGATATACAGAAGTATAATTTTGCCTGTTGTTTTGTATGGGTGTGAGACTTGGTCTCTCACACTGAGGGAGGAACATAGGCTGAGGGTGTTCGAGAATAGGGTGCTGAGGAGGATATTTGGGCCTAAGAGGGACGAGGTAAAAGGGGAGTGGAAAAGACTACATAACGAGGAACTTAATGATCTGTATTCATCACCAAATATTGTTCGGGTGATCAAATCGAGAAGAATGAGGTGGGGCGGGCATGTAGCACGTATGGGTGAGGGGAGAGGTGCATACAGGGTTTTGGTGGGAAGACCTGAGGGAAGGAGACCACTTGGAAGACCCAGGCGTAGATGGGAGGATAATATTGAAATTGATCTTCAAGAAGTGGGATGGGGGGTCATGGACTGGATTGATATGGCTCAGGATAGGGACAGGTGGCGGGCTCTTGTGAGTGCGGTAATGAACCTTCGGGTTCCATAAAACGCGGGGAATTTCTTGACTAGCTGACTACCTGCTAGCTTCTCAAGAAGGACTCTGCTCCATGGAGTTAGTTAGTTAGTTCCACTTAATATTATTCCTACATTTACATTTACGTCTTGCCAATGGACTCTTTTTTTATATATTCTGAAGAAATATTTTTAAATATTTCGGTTCTATTGCATGTTTTTCGCAGCTTTTTCATCAAACAACATTTCAGGTTCCCCCAGCTTTCATACATTTAAGAGACAACATGCAGTTACTTGAAGGTAACCGACGCATACACAGATCCATGAATGTGTCGTCCCGTAAGGTCGTTTTTTCTTCTGAAACTCAGCATGAAAGCACCTTAAGGACAAGTCTCTGTGTCTTGCTTATGCATGTTACATGAAACAGCTTTTAGCTGCACCAGTGTGCTGGAACACGTCATCGGACGGTAGTTCACGGAAGCGAAGGAGCAGGTTTACAGAGCGGTAACAAGTTCGCTTGAATTTGGGAGTTGCTCCGAGCAAGGAAATTAGACATGAAGACAAGGTGGCAGGCAGAAAGGAAGGGAGAATGAAAGCAAGAAAGAAATACGCAGAAAAAACCAGGGAGAAACGAAGGAAGAAAGAAGTAAGAAAATTAGAGACAGAAAAGAAGAGAATGCAGAAATCTAAGCAAATCCTGGTATAAATCTTCGAGCATATTTTCCTATTTTATTGATTCATAGATCAATGCATGAATTTATGTAACGTGATGTTTAAGGTAGCAGGTTTCTCTGAAACGTCGGTGCAGTTCTACTATAATACATGGCGTCACATCCCAAAAGAGAGTAATGTTCGTTGTTTTCCTATGTCGTTTTTACGTCTTTCAAGTGGCTTAAGATGGTGGTAAAAGTTAAACATGTTTCATTAGAGGATGACAACTCATGAAGTAACCATAACGCTATTTCAGTAAATGTTGAACACCTGAAAGCCCCTTACAGCTAATCCAGTCGAAGTGAAAGAGTTGCTTCTTAAACAGAGAAGGTGAATCAATATGATAAGTTCGTACCAACATCTCTTTTTCTCTTATGCGGGAGGAGGTTTTCGTTTTAAATACATGAACACTTGATACGTGCCCTATAATTTATCTACACGTGTTAATATTATTTACAGAATAAATTAATTGACTCAGCTCATTCTCTGCCTAAATAACACAAGAATGAAGGCTCTGTACTTTTGGTCTATAATATTTCGTCATGTGCCAATCAGTTCCCGACGTTTCGAACGTACGTAATGCCTTCGTCTTCAAGGGTCAAGACCCCATGACACAGTGTTACATCCTGGAAGACCGAAATCCTCTTTTAGAGGGCCCTGAAAACTTCAACACTCGCCATATAAAATAAACTGGCAATGCTGAAGTCATTTTCGTCTGTCTGTATGCATGTTTGATCTCAGAAAATGATCAGTGATTTTCGATGAACCCGGGTGTTTAAAATGCATTTAAAATATGTTATGAAACTTGTCTGACAAACTTGATTTTTACTCGTACTGATCAACGATACATATTTTACGTGACACTCAACTAAATCTTGAACATTTTTCTTAAAAACAGCTTGTAATACTTAAGATGTAATAAATAATATGCCTGTTCAACAAAATATAAATCTAAAATTTGATAAAAATGGAATGTAGTAGTAGTAGTAGTAGTAGTTAGTAGTAGTAGTAGTAGTAGTAGTAGTAGTAGTAGTAGTAGTAGTAGTAGTAGTAGTAGTAGTAGTAGTAGTTACTTTTGTTACTGTTATTTTTGGTGAAGTGCCCCGCAGCAGATGATGCTACTGACGCACCGCAGCCTTGAGGCTTATTGTGCAACCCTATGATGAAGATGATTAGTGTTTTTTCGTTTTTCCGAGTAATGGAGCACCGGTGGAATGAAATTGACAGGGGAAAACCGAAGTACTCGGGGAAATACCTGCTCCAGTGCCACTTTGTCCGCCACAAATTCCACTTGGATTGACCTGGGATCGAACCCGTGCCTCCGCGGTGAGAGGCTGGCGACTAACTAAGCCATGGCACGGCCTTTGTTACTGTTGTTGGACAATGTATGCCGTCGACACAGCACGTATAGACGTGGGAATCAATGTACAGAATTTGAATAAATCAAAAAGTAATGGATCACCTGAAAATTTTATTTGTAGATGGGAAGGTAATATTAAAATGAGAACTGCTGTGTTCTGCGATATGATGCCTTGTAGTCTGGTAGATATTGGCTAAATTTTCGGAGAAAATACGGCTTCCGCTTTTAAGGATAAAAGACCCAGAATATGAAGGAAGTAGTTTCTTTCAAAATTTTGGTATTTTCCAGACTTCACGGCGTCACATGCCGGGATACAATAAGTTTCACGGTCACCGCCGTGAAGACTTCCAGTCACCTGACATTATAACTGACGTAAAAGAAGCAGGGCCGGATCATGTGAACGGCATTTATCTGACTCAAAATTAGGACTCCTAGCGGGCTCTTATAATCATGTCAGTGAACATTTTGGCCGTGTAACTTGCCGGAAATTCTTGTTAATTTATATTTAGCTCTATCAATGGATATAGCTCAGGTAAAGTTTCATAGCATTTAAATAATTACAACCTTGGAACAGAGTCATACTTGCGAAATTAACAGTCTCTCAGATTTTATCAATTACATTTATTAGGACGTTTTATTTGTAACAACACACAACACACAACGTTTCAGAAACTACCTGTTTTCTTCTTCAGGTGAAGTAACACTAACCTCAGAAAAAATTAACAAGTATTTGTTTTGAGAGTTTCTTACTTCACCTGAAGAGGGAAACAGGTAATTTCCGAAATATTGTGCGGTGTTGTGTGTTGTGACAATGGAAAAGTCCTAATAAATACAACTGATAACTCCTACGTGAACTCTAACTAACTCGTGGAGCAGAGTTTTTCTTGAGAAGCTAACAGGTCCTCAGCTAGTCAAGAAATTCCCCGCCTTTTATGGAACCCGAAGGTTTATTACCGCATTCACAAGAGCTCACCACCTGTCCCTATCCTGAGCCATATCAATCCAGTCCATGACCCCCCATTTCACTTCTTGAAGATCCATTTTAATATTATCCTCCCATCTACGCCTGGGTCTTCCAAGTGGTCTCCTTCCCTCAGTCTTCCCACCAAAATCCTCTATGCACCTCTCCCCTCACCCATACGTGCTACA
This sequence comes from Reticulitermes speratus, assembly GCA_021186555.1. NCBI lineage: Eukaryota > Metazoa > Arthropoda > Insecta > Blattodea > Rhinotermitidae > Reticulitermes > Reticulitermes speratus. The sequence goes on from JAJKFL010000009.1 coordinate 11,910,908, forward strand.
TGCCCCGCCCACCTCATTCTTCTTGATTTGATCATTCGAACCTACGTGAACTCATTGTCAAAAATTTATATGACTTAACGACAGTCGCTCATCTTTAACGTAATCTTTCCGTGCAATAGATTGATTTTATAGTATTAGATCCAAGAAATTGCAGCATCAATAATAAATAATAATTATTAATAATACATAAAATACATAACAATTATAAATATACAATAAATAAATATAAATATATAACTGTATAATAATAAATAATAATTATTTATTATTGATGGTGCAATTTGTTGGATCTAATACTGTGTAGTCTGTCATCTATTCAGGAAATTACAGCACCTAAGTCTCTAACTTAAAACAAAAATTTAAAATATGAAATAATTTGGGAGTGTGGAAAGTGGTTGGTACTGGCTCAGGATCATACTCGATAACTAATTTCGTATTAGAATGTTCGAACCTTCGGGTTTTGCTGTCAGATTTTGACAGTGCCAGCATACAAGTTAATCCTTATTATCTGTGGGCTGCCACAGACTTCATCAATTTTCCAGTCATCGATCTAAGTCACTTGCAAGCCGTGAGCTCCTGTGAGCCGCATACAATACAGATAATAGGTATCAGACTCTCCCGTTACTATGCAAATATTTGTGCTCTTGTAAATCAAGCGTAGTCTATGCTTTGGGGGTGACCGATCGCTGCATCCGACTCTCTCTAGAATGTTATTAAGACAGCGTTTATCAACTTGCGTGCCGTGACTTGCTGTATATTGAACAAAATCATAAAATGTGGCAATAGTGTAACATATTTTCATCCATGTCTTGACAATGCTGTTTCCCCTTCAAATTATTGTTAGTTCTGAATGTTCGTGTGTACAAACACGCCCATACTTAGCGCAATTTCAAGTTAGGCCTACGTAATATCAGACTTACACAATCTTAGACAGTAAAAATAAGGAATAGTAACATCTTTTAAAATGCGCGACGAATAATTCCTTGCGGCAACGAGAGCGCAATGACACGAAAATTACGGATTAACACTGCTGGGCAATAACACAAGCAGCGATGCTGTCTTGCTACGGCCGATCACTTCCCAGTGTGTCGGAGTTTGGATTTAATCTGGACTCTCTTGTACACACACACACACACACACACACACACACATATCATCATCATCATCATCATCATGTAGTCTGTCTTAACGGCAGGTCCATAGTTTCTTCGAAAGCGAATTCTTCAGAGAATGTTATCCAGTGTTACCCATTTCAATTTTCAATAACTTTTCGTTTCCTTAAGGTCATCCAGTAGTTGCTTACGTCTTCTTCCTCGTCTCGCTGTCACTTCTATCTTTCCTTCAATAACATGTTATAGAAGGCAGTTCCTACGCACGGTGTGACAAATTCAGTTAGCCTTCCTTCGTCATTGCATGTAGGATATTCCTTCTCTCTTTTACTTTATGTATAACTTCGTTTTTCACACGATCGGTCCAACTAAACTTCTCCATCCTTCTCCAATACCACATTTCAAAGCCTTCAAGGTATTTCTGATCTACTTCCCGAAGTGTCCAAATTTTATCACCATGCAGCTGTGCTCCAAGTTTAGCACTTTACTCGTTTTTTCCTTAAATTTAATTCCAATTTGCTGGTGAAAAGAGTTTCCTTCTTGTTGAATGCTGCTATTGCCATTGCAATCCTGGATTAATTTCACGTGTACATCTTGCATCTTTTATTACGAAGCGATCCAGGTTGTTGAAATATTGGATCATATGTATAATCAGTACCGACTTGCGCAAAATTCGACTGTCGCCGGGCCTTCCGGAACGCAACTATTGCGTAAGCCAGGGAGTATTTTTGTTTGTGTATAGTCCATTTGCTTGCGTTTCTCATGACCTATACGTGCGGAGTTTCTTTTGAGTATACAGTAACCCCTTCCCTTACGCGGTTTGGGCTATACGCAGTTGAAAATAATGAAATGTATGGGGCGAGGGGAAGTTTGCCGGAGGCTGAAAAACTTAGATACACGCGCTTAAACGCGGGCGGTATGTTGTATGTAATTACAATGATTATGATATTTGTGCACAGCGTAATGGTTTAGTGATCACAAATGCATGGATTTTAAGCGTTTGAAGGGGGGAGCTGTAAGGGTCTGCTTTCACGTAACCACATTTTTCCCATGAGAAGTTTACCCAAACCGGCTTTGTCCATAACGCCGTTATCGCTCCTTCTAACACCTGTGGTAGATGAAAGCTCACTGTATCCGTATCTAGTACTTGGTACTTGGTCATCACCTTTTTATACTTGCCGGTAACATCCTTTCCTGATATACTGCTAATATATTATATTTTATTTGTCTATAAACTGCTGCACAAAGAATCAGCTTGAAGCTTGATGACGAGACGAGAGGAGTAAATTATACAAAATGCTAAATGGACAAGCTGGCCGGGGGGGGGGGGGGGGGGGGGGGGGGGGAGCGACCGCTTCGAAGACCTATTCGCAAATGGGAGAATTATGGTAAAATGCATGTTAAAGAAATATACTGTGAAGGTGTTGACTGGGTTCATCTGAATCAGGATGGTGACCAGTGGAATGGTGGGCTGTTGTGGCCACGGCATTGAAAATTCGATTTCAATAAAATGGCAGTTGGTGCTTATTCCATAAAAATGTTACAGGTCTATCTTTCTCGTAATGTAATTCATTCATTTCGAAGTCTCTGTTACGACAGGTTCTTAGCCTCTTCCAAAGTGAGTTATCCAGAGAGTGCAGTGTAGTGCTTCTTCTTTCGGTTTACAGTATATTCTTGTTTTGTTGAGTTCATCCAGTAGCTACTTATGTCGTCTTCCTCTTCTTCCCTTCTCTTCTATTTTTTCGTAAATAACGTATTTTCGAAGTCGGTACCTACATCAGATGTGACCAATTCAATTAGCCTCCCTTTATTTTATTATATTTAGGTTGTTCCATTTATCGGTGACTTTATATAAGCTAATATTTTTTTAGACGATAAGTCCCACTGATCTTCTCCGTCCTTCTTCAGCACCACATTTCATAATTCTTAAGGAATTTCCCATTTATTTTCCGTATTGTCCAATATTCAGCATAATACGTAGTATTTTATTGCTTTATTCCTTAAATAATGTAATTATTTTTAATAATTATCGTAATACGGGAGAAATATCTCGGTATAAATCGAGAGTGCTGCCACCTGTTGATAATTTAAATATAGCCGCGTACAAGAGTGCTGTAATAAAACAAACGTTCGTTATGTTAACGTTGCGTTTGAAATTTTCCAAACTAAAGCAAAAAGAAAATAAGCTAAGTAGACTAATAAAATACTATTTTCACCTGTCCAAACAGACTCTCACGTATACTTAGTACTTACAGAAACGAATCTAACATTTGAAATGTTTATTATGAACTTACAATTCACATCTGCTGTCAGGATTAGTCGGAATTAGTGAGAGTTACAGCAGCTGTTACCAGAAATGTATATAATGAAACTAACCTTAAAATCCGAGTATGACATAAAAACCTTCATCCAAAGTATTGTCTGATGTGTAATAGGCTCAAAATGTAGTGAGAACGGCTTCAATTTGTGTCATATGCATTAAGATTTCGAAGAATTTAACTTTGTAGGTCTTACTGTCATTCGTAATGCTAGTAGACGTGTTAAATAACACCGATACGTCGTATAGTGTGTGCACCCGTAGAGTTCTTGGAAGGTGTTTTCACAGTACAGTGACTCGGTTGTCAGTCATAGTACCAGTTTCGTAAAGATCAGAAGCCGGCAAAGTTCAGTCATTGCCGTGACTACGGTACGGCTTGGAGAATCGAAGATTCGTGGTTCGATTACTAGTAAGAAACCTTCTCCAGAATGGCAACACTGGCTCTGGGGTCTATTCAGCCTCCTATTTAGTGGATATTAGGGTTCTTCCATGGGGCTAAGCGATCTGAGTATGAAGCTCACTACTAAACTAGTATCGACGTTAAGAATGTGTGGCGCTGTACCTCCATTTCCAAATGTACGCCTCCTTGGCGTTCATAAAGACAGCTTTACCTTTACTCTCATAAAGATTTCTTCACCGAACACATTTCTATTACCATACATGTCGGAATCTTATATTGCGAAAGTGATGTACGCACCTCAGAATTTGGTACTAAAACCGTACTGCTATCGTTGAATATATGACGTTAAGAATACGGTGCTGCAGTCAGTGGCAGTTCTACATTCTGCATATATTTATGTTGTTTCGTGTTTAAATTAGCGGAGTGACAACGTTATAAGACACGTTGGACGCTTTAGTTCCGCGAGGTACTGCCCAAATATTTTTATATATAACTGATGGTGGCCCTCTTGGGCCGAAACATATAGCTTATTTTTAACATGATATAGTTATAAAATAAATATTACAATATTTGACGGTACTTTTATTAATGAATCCTTAAAAATACAACTGGATATCCTTGATTAAAAGCTATTCCACTCACATAAAACAAGGTTATATAAGAAAGGAACTGCACACAGGAGATCCTTCTTTGAGAATCTAACGGAAGTTCAGTTGGTAAAACCTTTCCTCCATTTTATGGAAGCAGATTATTACTGCACTCAAAAAGCCTACCACCCTTCGTTATTCTAGGCAAGATTAATTCAGTCTCTATCGTCACGTCGCCTTTCTTAAATATCCACTCGAATATTATCGTCTCATCTACTTCTTTATCTCCAATGCGATTTTTTTTCTCTTCATGAAATCAAAGTACTGTCTTGTAAACACCTCTCATTTCTTGCATGCGTGCTACATTTTCTGCCACCTCATCTTCGGTACTCTTATCACCCTAATAGTACTCAATGAAGAGTAAAAATTACGACTCGTTTAGTTATGTTATTCTCGCCGTGGTGCTGTAAGATTTCTTCTCTTACATTTAACTATTCTCTTAACGACTCTGTTTTCAGATATTTTCAATGTGTGTCATTCCCTTAGGTTACACACTCCTATAGACAGCAGGATTAATTGTAATGTTGTAAGTTACTTTATTCCTTAGGTTTTAAATAGTAGACTGCATGACAAAGCGACTGGTGTCAGTCATTATTTAACTTAGCTTTGTCACTAAATTCTTCGTGGTTCTACCTGCCAGTTTCAGGATTTAAATTTATTATACGGCTATCATAATATTGCAAGTACGTTGTGTTTTCTAGTGACGAGACTTGATTTACATTTAGTACTTTCTTCCGTAGTTTATAGTATAGAGTTCTTACTAAGGTTTAATAATATTTGTGTGTTTTCCACTCGGACAAGTTTTTTTCCTCCGAAAGCTTCAGTTTTCCCAGTGATCAGTATTCATTTTTCGTCTACCAAGAACCATGTAGGATATAATCTGAGCACACAACAGCGTCGTTAAAATAGTTCTCTTTCTTCTGTTTATGATTTTTATGTATCCGCCGTATAAATACCACAAGCACATTGCAAGAATCCCCATACCAATTCTCTTTGACCCCCTATAACTGCAACATACAGCGAAGTTTAAACCAATTCACAGCACAAAGATTTTGCAATATTCCATCGTTAATGAGAATGGACGGAAACAGAAGCAAAACACATTTTTGCATGTAAAATACATGGCTGTTCGAAGCGCAGGCTATGTTTCAGGAATTTGTGACACATTTTCTTTCAGTCCACAATTCCTGGCCCACATATTTTATCGATCATTTTCATCCTAAGTATATCGAGCAGGTGCATCATACGCAGTGTTGGGCCCATAATGTGTTATTCAGTTTCTCAGCTTCCAGTGGCAACTGATGCCATGCAACAAGGCTGAACTGTCGTGAGGTACTCGGGATTACACTTCCGCGTAGGAAACATTGAATAAACTGTTTCAAAAATCGTGTTACAATAAGTCTATACAAGATATATTTACAAATAGGAGAGTCATGAAAATCTACAGATAATGCATGAGAAAGGAAGAGAAATAATAAATGATTAATGAAAAAGTGACAAATAGAACTGGTGGTTTGTGGCAGAATTTAAAGACATAATTTTAAGGGTATGGGCTTCTAGCCATAGAGATCTATTTCTATTATTATTCCGCTACTTTCCATAACACGTTCTTTATTTAATACGGATTTCTGTCCATGCTGAATATGTCTTATACAATCTCAAGCTTTCTCATCGTTGCCATATTTCTAATAGTTGACTTACAGTATTCCACACTTAGTTGCACGTACAAACATGTTCATGATATTTATATATATATATATATATATATATATATATATATAATTTTACGTTCCTAGATGCAGTCGTTCATTATTTATCGCCACCTTACAGAAAGATAAAAAAATATTCTTATGCTCGCCATGTGTTCATGTTACATTCTACGAAAATATTACTTTAACTCGCGTTACATAACTCTTCTATGATCTGTTGCTATACGTAATTCAGCTATTGTAAAAGAAGCGGCTCTGCTCATACTGTAGTCTTATAATTTGCTTCAGTGATACTGATGTCATTAACTAGGAAGTGAAAAAGGTATAACATTAGGGCAGCTTCTAATAATCTTATATTTATACCAAGCTTCGAGGAAATTGGTCATCTGCTTCAGTAGTTTGAAGAGGGGACACAGAAAAGAGCAGTGATTTCACAAATACATTTTATTTTCTTAAATGAGAAAGTAGGAAGGTAAAAACAAAAAGTATGGGAATGAATAAAGGAAAAACGCAAAGAAAAATCGAAATAATGAAGGAGGAACCAACAAGAGAGGCAATGTACTTACAACGTAATATTGAGGCGCGTTCGAGTAACCATTGTTAACGTGGAAAAGCAATAAGTATTGCATATTTTGAGTGTGTGTCTGTAGCCTTAGTTATCCAGCATATAAAGTACATGCGTCTTATTATATTGTCATCTGTGGCCTGTCTGACTACCATATTTTTCCACACTATCTCATAAACGGCTCGATTTTCGGAAAATAATTATTGAATATAAAATGTGTGTTTTATTTTCTCTACAATTTTTATCGAAATATTTCTCATTCTAAGAAGAATTAAGCCAGATATTTTCATAAGTCTTTATGTAAATTAACCGTTATTCTTGTCAGATTTAATGAAACTTTAATTTTCTTGACAGTTTTTCAAGAAGTACTCAAATACAAACATTTAATGAAAATCTGTCCAGCGGGAGCCGAGTTGTTCCATGCGGACAGACGAAGGACAGAGTGGCAGGCAGGCAGACAAACAGACGGACGGACGGAAGGACAAACATGACAAAGCTATTATTAGCTTTTCGCAATTTTGCCAACGCGCCTAAAAACGAATAAAAGCGAATAATGAGAAACAAATAAAGAAAGAGGAAGAAAAGGAAAAATGAAGCAATAAAAGATAAATGGGAACTGGCCGAAAATAGGACCTAGGACTTCTAGAATAGGAAAGAGGAGAGCTCAGTTTTCGACAGCGACGTTTGTTTCTTGAGGTATTGTACGACACCGGAAATAATGATGCTTTATTAAGGTCAGCCTGTGTTGTAGACCACATTACCAACGTAGTGTGCCACTACACAGCCTGTGTTCTAGACTACATTCCCCAATGTGTTGTGCCACTACAAATACTGTGTTGTAGACCACATTACACAAAATGTTGTTCAAGCCACATTAACCAATACTGTGCCACTACACGGCCTGTGATTCATATTATGTTACCCACCGTACCATCATTGATTCACGAGAAAAGCCTTTAGTTTAGAAGAGATGGCGCAAGGGGAACTCAGACGGTTCGATAATTGTGACCAGCAATCGACATATTTCAGTTACAAATACACAGGGCTGAAATGGAGCTGTGTCTTCTGCACAGGAGTTAATAATATTATTTTATATTGTGTTCTGTATGGTTAGATCTGTGCACATATTTGATTTTAGGCTTGTTATAAACTGAACACCAGATAAATGGCTACCATTGGAAAGAGATAAATGCATTGATAAAGACTTGTGTTTTTCAGGAGTTAGATGTTTTCTACACAAGTTTATCTCGAACAGAAGAGACCCTATTCACGCTGTAAAGGCCAAAGCTATTCCCATCATTCGAGAGCAGTATACTGCCACCACATAGTGTGTGTTTCATGTCACATTACACAACGTACTCTGCCAGCGCCCTGCTTGCGTATTAGTACTTCCCTGAGGGATGAATAATTCATGGTAGCTTAATAATGTGAATGGGTAGCCAGTGTCCACAAAATTTGAATTACCGGATCCTGTTCGAACTTCGCAGCCCTGTAGGCACAGTATTTATCTTGCTACAAGAAGCATAATTTGTCTTCTAATATATTTAATAACTCTAAGTTAACTGAATGGATAGTTTTGGAGTGAGTTCAGATAGAAACGACAGAATGATTATGACCTCTGAACTGGTTTGAGGGAAATTGGTTGCAGAGAATCTGAAGAAGATCGCGAATTTATTTTATTTTTACGGGCTTATAAGCCAAATTTAGAAGCCGCTGCTATTATAAGCGTGATTTTCTGTTTATTGATTAATCTATGTTAGTTAGATAGAATATTCGGTAATAAGACTTCACGGAAGATTTTAACGACATCAAACCATAAAATAATACTTCGTTACGAATTTGGAAGTTAGTTGCGCAGTTGACACCGGTATTTATTAAACATTACGTCACAGAACTTCAGTACTTTATAGGCGCTATAAAGATTGAAGAGTTTAAATAACGGTTAGTATGGTGGGAATAAGATATAAGTGCTGAGTTGTTGAGGATGTAGAAGGATGAGTTTGCTGTCGATTTCTGTGCTGGATTTCTCATAGGCCTACATGATTCCGGAAAACAACTGAAGAACTCGACCAATGTAGACAGAACTTCGTTAGAGATCAGAATGACCTCCCTTCTGAATATCAATTGAAATATTATCTGCCGGCACTGTTCACAATTCATATGAAAATAAGATAAAGGATGTCTTGTAAGGGAGTTATATGAAAATAATTCTATTGCCGTTTTCTGGGTTATGACACAGTGTTGCAGTCTGGTGTTTGGGCCTCAACTTTGCTGGGGAAAATTGGCTTCTTTCTTCAGGGTAAAATTATAGCCACTTCGTACCAATACCAGAATGCAACACGAACATAGTCAAGAAATTACGATGTTAAAATATATCGTCATGAAAATATTTTATAACTCTTGTGTGTGAAATAATTTATTGCTTGGTGTTCACAAATAAAGCAAACCTACTTTTATTCTCTCTTTTTTCTCTTCTTTCCCTTATTCTATCTTTCTTCTTTCTGTCTCGCATAATTCAGCTTCACTCTTTCTTTCCTTTCTTGTTTCATTTCCACTCTATGTGTTTGATTTTTCTTCCCTTTTTGATTATTTTCTTCCTCATGTCTCTCTTTCTTTTCTCTCGACTTATTTGTTTCTTTATTTCTTTTTGTCATAATTTTTCTTCCTCTTTTTATTTATTTTCTTTCTCGTTTCTTTTTTGTTTGCCCTATTTGTATGCCTCTTTCTTCCCTCCATTCTTGCTGTTTTCTTTGCTTTTCTCCTTCTCCATTCCTTTCTTCCTTCCTTAAAGTTGAAGTGGTGTGTAAGAGCAATGTCTGCTGGACGACCCCCCTTTACTGCCCTGTGTTTACTCATCTCTTCTCACGTTTAATTGATTATGGCAGAATGTTCTTGTGTAAGTTTCAGTATTAATTAGCAGTAGATAAGGTCTAGCCAGAATAGAGAAAATGGAGGACGGAAGTAATGTACCGCGCATTTCCCTACAATAAATAATGTGTCTGGAATTATCGTGGTGTCGCCAAGTAGACATGCCGCTCGCTATGTAAGACAGTGCTGGTTGCTTCTTGCGCCTGCTAAATAAGGAGCCGTACGCGGTGAAGCAGTTGGTTGAGGCACTGCGCTACGAGCCGGAAGGTCGCGGGTTCGATTCCCGATGATATCATTGGAATCCTTTCGGTCGCACTGTGGCCCTGGGCTCAACTCAGCCTCTAACAGAAACGAATAAAGACGGCCGATGCGTAGGGCTGACAACCTTACCACCTTCATGTGCCGATTGTCTAGAAATCTGGGAGCCTCAATCTCCTGGAACCCTAAAGGCCTGTCCAGGCCTGTAATGGGATTGCTTTACCTTTTCCTTTTAGTCCAACATTTCCACGTGCCCCTGGAGGCCCTGCTTGTCGCTTTTGGTCTACCGCTAAACAATTTTGCTTATATCCCATTGAGGCCCAAATGCTAAAAAACTGTTTATGGACAGATGTATTCCTAAAAATGACAATATTAACCTGTTTTTAAAAAAATAGTGTACTGTTTGTTTCTTCCTCTCCCTTTTTATGCGGTGGAAAGCAAGTAACACCAGTTTAGAAATTAGGATGTTCCACACAAACGATGATGTTTGGAACAGCACTTGCGCATTCAGAAGCTGAATATGCTACCAGTTCTGCTATGAGGCATAGCTTCAGTCAAGATAATTCCCACCCTCTATTCTAACCACTTTTTAACCTGAGGATAGAGGCAGTAGAAACGCAGGAATCACTACTACTCAACTACCAAATATACTTGTATGTGACATCTTAGAAAAGCAGAACCTTCAAATTTAATGCCGTGAAATTTTCGGATTTCCTTTAATACGATAATTTGTTCGATATAATTATGATTTGTATTATTAGGTCATATATATAAACAATAAAAATCTGCTTGTACTTGGCTTTTATTGTCTTTACATATAGCAACGACAGACCTACTGTGATAAGTTTAACAGCGTGAGTGCAGGGGTAATGTAAAATATATTCTCGACTAGGCGGGATAAAGGTGGGGAGGGAGTGCACAGATAATTGAGAAACAATTATAATCCAAAACATACACCTTATTGAGCCACGAAGAAAAAATAAAACTAATGTATTTATTATATGAATAATACATAATACTTACATAGCTTAGGCTGATTGTTTACTTAAACGGTTTGTGATTTTTGTTTGTATTGGTGATTTTGTTCGAGTTTTCGATGATAAATCACGTTATTTCTCACCTTTGTCATTAGTCATTAGCAACTTACAGTCGTGCATGGATAACCCACAAAGCGGATAATCTGCGCAAGGAAAATCGGGAGTACACTGCTCTAGCCTCCGTAACATTAAGAAGCTCTATTTTTGTCCACATTAATGTATTATATCGCCCCAGTTTTGTAAAAAGGGCTAACTGCCACTTTGAGCTAAATTGAGCTATGTGGAACAAATCATTCAACTAATGGTTCTCTATGATGTGTAAAAAGACGACAACTCAATCTTCAAGAATAACCAAGATAGGTGGGGAATATCCTACCTCTCGAAGCATTTGTCATATGTAAAACAGAGCCATCTTCTTGCTTCTCCTGTAAAATTAATGTTTTGTAGGATGTCCCTTTTTACAAAGGGGCGATATGTTCATACGATTCTGAAAATAAGCTGCGATTTTTCCTTCCGCAGCATTAACTTATTATTACTTATAATGGAGTAGATCTCTTGCCACTTTGGTTGGAAGGGAGCTTATTAGTAAGAACCTCATCGCTTGCTACTCTTTGCCGTAAATTTAAAGGTAAATTGACCCTCTTCACATCACGAAGGCGTATAGAAATATGGTGGCATAGCTTCTGTCATTTTTAACCTCGGTACTGGATGGAGGTGACCAGGTCTGGCTACACTGTCGCAGTCTGTTCTGCCTGCTAACTGACGCTACAATTCACCGTCCTAATATTCCAAACACAAAGTACGTTACTGCTGGAGCCAAGTCTTACCTTTCGAGCAGCACAACAGCCACCAGGCTGCCTGAATAGCGATATCATTACTATGTGTTCGATGAGAGTTACTTAGTGCCGAGGGCAGCTGCCCCTCAATTATGACGTTGATATCACTAGTAATGCGCTATGAGTCCGTAATGATCAATCCGCTCTGGCTAGTTAGATACACGAAAACAATGCTGACGAGAGTTTCATTTTCACGTTTCTGTTCTAGCCTGCATGCAGACATGTACAGTCGAGCGAGTTTCATTTGGGCTGCAAATATTGTAAGAATGGCTTAGCTTGGCTTAAATTGGAAATATGGAAACTAAGAGGCAAAAAGAAAGACGCAGAAGAAGGAAGATGTCCCAATGTAACGAAAAAGAGAATGTCGTTCATGTATTACTAAAATGAACTAAATGTACTAAAATTACTAAATAATTAATGGTGACACATAAATGAAGAAGTAACATACAAGAAAACAACCTTGATTTCAGGCTTCCGCCGCGATGTTGATGAAATCTGCGGTCTTCTGGGGTGTTACGCGGCGTCATGTGGTAAACAATTACCACACGACGCCGCGTTATACCCCAGAAGACCGCAGATTTCAAGAAAACAATCAGCTGTAATATGGTAATAGAATAAAAAAAATAGGTAAATTTTTATACAAGGAAACGATTAGTGTGAAAATGAAGTGACAAAAACGGCGCAAGGTATAGATGAAAAGAGAGGAGGAACTGTAAATAGAAATATGTTACTATATATATTAACATAGATAGGATTAACACTTGACAAAAGATTGCAATTAGTTTAGATCAATTTTAGCTATTGGTATTAAAAATAATACACGTTTACTGGAAATATTCCAGTGTTACCAGTATCACCCAAATATATAAATAAAGCTAAAATAATAAATTTGAAATTGAATTAAAAATATTATAACAACTGCATATTCAGCGTGTTGCTTGACTAGCGTAGTTTTGAAGTCTATCTGCAAGGGGTTACGGCATTACGCCTACAAGTAAAGACTGAATTTTTGTATATAATTTACATGGACTTCAGGCTTCAAATGATTAACATGATTGCGTCACACTTGCGAGTCTATTCAAGCAATAGCCAAACGTATTCGACTTTTAAATTCTGAAAGTGACTGCTTCGAAACTTAGCCATGGTAGTTTGTTTTCTTCTGTCTTTCTAGGCGAATTAGACCACAAGCACTTCCTCCCACACCGTTTCCAATTCATACTTTATTAATCATTCAGTATTCGACGCTGTGTAGTCTGAGACACTATTATCGCCGCTAAATCAATCAAATAGGTCTGTATATAAATAGCTTTGTTGCACCACTGACAAGTAGAGCAAAGAAAAAACTTTAATTTGTATGAGTAGTATATAGGCATATATGTACTTAATCGTTTAACTTATAATTTACATAAAGCTGTATCAGCCTTACTCCAGTTAACAACAAAGTTTTGTCATCCATTTCTTGATCAAAATGTATAAAAAATTAGAATTTATCGAAAAGTAACAATTGAATAGGGTGATAACTGCTGTAGCTATGAGCCAGGCAAAATTTGGCGAGATAGTGGAAAGATCCATAATAGAATGGACAAGTGTTGTTAATTACCTTTATAGTAATTAGGATTCTGGGCTGCCACATCAACTCCAACGTATGTTGAATTAAGAAGCGGATGGAGCAGCATGTCCGGGACAACAGAAGAATTAGTGTGGGTATAACTGGACTGTGCCATGTTTTAGGCGGTTGGTTAGTCGCCGGAATCTCAACACGGAGGCCCGCATTCAATTCCGTGCATTCTCCGTGGGATCTGTGAGGACAGACTGGCACTGGAACAGGCTTCTCTCCTAACACTTCGGATTTCCCCTATCAGTATCATTCCACTTTTGCTCTATGCTCATTCTTTCATCTATGAGCAACGCTATATAACCTCAGCAGTTTTTATCTATCCCACCAAATGCATTGAAATCAGGCCAGTAATTAGAAAGATAAGGTAGACCTACCCTCGTTTTACATTGGAAAGAGATCCTCGTCTACCTATATCGAAAGGAAATGAGAAATTACTTTATCTACATCCTGACTTGTTGTATGAAACAAGATTATAATGTACCGAACCGACGTTAAACAAAATTATTCCTATAGTTAATAATTTGAATATACAAAACTCAGATCGCCCATAAATAATTCTCTATGACTATGTGATTTGTGGTTACTTTATGAAAAATTATAAAAAAAGCTGCCTGTAAATGCCGCCAATGCCTGTACATTCTGCCGTTGCTCGTCACTGCACCAAATCTTAAAGACAAGATCGAGATTTTTTTTTATAAATTATGTTCTGATATTAATCTATTGTCGGTAAAATGCTTTCTACATATACCAATCCCTTCAAATTATAGACTGCTGGAGAACAATGCATTAAAATGTAAAGGAATTGAGCATGTTATTACAGTAATCATATTTATATCACACTGTGTGATATAAGAGACGTTATTATATGAATTGATGAATGTGTAGTACATGTAAAATTTGGGACCCCTGAGGATGGCCTATTAAAGCCGAAACATATGTAGGGGCAATTGACTCTGTGTATGAATATACAGTGCGTATGTTGGTTTTAATCTTTTGGTTTGTTAACATGATGCACGGTGAATATAATGTAAAATTGTTAATGAAATTAACAGACTGCAGATGTAAATGTGCAAGACTAATTAAAATGCACTTAGTATGAAATTATTTTCTTTGTATTTTGGTACATTTATGAATGCAAAAAGGCAAAGGTCTGTGCTTAACTTATCACCATGCCATGATGACGAATGGGAAAGTGAAGGTAATCTCCACACATTTTTATAGTGAAAATAATTGCAAATTAATTTGCTGTTGTATTTTATCAAACAAAGAGCCTCCTTTGAGAAAATATACCAGTGTGATGTTTGAGGTACTCACTATAGAGATTGTTAAGAACAGGGTATTTTGGGATGTGACGCCGTGCAGTCTGGTAGATATGCATCTCTGAAAACGCTGGTAACAATTGACGCGGTGTCACATCCTTAATGACAGTTTTGTTTGAAGATATATGAAGTTATACTTTAGCTTCATGTGTTTCTGTCTGTTTATAACTTTTTAACGACGCTGTCAGTTGTACAGGCTGTGTGGTGTCGAATGTTCGGACCCGTTGAAGGCTAGAATTCAGAGTCTTGTTACACCCCGTCATTCATTCATTCAGTCAGTCAGTCAGAAAGTCAGTCACTCAGGCCCTCCCTGTGTCGAGAACCTTCTGGGGTTCATGACAACATTTTTATATTGTAACGAATACTGTTGTCGTAATATCTTGGAAACCTGAGGTACTCCAGTTTTACTTATCTGAGGGTGGGCGTAGCGCCTTCAAAAGCAACTTTAAATTTCTTTTGAAAGAAAAGAGCTAATAAGTTGAATTACATGGAAAGAAACAGTACAGAAAGCCAGGGTAGCACGTGTTGTCAAAGATTTTCCAGATATACAATAACACCGCCGCCGTAGACAGATTATTTGATATTTAAGGTCACGTGGTCCGTAAACTTCATATGTTGATGTGTTGTTTGTGACGTGTATGAAAACTAAACTGACTAGCATTTAGCAAGTTCCTGTCCTCAAAGTGACTTTGGAATGTTTTTAAGATAATTTCCTCGAATATCTTGCCCATCGTAGGGAAAAGATTAATTGGACACAAATATTGAAAAGACAGGTTTTTTTCTGGTTTTGGGAAATTTATTAATTTCACTTTTTTTAAAGAAGTTAGAAGCGACAGTCGAGTTTAGTGATTAAGTATAGGTGTCAAATGTACCAATGGCCTTCTTGGAAGGTGCGTGAGGCATCCGCTAGAACGCCGTCATTTCCAGAGGCTCTTCGTAATTACAATTTAGCTTTTGCATGTCACTTGCTCCCATTCTTTCCGGAGGATTGTTGTCTACAGCTTCGATTACATCTCAGACTTTTTCATGGACCCACTATGCGTGCTATTTGTCACACTGCTAATGATGCGTGACCTGAGTTTCGAAATAATCAGCTATCGCTTTGGATTTTCCAAAGGGGTGAATCGTGAAGACGATAAGACCATGAAATATAGTCGGCTCTTTGGTCGAAAATTAAACTGTATTACATACACAGGCTAATGTCATAGCCAACAGAGGAAACGGTTTGCTCCCATTATAAATACTAAGCGATGTGTGCTGTATAGGGCATTTACCATTGCATTAAAAAAATTTGCAACATGTAAATAAACTGCACGGGAAAAATGCGGATTTTTCTCTTTTAACCTGATGGTACTAGGTTTTAAATAGTTAATGAATATTCTGAAAGGGCGTGGAAAGATGCATTAGTGGCCGAATTTGAGATAAGCCTAATATTCCAGCACTTAAAAGGAGGAATTCTGGAAAACAATGGAAAATATTAACCAGGATTTCCAGTCTCGAGATCGCTCGAGAATATGCAGAATAACGCTAGGACGTGAGCATTCACTTCGTGAATTTGATGCAGGGAGCACAACAATTTTGAAACTGTAATTGTGACGCTGGTACAGCACTGGCATCTGAAATATTAATTTTTTGTGGTAATTGGTCTTTGAAAATTACGAAGTATTTGCTGAACCATTATATTATGGAATCTGAATACGATAAACAGGGTTAGAAAAAGGGGTAAACGAAAATATGCTAAATTTAAACAAGAGAGGAAATGTACGAATAAACGTAAGATTGAGGCGCTTTCGCGAAATCATTATTGCCGTGGAAAAGCAATAAGTATTACATATTCCGAGTGTGTGTCTGTAGCCTTAGTTATCCAGCATGCAAAGCGCATGCGCCGTATTATATTGCGATCTGTGGCCTTTCTGGCTGTACCATATTTTTCCACATTATCTTATAAACGACACGACTTTCGGAAAAAGTTATTTAACATAAATGTGTTTTGATTCTCCCTACAACTTTTGTCTGAAATATTTCTCATTCTAAGAATTGAGCGCGATATCATAAATTTGCATAGGTCTTCATGTAAAGTGCCCGTCATTCTTGTTAGATTTCAATCAAAGTTGAATTTTCACGACAGATTTTCGAAAAATATTTAAATGTAAAATTTCATGAAAATCCGTACAGTCGTAGGCAAATTGTTCTATGTGAATGGAGGGAGGGAGGGACGGACGGACAGAGAGACATGACGAAGTTAATAGTCACTTTTCGCAATTTTGCGAATACGTCCAAAAACACTTGCTTGTCAAAGTGTTTCCAGTCTTACAACATTTGTCCTTTTCAACACTGGTGCGTATGGAAATGAATTCCCTCGCCTTTTCGGTAGCAATTGCCTGTGTAACATGTGTTGAATCTTCTCTCGGGCTTTTGTAGTTATGTGGAAATTCTGCCTAGTTCTAAGAAGCTATTTCATGTTTCAAGGCAGCGGAGGCGGCAGGATCAAGAGGATTTCTGTTCTCCAAACCTCCAGACCGGATCTGGGGTCCAGCCAGCTTCCCAGTCAATTGGTAGCGGGGTTCTTTCCCCGAGGGTGAAGCGACCAGACTGTGAAGTTGACCAGTGCTCTCCATCCAATGCTGAGGTTAAGAATGTGTGGAGCTAAAATGCTATTCCGTCTATATGCCTTCACGACGTGGACAGGGACGATTTTACCTGATGGCATAAAAGAAATAGTTGTGTTTGAAGTTAATAGCTTATAATTCGATGTGAAGTAAAATTCGCATGCTTTTACGTTAAAAATAACTGCTGCTAGGGCACGAGGTAATTACACCTGTCCATTGCCTGTCAGTAATATGCACTAATTGCCCGACTTTTATGAGATTTCAATATGATTATCGTGTCGCTCTAAACATTTTCCTCTTGTATTTAATATTGTTTCCACCGTGCATCTCGTATATATCAAAAAACAAAGAACCACTATACTACTATTAAAGTTTTTAATAGTGATTGTGCATCTAGTTGGTTCTTTGTTTTTTGATATATTTTCCTCTTGGTCCTTTGAAACGTTCTGTTATTAACATAGCAAATGTTAGCTGTGCGATATTGAGATTTAGAAGAGATGGCAATAGGATCTCTATTACGTTGTGATCTGACATGTAGACTTATGTAAATGCTATAAAGGTGTTTTATTTAACAAAAATAGAAAGGACAGTATTGTGGCAGCGCGACAATTTTGGTATAGTAACTGACGAAACATTTTAACATGGCATGTAAAATTTGTACTGTAAGTTGTTACAAGAAATTCTATTTTGGTAAATGTGATTTCTTGTAGTTATACGAGTGCGGAGAACTGGTGGATTGTTACTGAGAGGAAAGATCGAAATATTCGTAGATTAATATCCCCTTGTCACTTTGTCCATCATAAATACCATGTTGACTGGCTTGGTGAATAACCTGGGTATCCGCAGTGAGAAGGAGGAAAATATCTTTCTGTTACTTTTTCGCGCTGGGTGGAAGATTCAGGAGGGCTTATCTCGCTAAATAGGTCTGTGGTTGTGCAAAATAATGCGTTTGTTGTAGCAGAGAAGGGCAAGCGAAAGTTGTTGGTTATTTGCTTTAGGAAAACGCCATTCTAACGAAGTGTGAGGCGAGGACATCTTCTGAGGGACTCTGTTTTATTGGCTTCACTCTGAACGTGGCTGTGCCCTCTCAAGTGCAGAACTTTCTTATGAAGCTGACAGGTGACAAACAGCTGTGATATGGAACTCAGGTCACGCAGAGAGAGAAATAAATTTATGGTGCTATGCCCTTTTGAAATCGACCCCATTTTGCCTCCAGAAAAGCCTGATTTACGCTTCAATTTCCAGTAACAATTTATCTATCTATTTCTCCGATACACACACAAGAACACGGCAGATATTGCTTTCCACGTACTGTCTGTAGTACAACAGCATCTTTGATCATATCATGGAATATGAAGCTGAATGATTCTGGAATTATTTTATTCATACACTTCTTTACACTGAGGCTGATCATTGTAGTTTGTCTTTATTTTTTAAAGTACTTCCCTTCCTTTCGTTTATCCGGATTTTTGAATGGTCGTTCTGTGATTTTATAACTTCAGTTGGTCTTCACGTTTATTTGTCTGAGATGAAATCTATTGTGGATACACTCAAGAACACTGTATACAGCTCGATATATGAAATAGATGTAGGCAAAAGGTAAAGGCGAAATTTAATGTACTCTTTTACGCGAATGCCTTTAGATATTAATTTTTTGGCCTATTATTAATATTTGTCTTTTCACACGAGCATATGTTACATTTAATTGTTAGAGAACTGGATCAATCTGGCTTAGGATAGGGACAAGTGGCGGACTCTTGTGAACGCGGTAATGAACCTTCGGTTTCCATAAAATTCCGGGAATTTCTTGAAAAGCTAGAGGACAGTTAGCTTCTCAAGGATCCTGCTCAATGGAGTTAGACAGTTAGTTAGTTGTATCCTAGGTAGAGTTGCTCTCATGCGCTGGACATTTCAGACATGTCAGAAAGAGTTTTCGGAACTTAATACTGTATTATCTAAGGATCGCAACGATAAACACAGTCCAAGAGAATATTTGTAAACTTTGTATCACAGTGCCAAAATATTTTTAACTTACTTAATTTGTAACAGAAGAGGCTACTGAAGAAAAGTATAAACCCTAAACGACGGGAAGCTCTAGGACGATGGATAAAAGTACACATTTTTTAAATTATGTGTATGCCTTTGATGCAACTGTAGAATACTTGCAGCCCTCATTACACTCCTTAGTTGTGTTCCGAGAAATTGGACGTAAATAAAAAGGCGTAAAACAAAAATGGTATTTAGATAAGAAATAATGGAATACGTATGGGCTAGAGAACAATTATACCAATGACAGCCTGTCCATGTGCGGTGTGTATGCAGATATTTATTTATTGTATTGTAACTGTGCTACTGCTATTAATATAGAAATAAAGAGTTAGTATTAATTTTTAGCCTACGTAAATGGAGAAGGAATTGTAAACCACTTGCGCACACTTGTTACAGGTGGTACATATTCCAGTTCGTCGTTATCATGGATGACTACATTCACTCTCACACCCTTTACAACTCGGCCACTTTATTACCACCGTTCAGATTCATGCTGCGGCTAATTTAAGTTTTCGGTTGTCCCAATTTTAGTATCGGTATTTAAGATGACGTTCTTACTCATGGTTACAAATTTACTTAAGACGTTTGTGTTATATGAAGAAATAAAACATCCTTATTCTTCTATACTTGGGCAATCATTTTCATCTTTTAGTATGGAAAGTGAAAAAGCTCTGGTAAGTGCAAGTTCAGTGGTTTATGCATTTACTTAAAGAAATAAATTTTCTTAATGGATTTGAATTATAGAAAGAAACAAACGTATAGCTGTTTTGAGGTTTCGAGATCACTCTCAGGCACACTAAATTCAGTAGGCCTCCTATGGACGAGTGATCGGCCCGTCGCAGAGACCTCTACCTGGCAACACACCACACAACACACACAAGGGGAGAAAAACCATAACCCCGGCAGGATTTGAACCCGCAATCCCCGCAAACGAGCGGCCGCAGACCCACGCCTTAGACCGCGCGGCCCCTGGGATCGGCCCTATACTTATATACTTGGTTAATTAATAATATTCATCCTTTAGTGTGGAAAGTGAGAAAGCATGGAACACAGAGAGCAGCGCAACGTGTAGCGCACACTGTACGCCCACCTTATGCACGCACGATTCTCTCTAGCACGTCGTCCTCTCTTGTGTGTGAAACCTTCTTCGCCACCAAACCTCTTACGTTCCGACATTCTGCTATCACTGTATTTGTGTTTTGCTGTAGCTGGCAAACCACACACAGCCCCGACGAACTTGCGAAGCTGGATTATTAACCAAACTCTGTCCTCAAACCTGTATCAAGTTGGCACCCTTGCTTCATATCATTTGTAATGTTGCCATTCTGGATTGATACTACGTGATAATCGGCCGCCACCATTTTTTGCCACCAATCTCTCTTTCTGCACCTGCCTGTAATTTCTTCCACCTTACCCATCTTGCCTATGAACTTCGTGTATTCTACTATAAACGAAGAGTATGGTATAAGTTCTCAGGTTTTTATTGCTGTTTTTGTTCAGACGATGTTCGACGTTGTGGTTGTTATACGGTGCAGTTGATTAGACGTTCCGTCTTTGCGGCGGAATTTACTGCTTCCATCTTTAAGGCAACTGAATTAGTTGCGGTGGATCCAACTTGGAACATTGAATCACTATTGGGTGTCAAGCTCCAAAGACTACCATCATTTGAAAGTGTGCTTTATTTTGGCCTGCTACGTTGTGTGCTCATTGTTGCAACTGAAACAGTTCATTTGTCACGCTCATGCTAGCTGGTATTGAGATTACCATTATACTTTTTCCTGTATTTAGAGCGATTCGTTTGAACCCCTTGTAGCATGTCTTGTGAACTCTCTCTTAATCATGCCTGCATTATTCTGTTCCTCACATCAATTCAAGAGCCCCCATAAAATATTATGCCTGGTAACCAAATGATGATAGATACCCGAAAAAGTCATATAAAGCCTTCGTTTGAAACTTCAGATCCTGGGGATCCCTTGAACAAAGCATATTACCGAATATTTTATAACGTTATGTAAAGCATTATTAATCAAAGAAACTCAAATGTTTCAACGAGTGACAAGCTCTGATATGTGTTTTGAAAAGTCACGGTCTGGGAGGAAGAGTCCAGTAGTTATTGTGTCTTTCTGTGATTATTTGCGATTCTGTTGAGCACAGCTTCCCGTTCGTTGCTTTGGTGAAGGATTTTATTGGTCTTTCATATACACTTCAGGTATTTCACCAAGTCCGCCAATCCATTTCTGAGTGCCAACAAAACTTTAAGCACTCAGATTGGGTATCATCGCAACAACTTCCGCACCTGCAAAAATGCTTGACTCTGACGGCCCTGCAGATGTTCAGTATGCTGATTCATCTTCACTTTCATGTCTGTTAATATTTGGTACTCTGTGTATTGTAGCAGTGAGAGCAGCAAGTATAGAGTATAGCTAGACTGTATAGTAAAAAACCCACAACAGCCAATTATGGCAACAGTAATGAAGGACTAAAGTATCTCTGTTTTATTTGCCAGGTTACATAGTTAATAATTCTTAAAAAAATTAGAAACAGATGAACAACAACATTTCACCTATATTTTCTCTCAGTATCTGCAGATATTTATAACCAATATAGTATAGTGATGAAAACAAATAATTAATTTACTCTATAGGCCTGTGTATGACTAATTACGAATATATATGACAAGACGGCAGACCAAGCAAGTAACTGCGAGGATTGGGATTTTAAGGCCCTCAGTGAGCCGCCCTAAATCACTCCCCTTTCCCTCACAGCCGCCACACCCACCACTACCCATTGTGGCCATTATTTTTAATTAATAACTACAATATTTTAAAAACTTTTCTAAACAAATATTGTTATTTATAAAAATATATAATCCATATATAAGCAATTAAAATCAGTATAATTTTAGATTTTTATTGCAATATATCACTACATCTACATAAGAAGCCTATGAAAAGAGCACCAATCGTTTAACTGGTGACTACAATTTTGGTTCTTTACGAAAACAAATGGTGCTTTTATAGGCAATGAAAATTAAAATAGAACGATTTTTAGTACAGTATATATATATATAATATATATATAAGTGCATATAAGTAGCCTATATAGAAAACACCTACTAAAGGCTAATTCACACATTATCATGCCGTGCCCCTTTTGTGCCCGGCCATGCCGTACCGTTAAAGATTTAGATTGTGTCTTTCCCATTTGAATTACAAAGTGCGACCCTGTTTGACACAGGCACGGCCGCACCATTGCCGTGCTCCCGCCATGCTGCGACCAGGCAGCTTTGAAGGAGACGTCTCAAGGTCAAGACCCAGCACGGCAGGGGCACGGCATGGAATGTGTGGATTAATATCGGCCGTCTCTCGACGGCCAATGGGCGACCTACCCAGTTTCGGCTTCTTCCAGCTACCATGCGGAGTTTCACGAAGGTTGTTACCAGAAGGGTTATTAGTCACGAAAAAACTGGAGCTGGCGTCTACCAAACTAAGTAATGTAGATATCAATTATATGTAAATATATATTTTTATGAACTTACCTTAAAGTTAAAACAAGCATTTCTTCTGTTTTGTGCTACATCTCCATTGTGTATTCTTTACAATGTCTGTGTGAACCAATTATTTCAAGCCTTCAAATTTCGAAATGCTTATTCTAAAATATTTGAAAAAATTTGCCTGTCATCTTTCAGACGTCAAAACAGAGTGTGCAATTCGCCTTCCTCTTCTCTGGCTCGAAACACATTACGCATGCAGTATTTTAGTTCTTCTCGCTTTTCTTCTGAAAGAAGGTAAAGCCCACATGTAATTATCACAACTTCCTCACAACCATCCATGTTGACGACTGTCAAGAGCAGTAGCAGTAGACTTCAAAAGACGACATGTTAAACCGTTGGATTAGCAGTTCGGATTTTTCCGGCTACCACGCGGAATTTCACGAAGAACACGGCACTATCGGAGCATGACAGGGGCACAGCACGGCATGTGTGAATTAGTGCGACATGCCACGGCAGGGGCACAGCACGGTATTTGTCAAGTAGCCCTAACACTCCAACGGCATGGCCATGCTCGTAAACTCTTCGCTTGCTAATAACGAAGTTAAGCAGCATGGACAATGGCTGGAGCTTGGATGCGTAACCGTTGACGTGCGGTATCACCAGCCGTGTAGAAGCTTCTCTGGCTAGTACACAGAGTCATGTCTCTGCGGATTGCGAACGTTACTCGCGCGGTGGACATCTTAGGGAAGCGACACTCCTAAGCGATGACTCCATTGTACCGTCCATCCGTGCAAGTGCATAGGGCTAGGCTGTGAGGATTGTGAAAGTCTGGCCTGAGTTGGTGGATTACAGGGAAATCATCATCCGAAAAAAGCCAACCTGCCCAGGTTCGGGCGTGATTTTTTTCTACAATTTAATTTTTTGAAACTCCACCGAAATGATTTAACATTGTGGCGCGTAACTAGTCGAACAAATTTTGCTCGGATAACTTGTTATTAAAACGAAATATGTATTAATAAAATGATTTACCAAAGGTTCCATGGGCCACTTAGGAAAGGGTCGAGGGCCACAGATTGAGCACCGCTGATCTACATGTTATTGAGCAATTGGGAGCTTCGTAAAAATCGTTTCCGTGGATGCCATAATAATCTTAAGGGTATAACTGCATTGCCATTGGTACTTTCCAATTTTAAGTTAGGTAAATAATTGCTGTACAGTCTTATAAAATTTGAAGAAATTAAACAATTCAAAACCCTAACGTTGCACAGTTTTGGCATTGTTGAGACCGGTCTAATATCTGGAAAGTAGGACAGTGAGGAAGGTACGAGTGATATTAAAGGCTAAAACAAGACAGGGAACGTAGTAAACGTAACATTGATGCGCGTTCGCATAACCGTTGTTGCTGTGAAAAGGAATAAGTATTACATATTCTGAGTGTGTGTCTCTAACCTTATTTATCCAGCATGCAAAGCGCATACGTCGTGTTATATTGTCATATGTGGCCTGTTTGGCTCTAACATATTTTTCCACATTATCTAATAAACGACAGGATTTTCGGAAGAAAAGTTATCGAACATAAAATTTGATTTGATTTTCTCTACAAATTTGTCGAAAATATTTTTCATTCTAAGAAAAATTCGGGAAGATATTATTATAAATGTACACAGGTCTTCATGTAAAGTAACCGTTATTCTTGTCAGATTTTAAAGAAACTTGTATTTCTCGACAGATTTTCAAGAAGTCTCAAATATAAAAATTTCATGAAAATATCTCCAGCTGGAGCCGAGTTTTCCACGCGGACAGACGGACAGACAGAGAGACATGACGAAGCTAATAGTCCCTTTTCGCAATTTTGCGAAAGCGCCTAATAAGACACGTTATTTAGTTGTTAATAACTCCATGCTTTGTGCGAAAAATTTAAAGAAGGAAACCTAAAGGATGCAAAAAAAAATATATAAAATAATTCTGGTTTAAGTAAACTCTTATAAATATGAAATGTTGGTGATGGTAACAAGATAAAAAGAAAAAATTAAATAACGTTAATGAAATTAGATTCCTCATAAGTGTTTATGCGGCAAGGTATTTTAATGAACGGCAAAGGAAACACAAAGCTTTTTACAACGAGTAAGAATGTAGAAGGTGTAATACGATACTGAATATTTCATATTCAGAGAGTGAAAGGGAAGTAATGTCCCTACAAAAGGCTCTTTGGGTGTTACAGAACATATTTAGTCATTATCTTCATAGGTTTTCCCTTGCACCAATATTTTAACGTTTTTGTGCTCAGACAGGATTCTATGGAACTCAGTTTTATGACTATATTCCGAGATTATTTTATCCAAAATATTTTGTCTTAACACAAACCGAAGTCAAGCCAGTGCATTCAGATAATGGGACCTGCTGCACTACATTTTCAGAAGTTTGGCAAAAGAGATGCTTAAAATACGAGGGTGCTTATGTGGCTAAGTGCTGTGCTATTGACATCCATAAGAGGCGTCTACACGAAGCTTTGTACATTATTAAGCTCGGTACTACATGAAAGTGCGTGGGGAGAGAAAATTCATACCTAATATTTTTATGGCGCTTAAATTAAAAATGTGAAGAGAGGTGGAATATGTATATTGCACGTGTGGGAGATGCATACAAAGTTTCGGTCTGCATTCTTCAAGGCCACATGAGAAACCTGAATTTACTTAAAAGGATATTATTAAAACAGTAGCTTAGTCAGCACCGTGACAATACTAAGGACTGGACGATTTGGGTCTGGAATCCCGGCAAGGGGAAGAGATTTGTCTGCGCTCCATGCCGTCCAAACAGATTCTGTTACCCACGCTGCCGCTTATTCAAGGGTGCTGAGGTTTTCCCAGGGGTAAAGCGGCAGGGACGTGAAGTTAATCACTCACCTCCAGCTAGTGCCAAAGTTAAGAATGAGTAGAACTATACTTCTACCTCCATATGCCTTTAGGCCTAAAGAGGTACAACTTAGCTTTTACTTCTCAGAGAAAACGTAAAAAATTTTAAACCTAAAATTTTATTTGGGATATTTATCTTTTGTTTTCGACCCAAGAAATCTAAAGGTTAAAACACACAAAATATAATATTATCTGTTGTTTTGTAAGGGCTTGAGGTTTCCCTCCATATTGAAAGGCAGAAGATGGACGAAGAGCGTATGGGAACAAAATGCTGATGGCAATATTTCGGTCTAAGAAAGAGGAAGTAATATGAAAATGGATAAAATGAAATAATGAGAAGCTTCATGATCTATAATATGCGATACATTATTTTGATTATTTAATATATGATAAACAGTGGGATTGGTGGGACATGCAGCATTATAATACATATATGAAATGCTTACGGCTTTTAACCTGAAAACACGAAACGAAGGGAAAATTTGGAATATCGAAGAGTGTCCCATTTATTTACGTGAGTTTAATTAGGGACGTTGCCAGCAAATAACTTTGCGTAAAGCGAAGTGTAGGATACGTTTTGAAAAAGGGTGTAATGAAAGCTTTTATGGCCTATTAAGAAGTACTTCGTGGCAGAAGGGGAATACTATTGAAATTAATGTTAAAGAATTATGATATCATGTGTTATGCTTGAACTGGGTCGTGATGGGATCCAGTTACTTTCGCGAATATCGTAAAAAATATACAGTACTTAATACAACTAGTTACACATGTAACCATAACTATTTTTTATCTTATGATGCTCCTCCTACATGTTTCGGCCACGGTAGGCCATCTTCAGGGAGGTCATTTACGAAGGAATACATTTATTATGCATATATATGAAGACTTCATATAGGCACATCTTTGACAGCATTTATTATAAATCTATGCGTTTGTAAATGACCTCCCTGAAGATAGCGTAGAGGGGCCGAAACATGTAGGAGCAATTACTAAGTAGAAAGTACCAACAGTGATGAACAAATTTGATATATGACACAAAGTCTTTAGAGGATAACTTTAACTACGACATGTTTCGGTGGCATATATACCACCATCATCAAGGAGAGAGTTCACATCGAAAGCTGGAACACCGCTGATAAGGTAAATTCCTTCTTGCTATGTACACACTGCCAGAGTCACTTCACAGAAATTCATGCCCATAGACCACGGCAGGCACTGTATACGCGCTGCGAAAATCTACTTCTGTTCATCCAGGCAGGGTCTTGTTGCCGATGGGTGTTGAAGTTAACGGGCCGCGTGGATGGTGCACGGCAGTGGTAGGCAGCTGCTGTTCCCGGAATTCACAAAGTAGCCCGGTAGCACTGTTGCAACCATGCGATAATGTCCGAGACCTGTGTGATGACAGGTGTGTACTGGCTTGGTCAGGTGCGTTAGCGTATTCCAGACCGGTGGTGTGTGTTGATGAGTGTGTGGTTTTTATGTGATACCAGTTAGGTGTGTGGTGGCTAGGTCAGGTGTGCTGGCATGTCTGACGTTCCCATTATGTATTGTGTAGGACTGGGCAAACTGGAAGAGCAGATTGGCCTCCTGTGTATTTTGCTCGTCCTTTAGTTGTCCCCTCGTTTGGTACTCCTGGATATAGTAATTCTCCCAGCTCTTTAGCCTCTTGCCTTTCTCGGAAGGTTTCAGGAGGTCCATGGTAGTGTCTATGGGGCCATATTCATGCCGGTTGCTCAAACTATTTAACGCATAAGCTGATTTTTGGGTATTGGACTTGATGTATCTAATGTGCTCATTAAAACGAGTGCGTAGACATCTGCACTACTGCCCCACGTATGACTTATTGCAAGTATGGCAAACTAAGTTATAAAATCCTGCGTTTGTGTACTTGTGCTCAAGTTGCTGCCTCTTTTTCAATAATCTGAAAACCCTATTCGTTGATCTGAATGCTATTCGCAAACCTGCTTTCCGAAACAAGTTATTTACCTTTGTGACTACGGGGCTATACTCGTATTAAGTGAATGTAATCCACTTCATGTTTTGAGTAGTGTCTGTATTCTTTGCATATGTCTTCCATTTACATGTAATGTCTTCATGCAACCGTTGTATCATGTGCGCGGGAAAACCGTTATTTCGGGCTACCTGCATTATGGTTCGCAGCTCCGATCGCCTGTCCTGTTGCGTGAGCTGTATTGTGTACGCTCTCTGTAGGTAGAATATGCTGCAGTTTTTTGCTGTACATTACAAAATAACAAAGAGTTATTTATGGTTACGTGTGCAGTTAGTTGGATTAAATGCTGTATACGCAATCTATTGCACGGAATATGGATAACGTTAAACCGTTCGAAAAGTTAGGAAACTTACGGGCTGGCTGAGTGACTTTAATTTTCAAGTATTATTCCTATTCATGAAGTTACTTCCTAGAGAAATTGTGTATGTGTGTGACGATGCAGATTTTACGCAGTTGGTATAATATAATGCCTAATGGAGGGCTTTTGTGAGAACGGTAATAAATTTTGCACCATGAACTTGGCTTTTAATCTTCTGTTGCTGTGCCCGTTACATTCTACGTCACTGACGGACGAGGGGGGGGTGGGACTTTCAACAAGTTGAGGTCTGCGCATGCCAACAAGCTATTTTTATACACCAGATGGAGGCACCATTGTTTTTAAAGTCCACGCTGTGACAAGTTGCATTCAAGTCTAGTGTCATTTGTCACTTCGTCATGTCACTTCACTTGCAGCAGAGGACCGCCTGTGGTTTGTTCTGGCTTTAGTGTCTGTCCTTGTTTCAGGAGAGCAGGATAACATGGTAGCTGTTTTTGTCATCTTTTCATTTAATCTCAATCTAATTCTTTTTTATCCTTTAGTTGCTTCATTCTGTACGTATTTCTTTTACTTTTCAATTCTACGTCAAATATATTTCAAGTGAAATATAAAGATCTCCTTAGTAAACACCGATGTTTTGGAGAAATATGATGCCTTCATGTTTAGGGTTGGAGTGATTAGAATAAGGTGTTTCCGGTTATATGGCAGAGGGTTCCCCCGGAATGCCGATATCCACTTACAGTTCTACAAAGTGTCACAATGCAAAAACTATTGTGTTAGCATTCACTGCCATGGAAACCTGAAGGCTTATACACAAACTATTTGGTTTGGTCCAAAATATGATCCAGGTAATTTGTTATCAGTCTAGAATAGCCGAAAAAGTGAATACGGGATAATGAGGTCGTGTTTTTAATCCCTGTAATTCATCTTCCAAGCTACCTAAAGAAATTTATAACAACTTGATAAGAGTCTGTGGTCTGCACTGAACATTGTGGCAATATTTCCCCCTATCATTCCACTCTACACGATCGAGCAGGTTCAGCCTACTTAGCGGTATCGCCCAGTCCGTCTTTAAGGGAAATGCCCAGCTTTCCTGTCATTCCATGCAGACGTCTATTCAGGCAACGGCAACACTTTCCAATTTATTGTACATCGTCCTGTCTGAATCGACGCTGTTTAACCCCTGCAGTTGATACAGCATTGATACATTTTTAGGAAGCAGCAGTTTATTCAAGACAGATCTCCGTCCCTATGAATAAGAATAAATATCGCTTGGTGAAATGAGCTGGGGTATCTCAATCAATACAGGATCTGAGGTCCGGGCTGAACGACCAGGATCGACGTTCGATTTTATTATCTCCACAGTGTCTACATCGATTCTAGGAGACACCCGGCTTACCACTCAATGGGTAAAGGGATCTTTACAAGGTAGTGAAGCAGCCGGAGCGTGAGGCTCTACAGTAATAAAACTCTAGTGCCGAGGTTAACAATACGAGGAACGATGCCTCTGCTCTCCCATATGTCTTCGTGTAGAGGTGCTGATTTACTCGCAATCACAGAGGCAGCTTTACCTGGCGTCTACCTCTTCGCCTAACTTCTTAGATTGTCCCGTCTCATGGTTATGCCGGAGAAGTTGCCGCTGGAGACTGCTGCCGTGTAGACAGTTTTTTTTTTGTCCATACATAAGTAGTTCTAAAGATTTTGATTGGATGATATACCGAATATTGGATTTTAACGACTTAGCCTAATTTACCGGATATATTTAAATTTCAAAGTCATAAAAAATAAATAAAGTAATGAGTTGAATGATGAAGTGTAGAACTCGTGTAGAGCGTAGAGTGTACAGTGTAGAGCTGGTACAAATGCCCTGATGTTTAGGAAGGACGTACTGCCTCAGTCTTCAGGAAAGAGTAGTCCTTCATCTCTAGAGTAGAAGGGAATTTTATTTTTCTGCCTTGAAGATGGAGGCATTATATTTTCCGAAATATTCGTCAATTTTTACCAGACTACACGGTGAGACACGACTTTTATTTGTCCACTTAAAATAGTTCACAGTTTAGAAATCTGCAATTATTTGAGAAGTGGGGGGACCTGGGGCTATTTCGAAATAATCACGGTTCGAATAGAGTGGAGGGAAATATTTAATACAATGAACCTTAATTATCTCTAAATTATCATTACTGATTAAAAATGCTTTGCACCTGTAGCAAAGTACGCAACATAACTGTGTTAAGTGCTGCGAGAACAGTGTGCTTAACAGAGCGTGGAGGGCACCACTGGACTTTGTGTTGGCCAGCAGCTGAGCAGTGAAGTACAGATAGTATTAATGCACACATAGCTCATTTGTTTGTTAGCAGATCAGTCTGTCGATCGGTCGGTCGGCCGGTCGGCCAGTTGGCCAGTTGGCCAGTTTACCGTGGATCAAAGAATCATGAACTCAGAAGTCAGTGGATTTCAATGAATGGTCTCCTACAATCAGTCAATTCGGCAACACAATTAATCGGTCAATGGATTTGTTGATCAATAAATTAACCAGCCAATCAGTATTTTAAATATTCATGTGAAGACTCAAGTACATTTTTCTTGGCTGAATTGTAAACACCAGATTATTATCAGTACACGTCCATTATACATCAACTAATAAATCGGTCAAACAGTTAAGCCATTTCGCTTGAGAGTTTTGTTTGGGAAGTAACTATTTCGAATGTAGGGTTGAAATCCAACTGTCTGAGAGGAATCTTGGTTCTTTCCTCAGTTCCCCCGGAAAATTCCATGACAACATTTCCAAGAATGCCAAGACCCTATCCTTTCAAATCCTTCCCAAATCATCATTAACCATTTTAATATTCAACGCTATATTTTCTGAGTTCTTGGAATGTAATTGAATGAAATATAAGTAAATTAGTACATGCAACTTCACAATAGATAAATTTACGTTAGTCTTTAACACATATATGATCAAAATATTCTGACATCGGCATTTTCAAAATCAGTTTAGCAATTCAGTGCACGCAAGACAACACGTGAAAGTGCCTAATAAGACTACTCCACACTCCTAAGGCAGGTCTACTCCACCACTCCAGTTCGTCTGGTCCCTCTGTAATGATCGGTCCTATTAGGTGAAGCAGTGACGTCTAACATTTCTCGATCAAAACACGGTCCATGAGACTGCTCGGTCCTAGGACTGCATCCTGAATGTAAGTACAGTGAGTTTTAATGATGGTACAGCAGAGCGGTGTGTCATAAATAAGAAACTAAGGGGCATTAATATGACCCAGAGAATTCCAGTTTCGGAAAATAATGGTGCGTAAAGTACCTGCAGGTTTCCTTATCTCATCTCCTAAACCTCATTCAAATTCATCTACGGAGTCTATGCTGAATTTCGTTGCTTGAGTTTAAATTTGATTTCGTATTTACCGTAAATTAATTGGACAGAAGTGGGAGAAATAACAGGAGAATAGAGACAATTTCACAATGAATGAAGAGTTTCATGATTTTTGCTCCTCATCAAATATTCCCGGTGATCAAATCAAGGAAGATGAGATGGGCGGGGCATGTGGCACTTATGGAGAAGAAAAATGCATACAGGTTTTTTTTAGGAAACCTAACAGGAGACCGCTTGCAATATATATGCGCAAATGTGAGTGTAATATAAAAGGGGTGTTAAAGGAAGATGATGGGATTGCTTGAACTGGATTTATCTGTCTCAGAAAAGAAATAAATGGCGTGCTCTTGTGCACACTACAATGAATTTTAAGATCCACGAAATGCGGGGAATTTTTTGACTAGCTGGGTAAATGTTATTTCTTAAGAAGGACTTTGTTCCATAGAATGTGTACCCTTTTTGAGAGACGTTATAAATGCAAGTCCGACATTCTTATAGTTAATGTTAAAATGTGATTCATTCTACAGCTTTTGTTTTCGAAATTCGGCATAAAGTATTGCTGGCTTCATCTAATATTGTTTATTTTATAAAATGCAAAATAGCCATGTGCATGGTTCATCATAACTTAATTTTCGGACTGAACCTAGTCTTTTCACAATGGGCCACCAAGACACTGACGTTGATATGGAGGACAAAAATGTATACAAATTTCTGGTGACAAGCCTTGAGTAACACAGTGTTGAGAACATCATAAGTGAAATGAAGATGAAGTAATTGAAAGATGTATAATGAAGAGAACATACTTTAATTTTTAAAAATAGTGTTTTTATCTCTAAAAGAAGAAAAGTTGGACTAAAATGAAGCAGCAAAAATTTTTCGGAGATAAATTCATACAAACTTTGCTTCGGAAACCGGAAAAGAACAGCTGAGAACCAGAATGGAATAATATTGAAATGGATGTTAAAGGAATGGGTGCGAGGTCGTGAAGTAGATTGTTTTGGTCTAAGATACGCCGTGTGTTATGGGCATGGTAATAAATATGCAGTTTCCATAAGATGTGGATAAATATTGAGCAATTGAACCATTGTCACTTTGTCATACGTGACTTTGATTTGTACAAGAGTAATATAAATATGTTCCGTCTAAACGCAGTTTTATTTTTACAAATTAGAATTAAAAGCATCTACATATTTCGGCTAGCTAGTGAGCCATGATCAGGCTGAATACAAAGAACATAAAGGGGGATATTTAGAGCTGCAATTACTGACTTGAGATCTCAATTTTACAACAGATACCAAAGAGACGTGTTCAAAATTATCGTTAGAGACTCGTATGAAGCAAGCATTCTAAAAGTTTACTGAGAACAACGCATGGTAAAGATGTGTTCAAGACCAGAACACTAAGAAGCAATAATCTTTCCTTTTACGAGCCATTATAAATCTCAAATTCACGTTTTATATGCATAGCTAACAACAATCTATCGATTGTTACGATACCATTCGAGAAAATGTAACGAAAGCTCCAACGAACTACCATCGAGCCAGGACATACGAGACCTCAAAACGAATACATGCAAAGCCGCCTCTGTATAAAGTTCCCTACGCTAACCACCTTTAATTTATCTGAGGCGCTACGTTTAATTTTAACACACAGCTACAAACAACCACCCAATGTAAACATTTTAACTTTATAACTTGTTATTCCTAAAGCTTCGTATATTTTTTACATGTTTATATGTATTATATAACATTCTTGTTGTACATTTGAGATCTCAAATCATTAATTGCATCAGTAAATATTCCCCTTTTTATGCTCTTTGTATTCAGCCTGATGATGGCTACCTAATTAGCCAAAACATGTAGCTGCTTTTAATTATAATTTGTAAGAATAAAGTTGTGTCTGGACAGATTAAATTTATACATTATTCTTGTGATACTTTAAACACAACGGGCATGAATCACCTTAAGAGTGATTTGTAAATTTAGCCCACTTTTTGCCAAACGGCCTTTGAAAGATCAGACGTAGATATTACTTTATGAGAACTATATTAGGAAAGTACGCAATGACGATGGAGATACCACGCGGCAAGTCATTAATTATAGTGTTCGCAGCTTTATGCTTCGCGTCCTGCACATGGAGTCACAACCAGAACCTCAGTAACACAAGAGGGACATTTTACCGCTTTGATAATCTGCTCGGTTTGGTACAGAAGATTAATAAACTCGTTTTGTTGTCTGATACAGCTTGTAGAGCGATTAGCGTGGTCATGTCGGGCATGTAGTTTCACAGACTGGATCATCTGCAACTGAATTGTGACGTCAATATCGGTTCTCGTTACGTACGCGAAGCGTCACCAAGAGCATATGACTCTGAATTACAGTGCCTAGCATCTGCCGCGTGTTGATAATGAAGCGTGTATCACATAGGGTCATCGAAATTCTTTGTACGGATGATAAGTGCCGACATCTTTGTGACTTCTAAATGTAGGAGAGTGGTAATTCGGCTTAGCGTAGTGGATTGGCTTCAGGTTGAACGAGAAAGAATTCGTGTTCGATTCTCAGCAAGAAGGGTGGTTTTTCTCTTTTCTATCATTTTCAGAGCGGTTGTGGGCTCAACCCAGTTGCCTGATGATCTTCCCGCTGGGGTTAGAGTAACTGTAGCGTGAGGCTAACCGCTAATATCCTTTCATCGCCGAACGTTAATGAAGATGGAAATACATTTAACATTTGCCTTTTCACTGTAAGGTACAATTCAACAATCGAAACGTGAAATAACATAAAATTCAACTATAGAAAACATGAAATACCATAAAATTCTGCTACTGAAATGTGAAATAACATAAATTAAACTATCGAAACCTGAAGTAACATGACATTCAACTATCGAAATATGAAATCCATAAATTTCAACTATTGAAACGTGAAATAACATAAAATTGAACTGTCTAAACCTGAAGTAACATAAAATTCAACTATCAAAACGTGAAATAACATACAATGGAACTATAAAAACGTGAAATAACGTACAATTCAAATATCGAAACATGAAAATCTAGCACACAAATAAAGAGTACAAACAGTGCGTAAATTGAAGGTCGTGGTGTTGTGTAAACTTCTGACTCGTGTTTGAGTGATCCAGCTGTCGAATATTAGCCCGGAGACGGTTGCCTTGATCGGAGTTTGGAGATTTTCCTGAATACCTACGTAGAGGCCAAAGACGGCGCACTAATAAAAACCCTTTAAAACTTAACAATATTCACACGTATTACCTGCTTTGACTTTCAAAATCAGTGCATTTTTACACATATTTTATTTATCTGTTTCTTATAACAGTCAGAATGAAGGGTGATTACCTTTCTAAACAACATACTGTGATTAATATCTGTAATGGAAAAGCGGTTTATTTTATGCGAGATGAGAACTGAAATTTTAAATATTGTTTAACTACACTTAATGTCTGGAAGTGATAAACCAGTTCTTACCAATATCTCCTGTAACACAACCAGCGCAATATTAATGCATTCTGACACTTACTATGAACCGAAGCCCGTCCCATCTACATAACATATAAGAACACTCAACGACATATAAATCATCGTTTACCTCTCATCGTTATATATATAATAATATGTTGCACGCTTATGACTTTACATCCCTCTTAGATCCAAACACTTTCTTTATCAGCTGGTGTGAAGAACGTTGAATTTTTAACGACAGCATTTGACAATCTGCATCCCAGGCTACGGTTCCCACGGATGGTCCTTCCACTAGTTCACTTTTTGACGGACACCACGGCATCATAATTTTACAAAACATGCACACCATGACGTTGCAAGATGAGCCATGACCCAGGACGTGTGTCAAGCTCTGATCTCAGGTTGTTTCCTTTAGTCAATGACGCTCTTTGCTCTCCTGTCTGCTTTTACATAAACCGGTTTAGAATTCCTGTGTTTAGAATTCTTTGTGTGTTACTCTACCTACGCGGACGCATCGGAGCAGATAGCAAAATTTGGTCCTGATTTGGGTAGTTATTCTGAATTGCGTGTGGGATTTATATTGCTTTTTTTAAAATGAGTCCATATGGGGCTTGTGAGCTACATTCCAACATAGGTTTGTCTCTTTGTGTTTATAATGTTTGTTTTTGTTCTAATGCATGTGGAGTTATCGTTATGTGGATATTTCATACCTTGTTATTTCTTTTGACGTGAATACGTCTTTAAATTTGCTTCCGTAGTGGGAGCCAATCCAGAAAACTGATGATAACAAAATTGGGGGATACAGTTTGGCATTGCAGCTACATATCTATCATCTACATCCAAAATGTAATTACACCACTCGATAGTTAAAGGATCAAAGAATTCATTACGTTGAGTGGGGACTGTGACGCATAGCGCGCGGCGGAGGGGGAGGCGCCGCCATTTTGAGGTCGTTTCGCCGAGTCACATACTTTCCGTTTAGTATACATTTTGACTCGGAGAAGCTACGACGCTCGTTTCAGTTTCAATTTACAGCTCTCGTCAATATTTATCGATTGCGTACACAAAACATTAGTGTGGAATAGTTATGGTGAATATATATGGTGTTAAAGTTCAAAATTAAGAAAACTTAATACATTGTCGGCCTATACTCGTCAAAAAGCCAAATTAAAATATACAAATCGTATACGGTTGGAAAGAGCTTCTCAAGAGCAATCCAGTGATACCCATAAAACACCATATGATAGAGTGAAGCGGTGCCGGGAACGTAAAAACATGAAGGCGTCCGAGCGGATCAACGACGGCGCAAGTACATCTGCCGCTGGGGCGGCCGAGCCTATGCAAGTGCATGATGTAATCGCTTCTTTATCAACGCCGGGCTGTATAGACATCGATGTATCCTGTATGCCATTTGTATCGTACTTTTCGTATCACAGACCTATCATTAATAAAATTATAACACACAAATTATTTCTTTACTTCATTTCTTTCCTGAACCCGACGAAAGGAAAATGTTGCCATCATAAATAAACATGGAGATCCGAAGGACGTCTTACTGTTAAGGAATGATTATGACATACATATAATACGCTGAAAGAAAATATTACCCGTTAACGTACACGTATTCACGTAAAACACACGGCCGTGTCCCCGACACAGCCACACCAGATTTCTTTTTTTTCTCAAATTTTGATTAACGCCCTACTCACATTACCCCACTCCCCCTTACCAATTCCAAGTTCAGTATTTGTACGTTCCTTGTTTTCCATATTGACAACTTGTCTTCTTTCCGTCCCCAAATTATGCCCTTTGCAGCTGTATTATTATGTACGGTGAGGGATGAGATCCGCACAATGGGTTGGCTCATGCCCTGTTCCATGTAAGCTAACGGTCACAGTTTGGAGTGGAGTAGTAATTCTGAAAGCACCTGCACTCAAGCGACGTAAATTTTGTTTTAAACATATTTAAAAATTTAACCAATAAAGATCTGCCTGTAATCGCATTCCTGCGCTAACTTTGGTGCGCCGTGACATGAGCTTTACCATTGGTATAAACTGTCAAAAATACTCGACATGTCCGCGACCTGACCCTGAGCTGACCGTGACTGTAACCATAGTGTGAATGAAGCTGGATATTTCTTAAAAGAAGGCTTGACGGTATAAATCCGTGCTAGTATATGGAGATACCTGTCTGCAGTGAAGTTTAAAACTGAAACACTGGTCGAACGTACGTACCTCTCATGCTTTATAACGAAACTCTATGATCGGCAATCGATGCCACTTGCCGTACGTATTCGTTACTGTAGGAATGACTTGCTGTGTGGCGGCAGAATGACGACAAAAGCTTAAATTTTAGGATAATACCTTCGCCTGAAAAATTAATATATATACGTATATATATGTATATATATGTGTGTATGTATTAGCAGTCCTCAAGCAACTAAATAACTCACTCCAAAATGCAGAGTCATTCAGGAGAAGCTAACATTTTGTTGGCTCTTCAAAAAATTTCCCACATTTCCTGGAAACCGAAAGTTAACGACCGTGTTCGCAAGAGGTCGCGACTTGTCCGTCGTCTAAGCCTGATTAATTCAGTACGCACTATCCCATCCTATTTCTTAAAATAAACTTTAAAGAGAAAGAAAAATTATTACGTAATAATAGTCATTATTATTAGTTCTGTTTTTACTACTATTATTTACATACATATATGTCTTCAAATTATATGAATTTTATATTGTTCTCTGATAATTGCAGCTCATAATTGGGTAATATCCGTGAAAATAATTTGTCCTGCAACGCCTTGATACCTTCTGATAAATATTCCTTTTTTTGTCGCCAGAGAAAATTGATAACCGCCACACACGATCACACACACACACACACACACACACACACATACAAGACACTGTACTATAAAGTAACATTGAGCCGCCTATGCATAACCATTGCTGCCCTGGAAAATCGATAAGTATTAAATATTGTATATTCTTGCCTTGTTTATCAAGCATGCAAAGCTCATGCGCCGTATTATATTGTCATATGTGGCCTGTCAGGCTCTACAATATTTTTCTACATTATCTCATTAACGACACAATTTTCTGAAAAAGTTACTGAATATAAAACATGTGTTTTGATTTTCTCTGTAAGTTTTCTGAAATATCTCTCTTTCTAAGAAGAATCCAGCGAGATACTATCATAAAATTCCATAGGGTTTTATGTAAAGTACCCCATACTATTGTCAGATTTTAATGAATCTTGAATTTCCTACACAGATTATCGAAAAATACTCAAATATCACATTTCATGAAAATTCGTCCAGTTTGAGCCTAGTTGTTTTATGCGGATGGACGGAAAGACAGACAGACATGACGAAGCTAATAGTCGCTTTTCGCAATTTTACGAAAGCCCTAAGAAAGCAAAAAATAGCTTCTATAAATAAATTGGAAAATGGGAATGACTACGATAAAATTGGCTGTCTCTAGAGGAAGAATTTGTTGTTGCAGTGACGTGGGAGGTGCGATTGTAATGAAGGCTCTGTAGTCATGTAATATTAACACTTGTTCTACCTGTATAAAGGAGCTTGATGACCTTCGGGTGAATTAATAATACACACCACATGTCAGAACACCTTGCACTCCAATGTACTCGTACCATCTGAACACCTCTTATAGTACGCATTGAAACGGTTTCGATATGTTTCCCTTGCTTATCCCGCTGAAGGGCAAGTTAGGGGCGCCTCTAAGGCGTCTTGCGCCTGAGATATCTGAGGATTAGCTGCCAAGCCACACGAGTATGATGATGTAATATGATATTGGAGAAAAGCATGTAAAAGGAACTCTCAAGTATCGTTCAGTATTATATGGCAAAATATCTGCGTGTTTCTTAACATCCTGTAAAGCAGGTAATTGATTTTCATTAAAGTCGGTAAAAATATGTCATCTGTGTATATCTTATGTTCTAATTTTTGTTGTAGCTAAAACAAATTGGAATAACGCCAGTGTCTTAAGTTTCCGACCATACTGTATGTAGAAGCTTGAGAACTTCCTTTGCAGTAACGTCTTACGTAGCTGAGATACATTCGTTCGGTGCGGATGGAAAAATTAAGTTCTTCCAAAATCTTCGTACTTGCCATGGAAGTAAGTAGCGTCACATCTCAAAAAAATCTGACTGAAAATTTATGCTCTCATATATTTTCGGGGCGCGTGTGTGACATCTTATTTCGGCGTTTGATTTAGGTAATTTTATGTTGAAACTTTTACAAGTTTTCGGCCTACATTGCACTTACCACTTTTGCTCTAAAAGGGGGTTGAAATTTAGGCCGAGAAACTTTGGAATGGCTTTAACATAAGACGCGGCTAAACCCTGAAAACCGATGTTTACTGACAATGGAACAGATATTTCAACGAGTACTTTCTTATTC
The DNA here is from genome assembly GCA_021186555.1 of Reticulitermes speratus. Classification (NCBI taxonomy): domain Eukaryota; kingdom Metazoa; phylum Arthropoda; class Insecta; order Blattodea; family Rhinotermitidae; genus Reticulitermes; species Reticulitermes speratus. Next base: position 11,950,263 of record JAJKFL010000009.1, read on the forward strand.
CTTTGTCAGCAGCTTTCCAACAATGCTCTATTCTCATTCACTCGTTTATCGCCGGTGATACGAATAATCTTAGAATTGGAGAGCTTCATTAATTGACGCAAACCCTTAAACAAATTGGAAAGTACTTGGACGAAAAAGGGACATGTCAAATGCAAAGTATGAGTTAGCCTGTAGCCAGTGACGTAGCTAGTTTTATTTGGCGCTCAGGAAGCGTAATCACAATGGCCGCCTGTAACAGAAATTTTGAAATTTAAACAAGGAGAGCAATCAAGTATGGGTATAGAATTGCCTTCTATTTGGCTCAATAATATAAATACTTTTGAGAGCATAAAATCAATTTTTTTGCAAAATATGCACTTTGCTGTCTCTTTTGCCACCCGTTTTGCATTGCCGCCTGAGGCGGCAGTACCACTCGCTCCCTGGTTACGTCCCTGGTTGTAGTTGGGAGAATACTATTAAAACGTATTTTAAGACTATAGATTTGGAAAATGTTGAATAGTTTCAAGTGGAACAGATTATGACCCAGTGTCGGGGTTTTGTCTACAAAACATGATGGACTTTCAATTTCGGAAAAAGGATGGAAATTTTTTGAACATTTGTGCAACTATAAGTTTTTCGTGGTGTGGAAGGATATTTATATTTATTTATAGTTTATTTAGCCCGGACACGGGGACTTTCGAAAGTGAAGCAGTTGTTAAAAGACAAGTTATTTGTTTATTTGCATTAAGATATGGCGGCATAGAATTACTGTACATGTAGCTCTCGGTTTACGACGGGTTTCCTTTCCTGAAGGAATTGTCGCCAAGAAAATATCGGTGTAAAACAAACTTAATTATATAATGTAAGTCAATGGGAAGTCAGGCCCCTCTCAAAATTGACAAGAGTAATAGAATATTATTATAAGCTATTTAAAGCTCTGAAATGAATGCAATGAATGAAAAAACATCATATTTATGACTACAAATCAATTAAATGTAATACAGTACAAAATAACCGAACTAAATTTCATTAAATAAAAAAAAATAAATTTTGTTTATTTACTGTGATATGTTCGAAGCCCAGACCAAATGTTTTTGTAAGCGGCACTGTTAGGTCCCTCCATTGACTTTTTTTGACAGTGGCGCAATGTAGAGAGATTTACTTCTCTGATGAAGCCCCTGATTGAGGATCTTCCCTTTTGAGATGAAAGCATGCAGTGTTGACTCTGGAGATTCCAACTTTCTTTCTCTGAGAATCTCAGATTAAGGGCCAAGGGATACCATTACGCTCCTTTTCAATTTCGCACTTCGCTCCCAGTCGTGGTCAATCTCACAGATCTCATCAGTGAGAGTCTCCATGCCTAAAAGGATGCGCTGTAGATCGCTTGTTTTCATGGATTTTAGTGGAGGCTGTTCATTTTTTCTTTCTCTTCCTCCTTCTGCTGGCTTAGTTCTTTATCCAGTTCTTCCAAGTCTTTATTGGGAAGCTGCTATCCATGAATATCCCAACAGGTTTTTTTACATCTTTAGCTGTAATCTCATCCAATCCCGCCTGTTCCTCCAGCCTGCAAACGTCTTATTACGGTGAAAATAGCATAAAGTTTGTCTTCAACAATGTTCTTCACGGGCTCTAATCCCGTGAAGTCGTGCATAAATTCTGCAAGAAATTTGCGCCACATTCCTTTGAAACAGTTCCCAAGCTGCATTGATGTTATTAATGCCCTTCAAAATGCCGAATGAATGCCAGTAATTATTGCTAATTATGTCTGACCTGTCCAAAACTCTTACCATTTTCATGACATTTTGGCGGAGGTAAAAGGCTTAATGTTGCTATTACCCCCTGATCTACTGGTTGCAAAACTGATGTGGTGTTCGGTGGCATGTAAACATTGACGTCCAGAGGTGTTCTGACTTCAGCAAGGTTTGCAGGATGGCCAGGGGCATTGTCCAAGAGAAGAAGAGCCTGGACTGGCAACTAATTCTCTTGACAAAAACAGAACGCATTAGGGCAAAAATAGATTGTGTACCAAACCAAGAAGATTTCTTGTGTTACTCAAGCCCTCCTGTTCCATATCCAGTAGACTGGTATTTTTAATTGCGCATTTCTTAATTTTTTATAGTTTTTGGCCTTCTGGTTTCAAAACCGTCGTTATTGTGAAGAACATTCTAAAAAACTAGAAATTTCTTAAACCAACTGTCTGAGCTGCAAGTGGGCTACATGTTTCGGCTGCCGTGAGCCATCATCAGGCTGCCTAATACCAAGAAGGAAATTGGACTTCTAATTACATGATTATGAACTGCATATTTTTGGATAGATCACTATTCTATTACTATAAATATTAAAATTGCAAGTTCTACCATTTAAAGCATCGTGGTTGCTATGTATACCACTAGGTTTAACACCTAAATGTTTTACATTCTGCCCACACACTATATTTCTGCTTTTTGTGTGGATGTCAGATCGAACAGCGACCACTTCAAGGCACAACATTATGTTTAGGCGCGTTCGCATAATTGCGAAAGCGATTATTAGCTTCGTCATGTCTGTATGTCCATCTGTCCGTCCGTTTGTCTGTCTGTCCGCATGAAGCAACTTAGCTCCCACTGGACGGACCTTCATAAAATATGATATTACAGGATCTTCCGAAAATCTGTCGAGAGAATTCAAGTTTTTTTGTATTCTGACTAGAATAATGGAAACTTTACGTGAAAACACATAAACATTTATGATAATATCTCGCTCAGTTCTTACGATGAGACATGATTCAGAAAAACGTTGTAGAGAAAATCAAAACATATTTTATGTTCAATAATTTTTTTTCCCAAAATCGTGCCTTTTATGATATAATGTTGAAAAATATAGTACAGCCAGACAGGCCACAAATGACAATATAATGCTGCGCAGAAAAAAAATGCGATTTCGTGCCGGATAACTAAGACAAGAATGCAGACACACACTCAGAATATTTAATACTTATTTCTTCGTAAGTGATTACTTCCGTCTGATCTCGTAAAATGTTTTACGGCAGCACTTACAAAAACTGAGAAATTACGCAAAGACTTATCTGTCATTACGATCTGCTTAGCCAACTGTACGTCGGAAGAGGGCCATGAGCAAACGTAACTTCTTTCTTTTCATTGCAGCATCGGGAACTTTACATAAGAAGGTACGTACGTTTTACTGTTGCTGTCGACATAAATTCGCCATAAAATCATTTTTGTGCAACATTCATTATTTTCATATAGTTGAGAGTGACATGTTGCTCAACAACACACACAGAACGCATTGTTTCTTTTCCACTGCAACTATGGTTACGCGAAGGCTCCACAATGTTCGTTATACGTACTTTGTCTATGTTGTTTATTACCGAGGATGAGAATGTTTACTGCGCGGTACGAACTGAATCTTTATATATAATTCCAGTTAAAATTAGGGTGTAACGTGTTAAATACATATTACAGTTAAATATCAACGCCATTTGGTCGTCCACAAACCTTGCTCTTAGTACGTATAATGTTGGATGTTGCTGGTATATAAAAGTTCGCTGGATTTTCTGACTACCATAGTTCAATTTTCGCTGTAACAGACCGGTTGTGAGGTAAATATTTCATACAACTACTTGTGTCACATGTAGACAACTCGGTACCCATCTTCACATTTACAGTAAGGGATCCCTTATACTCTGTCTCGTACATAATGCGTATTCCAATATGAATATATCTGGGCTACTCCATCAATGTTATAGTCGCGTGTGCAGGATTTATTCAGCCAGCATCACGTATTCCACTGTGCGGTTAGGTGTTCCATAATTTTCCACGTTGTACCTTGTGTGTTGCTAAATTATATTTCAACACGTCTTTTGAAACTTTTAATTTTCACTGATTTTTAAGTTTGTTAATTATCGTGTGTTCTATATTCAGTGAATGCCGAAGAAATCACATATTTTCCACTTTAAATATTAATACATGCATGTTCGTGAATTTCAAATACATACTCCTGCACATAGACTGTATTACCACTGTCTGTGAGTAATTAAACATACACTGCTTTATCCATTCTTTCTCAAAACCTGTTTTGTTATCTGTTTCAGAATTTGCTAAGTATTTCAATATAGATTATTTAAAAATACTCAAATTATAAAATAAAAACAAATTAGGATTTCAGTATTAGTTTAGTCTCTATAGGCCCCTAATCTCTCTACATCGCTGCTAAGATTGACAGCTTCTCTTCTTTGCACATAGTTCTCTTATTTAGAAACCTTCAAGTTAACAAACTTCCACATGTATGGGTTGGGTGCCATAAAAAAGACAAATTGTATTATATTTCTTTACAACTACTCTGCTGTCTACAGTAACAGTGCTGATGCTGCTTGTTACGATTAAGTAGGGTGGAACTCTCCGGTACATGCAGTTCTTTATGTAACCCCAAAAGAAGCCTGGTGATCGTGATAGTCATACCTTCAAATGTCATATCATGTTTCAGGCAGTTAGTCCCTGGTCTGTCACCTTGGGGGACCGGCTTCGATTCCATGTCAATCCATGTGGGATTCCTGGTGGATGAAATGGAGCTGGGTCAGGTTTTTCTCTGAGTACTTGGGTTTTACTCTATCAGTATCATTCCGTCAGTGTTCTATTCTCATATTTCATCCCTCTACGATCAACGCTATACAATGTTCGCAACTGACGCGTCGTTAAATAAAACACTTCTCTCTCACGCTGTCTCTGTCTCTCCAAACAAAACCTTCTTATTCCTTTGCCTGTTAATATCAGCAAGATAATTTTTCGGGGTCCAAAAATGCTGAAAGTTTCGGGACTACAGGAGCTACTGTTAGCTTCTCAGAAAGTTAGTAATGACCTTCAGATTAAGATCAGCCGATCACTCCCAATAATTTGTGATGGACTTACAAGAAAGATTTATATGTGGGGAGGTAGGACATGTAACACGTAACATTGTTTTGTCTGAAGGTATTCTTTTGTTGTTGGGTTTCGTAATTAACCACTTACTTGGTACAATCTTTAAGAAGTTCTATCACAGCTGATCAAACTCTTCCTGGTTTTATGGAAACCCAAGGTTTATTACTGTGTTGACAAAAGCCCACCGTGAGGCTCTATTCTGGGTCATTTGAATTTAGTGCAGACGCTTTTACCATAGTTGTTTACATAGATTTTAATATTATACTCCCATCCACGCATAGGCTTTGTCTTGCAAACAGACTATTTCATTAGCGATTTTGACGAAAGTCTTCATCCATTTCTTTCATAAACAATCCTTCCTAACTCTTGAATAGAACGGTACTAAGCAAGCTGTAGGCCAAAACATGTGAAACACTTCTTTGTGAAATTTTGTACATTACCTCGTTTTCTCCTTTCTTCTGATACATATGTTTTCCTCCTCAACAGATTTCACGGTGGAAGTTAATTTGTGAATATCCTGTACTTTCCGAAAAAACAAGCTGAGCCAACTCATTGTTTACATTTTTTCTTTCCTCCCTAAACATGGACTTTATGTGGATTTTCGAAGCTCCGCCAAGTTGAAAGTACACAAATGTTTTGCTCGTGTTGGAACCGCATTGACGTCTATGAGAAAGCTTCAAGCAAAGTGTTAAAGCAGTACACTATGTTCTACATTAATTTTCTGTTTACTGGAATGAAATTAGAAACCGCAGCCAGCGCTGCCATGAAACTGTCGACCGCACCAAATTCTCTGTAATTTCATTGTCGCCCAGTACTGTTGAAACAGTAAGAGAGTTTCTGGAACGACTAACGTTCTAATAGACTGCAGCAGGGACAGAGACGTCAGCGCATTGTTAGATTATTTATCTCTTTATTTCGCTGAATGTCTGTCTGACTGACTGACTACTGCGTAGCGAACCACCTGCCTAAATTAACTGACAGAGCGACCAATTGACCGATTTCCTAAATGATGTAAATGCCTAGTTGAGAAGCTGACTATGACTGACTTATTACATAAGTTAATAATATACTGAGCCACTTTTGTATTAACCTATTAAAGCCCAGTCTTTGCTACATATACATCAGATTTTTTATAGTGTTCTTACTGTGCATTGTCGCTAATGAAATCTCACATCACCCAGCCCAACAAAATTAACTCTATTACTTTCAGGTATTCTATATTACAATATCTAAACATATTGGATTGGTTTACAGATATTGTAATATAGAATATCTGAAAATAATAGAGTTCATTTTGTTGGGCTGAGTGATGTGTGATTTCATCCACCAACTGCTCAATATTTTGCCCAGACGCTGCATTCTTTATGATTCTTACAAAAACTGCCATTGTTTCCCTTTATAACATTAACCGATTGGTTTTTCTAATAGAAACACTATGTTCTCTGTGTGTTAGGAATCGAATATTCCAGTAATATAGTGTAGCTTAATAAAAAAATAATAATAATATTTTTTCTCAATGGCTCGACAGGCTCTTGAGGGCCTAGGCCGCCTCATTTTTTTCGAGGCTTCACGATCACACTTTTTAGGCACACCACACTCGGTAGGACTCCTCTGGACGAGGGACCAACTCGTCGCAGAGACCTCTACCTGACAACACACAACGCTCACAAGAGACAGACATCCATTCCCCCGGTGGGATTCGAACCCATAATCCTAGTAAGCGAGCGGCCGCAGACCCACGTCTTAGACCGCGCAGCCACTGGGATCGGCCATAATAATAATAATAATAATAATAATAATAATATCACATTATACACATCAGTTTGCACATCGCTTTATTTAATCCTGAATTTTTCGGTATAAAGAGATCATCTTCAAGATGACACCTTATGAATTCCAAGTGTTTTTGCCAGGCATTGCGTAGTATAAAACCATTCTTAAAATATTACACAATTAATTAATTAATTGCATAGTCTCTCTTCCTAAGCGAGTTCTCCACAGAGTGCGATCTACTGCTTCCCCTTTCAATTTCCAGCATCCTCTCGTTTCCTTATGATCATCCAGTGGCTGCTTACGTCTTCTTCCTCGTCTTCCCGTCACTTCACTCCTTCCTTCTATCTTTCCTTCGATAACATGTTTTAGAAGAAAGTTTTTACTCAAGATGTGACCGATACAGTTAGGCTTCCTTCTTTATATTGTATGTACCACATTCCTCTTTTCCTTGACCCTTTGTAATACTTACTTTCTCACATGATCGGTCCAGCTGATCTTCATCCTTTCCCAGCACCACATTTCGAAGCTTTCCAGGTATTTCTGATCTACTTTCTGAAGTGTCTAAATTTCAACACCATTAAAATTTACTAGTTTGTTCCTTAAATTTTAGTTCAATTTGCTGGTGAAAAGAGTATTCTCATACTACAATTTTCAACTTTTCAATATTCTAATTATTGCTGAATTTTGGTTTGTGTAAACATTCTTCAACATCGGTTAAAGTCATCAGTACATCTCATCTGAATGATCCTGAGCGGAGGGTCTCATACCGAGTTGAGATATTCTCACGATTGTTTTTTTTTATTTATTTAACGCTGTCTTGCAGCGGCCCTACTGCCACATATTTCAGTACTTACTGGTGAAACACAGCATCCAACACATGTCGCAGTAAGACCTCTGTAGAAAATGAACCGGAACAGAATGATATTTAGTATCCGTCCAGCGTAAACACGGTGAAGTTACCAGAATTGATAAATATATAAACTTAGCGTCCAACACAACTGTTTATTTATTTATTATAATACAGTTACATGTTTCAGGTTCGCTTATAGGATCGTCATTAGGCCGTCAAATAAAACTTTTAAAAAGGGCAAATATGCATTCAAAGTACACACTTCTTTCTTGTGAGATCTCGTATATTACAAAAGTTTAATTGTATTTTGATATGTCATTTAGTAGCTGTTGTATATAAATAAAATCTTGTATGTTAAAAACTACTATTATACAATATCTTTGGATAATATGTGCAGTTTTTTAAAGAGTTATTGTGTTGATGTTTTTAAATTTAAACTTATATTAAAATTTCCCTTGCGTGAAGGTCTATTTTGTTTTCTTCCTTCTTCTGTCTTATTTAATGTATTTAATGAATTAAAATAAATAAATTGTTGTGTTGAACGACACGTTCAAATATTTATCAATACTGGTAATATAACACAAGGGGATTGCAACCATTAAACCGTGAAGTTAAACTACACACTGTATACGATGATGGATGTTACCTTCGGATAAGATATACTGATGAGAGGTCTTAGCTCTTCTGGGATGTTATGCAGCGGGGATTGTTTTTTAGCTAGTTAGTTACCGACACTTTGGGACGATCTATCGGTCCCATCTTCAAGGATCAAGCAGGACTGCTTGAGTGCCTTCCTTCGTGTTATTTATTGTATGCAGGATGTTCCCTTCCTCCTTCACCGTATGCAGTACTTCATTCTTCACACGATCGGCTCAACTGATTTTCTCACTTGGACGGTATTATCATTTATTAATATTAAAGGTAAAGACTTATATTTCAGCTCTGTATTAGTTGAGGGCCATGTAATGGCTGAGGCATTTAGCTGCCGGCCTTCTACCGCGGAATCTCAGGTTCGATCCGGACAAGTCCACGTGAGATTTGTAAGGGACGAAGTGACACTCATCAGCATTCTCTAAAGGTTAAGCCTTGTCGCTGCAAGTGACACTGGGACAGGTTATCTTCGAAATATGTCATTTTTGCCCTGCCAGTATCTATACGGTAACTCCATACTTATCTTTTTCTACACGCTGCTCTTACCAGGATAAATAATGAAGCCTAGAAACCTTCAAAAGGCAATCTCTTCTTCAAACGGAGAAGCGCTGGATAGAAAAGCACTTTCACTTTTCAACTTTAGTTTTCAGAGGATTGAAAGACAAAGAGACTTCTCTTACGTAAGGGGTGGCCAACACGCTGTCCTCGATGAAAATATTTGCGGCCCTCTGTCACCTGAATAGTTTCAGTAACAGAATTTGTTTGTAAATAGCGGCGTTCTAGTTAATTCAATCTCCCCTTTAGATATATATATATATATATATATATATATATACAAGTGCGGCTCTCGGGCGAGTCCTGTGGGTTGAATTTGGCCAACCCTGTCTTAAGTAAACAGCCCCTAAATGACCTAATTAATTAAATATGTGAATTTATGTGTAAATGCCGTAAATGCTCATAATTTAACATCTTTAACTGACTAACCCCCAGGACAGGAAAGAGGAACGTGGGGTGACCTAGAACTCGTTGGTCCGCCTTATTCACCGAAATAGTGGGCAGGCAGTGGACACGTGTGGCCAGGAATAGGACTGAATGGAGAAGACTTGAGAAGTCACTAAGAACAGTTCAGACACTATAATTATGTAAACTGTGCAAGCTATGGCAAAATATCATGCTAGAAGCAGATCACGCTAGAAAAGACTCTAGCATAAAGTCAAACACTAATTGTAAAGAAAATTATGCAAGCTACTTTCTGTGGTCAGTCTCAGTACTCAACTAGTTTTAACTCATGGCCACTTGTAATCCAGATCTGGTAGGATCACGTGTTAGTACCCAACAGCTTGCTAGGACTAGCTCACCTAGCGAGCACTCTCAGAGCTCACCCTGCACATAGCAGGAGGCCTTTGCCCTCATGGGATGTTATAGGCTTATTTTATTTTATTTTATTTATTTTAACTGACTAATTGCCGATCCCAGTGGCCGTGCGGTCTAAGGCGTGGGTCTGCGGCCGCTCGCTTACTAGGATTGTGGGTTCGAATCCCACCGGGGGCATGGATGTCTGTCTCTTGTGAGTGTTGTGTGTTGTCAGGTAGAGGGCTCTGCGACGAGCTGGTCCCTCGTCCAGAGGAGTCCTACCGAATGTGGTGTGTCTAAAATGTGTGAGCGTGAAGCCCCGAAAAATGAGGCGGCCTAGGCCCCCAAGGAGCTGTCGAGCCATTGGAAAAAACAAACTGACTAATTACTTTATAAATATCTCCTGAGATAACTAACTTTCGAATTGCACAATATATAAGTGACCAAATTGTTTTTTATTAAACCAAGCTTTCATTTTGTTAAGAATATGAAGAAGTCTAACCCCCTTTAGGCTACCTGGCTTTCCTACAAATCTTATATATAACATTTCAAACCCTCTCTCCACCGCACGCTCATCCTACTACCATAAAACTCTGGCTTTCCCGCCCCATAAATCGACACTAATACAGCAGTTTAAGATAAAACACTGACAAATCAAAATAGCTTCGGAGAGGGTGGAACTCTCTCCAAAGATGGATTTGATTTCCCCCGCACATGCCGACGTCTACAAACAGAATGCTAATACACGTACAAAACACAATGCCGGCGCTCACATTAACACATAGTCAATGGCTCATAATAGAATCCAATACTGACAGAATTATCACTTTTCTTGATAAGAAATTTTATATTTTGAATAGCAAGTGACAAAATTTAAAAGCTTTTATTGCATAATCACCTTATAGTTTGTGTTAATTCCGCTTGAATTGTTTAAAACACGTGTTAATAATTATGCTTTGTTATCTGTTGCAGGTCTGTATGAATAAGGAACTGCCAGGACCAGCCAACACATTTCCTATGTTCCCCATACCTACGACCGTGACAGCTCAGACATGCAGTTAATTCGAAAGGCAACTATTTTGCTGTATGGCCGTGTGTATGGTGCCCAGATGAAGTACAGACGGTGGATGTATACATACGAGTTTGTTGATTGGTAACTCCCGCCATTCTAAATGCCGATATGGGGGAATGATCCAATTCAAGTTTATATATTGTTGGTGTATGCAGTTTAGACTGTTTTTTTTCATAACACAATTCTGTGAATGAAATATACGAAGTACAATTATGCTTAAAGCGACACATTTAGGTACATGAGAAACATGAACCGAGAGGGAAAATAGACATAGGAAGCTGAAGGAAGGGACATTATTATTATTATTATTATTATTATTATTATTATTATTATTAAGAATTTTTTATTTTAATGGACAAGACTATATTCCTCGAACTTTGATCCTATTTTATTCTTACTTTTCTGCATTCAATTCAATAATATGTAATTAATAATAAGTCTTTCGAAGTGAAGGGTATATAGATCTGCTGTATGAACGAATAGAAACAACAACAACAACAACAACATATCAGTAATTAACTGATGAAGCATGTGATACAGTTCAGCTAACATGCTGAAAGACGTAACGTTGTGGAGATATACAAAAATTTTATTTTATTTTTTTAAATAGTGTGACAAATTCTGATCCGTATGATGGCATCTACACAACCTCAGTTACATATATACACATTTATAAAGCAAATAAGTGAAGAAAAATATTACAAATTGCAGTCGTTGATATTTGATTTCCGGTATCCAAACACAGTGTTTATTTAAAAGAACAAAAGCGTGTGCGAAATTCTAACCGGCATGCCGAGAGACATCAGACTATTACTGAGCCCCCTAGTCTACCTGGCACTGCTGTTATACGGAAGTGACGTACACTGTGATACGCCAGTGCTGCCACAGCCAGAGCAAGAACAGGAAAGAATCTCCGCTTTACTGAAAGGTGACTTCATTATCGGAGCCCTGTTCTCAGTGCATCACCAGCCGAAGCAGAAGCGGGCGGCCAACACGCTCAAGTGTGGTGAAGTGAGGGAGATGTACGGCATCCAGCGGATCGAAGTGACTTTCCAGACGATAGATCGTATTAATAACGATCCCATGATACTGCCCAACGTGACTCTTGGTGTGGAAATCAGAGACTCGTGCTGGTACGCGCCGGTCGCCTTGCAGCAAAGCATCGAGTTTATCAGGGACTCCATATCACCCGCTACGTCAGCAGACACGTGCAGCGTGGATCAACAGGTGAGGGCTCACGTTAGTAGTCATTCATGTGGCCAAGAGAAATTAACGTTTTATTTGAAACGTAATAACCATTATTATGTACAAGATGTCCCCATTTGACTCTGTCCTGAGGCGTTCTATTCCATTTCACATCTACGCATGTCTCTGAAGAGGTATCGTCCATTAAATTTTTCTGACAGTAAATTCATGTTAAGCCGATCCCAGTGGCCGTGTGGTCTAAGGCGTGGGTCTTCGGCCGCTCGCTTACTAGGATCGTGGGTTCGAATCCCGCCGGGGGCATGGATGTCTGTCACTTGTGAGTGTTGTGTGTTGTCAGGTAGAGGTCTCTGCGACGTTCTGATCACTCTTCCAGAGGAGTCCTACCGACTGTGGTGTGTCTCAAATGTGTGTGATCATGAAACCTCGACGAAACGAGGAGGCCCAGGCCCATATAAGGCTGTCGAGCCATAGAAAATAAATTCATGTTAATTGATCACATTTCCCAATTAGTGCGAATCATTATATCAGTTACGTCGTTAAACATATAGTTTTATCTCCCAGTTGCGTACGTAGTTTGTTATTCAGTAAGGTTAATTATTAAATGGCCAAATACCAATTTAGTGAGCGAACCGGGCATTTTCTTAGGAAGTTGTTAATAAAGGCAGACATTTATTCAGTCAAGTTAAATCCTGAATTAGTACATTACTTAGTTGACTATATTTATTGCTTTTCAGAGCCCTTAGTCCGCTCGCCCATCTGTCAGTGCGGGCATTTTTCACTTTGTAATACGGACCAATATTTGTAACTAATATTTCTTATACGTGAAAGAGTGTAGACAGGTAATGTTATGTTGCTAGATGATGATGTTTCGGGATTATATTGTGCAGGAGTATATGACATCATGTTCATACGACGGAATCCAAAATGATACGACAAGGACATATTACTCGTCCCTGTAAGGGCTGGCCTTCTTCCCCCATACGCTGGGTGCTTGGTTCTAAGGATCTTCAAGTACAGTATTCGTTATTTTAACAGGCCACTTCAGAAAGCAGTAAGGACATGTAAGCGCTCGTGGCTGAGCAGGGGCGTAGCTGGGAGGGACGAGTGGTGCGCCCGCCTCGGGCGGCAGAGTGCAAGGGGCATTAAGTGGGCAGCAAAATGAATACTGTAAATGAAAAAAATTGATTTTCTGGGCTCAACGACTTTAAATTATTGAGAAAAATAACGTAAAAATAAAAAAATCATTGTGATTTTTCTAAAGTTCATCATTTCTGTTGGGGGCAGCCATTGTGAATACGGACGCCAAAAATCCTAGCTGCGCCACTGTGACTGTGCACCTTCAGGCCAAAAGGGTTCAAGTCATGACGTCACGGACCTAAGAACGTTCAGTCTTGTTACGCATTTTGTTAATGACTGCGCACTCACCACTACTTACACGCAGCCAAATGAGATGGTGAGTCACGGATAAATTAGAACGGATGTGGAACGAGGTCCCTGTGGTCAAACTGAAGTAATGGACTTTGTTTTACAACCCTACCACTCCTGTTAAGGTACTCGCCCGGTAGAGGCGCTGCAGCCGTACGCTGGCGGGGCATGTTGCAACAGAGAGAAGCTAGCCTGACGTCTAAACAGAGGCTCCTTTTGTAAGGAGGGAGGGAAACATGTATGTCATAGACTAGCACAACGTCTCACCAAGCCCCTCTCGCGGAGGGGTTATAACAGGAAAGTTCCAAAGTCGTTATTCGAGCGTCCTCATGGCTTTATACTGTTGCATTAGCTAGTGGCACTTACGGCATTCCAAATTTCTCCATGACTCGGAGTTTTAGCGTTCCTCAAACACCAGCTGAAATGCTTATACCGCTGTAACACGTCACCAGATCGTCGTTCTTGAAAGCAGGCTGCAGAGTGTGTAAATGAGGTTGGTAATAACCCTCTAAAGCCTGGGGGTTACTTTACTTACCGACAGGTTTAACATTAAAAAGTTTCTAATTCTATTCTGTAGGGTTCTGACGGTGGTATATGACATGTGAACTCATACAGTTGGAATTTTTCCATCGTGTGTATTGAAATTTAACACACTACGTTTCGGGGACAGGAAGGGTCCCCGTTCTCAGGCTTGCTGCTTCCAAAACAAATGTTGCTACAAAATAACTGTTTACGTCCTGATTAAACGCGGACTAAAGTAAAAATAGCAAATTCTGTCCACAGAGTGAATTTATGTGTTTGTGTGGTTCTAATAACAAACGACGGTTATTTGACAGTAATAACTTATTAACTTTTATAACCGAGGTGGAGTGTTTACTGTGCGTTACGACCTGAATCTTTAAGTATAATGCAGGTTAATCTTTGACTTGGAAAGGGTTAAAGTAATGGAGCTTTTATGTGCCTCTTACTGCTTCTTATAATGTTCAGTAGTATTATCCTATGGCATCTGTTAAAAAAGCACTGAAAAATATCGGTGCTTATCATAAAACCTTGAAATGTCCTAATAAAAAAACAAACAAATGTATAAATGGTTACAATTTTAAGTCCTATTTACACAGCTATTGTACTGGCATATTCTTTATGCTGTACTATTGGTAAAATAACTGTGTAAATAGTATTTTAGAATTGCAGTTATTTGTATCTGTAAATAACACAGGAGAATTCACCAAGAAAGTATAAAAATACAACCAAATATAGCTTTGTGCTTAACCGTAATGACGTACAAACTGAAGCTGCTTCTTTTTCCGCAGTTCTGTTTAGTACTAGTATGTGTGCCAAAAGCAGTCTTTTCTACGGTAGGAATTTTGCATTCACATATATTCCTAGTGGAAGCCATGATGAGTTTGAACTACAACTAACTGAATTAGATTTCCAGATCCAAGTCTTAACCTCAAATTAAACATAGTTTGTCTGCATTACAAGTACCAGTCTGTTAATGCGGCATTAGAAAGTGATCGTTTTTTGTGTTGAGAAAGATAAAAAAAAAACTCATTAATACCCTCTGTGGGGCAAATGTAAAATTTTCGATGGTTAATCCTGGTAATATTTTATAGTAACGACGTGACTTTTAAAGGATTAAACACGGCCATGTGTTTAGGTTCATTGGCCTATGTCGAGCTAGATTGTCCTAGAATTTCTCTCCTCTTCGTTTAGAGAACAAAGGAAATAAGCAATCTTTCTTTAAAAGCGGTTGGCAAGGAACCTTTATCTCTTTTCCGCACTATATCCCTATTACCTTAGGCTCAAAGTTCGTCTCTTGTGTAATATTATTATTAGGGAAATTAAATCAAAGAGGTTAGGAACGGATAGGTGTGTCACGATTAGGAATGATGAGAAATTCATAGAAAACTTGTTCAGTAAATCTGAAGGAAAGAAAACACTTGGGAAACCTAAGCATAGAAGAGCTGCAGTAACCAACGTGTGTGTTGTTTTTCAGCCAAAAACGAGACGTTCACCGCGTGAGGAGGCCGCGAAGCGGCGCCGCTCCCCCCTGGTGGGTGTGATTGGTCCCGCCTCCAGCTCTGTCGCCATCCAGGTGCAGAACTTGCTGCAGTTATTCCAGATACCTCAGATCGGCTACTCAACTACCAGCAAGGACCTCAGTGACAAGAGTCGCTTCAGTTACTTCCTTCGCGTCGTGCCGTCTGACTATTATCAGGCGCAGGTAATGGTCGACATCGTCCGAAAGTACAACTGGACCTACGTCTCTGCAGTAAACACTGACGGTAAGTGGACTACAGCCAAAATGTTTTATATAGACTGATAAATTGTAGATGCGCGTCATGTACATTAAATTTTCACACACTTATGTCTCTGGGATGTGACGTTATTTATCTGATTATTGTCTGCGAGAAGTATCGAACGAAATGGTGAAACGAACATCGGTTCTTAGCGTATGATTTCTCACGAAATGTTTTTCATGAAGACGGATAAATTTGTAGGAGGATTAATTCCACGAAGGCTCCAGTTTCAGGCGCAAATAACGTTAGCGAGCCTAGGCTGATGACACAAGTCGGGAGAGTGCGCGAAGTCGTGTGCGCGTAGATCAGTGTGTTTCTGTAGTCAGAGCGGTGGACGTGCCAGTATTCGTCTGCTTACATAGTAGCTGCTATCACGTGACTGATGTAGGATGACTGTCAGATTTGTAAGTGTCGTGTTAAAGGTTGTCATGCAAAATGAAGGGGACGTTGTGGATGTAACCCTGCTATACCTGTCCAAGGAATTTGTTGAGTTACGTGTTCACTGTCAGTTTTCTTGGTGTCTGGAGTGCGGAGACTGCAGCTTGACCAAACTAGGCAAGCTCAATAAGTAGGTTTTCCGAGCCTGTAACTTTGGGGTTAAACATCTCATTTTTCGGTAGGAAGTAGCACTTGTAGTAGGGGTAACGTGGAAAAGATGACGCATTACGGGCGAAACATATTTCCTCCAACGAAGTTAATCGCCATTTGTTCGAGGTGTGTGGTGAAGGCTTAATAAGAGTGCAGAAATTCAGAAAATGGTGCAGGGACTTCGAAAATTGTCGAACCGACATTCATGATGATAATCTTACCGATCGGCCTAACTTATAAAGGACGGATGTGAACGCAGCACGAGTGGAAGAACTGAATAATCACGTGGGAGGTCGCCGCTATCGCGGTAATGAAGAAGTAGTAGGCCTAATGGTTAATCGCGAATTGCTGAGAATGTAAGAGCCCGGTTTATACCACGAGGGAATTTTTAAACTCGTGCCAAGTTGGGACAAACGCATCAATGTGCTCGGATATTCTGTTGCAGAATAGCGATACTTCGGTGGAATAAATCGGCCGTATTTAACGCTGTAATAACTTATTTAATATTTATGACCTAGGGAACATTCCTTATTAAACACACTTTATACTATCGAGCATTAAATAATATTTGTTTAATCCACTACTTAAGTTCCTGACTACAGCAACAAAACTAGCCTGAACCAATGTGCTGTGCTACCGAGTGAAATCACCTGTTTAAAATGGTGTGGGTATGGAACATAATTATTAATGTTTGAGGGGAGGGGGTGAAACTACCATTCCACACGGCATTAAACAACAGAAGACTCGAATAATTTCCCGGTTCTTCTTCTGTAATAAAGTCATTTCTTTTCTTAATAACCTGTTAGCAAACGTCCTGAGTCTCTGTTATTCTCTTAGGCTGAAGAACCAAGATTCACACCCACAAAAAAAAATCGTGGTGTTGTTTACTTACGTAATTACTTTTTTAGGCTCGTTCGCAAAATTTCGAAAACCGACTGTTTGCTTCTTCATGTCTAGCCGTCCGCCCGTCCATCTATCTGTCCGCACGAAAAAAACCCGCTCCCACTGGACGGATTTTCTTGAAATTTCATATTTGACGATTTTTCGGAAATTTGTCAAGAAACTTCAATTTTCATTAAAATGCGACAAAAACAATTGAATTGAAATGAAGGCCTGTATGTACATTGATGACAGTATCTCGGTGAATTGTTCTTAGAATGAGAAATATTTCAGACGAAAGTTGTAAAGAAAATAAAAACGTTTTATGGTCAGTAGTTTTTCCGAAAATTGTACCGTTTATGAGATAACGTTGAAAAATATGTTAGAGCCAGACAGGCCGCAGATGAAGTATAATGCTGCGCAGAAGAAATGCGTTTTGCATGCCGGATAACTAAGACGAGGATGCGGACACACTCATAATATTTATTACTTATTGCTTTTCCACTGCAACAATGGTTACGCGAAAGTTCCTTAATATTACGTTATCTGTATGTTGCCTGTCTTGTTGAATATGAGAGGGATGTGAACCGGCATGAGGTGACATTGTCTACGGAAGTAAAAAATGATTGGTTTTGTGGCAATTTTACAGAAGGTGCCACACAGCAAGAAGCAACAGAGTTGAACCGCAAGTTGCATTGATATTTTGTTTGTTCTTCCTTCATAAAGATCTTCGTCTAAAATTAAATTTTTTTACAAATAGACTGAGTGGCATGGCGTGAAAAGAAGTCTTGATATCTTCAATATTTTAGTTGGACAAGCGAGTTAGTCCTGAGTATTGCATGTGGTTGGGGAAATATGGTTTCTAAACTGTGGTCAATCGATAGCTGCAGCGACTGATTCCGCACTGAAATATGCGTCAATCCTAAAGGGAGTAACTTCGCTAAAATAAGACTCATTCCCAAATATTCGATTAAAATGATCCAGTTTCTTCAGCCTAGTCAATAATATTTAATTAACTGTCACGCCGCATTCTAGGTAGTTCTTCACCTGGTTTGAATCGTAAACAGGACGCGCGTATACTTCGACAAATCCTCACCCCTCTTGAAAACAAAATTTCTCAAAGACTGGTACTTGGCACACTGGTGTATCTTCATATGCTATTGGCACTGAGGAACGGAAATGGGTCTAGGTGCGGATGGATGGATGGATGGATGGATGGATGGATGGATGGATGGACGGACTCTGCGTAGTTTTAGAACTTTCTTTAATGAAGAAGTTTTCCGAAATTTTTGGAAACCAGCACCAACGAAATGTTGTTTTTAAAAATCAGTTCCTTTCGCACATAAAATACACCGCGTCTTTATTACAGACACCAATGGTTAGGGAAAGTATTTATATTTATTAGGAAAATGTTACAAAACCTGTCGCTACATTCTGTGGGAAACTTGCAGACATACAGTACAGGCGGTATACATAGCAACCACTCTATTTAAAATGTTTAAATATTACAAATATTTTTTTGCCAGGATCAGAACGAAAGAAATGTAAATTTTCTTGCATTGTTTGGAATGCATTGCTTCCTTCATCTGGAGGGTGACTGAATTTCTGAAGGTGGATGCTTTGTACCCACCTAAGACACCATATCCTTAAAAAACGTTGGAACAGACGCATTGCACGTGGCGTAATGACCCAAAACACCACTATTTGAGAAACTGCCACCGTGAAAACCTGAAATCATTGATCTCTTTGTGATTATAGGGGCCGTTTATAATACACATTCAGTAAACAAGGCAGAGTGTATAGAGAAGTACATACCGAAAATTGGCACTTTCACAACCAGATCGATAAAACCTGACGGAGAACATCTGGTGTCAGGTTTAAGAATTATTTATATAACGATGGCTGTTTATTTTAATATAGCTTTGACAGGAATATTTAGCATGCATATTGTACCTTTACCTATTTTATAATAATCAAAAATCCTTTTTGATGTAGCGTTGCTCAACCGTTTCTTGAAAGGGAACCGCTCAACCGCGGCACGAGAAAACTTCTTCAGTTTGACCAGTCAAGCACACATCCTACACTCCATACAGATGTAGGGAAAACTGCGCTTTTACTGATCTTTTGAGAAAGGTTGAAGAACTTAATAGAGTGGAATTTCTTTCGCATTCTCTCCATGAAAGCATAAATTTGTGGTAGCTGGATAAACCCTTAAGGTAGTAAAATGCGTAAGTAGTTGTTCATAGCGATGTTTTACTGACGACATTTGCGGTTGTACGATGCACAAGAAAACATAATGCTGTGGTCATATGCGAGATCAGCGCTGAGGAGAAAATTCGGACTTAATAGAAGGGAAAGAACAAATGGATAAAGAATATTACATTATGATGTGGGGCATGCGGTGGAGCAGTTGGTTGATGCGGAAGGTCGCGGGTTCAATTCCAATCATGTCATTGGAATTTTTCATTGACGAAATCCTTCCCGCCGCACTATGGCTCTGGGGTCGACTCAGCCTCTAACAGCAATGAATACCAGGAATATTTCCTGGGGGGGGGGGGGGGGGGGTAAATGCGGCCGGTGCGTAAGGCTGACAAACTTACCACCTTCATGTGCCGATTGACTTGAAATCTGGGAGCGTCAACCTCCTCGAACCCTCGGTGCCTGTCCAGACCTGTAAACAGATTGCTTTACCTTTACTTTTTTTACATTACAATGTATTCATAATTTGTATACTTCACCGAATATTGTTAGGGGAGATTCATTCAAATACGATGAGATGTGCGAGGCACGTAATGTTCACGACGAAATTAAAATTACTAGATGTACCCGTGCGAATAATTCGCACGTAGAAGCAGTAAAATATTTAATCAACAGATTTTACCGAATCTCAGTATTAAGGAACATTAACAATTGTACTTACTAATGCTGATGCTGGGTAATTTCTTTAGGAAATTGACGGATGTGAGAATGAGGAACAAAAGCTTCATAGCACGTGTAAATAAGAAACAGAACCTTGAAATGGATATTCCTGCCTCATGCGGAGGCCGAGGGAAGTACATGAAATATGTTAGCTTTCCTTGGCCTCCGCTTGAGGCATCACTCTCAATTTTTAACTTTAGCTTTTTGTTAACACAATTTTTGGGAAGGAATTAAGAAAAATTAAGGAAACTACCGTCAATGCCAAAACATAAGCTTTCTAAAAATCTTGAAAAATCCCGTTTGGTAGTTCAGTAGATCATGATGTCGCAAACAAACCTTACCGTAGTAATATATATATATATATATATATATATATATATATATATATATATACACACACACACACAAAAGAGTCTATCAGGAAGATCTGAAAGAGTGGAAGGCTTGCCGGGTTTGGACGTAGGTGAAAGTATAAGTTTAAAATTGATATTAGAAAGCAGCATCAGGCAGACTGGATTCAACAGGTTTAGCATATTCTCTAGTACTAAAATTTTATGAACATAAAAATGTATATTTAGATTCCATAAAAGGCACGAATTTTCTTGAAAAGTATAGCGACTGTCAATTTCTCAAGAAAGACTAGGCTGTGTGGAGGTACTTAATTAAAACTTTATAGTGCTCAGGATGAGCGTTGTATCTAAGTTCCAGGGGCTAAGAAGAAGATGGGATGAATTAGGTAATGAAGAGTTTCATATATTGATTTATTTCCTGACAACTTTGGGTCTGTGGTTAAATTAACAATGGAAATGTCTGTAGGTAATGGAAACCATAAATGCAGATGGAACGTTATGGGAAGTGCCACACGGATTGCTAGCGAGTTTGGGATAATAATGTCATAATGGGTATTAAGGGCGTATGTAACATCCAATTGCAAAGTGTTCTGTTTTCTTGACCGTTTTACGCAAATGCTGAAACAAGAACGGTTGGAATTTGCTTTCTTGTTTCATTGATATATCCTGTTGTAATGTAGCACATATTGAAATAACACACAGTCTTACCTTTTTCTTTTCACTGCCACAACGGGAATGATTTGTATTGATATTCTCGAACACTTTGTTTATTCGCAACTTGAAGAAGACGAAAGTAAATTTCTCCAGCAAGACGGTGTACGTGCCCCCTTTAGAAACTTTTAGGCCTACTCTAAACGGAAATATTTCTTTTTCGTAGGTAATCGGGTTTTCCTAACGCTGTTTGATTTTCTTTCCTAGCGGTACATAGAAACGGAATTTATAGTATCATTGGGCATGTAGGCAAGTAGTATTGGTACACGTTTGCCACCGGATGTGACGTCACACGTAAACAAAGATGGCGGATGTAAACAAAGTTACGTGACAAGGTTAATGACTTTTACCGGAATTGACGTAACAAGATGGCGCGAAATCTTAATATACATAACACAATGGCGCGAAATTTGAATTTTAAATGTTGGAAGTTGCGCGGTAATTTTAAATTTTTACAATATGGCGGATGGGCGCTAAGTTTAAATTTTAATAACATGACTGAAACGCGGTAAATTTAAATGTTGAAAGATGGCGCTAAGTTTAAATTTTAATAATATTACGGAAACGCGGTAAATTTAAATTTTAATAATATGACGGAAACGCGGTATTTTTAAATGTTAAAAGATGGCGCTAAGTTTAAATTTTAGTAATATGAGGAGACGCGGTAAGTTTAAATTTTAATAATATTACGGAAACGCGGTAAATTTAAAAGTTAGAGTTTATTTAAATGAGATGGCTGACAAAAGGGCGGCAATTTTAAAAGTTATAGTTTATTTAAAATAGATAATTGAGTCGACAGGAAGTGAACGTAAACATAGAGGCTCTTTGTGAATAAACAGGTGTATCACTTCGTACTAGTGGTAACAGCAGTAGTTAATATTTCGGCCTTTCTGTGGTTGTCAGTAATACTGAATCGTATTTCTGCTTCATAGTAACGAGAGTTCAAAGGTTTGCTTATTTCTTAAAATACACATGTAAGTGTTCATTTTAGTTCCTGTCTGCCTAATCTGTATTGTTAAAAAATATCTAAAAATATCTAAAAAGTAAATTCTAAATTAATTACGTCATACCTAATCAATCTATAGTAAATCTTAAATACTTTTATAATCTCATTTTGTCAAATCAAATCAAATCTACTTGCCTTCATGTGCTTCTCGGTTTAAATATATTTCAATAATTCTAGGCTCGTATGTTAAAAATCAAACATAACTTTGTAAATGCATAGTTTATGCCGATAGTATCAACAGTATTTAAAGTTTTGGTCTCTTTGTAATAGTTACTGATACTGCAGCGTATTTCCTGTTTTATCACAGTAATAGTTCAATTGTTTTCTCGTTTATAACAACCGTACGTACATTTTCATTATTTCATCACACCTAAATAATCTAAAGTAAATTTTAATTACCTTCATAATCTCTTTATCGAGTGCTTCTCAGGGTTCGTCATGTATCAATAGTTTTAAACTCATAAATTATGTAATGTTATATTAAGATGTTACAAATCAAAACTAACTTTTGTGGCTAATAGCTGTATCGGTTCATACCTATGATACCAATAGTATTTAAAATTTTGATCTCTTTGTAATATTCTCTCATACTAAAAGTTGTTTCAGTTCATTGCAGTAATAGTTCTAAGTTTTTCTCCTTTCTTCAGGCCTGTAAGAAAGTGTTCAATTTAGTTCCTACCTTAAACTGTATAGTTAAGAATATCTAAATGTACTTGTATATCGTGAATATCTACAGAACATAATAATAATAATATAATAATAATAATTTATAAATTTTATACCCCTACATGTAAATGTTTTAATATTTATAATAATGTTAATTCCGTATTTTATTTGTTTTTCAGCGTAATCTCGTAAAATGGCTGCTAAACATAATATGTCCATCGTATCGCTAATAGAATCACGGAGGATTCATGGAACTCCGTTCGGCCTGACTATTCAGAAAAAAGGTTTTTCACCTATGATCCACTTTCACCTTCGTACTATAATAAACAAACAGCGTGTGCTAGCTGTTTTAAAAAATAAAGAAACGTTAGCACGTTGTAAAGATAAAAAACAATTTTATCGTCGCCTGAGAATTGCTATGGTCTCCGGATCACTACATTTTTTACCCCAAAAAGTTGTACCAGTGCCATCTGAGGATGGAGAACACACGAACTTTGTGGTCGTGTCCACATATAAATGGAATGCATCCTCAATAATTGGTTTTGCATAAACCTGTAGTGTTCCTTTTAATTTATGTATTAACTTTTCTGTAGTTTTTTTTAAGTTTTAATTCACCGTGCATTTTATTATTTAAGATAAAACACCAACAAAATGCACAAATTATAAGGTGCAAATTTGCTCCCTATATCATGATCTACCCTACGCGTTTCAGCTCCTCATGAGCCATCATCAGAGGTTATTTTCTCTATTATAAAAGGTGCTTTATAAATGCTGCATCTGTGGATGGCACTTTTGATTAAGCAGGGTGGCAACAACGGAAAGCTATCGCCGGTACATGTCAGAGTCCATCGCAACCAGCACGATGCAGTGTGTGATCTACTGTATCTTTTAGAAGTGCAAACAATTTTTATACAATAGACGCAGTGAACAGTGCTTTTAACAAGATTTTTTAACAAACCATCATTTTAACTTTGATTTATGACTCGTGTGTTTTTTAACTTATGAACAAGTGTCTCATGCCCAAAATAGTGCATAATCAAAAGTGCCATCCACAGATGCAGCATTTGTAAAGCACCTTTTATAATAGAGAAAATAACCCCTGATGATGGCTCATGAGGAGCTGAAACGCGTAGGGTAGATCATGATATAGGGAGCAAATTTGCACCTTATAATTTGTGCATTTTGTTGGTGTTTTATCTTAAATTTTCTGTAGTTATTTAATAAGTCAAGTAAAGTAAGTTTTCAGCCTACTATCTTTTGTTCTCATGTTCTATGAATTGCCATCCGATCCTTTTTTTCCCTTCATTCATAAATGTCTAAAGTGATTGTTTCACAAAGTACCTTATATTTTCAGTTACATATTCAGAAATAATCAGTTTAGCATCAATGCCGTACGATGCTTAATAACATATGTTTTCTGATAATTTAAGTAGCTATATTCAATGTAATAGCGTAATACTAATAGCCATGCATTGTACGTACCAACGTATATAATCAGTTAATTATTAAAACTTATCATCTATTATAGTTAAAAACAAAACTTGCAATGTAAAGTTATAACACATCGAAAATCATTTCTATGCTAAAACGTTTATTTTCTAAACAGAATATGTACAAAGTACATTAATGTCTACAGACTTCCAAACAAAATAAATATTTCTGTACAACACCATTAAGTAAAACCTACTAGTCTTTGCATATTAAACCATCTGTGTAAACACCTTATCGTCTGGCGACAAAAAGTCTACCTACATTCAGATGCTGTAAATATTATGTTGCCGTAGGGGTCAGGCTATATTTGTTTGCACCTGCCTGTCTGTCTGTCTAGCGTAGCAAGTCCGTACTTGTAACTATTTCTCCATATACATGTCTATAATTCCAGTTTACTACGTTAATTAATTATAAATATGATCTATCGTGTAGTAGAACTTATGCATAATAAAATAAAAATTTATCGTCGTCAAAAAAATGGCTATGGTCTCAGGATCATTATGTTTTTACCTCACAATGTAGTATCCAACGCCATCTAAAGACTGAAAGTACATTAGCTTTGTGTTCATGTCTGCATATGGATGGAATACCTCTTCGATAATTGGTTTGGTGTAAACCTGTAGTGTTCATTTTAATTTCTGTATTACCCTTTTTTGTATTTAATTAATAAGTCAAGTAAAGTAAGTTTTCATTTCTATGCTAAAACGCTTATTTTCTAGACAAAATATGTATAGCGTACATTAACGTCTACATTCTTCAGAACAGAATAATTATTTCTGTACAACATCATTAAGTAAAGCCTACTAGTCTTTGCATATTAAACCAGCTGTGTAAACACCTGATCGTTTGGCTGCAGAAAGTCTATCTACATTCTAATGCTCTAAATAGTATGTTGCCGTAGGGTGTCGAGCTATATTTGCTTGCACCTGCATGTCTGTCTGTCTAGCGTAGCAAGTCCGTACTTGTAACTATTTCTTCATTCATATACATGTCTATAATTCCAGTTTACTACGTTAATTAATTATAAATATGATCTATCGTGTAGTAGAACTTATGCATACACACTGTAACCTACCGAAGTTCACCAAACCAATTCTGCATACGTATATATATATATATATATATATATATATTCTATAATCCATGTCTTTACATATGCTTACAATGTCAATCCGTACCTGCTTTCTCACTGTGCATAATTAATTTTGTAACCATGTTCCTTTACGTATATTATACATAAAAATTTTTTTTCACATTGTAGCGTGTTAAACCTTATTAAATAAGTAAACAATCTTACTGTTATTTAAAGCCTTGTAATATTATTACTATCTATTAACTAAGTATATTCACATTATTTCTTAGCGCTATACTATCAGCACTATGTTTTCCTAATTTGTAATATTAACAGTAGTATAACAGACAATATTGTAATTTACTATGTGTTCACACTTGTTACGATAACCTGCTAGCATGCTATTCTAGTGCTTTTAAACACAAACCCTTTAATGTTGGCGGGTTTCTTATACATAAAACACTTTCACTGTATTTTCTTGTCAGATTTATCGTAGTGACTACTAACATTGCAGAATCTATCACTTCCAGGTTTATGACATTGTAGAAAATTATACTCTGGAACTTTACAATCAGCAAGTTTTTTCAATGGTTCATAAAATTTTTCACCTGGTTCTTCAGCACATATAAATTGTGAATGATTAATTGAATCATACACATACACTATACGTCCTTCAATACATACTATGCCGTATGGTAGTTTCATTCTGTCCAAGTTGTTAAATATGTTCATTACCATGTTCAGCGAAAACTTTGCTGGCTCTTCATCGCCTAATCTCATTAAAAAGTTCACTACAACACTTTGTCCACCACACACTACATTAAACTGTTTTCCTGCATCTGACGTTGTCACTGTACATTCCTGCGGCGCAACTGCACTTTCAATGTAACTACCAAATCCATCCTCCTTATTCCTGTTCAACGCTATGTAAAAATTTATTTTATCAAAGTCCTTCAACACTCCCGCAACAAATGCTGGGTACATTCCTACAACACCACATGCTATATTGTCTTTATAAAATAATTTTAATACTTCCTCCACCAGCCATACCCATTGATTGTTTATTGGTACAAAGTCTCGTACCATACACCAAGCCCTATATCTTTATCTAATCTATCACATAACTGACTCCTGTCCTTACTATAATCAAAGTCGCATAAATAAAATTTTTGAGAGTCCACCATTACGCACTTAGTCGACGTTGCTGGGTAAGGCAAATGCTTAAATCTTCGCTGTGTACTTCTATCTGTAAAAACAAACATCTTATGTAAGTCGTAGTTATATGTAATAAATAAAAATGTATATCTACATAAATATAACGTTATATACATACATGGTGCAGTAATACGCGAAACATGTAGTAAAGAAAACATTGTGAACTTTGTTATTACCACTTAACACCTCAACTGCTCACTGTACCGTAGCTTCTAATGTCTGCGTAAACTAATTTACTCCCAAACGTTCCACATTCACCATAACTGCAATCATGTAAAATTTTAAAATAGTGCCTAGCATTCAAGTTTAACTTCTTGTCTCAATACGTTATAGTATGCACGTCTGTAAACAATCCGGCTGTCCTACATTCTATTTTTAAAATAGCATATTACCTTAGGCATTTTTATTCCTACCAACACTAAACATCATACCCTCAAGTTCATCAGTTGCTCTGTAAACTTAACGCTGTTCATAACATACGTAAATTAAATAAAGTTTGTTTTTAAAAATAATATTCGTAAAAAAGTAGTTTAGTTACGCAATAACGCTAAAAAATAGTTTAATATTTGTATTTGCAAATATTTAAATTAGCGCATTTGCAAACTACCGTATGTTTACAAAAATAAAACAGCAGCTTACGCTGTAACGTTTAGTTATAGTTAATTTATTTAACTACTTCACACAAAAACCTTTAATTATATTTAATAATATCATTTCATGTACCTATTTAATTAGTTTAATCATAACATGTATTAATTAAGGTAGGGGTTGTTTACACCCTCAAAGGTCGTTTACCTAGAGATTAAGTTTGTTTAATCCTAAAGGTGATTAACCTTTGGGGTGAGTGTTTATCGCAACAACCATTAATTAGGGTGGGGGTAAGGGTTTATCGTAACAGCCATTAATTAGGGCGGGGCTTATTTACATCCTAAAAGGTCATTAACCTCTTTGTTTACATTTTAAAATATCACTAACCAGGGGGTGGGGGATTTGTTTACATTGGAAAGGTCATTGACCTCTATGTTTACATTCACTTCCTGTCGGCTCAATTATCTATTTTAAATAAACTATAACTTTTAAAATTGCCGCCCTTTTGTCAGCCATCTCATTTAAATAAACTCTAACTTTTAAATTTACCGCGTTTCCGTAATATTATTAAAATTTAAACTTACCGCGTCTCCTTCATATTACTAAAATTTAAACTTAGCGCCATCTTTTAACATTTAAAAATACCGCGTTTCCGTCATATTATTAAAATTTAAATTTACCGCGTTTCCGTAATATTATTAAAATTTAAACTTAGCGCCATCTTTCAACATTTAAATTTACCGCGTTTCAGTCATGTTATTAAAATTTAAACTTAGCGCCCATCCGCCATATTGTAAAAATTTAAAATTACCGCGCAACTTCCAACATTTAAAATTCAAATTTCGCGCCATTGTGTTATGTATATTAAGATTTCGCGCCATCTTGTTACGTCAATTCCGGTAAAAGTCATTAACCTTGTCACGTGACTTTGTTTACATCCGCCATCTTTGTTTACGTGTGACGTCACATCCGGTGGCAAACGTTGTACCAATACTACTTAGGCAATATTGAGACATTGGAACACTGGACCAGTAATTGCTGACACCGTGCCCTACAACCAAAAATGCTCAATCGGTTTTGGTCTAGGCAGAATGTCGGCTTGATATGTGCCGTATTACAAGAGTGGCACATAAGTCTTACTGATGTGAATTGTAACAATATCCGTTTAGTTTTTCTTTAATTAAATTAGATATGGTGCCTATGGGGATAATAATACTTAAAAATATTGGTACTATTTTTTAATATCCTCAGTTTTTATGAGAAACAACATCTGATCTGAGTGTTACAGTTACTGCGTTTCGTATAGGCCTACTGTTTTGTGTTGTGTCGTGTCGTATTTTATCCTTGTTATCCTGTGTATCCTATCTTAATTATCTGTCTGTACTTATGTCCCCATCCGTCTGTCTCTGTGGCTGTCATCTGAGCCTTAAGATTTTAAACTCTGTCGTTATTCTGTTCCATGTAGCAAGTCATTCTTATAGTTACTGAGACGTACGCCAGGTGGAGAAGTGATTGCGGAAAATAATGTCGGTATAAAGCAGTCAGCGGTATTCATGATACGTTAGGTACTGCTGCCTCGACATCTGCCAAGCAAGATTTGCTTGCCTCTAGGTATTAGGACCAATTATTCTGTCAAGAGCTTTATGTAGTGTACCGCGTGCATGTTCGTGTAATCATGCTCTCGGTGTATAAGAGTGGACCAGTGGAAGTGTTGTCTGTGACAACTGTAGCCGGAGATGGGAATTGTGAAAATTTTTCATTGAAATTTCAAAGGTCTTAATACAGCTTGTACCGATATTTGATAAAGTCTTTGGAATCCATTTGTGCCTCGTTAAATAAACCATGTATGGGTAAGTTCTTATGGTTTAATTTGTAGGAAACTGCATCAAAACACTTTAAAATATCTGTTTATTTTTCTGCAGTTGGTTGTTTCTTTCTCGTCTGACAAGTCCAAAATTCAGACTTCGAAAGTAAAACTTTTCACAGTTTCGCCTTTTTTCCCTCAATGACATATTTCTTAAATTTCAATTTATTACTCCATATGTAATTACTCCTGTCTCTGTCTGTATATCTCTCTGTCTGTATATCTCTCTGTCTGTCTCTCTGCCTGCCTGTATTTCACGTACAGGGAGATTCTTAATTACATGCACTAAATATAAAGACCATATTCTACTACCAAAGTGAAGCTAAGGTGTCTATAAATACGGTCAAAATTCCACTGTCAACAAAATGTACTGAAATAGTATGATTCTGTTGGATCCTGCTTAATATTCTTCTAAATCTGCACAGCTACTGGCTAAAGTGTGGCAACATCCTTTACCATAGAACTCTTTATTCTCCGCTTTTATATTTTCGTCACTGAGAGCACCACTGCTCTTTGTAGAATTTTATGACAGAAATCACATATAATAGCTATCCTTATTTGCATTTTCGGGTAGTATATCGTTATACTACGGATATAGGTTTATTTGTGACCTTTATACTTTAAAACATACAAATTCTTAACATTCATAACGTCACTGAAGATGTGTATTCCAAATTTATTTATTTCTGACTTAACGTCTGGATAGAATGTTGAAACTTACATTGTATAAGGGCTAGACTTGAGCGTGTAATATAGTTTGAAAGAGAAAAATCTATCATGATAACTGACAGCATCTGAATTAAGTAAGCCCTTCTTACCCAGCACGACAGATAATAACCTCTGCCTTTTATTTAAGTAGCTAAACTAATCTAAATAATGTAGTAATTTCGCCTAATACCTCCTACGGAACACGTAACATTCTCTGTTAAATGTCAAATGGTTAATGTTAGGCAAACAATGAACGTTTATTTTGAGAACTGAACACAGTGTAAATAGATTGCGTAGGCAAAATTCGTAGTTACTGTTTTTGAAACAGGTGGTACACGTGGTTAACTCTCCTCTGTGAAGGATTGTCTATCTTCGTTAAAACGTATACTGCTTGTGCTGACGATACTAATATGGTCAGTACGGTATTCGGTCTTCTGTAGTTAGACGCGCTCATTTGTATTGGGAGAAGTCCGTCTGTAGACACGGCTTAAATTCTGGTGTAATATAATACATTTGGTTATGGGGCCTGTTTAACAAGAGTATAATATAACGAGCAGAACATGACGTCATAAAGAGCGTTATAATAATAAAAAAACACATGCAACACGCACAATTTTCTACTGGACCTTTTTAGAATACCTAATGAACTCCTTCTCCAGAAGCTGGTAGTCGCTAAATAGGTCAATAAATTTACCGCGTTTTATAAAAAACAAGGTTCATTATTGTGTAAGAAAAATCCATTTATTGGATTCTATCCTGAGCCAGTTTTATTCATTTTACCCCCTTATATATCCTAAAACCCGAGAGTCATTTTAATATTACCCTTTAATCTATGACTACATCTGCTAAGTAATCTCTTCCCTTCATGATTTTAGAATAATTTTTATAAGAATTGCCTGTTTCGCCAAATCATGCTTCTTGAGTTGGCCATTATTATAAAATTTGGTAAATGGTATACAAGAAATCTTCTGAGATGTTACACCGTTTTGACTGGAAAATAGTATCCGACGTTTCAAAGGATCATATTGCTGTCATCTTCAGGGTCAAGCAGTCAAAGAAGAGAGCATTGAGCAGTTTCCTTTAGCCTTCGGTTTTTTCCTGTCTCTCAGGTCCAAACATTATGTACAGTTTAATTGCCAATATCGATATCCTGTCAGTGGCCGTCAGCTAAATACTATAATTTACTTCTTCGCTTTGGATGTAAAGTTGACGTTTTCACCGACTGCAGTGTGGGAAGTTTCGAAGTTGTGACTAACAGTCATGCTTAATATTGTGGACATTCCTGAGGCCGGCTGTTCTGTCTGAGGGTTTTGTGTAGGTTCCTTCAGTCACTCCTGTCATGTGCTGTGATAATAGCGTAGCAGAGAGCAGGATATGCCTTTAACACATTCTTCCCAATTCGCCGTACCATTTAACGACCTTAACCTATGCAGTTGGAAGAGCATCGTCAAATGACTTAGATGCCTTTGCTGTTTGAGCTTTGTTAGAAACACAATTTACAATTATGCAACGCAATGTTTCTTCACTAGCACATCTGTCATCCTATGTGCCGTAATGTTTCTTCACTAGGATATCTATCACCCTGTGCACTGCAAAGTTTCTTCACTAGCACATCTGTCATCCTATGCACCACAATGTATCTTCACTAGCACATGTCATCCCTTGTGCCGAAATTTTTCTTCACTGGCACATCTGTCGTCCTATGCACCCAAAATGCTTTTTCACTAACATCCTTTATCCCATGCGCTGCAATATTTCTTCAATAGCACATCTGTCATTCTATGCACCGCAATGTTTCTTCACTAGCATGTATGTAATATTGTGCACCAGTTGACTAGCACGTCTGTGAACCTATACACCAATGTCTGTTGAATAGCACAAGTGATACTATGCACCACAGTGTTGTTTTAGTAGCACATATTTGCGAATATATCCGTGACAAACTGTATACTGACTGGCTTGCCTTGATTAATTGCGCCGCCTCTTCGCCTGCTGTTTGTACACAAATCCAGGAAAGTCTCTTTTTACTCTCCAGCAATATTCCGCCATTTTCCCTGATATGTCTTCTCCATTGCTGAGATATCATGATGAAAACACTCGCCGTGCTCATCGTTCAATGCCCACAGTTTTCCGGAAAAATATCTTGGTGATAATTCAGAAAAAGGATTTTTAAGACATATTGCAGCCTAATTTCTGACAGTACAACGGTAGGTTTTCCACAATTCAGAAAAAGGATATTAATTAAAAGACTTATTTCAGCCTAATTTTTGATAGGACAACAACAGGTTTCCACAAGTTCGTTGTAGTTGTCAGCCTTGTTATTTCCCAGAAAGTGGTTGCTAAAAGCTGGAAATCATTCTACGCCCTTTTCTCGTTACCACTGAGAATTCGGTCGAACTTCTAGTCTCTGAAGAGCTTGCGGGTCTGTGGACCGACGAAAAAACCCTCTTTGAATTTTGCAGCACTGATTCCTGGGAATTTCTCAGCGAGGTACCTAAACGTTGGCCCTGTCTGATCCGTAGCCTTAACAAAATTCTTCACTACTCCCAGTTAGATGTGCAGAGGAGGCAGCAAAATGTTGCTGGGTTACCAGCGGTAAGTGCTGTACATTCAGTTTGCCCGGTTCCAGTAATTGTCGGGAAGGCCAGTCCCTCCTCTTGTAATGGGAAGTGTTTGTTCGAATGTCCCATTCACACAATAAACAACAAAACTTTGTATAGCTCTGCTGCAGTCCTAGCGACAACTATCGTCTCCACAAAGCTGCCATTGGTATTTCTTGCAGTTTATGCAATTCATAAGAAGCTTCATGTTGTCATGTGGTTTAATTCTTATTGATTTCTTATAAAACTGTAATTGACAGCAACACGTTGCCATTATGGAGCAGAACAGCTTTTAAATTTAACTTCGGTAACTAAATACAGTCTCCACTCCACAGGATTATGACTAATATTCAGGGCTGTCACTAGACCACGAACATCGTTACAGTCGGCAAGGTTACCTTCCATCCGCTCTCTTTACACCATGTGTACGACAAAAGGCATTGATAGCCTTTTGCGACTCAAACAGCTTCGAAGGTTTGCTGCACAAGTATTGCAGCATATATACGGGGCCCAGTCTTTGTCCTGGTCCCCATTCTGGTAGACAAAGTAAAGGTGGTAGGATTTCCTGATTATTGGGGTTATGGCACACTTCTATGATGAAAAAAGTCACCTCTCCACCAACATAACAGGAATTGTCTGCGCTTTTCACGCAATTTTGCTTCATCCTTGCCGAGGTTCGGCCAAGAAACGACTGTATGAAATACTTAGGGCATTTATAAAGACTTCACGGTGCGAAAGAAGGCAGGCTTTTTGAAATGAGCAACTTAAGTGTGTACGATGCAACTCCCCGGAAGGAACTGAAATGCAACAAGTTGTTTGTTTCAATACCTGGGAGCTCATTGTATTATTCACTTTGCCCGCTGCACTTCTTTACCATTCTGACGAACAGCAAGTAGGCTGATGCAATGCCTGGGAGCTTATTGTGTCATCCATTTCACGCTAATGGTTGTCAGATCGTTGCTCAAAGCCGCTCAATGCCAAGAGCAGTGAAAAATGTACAAGTTGGGACCCACCCCGTATCTTTGAAAGTAGAGCCAATTAACAATTGTAATTGTCATATTCATGTTCAACGCCCCAAAATTAGTGAAGATTTGTTACTTTAATCTTCAAAATATTTTGACTGTTGACCAGTGTTATAGGATCTATAAAATAATTTCGAAAAGAAATATGTGAACATTCTTTACTATCTGGAAATTTTAGAAATATTATCCACTTTGATTTATACTTTTTTAAAATTAATACGGGATTAGTACAGCGATGCTATATTCACCCATAAAATTTCAGTGAGGTTTTCCCATGAAAGATTTTGCAAAATTTAACTCTGGAAACAGAACATATGACACACATAGTGTGACAACGTTTAGTGCACTGACAAATATTTGAGGACTAAGAAATGACTGACAAAGAAAGAAAGAAAGAAACAACCAAACAAAGTAACTAACTCCATGGAGCAGAGCGCTTCTTGAGAAACTAATATTTCTCCAGGTAGTGAAAGAAATTACCAATATTTTGCGGAAGTAGAAGGCTTATTACCGTGTTTAGAAGATTTTGCCACTTGTCTGTTTCCTGGGCTAGAATAATCCAGTTCACACCTCTCCCTTCTACACCTAGGACTTCCCAGTCGTCTCTTTCCTTCAGCTTTCCCACATTTCTCTTGTCACCTATACGTACGACATGAACCTCCCATTTCAGTCTCTGATTTTATCGCCTAATAATGCTTAGTGAAGAGTACAAATCAGAAAGCTCCACATTATGTAGTTTTCTGCAGCTCTGTTACTTCGTATCTCTTACGCTGAAATATCTCCCTCAGCACCTGTTGTAGAATGGGATTATCCTCACTCTATATTTTTCCCATAATGTGAGATACCAAGTTTCACACCTGTACAAAACAACAGGCCAAGGAAGCATGGAGTATACTTTATGTACATTTATCACTTATTGAGGGAAATACGAGTGGAACGTAACAAGACGGAGACACTGTGGAATATTTTAGATTAGCGTAGCATAATTTGAGATGGAAAATCTTTTTATGATCCCTGTAATTTTTAAACAGTTACAAAATGTTACGAAATAGTCACAAATTTTCTGCTGCAGTCTGAAAATTATGAAAACATACAATTCCAGAAAACTGAAAGGATTCTCATTTTGAAGATGCAGTCCTACTTTTTATCTCCTGAATCGTTCTTCTTAGTAAAGCAGTTTTTTAACATGTTAATTTTAAACTGTAAATTACATAGAAACTCTATAGACATAAACACAAAGTAGGTTAAAAATATAACACAAAATTCCAACCCCAAAGAAGGGTGTGTCTAGAAACATTATTCGACATATGAGACACAGTTTGCGACTCGAGAATATCCCCAAATTTGTACTACTTTTTGTACACCGAATGTGTGTGATATAAGTCCAGGCAGGGCATGTCGGTTTGGCATGCACACAAGGAAATGCCGTATTTAGTTGCGTTTTCTCTCTTTAAATGTTTAAAAGGTAATATTGAACGGGGCCGTTTATCAGGCGGGAAATTGCATGTTTAAAGAGCTGATGGATAGGAAATTTTAAGATTTGATGGATGGAGTATCCTGTCATGACGAAGTGAATCTTGTAACATATCTTCATACTTGATAAACTACTTTAGGCTAAGCTATATTAAACTACTTGAGACTAAGCTACCTTAAACCGTCGGTGTAATAAAATTTGTATAATCTTACATGAGGAATATCGTAGCGCAGATGGCTGTTGGGCAGGATGCTGCAGCATAAGGCTTGGGTACTGACAGAAATAACTGCGTCAAATTTATTAAGAAAAAACCTTGCCTAAGTTCGTAGGATATTGAACGGCAAATTGAGAGAGGATGGAAGGGGGTACACTGTCTTCGTATTTGGCATACACCAGGTTCGAATCTCAGCTTTTTTACTGACTATACTCACTGCGAGATTTGAGGTATATTCACAGCGTTGTTAAAGAAGATACAAGTCTTCTGGACCGTGTCGACTGGTAAAGACATTTCGAAGGCACTATTTACTACTGGACACAGCCTAATCCTACTCACACTCACAGATATTGTATTTATTCCAAAGACACATTGTGAGGTATGTAAGTTCATGTTGCAGGGTCTTTGTTAGCAGCTGGTAATTACTTGGCTTGTCATTAAATACTGCAACATTTTGTCACGCGAATGTCCATAATCCCACTTTTAGCCGGTATCCTGAGCCACTTTTATTCACTCCACAGCCTCCCGTCTTGGTTGTATTATAGCCAACTTCAACATACTTGAATTCACATTTCTGTAGTAACAATCTAAACGCGTAACAGTTCTGACGAAGTTCATCTTTATTCAACTTTATGTGCTTAAATGTGAATCGGGATAGTACAGTAGGTATAGCGACTACGCTACGGGTTTGGACATTCCGGAGTTCGAACCCTGGTAGGGGAAAGAGGTTTCCTCTCCTCCAAAAACTTCCAGGCATTCTCTGGGGTCCACCAGGCCACCTGTTCTATGGATATGGGGATTCTTTACCGGTGGTAAAGCGGCTGGGGCGTGAAGTTAACCACTTATCTCCATCTAGTGCTGAGGTTAAAAATGAGTTGAGCTGACATCTACTCCCCCTGTACGCCTTCAAAGCATGGACAGGGAAGATTGTACCTTTTACCTGTATGCTTAAATACCGTCAAATTAACACTCCATGTATAAAAAAATACGTGCTTTTTGCTTCTACATGTGTCAGATGTAATCATGTCCATCCGCTTGGAGAAAATACGAAACGATTTAATACTACGTACGTATAGCTGTATGCAATATTAGTCCACTATGCAGTTTTCTCTATATCTGATATACGTGCGGGGCCATTATATCTAAGGATAATTGTATATTGCACGTGTTTTATTGATTAATATATTAGTAATAAAATTATTAAGTGCCAGTAACTGGTGTTGTGTGAACTATTCAAGCATATGTTGTTTACCACGTATACGGCGGAAATAAATCAGTTTAAGATTAATTCCAAAGGTAAAGAAAGCCGCTGCTTTTATATAAATGGAAAGTTCGTCACTGCATTTACTAAAGCCTTTTTAGCCATTTTCTGAGCCAGTTCTCTCCAGTTCACTTTCTCACAATCCTATATCCCTAATCCATTTTGATATAATTTCCCCATACGCTCCAACATTTCCCAAACGGTCTCTCCGTTTCAAGTCTTTCGACTAATATTCTGTATGCTATTCTTTTCTCCCACAATCATGCTGCGTGTCACGAAAAATAACTTATCATTTTAATAAGCAGAGAAAACGCGGCGGTATTGAATTTTTAACCAGGTGGGTAGTATGGCCACAGCTGTGCTATAAATAGCTAATAAGATTGATATATTTAAAGCTCGGTAAATTTTGATGGACCCGTAAATAACGGCAGGTGTATGAAGTATATACCCACGTGCTCACAGTAAAAGATGATAAAATGCTATTATTGGTTTGTCGGACAATTTTTGAAATGGGCGGCTGGCTGTCACATTTCCAGACTGTTGTGGAAAAAGATGTACCTCCCTATATATTACACGGCTGTCAATGAGACCCCAGCGTATATATATTTCCCTAAATTTCAGCTGTGTACTAGCAAATAGATCGTTATTTTGTCAGGATTCGCCACCAGAGAGCAACAGTATCGATTAATTACTTAACTTTTTTAAGTCATTTTTATGAGACCTCGCGTTATAGAAAATCGCATAATAAATATGGTAGGGCTTATGGAAGAAATATATTCTTACTTGTCGCTGAAATCGAGTAATAGCCAACACGCTTGTGCGAAAGTTCGCGTTATACAAAGAGCGTTCATCTCTATTCATCAGTCGCGTTAGAACCAATTCATGTCAACGAAATGCGTAATAGCAGAACTGACTGTTTGAAATTGCACAGTGTTGTTTCTCAGTACTTTATCTAAAACGACTTCAACGTGAGAGAAGAATGTGGGTACGTTTTGCATGTACTTAGTTATAGTTATGTGCCTCGATTTTTAATATCAGTTTTATCTCTCGTTTTAGGCGCGCTCGCAAAGAAATTGCGAAAGGCAACTGTTAGCTTTGTTATGTCATGGAAAAAATAACATACACTTTTATTTGAGGACGTGGGTACATTTATGACTACTTAGGTTACTAACGTGCCCATAGTTACCTTAGCCATTAAGGTATCCGTTTTTCTATGGTACGATGGTTACGTATATTGCCATGGTATCTCGGTTGCGAGCGTTACCACTAATTTTCTGTTTAGCGTGGTTACTTGTATCACCATGGTTACCTCGTCTGCGAAGGTCACCGTTGATTTTCTGTTTGGCGCGGTTGCTTGACGTCCCCCGCCACAAAGATTCATTGCCCTGTTCTTCTTCTTATCCAATCTTGAAATGCTAGCACGAAATATCATAGGTATTATTTTTAGAGTCTTTGCTAGCTTCTTCACACAGAACAGAAGAATTTCAAGGAATTCAGCCGCTGCTTGTGGTTCTGAAAACTTACTCTTTGAGGTCAAAAAGACTTCTGCATACAAATAAGTTCGAAAAACATTTTTCTACATGCAGTCTTGCTTTCTGAGGGATTCTAAACTTCCTTCCCCAAAACATCCACACTGACAAGAATTCCTCTCTCATCCTGTGTGTAAATCTAATTTATGAACCTCCACTCTCTGCTTCACACTAGCCTGCCGCATGGTTAAGGAGGTAACAGAACAGCCTCAAGGTTTAACAAGTTTTGAAACTTTCAGACGTAACTTATGAATTGTTCCTAACTGTCTTTGTAGTGAATACATGCAAACAGGAAACATGTTTTTCTTGTGTTATTTTATTTAAGAATACTTATTTTCAGTCTTGTATGTTATTGTGACGTATAGTGAGCTTTATGTGTGACGTGGCTAAAATTGAAACACTGATGACAGTTAATAAGAGACACATATCCGCCATGTCGTCAGTCAGTCTGTAAACACAGTAATAGTAGGAAGATATGCTTATTAAAGGCACCGAATCTAAACCATGACAATATATAGTTAAAAGTTCACAGAATATTTATGGATTATAGTTATATTTTGTCAGGTGGCCAAACATGCCTAGTCTTTATGGGACCCAACGGTTTGTTACCGCTTTGACTGCAGATTGTCTTTTGTCCCTATTTTTGCCAGCTGGCTGTCGTACAAACCTGCACATATATTCACTTAGGACGCAGGAAAATAAAAGATTTGGAATTTAATTTTTAGCAAGCCCTTCTAGAAACTAGTACGATCTTAATTTCGACATCAGTTTAATTTTTATTTCTTTTTATCTTTTCAAAATATCTGAACTTCTTCACATTTTAACATTATTTGTAACGCACTTGTGCCCTGCGATTTTGTTCTGCATTCTTTTGACAAAGCAGAAATATGGCTGTGTAATGAATTAAAACATGAGAAATGTTTTGAGTGATGGCAAATCGGATACGTTATATTTTTAAAATTTTATTTTAGGCCAGGATCCAGCCACGGGCCAGTTTTTAAGAATTTGCATTTTTTTTGTTAGTAATGGAAATTTGGCAACATTGATGGTGGGTTGAATAGGTAGAAGTTTGTTGAAATTGCTTAGGAAGAAGTAGGTGCTGAATTTTAAACTTGAGACAAGGATGCGGATTGGTACACATGCTAGAGAAGGATGCGGATGTGATAGGTGGCAGAATTATAGTTAGCAGGTTGGGAACGCAGGACTTGAGTTAAAGTGGGATTTGATTGGTATATGAGATATGATTGAGTAGTTACTATTTTAGTACGATTATGCAGGTAGAACAATTTAGAATTTGGGACTTGGGTAATTGTGGTAATTTGGTAAAGTGAGTGAATGAAAGTGAAGTGAATTTATGCATGTATGAGAGTTGATGTAATTTTGGTTGTAGGAATGCTGTTAGCATGTATGAATTTTGCGTAACAATTTATTTGTGAGTACAGTAAGAATACTGAGTGGAAAAGTTTATACATTTAGAGGTATAGAGTTTAAGTTAACTTGTAACAGTTAGTCCACACACACTTGGCTTTGTGAGAATGGTAACCTCAGCATTTTTACACTTGTATGCTGGAGGATATGGGAACCACAGTATCAGCATATTCCTTATTAGGAAATGTAGATTCCCATTGGCTACTTACGATAGGGACTAGACGTAAATGTATTAATTTGATTGGATGAGAAGGTAGGAGATGAAGTGAGGTAGCCATGTTGCTGATGCAACAGGGTGTGGTATGGAAGTTATTAAATATAGGTGAGAACAATGCTTCGGGGTCTTTTGGCTCGACGTTTTGGTTGGTGTTTGAAGCAGTTTGGCGGCGTGATTTTAAATTAAACTCGTTGAAATTATGTAGAAATTATGAAGTGTTTTAAACTCCAACACTGTGTATTTGGTAAAAGTGTTGGTAGTAAATTTGCAGATTTTAACTACAGAAAGTTAGTTATGATAATGTGAAATGGCAGTGCAGCATCTTATCTTGTGGTTACGTAATAAGATGGCAGTGAAAATGCTATACTTATGCACCCGTATAATACATGCAAATATTTGGAAATATGAACGGGTAATATATGTTGAGGTATCCAGAGGGAACATGGATCAACTTGTAACACAAGGTAGGTTGGCAAATGAATAAGTTTTTTGGATGGGTTATATGTTGTAATTTGCGAGTTGGTACTTGGAATGAAATTTTGAAATTGATGAATTTTATTATGAAGTATTAACAAACACAATTATTTAGTTAGGAAAATTGTGTAAAGTTGTTGCAAGTGTGAGTGGACCAAACTGAACGGGTAATATATTTATTAGCATTAGAAATTGTGAAAGGGAAATTAAAATGGATTAGATTGTATAGAAATGTTTAATTTTGTTTACAGAATGAAGGAAAATTTTGATTGTTGATTTACAGAGAAATTATTAAAGGGATTTAAAATTTATTGTGATGGATGTTAATTAGGATTTAGTTGGGTTGAATAAATTATATTATTTACTTTGGTTATATAATATGAGAGTGGTTTAATGGTTTGAATAATTGTGATGAAGAAGTAACATTCCAAGTATAATCACATCCCAAGTGTAGTTAGTTCCTTA
Source organism: Reticulitermes speratus (assembly GCA_021186555.1). Classification (NCBI taxonomy): domain Eukaryota; kingdom Metazoa; phylum Arthropoda; class Insecta; order Blattodea; family Rhinotermitidae; genus Reticulitermes; species Reticulitermes speratus. The sequence continues at coordinate 11,990,526 of JAJKFL010000009.1, forward strand.
AGAGATAGGAAGATCCCAAGTGATAATCGGTAGCAGTATTAGTTGCGGTCAGAGGATTAGTTGACCGTTGGTATGGTTATACCAAGTAGTTAGGTGATGCTAGCTGGGCTAGGCACGCCTGTGGGGTGACTCAGCCGGGATCGACTGAGCTAGACGCCCCACTTTATGAAGGTTGAAGCAGTTGGAAGTAATCTGCTTTAAAATACAGAAACTTTCTGGTGGCAGCGCTATTATTGAGTATAGGAGAGTGGGTGAAGCCAGACGCAGCGGTGGACTGTGGGGCTCACCACGTGTAGACGTCCTGGGAGTATGGACTGCCCGGGCGCTACATCCGGGTTGGTGTCTGTGTACACTAACCAGTAGTTACGCTACCGAAGGGTGACAGTTGGTCACCAAATCCCTGAAGTTTCAAGCACGCTCAGGTCACGATACCAGTAGAAAGGGTTTCTTCGAGAACACTGTATGTGCTCTCTCTCTCTAGTAAGAAACCCCGTTCTTACAAATGGTGTTTCAGCGGTGGGATGCGAAAAATCCAGGGATACGATAAAACCATAGGGATGCGAAAATTTTGTGATATGAATTAGTACGGATAGAATAAATTCAGGTGGGATTGTGTATAATACTTGGGATTTAATTTAATTGATTAAGAATTGAAAGAAATTTTGCAGTTGGTTACACGCTCACACACACACTTAATTTGCACTGCCAGTGAAAGTATTGAGATTAAGAAATTAACACTAAGCCACGTGTAAGCTATGGTCAAGTCAAAACTTTGTAGAGCCAACAGATGTGGTAGTGTTAGCGTAAATTTAAGTACAGGTTGTTTACCTGGTGATTGATGTAAAATTATGACACTGTATTGGGAAGTGGTCATAATTATGGCGCAGAAAGCCATTGTGAAACAGTAGATAATTTATGGAATTTTGGGTGTGAAATTCCAGGTTTATCTGTTTATTTGGTACGTTAAGATAACGATGAATTTATATTCAGTAGAAACGTACTAGTGCCAGAAAGAAGGGAAGGTGACATTTCATTGGTTTTTGCAGAGTGGTATGTGAGATTTTTGTACACGTTATTTTGATTTTTGCATGTTGATTGTAGTAGTTAAGGATGCTACAAGAATTTGTGTATTTGTTTGAGATTATGAGTAAGGATAAAATGGCACCATGGTAGCCTTGTACGAGTGCGATGGGGTGAGAAGCACGGACTGATCACCCTTGTTTCCAACCTCCCAGTATTCTTCAGGGTACGATTATGTTGTGTGGGGATGTTTAGTTTGTATTGGAAAATATTTGGAAAGTTATGTTGTTGCACTTAAGAAAGTGAAGATTATAATGTAAAGTGTAGGAAACTAGAAATGTCTACTAAAATTTTACTGTAGTATTTGGAAGCATCAATAATTTGAAGCAAGAATTTGGTTACCTAGTAACCTATGTGTACACTATTGGTTAGTTACACTAGCAGGTGGGAAATGCAAATTATCCTACAAGTTTTCCATGTGGGTTCAGCACAGGTGTCAGATTGTAGAGGGACCTGTGACATTACGAGTGTTAATTTGTAACGTATTTGGGACGGTCAGTCTAACAGCTGATCACGCTAGTCGCTGTGCGCTGCACTTTGTTCGCAAAGCCACACGACAGATCATCTGACATCAAGGTCGATGAATCGCAGCCCGATAACTCGAGACAGAACTACACGTACGATGCAATCTTGCTGATGCGAGTAAAATTCTAGTGAATATACATTGACCTTAACTTCAGTACAGTAAATGGCATAGAATGAAGTAGTTACACACACCTAGAAAGTTTTGAAAATTAATATTTGGAATTAGACGGTAGAGCAGACATAGATGTGGTGGAATAAGGGATGATACTATCCAGTAAGCAATGTCTCTGTGTGAAATTATGAGATAATGAAGAAGCCCAGTTGTATTCTGAAGTTATATGACTCAGGTTAGGAGTCCAGAGAAAATCGTATCAGAGATACGTAAGTGAATAATCGTGCCAGTGACACGAAGGAGAAAAATAAATGGTTTGTCAGGGACACCATTTAGGAAGAAACTTGGTAACCGGTAGTGGTACCTTGGTTTTTTGTGGTCGTTATAGGAGGGCGACACAGTTGTAGTTGAAAGTCTCAGACGTGAGTACTTTGAGAGAACATGGTAGCCCAGTGAGTGGTGCCTTGTCATTTGGGTTTGTAGGGAAACGAAACCAGTGGAGTTGATAGTTTCATGTGTGGAAACTTTTGAGAAAATGTCAGACGGAATTGACATGATGAATACTGAGAACATATTTGTCCATCAGTGGAGTATGTCGCAGTTTTTGAACAGAGATTAAGTGGAAAATCTAAGTAGAGAATCAACGGAAATGGGTAATTCAGAAAAGTGATAAACAGTTAGAGACCCCAGACATCTAGCCTACCAGAAGTAAATGGAATGATTAGAAATTTGAAAGGAAACTTGATTAGGTTAGTGGGAGTGGCAAATTAGTCTACCACGAGACAAAATGGATGACTAAGAAACAGGTGACAGCTGACCACTGTCAACACAGCCATGTGATGGTTATGTTATGATGATGTTATGTGTTAATGTGGAACACAGATGACAGAGTGAATATGCAGTTGGCATATAGTTTGTGAATTATTAACCAATCGGTTAAGCGGTTAATAAGGAAAAGTTGAAATAATTAATGATAAATGTTTTAAGTTTGTTAATTTTTTTGTGAGTAATTATGTTAAGCAGTAGCATTTGTTTACGATGGAAGAAAAGTCTAATAACTTTGGTTGATTGATTTTGAAAGTTGATTTTTGAGTTTTGAAGCTGAATTTTAAATGCTGTTACAAGTAAATTTATAACTTGTAGTATGATTTGATTAAAACTACGTTTAGGTAGACGTAAACAGTATAAGTTGGTACTGAGTGTACTTTGTGAAGAATGGAGATGGAAAATTTATTTTGTAAAAATAATTGTGTTTGATGGTTAATTTTGCCAACCTGATTTGTGAATTTGAAATGACAAATTGGAAGGAATTATGATGAGTTGTTATTGGATAAAGTGTGTATAACACTTAAGTAATGTTTTGCAAATTGAGCCGTGATTGCAGTTATGTAAAAGGCAAGGTTATGCAGTTGGAAACTGTAAGGTTCCCGTGATCCACGGATAGGACGACAGGGAGGCGATACGACAAGCGACGCCAGCCTATGGGTCATCGCCACCGACGAATAGCAGAGTTGCAATTATTCCAGTAGCAGCTGGAAGGATCAGTTGGGGTAGGTTGCAGAAGGTCAACATTCTTCAGCTGTCAACACCATGCAGACTTTGATCATGTGTTGATCGTGCTATACGATCATCATGCTGTAAAAGGCATTAACACTCTTATGCCGCTTGATGCAGTTTGTTTGCAACATGAGGAGAGAAGGGACTAATGAACTGTGTATGAGCTATGTTAGCAGCATACTTGGTTCAAAGTTGAGCAGCCAGCAACTGAACAGAGGGTTCCAGTTCAACACCACGATTTTCGGGAAAGCAGAGCGGAGAGCAGCGGACTTTCCGGTTCGTTCACACGCCTTGAATCATTGATGGGGGATGCCAGCAGCAGGAATTTCGGCAGTCGCAGAGAGGACAACACCGAGGGGGTACAATAAGCAAGGTTTGCTATCGTACTACTCCAGCAGCAGGATGCAGCAGATCCAGAACAGGATACAGCACCCGACAGCAGCTTAATCCAATCACCATTAGAGCAAGAACGCCAACAGCTAGCTATGCAGCTTTATGCAGATTTATAGCAACATGAAGGCAGTAAAACTTTGTTGATGGCAACATACGGAGAGAATGGCGATTTTAGTTACATTTTGTTATAATGGACTTTAAGAAGAGTTTACTAATGAGTAATTTTGTTTTATTTTGTTTGTTTAAAGTGATTATTTGTGTTGAACACAGTTATGGTTTACAGTAAGAGAAGTAAATTTTAGTTATGTGTTAAAGTTTTGAAGATAAATTTTGAGATTGTTTAAGAGTTTTGGTTGTTTTGATAATGAATGTTTTATTTTATGATGAATTAACAAATGGTTAAGAAATTTTAATTTGGTTGAAAAATAGGAATGAAGTTAGGAAAGATTGGTTTAAATTTGTATATGATAGTTTGTACACATGGTGAATGTTATTAGGAATATTACAGTTTTATTAAGATTTTTACATGTTGAGAGTAAGTGCATAATGGAATTTATTGAAGGTAATTGCAGTTACATCCAGGCACGAGGGACAATTGGAAGAGTTGAAAGAGTTACTAAACAGGTGAACTGTAATTTGTAAGTGAAAATTTTTAAAGAGTTTAAAACTGATATTTGAATTAACAGCGAAGTGAAATTTAAATTTTGATTATTTGTTTAATAATTTAATGAGAGATATACTTTTGTTTATACAACACAGTAGAGAGATGAAATGATTTGACACTTAAGAAATTTGTATTGAAACATTGAAATTGTTTAAGATTTTGTTAAAGATTGCTATAGGTAACAGATGTTAGCAGGGAGTAATGACCTGGAACAGCCACATTAGCAAAAGATAATGTACGCATTGGGAAGAGATGATGTATAGACAGTTTAAAGACATTGACTTTGAAGATTTAATTGAGAATTTTGGTTTGACAGATAAATGAAATTAACTATGATTTGTCTATTGTAGGAAGAGGCATTGGTAATGTGTTTTATTGTATTAATTTGCATTTTGACTTATTGTGAGTTGAATTATTTGTTTTGTTTTGTTTACAGAGAGTGATTGTAATTTTGTGTGTGTTTGGTAGGAATTTGAGAACGTTAGAATTTGATATGATTTTGATATGTTAAATGGAGTTAGAATGTTTGAGGACAAACAATAGTTTAAGCATGGGAGGATTTGTAATGAATTAAAACATGAGATATGTTTTGAGTGATGGCAAATCGGATACGTTATATTTTTAAAATTTTATTTTAGGCCAGGATCCAGCCACGGGCCAGTTTTTAAGAATTTGCATTTTTTTTGTTAGTAATGGAAATTTGGCAACATTGATGATGGGTTGAATAGGTAGAAGTTTGTTGAAATTGCTTAGGAAGAAGTAGGTGCTGAATTTTAAACTTGAGACAAGGATGCGGATTGGTACACATGCTAGAGAAGGATGCGGATGTGATAGGTGGCAGAATTATAGTTAGCAGGTTGGGAACGCAGGACTTGAGTTAAAGTGGGATTTGATTGGTATATGAGATATGATTGAGTAGTTACTATTTTAGTACGATTATGCAGGTAGAACAATTTAGAATTTGGGACTTGGGTAATTGTGGTAATTTGGTAAAGTGAGTGAATGAAAGTGAAGTGAATTTATGCATGTATGAGAGTTGATGTAATTTTGGTTGTAGGAATGCTGTTAGCATGTATGAATTTTGCGTAACAATTTATTTGTGAGTACAGTAAGAATACTGAGTGGAAAAGTTTATACATTTAGAGGTATAGAGTTTAAGTTAACTTGTAACAGTTAGTCCACACACACTTGGCTTTGTGAGAATGGTAACCTCAGCATTTTTACACTTGTATGCTGGAGGATATGGGAACCACAGTATCAGCATATTCCTTATTAGGAAATGTAGATTCCCATTGGCTACTTACGATAGGGACTAGACGTAAATGTATTAATTTGATTGGATGAGAAGGTAGGAGATGAAGTGAGGTAGCCATGTTGCTGATGCAACAGGGTGTGGTATGGAAGTTATTAAATATAGGTAAGAACAATGCTTCGGGGTCTTTTGGCTCGACGTTTTGGTTGGTGTTTGAAGCAGTTTGGCGGCGTGATTTTAAATTAAACTCGTTGAAATTATGTAGAAATTATGAAGTGTTTTAAACTCCAACACTGTGTATTTGGTAAAAGTGTTGGTAGTAAATTTGCAGATTTTAACTACAGAAAGTTAGTTATGATAATGTGAAATGGCAGTGCAGCATCTTATCTTGTGGTTACGTAATAAGATGGCAGTGAAAATGCTATACTTATGCACCCGTATAATACATGCAAATATTTGGAAATATGAACGGGTAATATATGTTGAGGTATCCAGAGGGAACATGGATCAACTTGTAACACAAGGTAGGTTGGCAAATGAATAAGTTTTTTGGATGGGTTATATGTTGTAATTTGCGAGTTGGTACTTGGAATGAAATTTTGAAATTGATGAATTTTATTATGAAGTATTAACAAACACAATTATTTAGTTAGGAAAATTGTGTAAAGTTGTTGCAAGTGTGAGTGGACCAAACTGAACGGGTAATATATTTATTAGCATTAGAAATTGTGAAAGGGAAATTAAAATGGATTAGATTGTATAGAAATGTTTAATTTTGTTTACAGAATGAAGGAAAATTTTGATTGTTGATTTACAGAGAAATTATTAAAGGGATTTAAAATTTATTGTGATGGATGTTAATTAGGATTTAGTTGGGTTGAATAAATTATATTATTTACTTTGGTTATATAATATGAGAGTGGTTTAATGGTTTGAATAATTGTGATGAAGAAGTAACATTCCAAGTATAATCACATCCCAAGTGTAGTTAGTTCCTTAAGAGATAGGAAGATCCCAAGTGATAATCGGTAGCAGTATTAGTTGCGGTCAGAGGATTAGTTGACCGTTGGTATGGTTATACCAAGTAGTTAGGTGATGCTAGCTGGGCTAGGCACGCCTGTGGGGTGACTCAGCCGGGATCGACTGAGCTAGACGCCCCACTTTATGAAGGTTGAAGCAGTTGGAAGTAATCTGCTTTAAAATACAGAAACTTTCTGGTGGCAGCGCTATTATTGAGTATAGGAGAGTGGGTGAAGCCAGACGCAGCGGTGGACTGTGGGGCTCACCACGTGTAGACGTCCTGGGAGTATGGACTGCCCGGGCGCTACATCCGGGTTGGTGTCTGTGTACACTAACCAGTAGTTACGCTACCGAAGGGTGACAGTTGGTCACCAAATCCCTGAAGTTTCAAGCACGCTCAGGTCACGATACCAGTAGAAAGGGTTTCTTCGAGAACACTCTATGTGCTCTCTCTCTACCGCAAGAAACCCCCGTTCTTACAGCTGTAATTAACATTTTCTGCTCATTTATTCAGAAACCTCCTTACTCTTTTATAAGACAATTTTACCCAAGACCCTGAAGATGGGACAAACAAGTGTTCCCGATACGTTGGTTGCACACCAAAAATTGACGCCGGGCTACAACCCAAAAACTTTTAAGCAATGCAATATCTGTTTCCTCTTCCTTATGTGTACCTGTACGTACTTTCTCTTACGAAATTAACATCATTTAATACTCGTAGACTAGGGATTTGTATGCCTTTCGACTTTCCGTCTCGCCTTATTTCAGCTCTCTTAATGAGGTATTTCAGAAATTGAAACCTGAAAACCGCGGCCAAATTGAGGCTTCATTATATGTCCATTGGTGACACTGTTCCTCTTGCACATGTATACAGATTTCGAAATACCTCTATCAAATCAGGTCATCTAGAGCCAAATGTGGGCGACATATAAGAAGAGCCTTACAAACTTCCTTAATAGCACCGCCATATTTTCTGCCCCTTTAAGTTTGTTAGTTCATCAATCATCCGCAGATGTCACAGGACCCCGTTACTTTTTGCTTCTACACTTTTATGGAGCAGAAATATTTTGTGTGCTTCAAATAGTGTAGTAACAGGGCCAGGAAATGATAGAAATATCACCTTATGTTGTTGAGATAATACATATCTTCTGGGGCTGTAAACTGCAGACCATGAAGTTATGTTTGTTATCGGACCTTTGGACACGCTTAGGCTGTAATGTCTGATCTATCGTCTGAATACTCACACCTTTAAGATTTGAGTTCATCATGGCGGCGAGTGTTACTTTACGGTCTTATGATGTTAGCGCATGGAACCATATAGTTAGGAAGACAGAAAACACTGTTTCGGAGGAACTATCTGCCTACCTCTTCAGGAATGTAGGGATTATAGATTTTATGTAACGTTGATGCGTGTATTTTAAATTACACGTTGTCACGTAATATTAGACGCAATCTAAATCCACACGATTAATATCAAATACTTAATATCCTGTCCAGACTGCAACCTAAGTGATAACGTTTATATTTTTCGAGATTTTAGGCTTGCGCCACTTCGTAGACGGTGTCTGTCGCTCTTCTCGGATGTTGCGCGGGGTCAGTTGGTAGTTCGTTGCCGGTTGTTACCAACCTACGCTGCGCAATGTCCCAGAAGGGTGAAGAAAAAATGTTCTACTTTACTGGACAAAGTATGTCTTATATTTTTCACAACAAAATTGATTGCTCACAGTAACAAAGATATTAGTGTTTGATTTAGGGATGTTACAGCTGCTCTTCTGCTTTAGTACCGCGCCACGTATTCGTGCCCGCAATGCTAGTAATAGGCCTACAGAGCTTCTGTAAGTTGAATTTAGCTTGGTCACTTTATCTAATTTGTGTCCTCATATTTATGCAGCCTTTGATTACATTAAGTAAATAAATGTCTTTATCACTTCTTATTAACCGTGTCACTCATCTCCATCTACCTCCGAGTTTGCGACTGAGTGGAGCTATACCTCTACTTCCCCACTGTGCCTTCAAGGCATGTAAAAACAACTTAACTTATTGGTTAACGTGGTAACAGAGGATTGCCATGGAGTGAAGGTTAGTTATTTAAGCCACACCTTCCTGACTTTTAGCCAAGATTTACATTAAACAAGACAAGTACATAAGTAATGATTTATTGAACAACTGACAGGAAATAATTACAATAACCAACAAATGCACATAAAACAATTAAAAATCATACAGAACAAATAATGCAATTCCTACATGTTTCAGCGCCGAGGCCCCCTCTTCAGGAATCCAAAACACAAAGACGTTCAAGTACGAACACAACATGCTTGGTATTACAATAATAAAATGTTAGAATTATGAAATTGTTGGCTTCAGAATTGATATAAGAGAAGATGTAGGCCAGAGTCCAAGGTTTTGTACAATTAAATGCCAAGTATGCATACAAACATCTGAATACTTCATGCATGATCCAAAACGATCTAGTCCATGTGGTGTGTGTTGATGTGTTTCTTATCGTTCGGTGTTGTGTAAGATAAGAAACACACCGACACACACCGCATGGATCATACATGAAGTATGCAGATGTTTGTATGCACACTCGACATTTAATTATATAAACCTTGGACTCTGGCCTACAGCTTCATCTTATGTCAATTTTGAAGTCCACAATTTTGTAGTTTATAATTCTAACATTTTTAACATTGTATTATTGCAATGCCAAAAATGTTGTGTTGGTACTTGAACGCCTTTGTATTTTGGATTCCCTAAAGATGGCGCCTTGACACTGAAACATGTAGGAATTTTATATGTCACGTATGATTTTTAATCGTTTTATGTGCATTTGTTGGTTACTGTAATTACGTATTTGTAAGAATAAAGCACGGAATATATAATGTCAAAACTGACAGGATTTATAGAGGTTCCGGGGCTCCTGATTTAACAGCCTACCAGGAATGGCAGGATTCCTCTTAGTGGTTTAATTAAAATTCCAAACTTTCTGTATATAGGTATTCTAGTGGGTTTGTAATTAAAAACTATGCTCTTTTGTTAAACCGGTCGTTAGCCTGTGTATTGAACCTCATTATGCTTTGTGTCGGAAGCGCCATCCACGTTACTATAAAATATTTGTGTTTTTGGCGGTTAAAACTTAACCAGAAGTCTGCTTGCTAGTCTTGCCCTTCAGTGCGGCAATGAGTTGTTGGCTGCTTTATACATATAGTATTATTTATTTATTCGTATAACGTGTTCCTTGCTGCTTCATATTCTACTCTGAAGACAGCCGGTTTATTCGAAACGTTGGTAAAGTTCTACCAAATTGCACGGCATATTATCCTAGAAGAATTTGTTTTTTAAAGCGGTTTACTTCCTTCCGTTGCGATAAAAAATTTTAATAGCGAGATGGAATGATATTTGTTTATGAACTTAATGTAATAATTACAGCTGACGTGTCTGTAATTTATCTTTTTAAATTGTGGGTACTCAGTACTTTGAAATATGCGGTAGATTTGGGAATAGAATTTAATTATTATTTTACTCCTATTAATTTTGGTAGCTGCTCTCTACTTGGGTTTATAGCAGAGTGGTTCTTCTCATATCTTATTAATATTTTGGTTTCGAATGTCGTGGCATAGAAAGCGGTCTTCGCTACGTCATACATCTTGCCATTAGAGGTGCAATATATTATTCAAGTGAGGGTACAGCCCGAGATGGAAGGAGATTCCAAGTTTGTACAACCCCATTACCTCCTCTGAATAGAAGTGCCTGCTATATTTGGAATATTACAATATTTGGCACAAAGCATTATTTCTGACTCACCAGCAAGGCTGTCATGTTGACGCCATAGTGCAGCGAGTAAGTACTCGCACCACGTAATTTTTAAGACAGATATTTGTTTAAGGAAATCATATACACGGGAGGATGCCTTTCTGATTGTTCTCAGTGTTACGAACGAAATATGCCGTGAATAAAACAAAGATAACGTATTCTATGAGAACATTTTTAATTTGAAAATACAGAGTTGTATAACCGAATATAATCGATATAATTTATTTGACAGTTTAGAATTTTATGGGTATTCGACAGTGCAAATTGTAAGTTGCAATGAGCAGTATTTTATATAACGACGCTGTCAATTTCTAACGCTGTGTAGTGTCAGTGGTAGATGAACGAATTAATATGGAGCAATGGTGGAATGATACTGGCAGGGAAAAATCGAAGTGCTCGTAGTGAAACCCATCTCACTGCACGAACAAAAAAAAATACAATTTCTATTCTATACGAATTTCATGCATTTCTCACTTAATTCTCTTAATCGGTTCCGGAAAAGCAGAGCACTAAGTGAAACAGCGCTAAGCGAGAGGATCTTTCTCATAAGAATTAATGTTTATAGATCCAGTTTTTACTCTCAACTTACACTTCAATAATAACTGGTTTCCAACGTGAGGTATATTACAGTACTGAAATCAAATTAACAATAATACAGTGTAAAGACGTGCATTTTGTAAATAAACGTATAACATTTTCTGTTACCAAAATAAAGAAAAATCTTTATTCATTTATTTATTCAAAATAGGCATTTTTTTATGAAAGCAAGCCTATTACTTTCTGCTGAAGAATTAATCCAAAGACAACTAGAGTTTCGCTTCTTTTTATTGCAGAGAAGCTTATGTAGCAAGTGGCATCATTCTCCATTTCTCTGGCAATCCGTTAGCTTCTGTCCATATGTGGGCCATTTTCTAGGAAAAAAGAAAGAAAACTTTCGAGATGTTGAAAAGCCTCGGCCATGCCCTTTGTTGTCAGACCCTGACCATTGCTTCTCTCTCATTATCGCTACTATCTTTTCTTCTTTCAACAGCTCTCTCTTAGTGTATTTCCATGAGCTCTCAATTAGCCAGTTCTTTCCTCTTGACTTGCAACTTCACTGCAAATGACAAGCGTTTCCTGTGCATCTTTACAGAAGATTTTTTCACACACATGATTTTGCATTTTGGATTCGTCATGAATAATTTTGGCTAAGACAGTAAGAAAAATGTAATTAATCAGAGCACGCTAAAACACGAGACGTAACTTGTACCACAGTGTAACACTTAGTGATGTCTCACACTGGACACTACTTTAAGATACGACATGTTTACCATTCAAAAGCAACTGGAGAATGTGGAATGTTTCAAATATTTGTGTAGCATTAAAACAAACGATACAAGATATACACGTGAAATTACATCCAGGATTGCCATGGCAAAAGCAGCATTCAGCAAGGAGAAGACCCTTTTCACCAGCAAATTGGACTCAAATTTAAGGAAGGAACTAGTAAAGTGCTAAATTTGGAGCATAGCTTTGTATGGTGCTGAAACTTGGGACACTTCGAAAAGTAGATCAGAAGTATCTTGAAAGTTTTGAAATGTGGTGCTGGTGGTCGTAACGCAAGTGACGTCCTATGTGAGAGCTACTTTAATCCTTTAAAGAAGAAACGTGGACTCAGTGCGTACCGCCCAGTAAACACCCTGCACCTCGGTTTTAAAAAACCAATCAGTTAATGATGTATAAGGTAACATTTGCTGTTTGTTCTGAGATCTTTACAAAACCCGTAACGCAATGTGAGCACCATGTAGAATGTTTGAGTGTTAAACCTGGTGGTACGGTAAGTAACCGCTAGTCTTTGAAAGGTTAAAGCACAAAGGCAAGGTATCGTTACGCTCTGCTTTGATTTCTCGCGGGTTTTCCCTTGAGAGGCGCGGCAATCCCCCCCACTTAACCCTACAAGCAGCTAATGCCGACCGGTCCCTCTCGGCCGTCAGTCGAAGGCGGCGGTGGCGATAAATACAAATGGAAGCGCTAAGCAATCGCATCAACCCAGGAACATTTATGCGCAAAGTAAAAAATAAAAACAAGCGGGGCACAAGAGCACTACACAGAAACAGTACTAAGTGAAGCACAGTATAGCGAGGGGTGACTGCTCTACAAGTCAAATCAAGTAGGAGAAGCTCCAGATCATGTGTTATTTACTGTCAAACAACCATAATGCCTTCAGTCATAAGCGTCACTCAAACTTTATATGCGTGTGACACCCGGTTTGCCTTACCGGTCTATTGACGGGTTTTGAGGAAAGTTGTGGAGGAGATCTGAAACGCTGACAGAAAGAAAGAGATAAAACGAAAAGCGGTTGTAGAAAATTGCATAAGGAGGAAATGGAGAAAGTTATACAAAGAGGAAATGCTTAATTCTTACTTTTTATCAAACATTATTAGCGTGGACAAATCAAGAAAAATGAAGTGATAAACGACGTGTTGCACGCAAGGGTATCAACAAAATATTGCAGGCATCTGTTTACTTGCGAGAGCGAGGAATAAAATAAATCTTACACAAACAGGTTCTGTTAAATGCGGATTTTGTGAATAAGGCAAAGAACATTTTATTCCATAATGGCTGAAATTTCCCGTCTCTCTTCTTCGTTTTCCTTCGATACTCAGAGGAGAGTGGGCCGCGATAGCATAGTCGGTACTTATAGAGACTCACTACGGGCTGGACGGTTCGGGGATCGGTTCTTGGTGGGGGCGAGATTTTCCGCGCCTGTCCAGACCGGTCCTAGGGCCCACCCAGCGTCCTGTATATTGGGTACGAGGTCTTTTTCCCGGGGGTAAAGCGGCCGCGGTGTGGCGTTGACCACCCACCCCCTCTAGCGCCGAGGTTAAAGGAAGAGTGGAAGTATATCTCTACTCCCCCTCTCGGCCTTCATTGCCTGTTTTAAGGTGAAATTTACCTTTACCTTTTACTCAAAGGAGAAAGTGGAACGTGCACCTCAGTACGTAGGGCTCAGTGACGAAAGTTTTGGTCGTAATCTTAAGCGAAAGTCTGATAATTTAGGATCACTGTCTTATGAAGGATCTCAGTTTATAGTTTAATATATGGCTTCATTTTATGAATTGTGATCACTTTTCAATGCAGAATCTCTTATGGTATGTTGCCTCCTACTACGCCATTCCTAGTACACAACAGTGTGTTATTCTGTTGCTAAACATTCTTGAAATTAACAGGAAGGATGTCATCATTCAGTATTCTGTCCAGGTCCATGCCCTCTTCGAAAGTGAGTTCTCCACAGAGTGCGATTTAATGCTTCCTCTTTCAATTTCCAGTATCCTCTCGTTTCCTTAAGGTCATCCAGTAGCTGCTTCAGTCTTTTTCCTCGTCTTCCCGTCACTTCTATCCTTCCTTCTATCTTTCCTTCAATAACGTGTTTTAGAAGGCAGTTCCTATGCAAGATGTGACCAATCCAGTTATTCTTCCTGTTTTTATTGTATGTACGATATTCCTCTCCTCCTTGACTCTGTGTAATACTTCTTCATTTCTCACACGATCGGTCCATCTAATCTTCTCCATCCTTCCCCTGCACCACATTTAAAAACTTTCCAGGTATTCTGATATAATTTCCAAAATAAAGAATATACGGATACAATTTATTTATAGCCCAGTGATAACTGTATGTTGCAACTGTGTTCAAATTAAGAAAATGCTGTTTGTCACACGGTGGACTTCTGTGTTATGCACGGTTCTAAGAATAAAAAGAATTATTTTTTTGTAGAGTGTTAAATGGTTTGTGTAATGGGCAGAGACTGTGTTCTCTGTGGTGGGAACTGAGTTTTTATTTAAATTCACATGCAAATCAGTCTTAAAAGGGTTAAAATAATACGTTATGAACTTCATGGTTATGTAAATAAAGAAGTCGCATATGTAAATGCTATTATCGACGTCATACATGCATATTCGTTAGAGAGTTGTTTCACTTTAGAATTACTGGACGCTGCTTTACTGGATTGTTTTATGATCTGTTTTGATATCTGCTTGCCACTTTTGAAGAAGGTCCTCGAATTGTTTATAACTAAATCAGCACTCTACAAGATATTAACTAAATTCCACATACACAAATACTATCAAAACTGTCGGAACAGCAACAATAGATTGAGACAAAAGACTATTGATTCGTCTTAACCAAAGTTTCTACAATTTGTCCACAATAGTTATTACGTGTTAATGCTCATTGCTATGGAAACTCTCCCGCAAATACGCGTATTCTTTTCTTTACTGAAAGTTATCAGAAAAAGAGACAAAGGCATACCCCACTCTTGCATTATTTGAGGGTTTTGATTTCATGATCTTCTTCTTCAGCAGAAGGATTTCGCCCTGTAACAATTTTGGTAAAAATTGTAATATATTAAAAGACTGACAACTCACTTCAAGGACCTTGCTGGCTGTTAATCGAGGCTTAGGCGTTATTTGTTGAATTTAAATATATTTTTGCTCGCCGTAAGACACTTTCAAGGCACATAGTAAATTACGATCCTATTGCCCATTGGTTGAACTCAATGCATGCGCATTTAAAGCACCATAACGATGCACTGTAGACCTCCTCATTGTATTATGCGCGGCCAGTTAGTTGTATGTGGTGACATGTCCTGTGAGGCATGTAACATACGGACAATGGAAACTCAACCGGGTCTCAGAAACTTCCCTTAGGACTATAAAGCGTTTGTTTGTTCACGGGTCAGAGACACACGGAAGTTTAGCGGGAACCAGCCAGATGGCATTACCATAAACTAGGTTTAATAGAATGCATCTGTCTATCTGTTCAGCAGCAACAAAACTTCATTTCACAACTGCAAATAGAGTAGTTTTTTTTCAAAAACTTCAAAGTAGCGACACATTAAATTGTAGTTTGGTATTCCACAACAGATTACATCATACAAGAAATACTGTAACGATGTGTGTAATGGATGCATATATGCGTGTATGCATGTATGTGTATGCTCATGCATGTATGCATGCATGCACGTATGCATATACGTATGTATGCTTACATAATTATGTTCAGACTACCTTTTATTGGAGGCGGGATAGCGTAGTCAGCATAGTGACTACGCTACGGGTGGTTCGTTTTCCGACAGGGGCAAGATATTTCTTTTTTCTCCGAAACGTCCAAACCGGCCTTGGTGTCCGCCCAGCCTCCTACTGAGTGGGTATCGGGGCGTTTTTCCTCCATTGGTAAAGCGCCCGGGGCGCGATGTTGAATACTTACTCCATCTCGTGCCCAGGTTAATGTGTGGAGCAACACCTCTACTCCACTTGTGTGTGCCTTTATGGTGTGGACAGCGACAAATTTACCTTTTTATCTTGTATTTCATTATTAATTTTGTTGAAGTAACGTTTAGATGATAAACATTTAATTAATTAATGAAATTAATATTTTAGGACCGAATAATAACGAAACATGCAAGAGTATTTGTTTTCATTGACAGTCACTGGGGAAGGGGCTGACATCCACCAGCCGTGCACCTCTGGCTTAGGCCTGTAAAATGACAAAACAGGGTCGAACAAGATCTGACCGGTAATGGTATGATTTATAAAGTAAGCATATTCTTAAATGCATAGACATTAATTCGAATACAAAATGTCGCGGCATATTTAGAATTTAAAATTTAATGACATATTTATTATTCAAAATTTAGCGGCTGAGTTCATAATGTAGGGCAGATTTAGAATGACGTCACTGCACACAGGTTTATCACGATTGTAGGAAGTCAAACACAATACGATACAACCAGTTACCAAGAATGAAAATCGTCTGACATTTATTTTCATACCTCCTCTAAGAAATTTAACATTGTATTTACCGTGCATCTTTTCAATTAAGACATATTCATTAAAAACCAACTAATGCAAATAAACTTTATTCACAATAGTTTATTCTTAAGAATAAACTATTGTGAATAAAGTTTATTTGCATTAGTTGGTTTTTAATGAATATTCCTCTAAGAAATTTTAACAAAATCCGTTGCGTGACCCAGAAAATTAAACATATGTGAATACGTGAAATTCTCTGTTGTTATTATACGGCTTTATTAACCTTTTAACTCGTGTTAACTGCGCATAAGTTCTTAAAGATTGAATTTCCCATAACTCAACCCAATAGAGAAATCTGATAGCTATATATTTTAATCTATTATATTCAGTGAAATGTTTGCTTCACTTATAGGGCTATTTAATTAAGTGTAAGCCCTATTAAAATTTTACATTCTATAAACATGATACAATAGCGTTCAAGGAGACTCGCTGCATACGAAAAAGGACGGTGTATTAACATGACAGTAAATAGCAGACACTTCAATACAATGGATTGTGTTAACGTATAAGTATTAGTAACGTATGTCATGTAAAATAGAAGTACATAAACAACTGACTACTGCCACAGAGCAGAGTCCTCCTTGAAACCTCAGCTAATCAACAAATTCCCCGTACTTTATGGAACCAGAAGGTTTATTACCATATTCACAGGTACCTTAGTTCTATTTTTCTCACCTTGTTTTAAACTTATATGAAACGGTACCAAGATATCTCAGTTCTGCTGTCTTGTTACATGTGAGTAGTTTGTTGTATGCGATTCCCTCTGTATTCACACCCATAGAGAGTAATATTTTGTACGAGTATATTCTGATGCTGCGCTGATAGCAGACGGGAGGAAAAAGTATTGTGCCCAAAATTATAACAAGCCTTCCTCATACTTAATGTGATCGTAATATTCTTCCATGTAACGTTTATTTGCTAATGTCATTCCAAATCTTTCAGCTTTGTCATAATTTCAAAGTATTAGGAGCTAAATGAAAAAAATTAAAATCCATTAATTCACAGCTATTACTTATATTAATGCTACAATATGTTATCTTTATTTACTGATATTGTACTCATTAACAAAATAACTGTGGATAGTGGATTTTGTACTTATTCATTTGTATCAAAACACAGCGGAATCTATCAATAAAATATACAAAGCTATTTATGAGCTACTTTTACGTTAGGACTTTATCCTGCATTGTGATAGCTAGACTTGAAATTACAGTTAAGAAATATTCATTAAAAACCAACTAATGCACATAAACTTTATTCACAATAGTTTATTCTTAAAATTCCCCTATACGTGTTTCGGTGGTTTAAACCACCATCTTCAGGGGGTCGTAGAGATTATTTAGCATAGACCATGCAGTTATTACATATGTGGTTACATTCGTATATGTAGAATATGAGTGGTCTATTATTGTCCACTTGTTACAGTAATGTAAAATAAGTTATTATAAAAGGATTAAAATGTTGCTAAAATGGTTACATAGCTTGTAGTCAATCAGAAAATTACAGGTTTATTTCTCTCTGCTTCTGTTTGTAGACGATAGTCCTTACTTGTGTCTAATATAGGACCAGTAGTTCTCCTAATCGTGTTTTCATTTCACCCAATAAATTATTACCAATAAGTAAAGACCACAAGCTGATAACGTCCCATTCAGTTCTACTCCATCCCGCTTTCTTGGAACCTCCTAATGACGAATCTAAAGCAAAGCGGAGCCGCTGTAGCCGCAGGTGAATACAAGGAGGTAAAATAACCTAAGCGCATGTATCAAGCTTTGGCCGAATTTAAAGTATCACATAGCCGCCGACATGTGCCCTACCTGTCGCTTGAGGGTAGGTCAGACGGGGGCACAGATAACTGTAAGCTGGGGATCGAAACCAGACACGCCATTGGGCCGCAACTGCATTCAAACAATGCTCTAAACAAGCTCCTCTATGTCTGCCATGTGGCAGACACCGTGGCTACTGCCAATTTCAGATCCCACTCATGGACTTTCTGACATTTTAAGTACACATCATAGCGTCAGTGCAGTTCTAAACAATTGAAACATGACCGTCGTCTGTATGATACTTCAAAATGCATACCTTCCTCACAGCAAACACACTGCGTCCTCATTACCAATACCAACCGGTTAATGCTGTTGAAGGAAACAATTGATGGTCTCGGAATTGTGTAGGTTCCGTCAATATATTCTGCGGTAAATGTTATTATTATTAATAATAATATTATTATTATAACAATTCCACGGAGCAGAGTCCTTCTTGAGAAGCTAACAGGTCTTCAGCTAGTCAGGAAATTCCCCGCACTTTATGGAACCTGAAGGTTTATTACTGTGTTCACAACAGCCCGCTAGTTGTCCCTATCCTGAGCCAGGTAAATCCAGTCCACGGCCTTTCAGCCGACTTGTTTAAGATCCATTTTAGTGTTATGTTCACATCTACGCCTAGGTCTTCCAAGGGGCATATTTCGCTGAGGCTTTCGCACCAAAACTGTACGCACCTCTCCTGTCCCCATACTTGCCATATGCCACACCCATCTCACTCTACTTGATTTTATCACCCGAATAATATTTGGCATAAATACCTTCCTAAATTTATTATTTGTAAGTTTTATTAATGTTAAACTAAGTGGTACATAAGCTTGCCACTGTGCTGTGGTGGTCAGATAAGCTATACAAAAACTCAGGAGACTTTTTTTCGAAAAGACACACACACATCCACAAGTAAAGGTGAAGATTAAAACCAACAATATAATTTTGCATGTTTCGTGTGGGTATGAAATTTAGTCGCTCACACTAAGTGGAAAATTTTTTTCTCAGGAAAATATGTGGACCTAAGAGAGTATTTGCTTACTGAGGAGCTGTAATCTTTGTACTCGCCTGTACGTTGTTATTAGGACAAATAAGTGAAAGAGGATTAGGTAAGCAGGCGTGCCACCAGCAAGGGGGAAATGAGAAATTCCGAGAGTTTTGGTCCGAAAACTAGCGAGAAGAACACTTGATAAACCTAGACCAGGTAATTTCTCTTTTGTAAGATCCATCTTGAGCTCAGGAAATCCTTCCAAGTCTGAGGCCCAGGTTAACGTTTCGTAACATGCCTTTCTTTGAAAGCGAGAAATTTTTAGCCCCAGGTAAAATTTCCAAGATGAAGGACTACCCCTTTTCTGATGTCCGTGATGTCTCTTCGCAGCTACCCTTCGTACCTGGAGTCCGTGTTCTTAAACTGCAACCGGACGCGTTATGCGCTGCCAACACCGCCCTCTTTGTCACACATACGTGGTAGCTATAAAGAGCTGAGAAGACTGAGTCAAATGGCAGGCTACGGGCTGGATAAAAGGGAGCTTTGATTCCCGTGGGGGGCAAGACATTTTCTCTTCGCCGCTGTGTCCTATCCGATTCTGTGGCTCACCCGGAATTCTCTCCACCTTTTACTGTCCTAGGAATTAAAACGTTCGGAGCATTAATTTGACCTTTCTAGTCCATCATTTACCGAGGTTAAAGCGTGGTGGTTCCAGCTTTATGATGAAGTGTTTAAGTAGGGAAGGTTTCTTACGCGATGTGAAGAAAGCAACGAAATTTCAGAAAGGAATAAAATAAATTGAAGTCACTAAAGTTGGATATAAATGGAAATGTTTTTGGTGTCTCCCTCATGTTGCTGGTACTGTTATTCAGTTTCCATGCTGGTGGATAAAGTATTCTGAACACACTGTGGTTTATTACACTGTTATACATTTTTTGTATTGCCAAAAATTTAAGTAGTTCTCTTTCATAATTTCTAAGCCTAATTTTGAACGTGGCCAAGTAACGCTTATCTGCTATGGCTAGCACGCGCTGGATTGTCGCTGCATAGGGACTCTTGATATACATTCCTAAATGTACTTTCCTCTTCCTGCGCGGCAAACACCAATCTCGCATTAAGTACAGCGCTGCTCATTTAACGTTTCCTGAAACCTGCGCAGTTGGCAGCAGTCTATATTAATGAGCAAGGCATTTACTGATATGATCTACCACATCCTTCCTCTCTCTACAGCTATAATTACATAACTACGGGCTCGTCAGGATATTGTGAGATTTCGATCTTATGGGACATGACGCCGTGTTGTATGGTACATAGGTGTCAACGTTTCGGGCGAACCTCCTGTCTGCATCTTCACGATTGACAAAACTGGTCATCCCTGAAGGAGTACGCTGCAGGTTTCTAGAAACATTGGTGCCTATCTACCAAAATACACGGCCTCACGTAACAGAAGATGGTTTTCCTAATATTCACCGCAGTGAAGTTCTGAAATCTCATTAGGGTACAGTGCCTGAATTCTTCCTATGGCTCTTCTGCCGTGGCCTCACCTGTTTTCTTCCTCCAGTTACTCAGATGTTTTGTCGCTATGCTCCAGTTTCTTGTACTGAATAATTTTGCGACATCCTTCCCGCACGTCTTCCAATCTATTCCGCGGCTGTCCAGCGGGCCTACTTCCGCCGAGGCTTCAACTACGGTTTTAAAACAATAGTGTTTTACAGGGATAGGGTTGTTAATCCTACGCCCAAATCCGGACACGGAGGACCATGACTTTACTTTGGGGTTTCCTCCGCTAGGGACACGCTTCATGTAACTCCTCAGCTGGGGCCTGTCCAGCTTGGATGACACTGCTGGAACTTAACTACCTCCGGCATAGCTCCCGGCTCCCTTGAAGAACCATGTCAGGAAGAGCTATTGATATTTTTATGTTTATGTCTTTCGGAAATCCCACAAAGAACCTGTAGACGTTGCGAATATTAGATAGACCTATGTTTTAACAGTTTCTGAACTACAGAATATTTTTTACTAGGCCTTTGGTATGCCGATTACTTCCATGTTGCTCAGTTCTGCAACTGAGTGAAAGCAATTGCTCGCTTTTGTTGGTGGAAGGTGACAGCTTTTTCGTGAATTTAGCTTGAATCTTTGTCTGGTGCTCCATTCAAAGCTTATTACTCGTTAGCAATCGAAGCAAAATCATATTGCTGTACGTTAAGTAATTAGTCAATCCATATTGTAGTGAATGTCGTTATTTGTGTATGTGCAGTGCGTACAAAATGCCGTTCTTTACTGGCAACTTTTCCCGCATGTTTGTATTGGGAGTAAACACGTCGCTAAGCATAGCCTACCTTGCATGAATGGCAGACGAATTTCGCGGCAACTATTGCAGTTCTACTGACTTTTTCACTGTTCATTAATTGAAAAAACGCAATTTTGCCTCTTATTAAAGTGCACAAGTGAGCAAATATCATGCATGACCGGCTTTATTTCTAAATGAGATTATCAAGGCAACTCTTTAGTAAAAACTGGAAGGCAGATTACCTTTTAGTCCCATAAGACTTATTTATTGGGTAGGTTATTTTAGCTGGTAACGCGCTGGCTTGTGACTGCCGACATATTTTTTCCAAATTACAACGTACGAAGTTGATATTCCCCAAAATATGTGGTGTTCTGATTCACTCAAAGCGAATACTGCATCATTTTCTACATATTAATTTCAGTATAGCATTAAAAGTATTTATAATGTACGAGTATGTAGTTTAACACTCTACGACAGTAACACAGGGCATGGACCCGTGGACACAGCAGTGTTGCTATCTCTGCAAGCCATTGCATCTCAAATATTAAACTTTAACGCAGCTACCAGTATGGGGAGGGCTAACGGGCAGAGTATGAGAAAGAGCAACATTAGTCCACGAGAGGAAGTGAAGTGTAACTGCCTTGATTTTTCTCCCTTGGGGATTAACCGAAGTAGTATGGGCTGAGAGGCGATGGTTTGGTGTGGCCAGGCGAGCAGTTCTTGTACTTAGCTTGGAATGGTGTAGCTCTCCATAGAAAACCAAAAATTTCTCTGTTACAGTAATTGACTCCTTTGACATGCACCAATACGCATATACATTTGTTTAGAAACGTGAGAAGGAAAGAAAGAAAGAAAGCACCTTTTCACTTATCTGTCAACGTAAAGATAAAAATAAAGTTATTCCTGCAAAATATGACGTTCTCCCAGCAGTATTTTAGAGGATTCAGGTCTTATGGCCTAGGTGGCCAGGCTTTTGGACTCAGTGATCTACTGTAAAGACAAAATCTTTCGCGATCTACCATAGTACGTATTGTATTAATATTAGGTCAACTAGGCAAATAAATTTAAAATGGCATGATAACATTAAACATATAAAAGTACAATTGTTTCGTTTATTAAAAATTGTTCTTTTCAAACTAAAACAGTTTACCATAATTAAAAGGTGTTTTTCATTAATCTTTCCATTGTGAAGTTGATGCATGACACTGCATATCTTGCGATAACTTACTGAAAGATTACTTAGGCACAAGTTAAAGCAGTAATTTAAGTGTCCGTCGGTCAGACGATTTCGGTATATTGATTTAATTATCTTCATTTGGGAGAAGGCTTCTTCGTGGAGGTAGGGTGGTCCAAAAATTCTGTCAAGCGAAGAGTTGTTGATTGTACTGAGGCGGCAAATAACTTTTGAGAGAAACCACAAAGCGGCCGCGATCGACTGTTTGGCCACCTCTGTTTTTTGCGAGATGACGCTGTTTCGGTGGGTTAGTTGTCTGCGACTTTTTCAAGTCTCATAGTGCCTTCTTCTTGAAGGGTCAGTGAGTCCGAAACGTATGGACCATTTGTAGACGCTTTCGCCTAAGTCGCGAACAACGCCTGTTGACGTCTTCATGCCTGTCCGTTCGTCCGACATTCCGCATATATTAACTCGGCTCCTGCTTGACGTATTTGCGTGAAATTTAATATAGGGGGCTTTCATGCAAAACCGTCGAGAAAATCCATATTTTTTACAATCGAACAAAGGATATTGGGCACTTTACATGCAGACCTAAGTATGTTTATATTGTTGACAGCGACGTAAAATCGCTCAACGATACTAAAGTAAACGCACTCTTGAGGTCCCAAGGCAAAGGATTATACATATTTTTGCCGATAACAATAAGAATAGCGCATTGTTGCCGCAAATGATGCTGCAGAAGTTATTTTATACATTGGCACTGATCTATAACTCAACAGTACGCAGAGAACACAGTGTTGCTTTTCCAAGGCAACACGCGCTACAATGTGACCTAATACGTCCATTGTCTATCTAGTTGTTAGACTCTTGGCCCTTGAAGATGAAGGCATTACGGTCTATCGAAATGTCGGGAGCCACGAACCCAGCAACGCAGCACCACATGTCATAAGACCTGGCTGTAATATGTTTTCTGTCCTTAATGAGACATTACGCAATGAAAACGTGAGAAGTGGAAATATGCTCCACGCGCATTAGACCTCGACCCTAGACGGACGTGAGTGGTAAGCGTTATGCTCCGGTCGTTTTACCTGTGGGGAAGGTGTTTGTGGAACCTTCTGGGTAGGAGACGGATTTGTCCCCGTTGTAGGGAAGAGATGAACATTTTCCCGTGTCAGAAATCGACGAACGTCCATCCTACCTATAGGCAGTCACTATGCTGATTCCGCCGCCATATTCCAGATAACTGCAATGAATTGTCATCTTGTCAAATTGAATTTTATGGAGTATTCCATAACATGGGATTAAATCATCGATTAAAATGTGTTTTATGTTTATTAATGCGTTTAGCCAGAAGGAACACCACCATGTTTACACAGTCCAGCCACTAATTACGAGTATACCTTACCTTTTCTGTAATAGTTCACATCTTTACAGACATTTTGTGTGATTGTTCTTTTGTCCCTTGAGCTATTTAGTTTTATGATTCTTACAGTTATTGTCTCTACAGCTATCTACTTATGATTTATGTGTGAATTTGCTGTATATTTAGTCTGTGATTCATAATTATTTTCTCAACAGATGTCTGGTTTATGAATTGTGCAAGTAATGTCTATGTAGTTATCTTCTTTAATAATAATGATAATGATAATGATAATAATAATAATAATAATAATACTGTTCAGTGTGAGCGGCAGTAATAAATTTTGTCGAAATCTGTAGCATAATTTGAGAGCTAAAATATGCAGACGGGAAAGTGTCGTCTCTCAGTAATTCTTTCATTTGATTCGTTTTTTAAAGAGAGCTCAAAAGACGAAGCGTTACGCCAGCTGAACCCACGCCCAGTATTTAAGTTACGGTAGAAATTCTGTACTGGCGCGCTTGCAGACGAATTTCATCTAAAGGTATCAATAGTTTTTTCTCTAATACCGTAATTATTCACTGCATCCAAACGTCTGCCTTCTCTGTGCTGCTCTTCGTTCAGAGCATTGTTCGTAAAATGAGAGAGACTTTGCTTTTGGGCCGCAGAAAGACGTGACTGGGTTATTGGGTAGTAACGAAGAACTACGTAATACCAACGAAAATGAAACTTCTCTTACATAATGGAACTTCCCTAACGAAGACAAATGATAATTATGTTATCGTCAAAGTTATATTGTGGTATAAAAATATAATTATATGAAATTAAACTTGGATATATATTAAGTTAAAAGCAGGCATAATGAGGAAGGATGGGATTAATATGTTTGCTTTTCTAGGATGTTACGCAGCCTAGATTGGTAGCTAGTTACCGACGTTTCAGGACAACTTATCTGTCCTATCTTCAAGGGTCAAGGAGTCCAAGAATCACACTAGGATGGAATTTTTACTCTTTCTTCTTACGTACGCCTGTCTATAGCAGGCCTGCCCAACCTCTTATGTGGTGCGGGAAACTTTGGCAAAATGTGGTCTGCATGCGGGCAACATGAAATTAAATTCACAAAATGAAGAATGAACAAGTTTACGTATAATAAGGATACGTATAATTTTATGTATAATTTAACTGTGTTTTTCTATAGGTGATTTGCAATAAAAATATAAGATGCTGATAGTACGAAACTTTTGTAAATAAATGCAATTCACAACCTAAGCTAGAATGTCAATTTTCTTAGCATATTTTTACAACATGAGTTAGTAATGAGATGTATATCTCCATAAATAAAGAGCTCATAAGTTTCAAAATTGCTTTGGCATTCTATCTTGGCTTTTCCAGGTAAAGGGTTAAAATACTTTTTCACATTTCTAATGCCTCAGTGGGCAAAATAACACTGTGTAGCGGGTTGAGCAACGATGCGATAAGACCTAATGTCCCACTCCCTATTCGGTAGGTTCCAATTTCAGCCCGGGCGCGGGCACTCCTATATGAAGCTTGTCTTTTCTCCCCGGCTATGCCAGACACATTTCTCGCCTTAGGTCAAGACTGGTTCATCAACGTCCTTTCCAATTCATTATTCGCAAATTTCACCCCCCTCCCCCCGCCACAAGACGCCATATTTTCTGAGCGGACGACGGCCTCATTAAAAAGCCATTAATAAAGTAGAGTTTGATATGATCTGTTCGTTGTCTGCTATGTGTACCAGAGAACTGAATATTTCGCTGTTCACTATAAAACCAAATGCATATTTTTACAATAGAATCATATATTATCATGTAACTTT
The DNA here is from genome assembly GCA_021186555.1 of Reticulitermes speratus. Classification (NCBI taxonomy): domain Eukaryota; kingdom Metazoa; phylum Arthropoda; class Insecta; order Blattodea; family Rhinotermitidae; genus Reticulitermes; species Reticulitermes speratus. The sequence goes on from JAJKFL010000009.1 coordinate 12,016,246, forward strand.
TTTGTTTTAATTCCCTGAATCGGTAGGCCTAACTCTCACGCTCATTTATTGCCATCTTTCTCTTACCATATATTTTATCCAGAAGCTATTTTGTTTCTTACTGACTTTTTCGTCCTGTAATCTAAAGATTTTGCCACAAGCATCATATTACAAAGGTGTCCGCTTACTCTATGTCTTAGTTTCAGAGGGTACCGGGATAGCGTAGTCGGTATAGCGACTCTCTGCGGGCTTGACGGTTCAAGGTTCGAACGCCAGTGGGGGCGAGATTTTCCGCACCCGTCTAGGTCGTCCCCGAGGCCAACCCACCCTCTGTGCAAGGGGTACCGGGTCTCTTTCCCGGGGGTAAAGCGGTTGAGGCGTGGCCTTGACCACTCACCTCCTTCTAGTGCCGAGGTGAAAGAGTAGGGCTACGACTTTACTCCCCGTCTGTGACTTCGTAGCATGTTACTTTTTCACCTAGCTGCACTTACTATTCATGCCTGCTCACTAAAACGTACAAGTGTCACGTACAAGTGTCAAGAAAACTTGCCGCTGGTTTGGTATAATGCTTACTGTAACATTTAAGAAATTTTGTAGGGATTATACGGCCTTCAGTACGTTGGGAAGAAAGTTGTTAAGGATTTGCTGCCGTCTTTTTGAAGATATTGTCTTAATATTCGTCTGACGATATGCTGAAATATGTCGCGACTGCCTCTTTTGAAGTCTTTGACAAATAACAATTAATCGTCATCTCCGTCTCATTAGCGGCAGTTGAAAGAAAGTTTGTAAAATAGCCTAAGAATCCATTAGTCCGTAATAGCTTCACTGTGAAATCTGTGCACTTCACAAAGTTTGTTATTTATACAATTCCACTGCGAAGAGCTATTCTTGGCAAGCTTATGGTCGCTCTGTTAGTCAAGAATGTGCCTGATCGTCAATAGTGCATTCACAAGAGTAGGCCCATCCTCAAGCGGTAGAACCCAGCCCCACTCTCAAATCTTACGCCTTCAAGATCCACCTTAATCTTTTTCTCCAATCTGTGCTTAAGTCCATCAAGTTTTCTTTCGCTAACAGATTTCCTACTGAAATTTTGTAGAAGCTTCTCTTATCTTTTATGTCTACTGCGTCTCCCAACGATCATAAGGAACTAATTAAACGTTAATGCAATGTTGTTTTGAAGTTTGATGAAAATGACCTACTACTACTACTACTACTACTACTACTATGTTTACTACTACTACTAATTCTAATATGGCATCCAAATTGGACTTTATCCACAGTATGATTAAAATAATGATCTTGCAGTCGACTTTATTTCCGTCCTGGTGTAACAAGTGGACATATATATATATCTTATGCAGACAAATGTACACTGTTTTATGATATTTAACACAATTTTTATTAAATGCTGCCCAACATGTTTCTAGCCTATATAAGGCTCATCTTCAGGGGCTCTTTCGTTGAAATTACAACAGCTATATTATTGGTATTGAAAAGTGTATAAAATTCTTAAAATGCCGTTAGGTGTACCTTGTCATTGATATCTGAAAACAATATTAAAACGTCCCTAAGTTAAAATATTTACGATAAAATTACAATTAAAATTCTGTTTGGTGGAATGGTTGTTGATCGTACATACCTGTAACAGTCATTCTGCTTTCACTATAGATTTGTTGGAGGCCTACTGACTGTACAAAGATCAGGGTGGGAGTTTATATAGGTCAAAGTCACGTGAAGTGACGACTCTGAAGGTTGTAAACAAATTTGAATAGAGGGTTAAATTCTCCTGGTATCTGTTCAGTTATTAGTTTTTTATTGTGTGCAAATAATTGGATGTAGAATTGTTCTAGTGAGTTCATGTGGTCCTTTGTTAGCTTGTTTTAGTAGGGTCATATTATTATTAATACTTCCATATTCATGTACGTTATTGAGAATGTGTGTTGCTTAAGCTGATTGTGGATCATTGTTCCTGATGTATCTGACGTGTTCTGAATACCTTTGTTTTAGATTATTTCCTGTTTGTCCCACATATGAACGTTCGCATGTGGTGCATGTTATTTTATAAATGCCACTTTTCTTATATTGATCTAGTACATTGTCTGTTCTGATTTTTAAGTAACTACGTAATGTATTGGTACTACGGTATGCAATGTTTATATTTGTGTTCTTAAATAGGTTGGTAATTAGTCTGACGTAGGGGTGGTGGTATGTAAATGTAGTCCATTTTTTGGGTGTTTTTGTTGTTGCACTCAGTGGATTATGGTTTTTTCTGTTGTATAGATTGGTTTAGTTTTTGAATGATCTTATTCGGGAAATTATTGGTTTTGGCTATGTATTGGATGTTGTTCCATTCTCTTTGTTTACGTATCTTTGATAGGGGCAGTGAATTCATACGTGTAAGGTAATATCTGTATGCTGCTAGTTTGTGTTCCATAGGGTGATTTGATAGGAAGTTAATTGTTGTGTCTGTAGTGGTTGGTTTTCTGTATATATCATATATTGTAGTTTCTTTTCTTATGATAAGTTAATCTAGAAAGTTAATTTGGTTATTGACCTCATGTGTCGGTTTGAAGATAATGTCTTTATGTATATTATTCATTTTTTCGGTCAGATGGTCTGGGTCAATTTTTGTGCTATCAAATATAATAAAGATGTCATCTACGTATCTAGTGTAGCAAATTATGTGTTGTGATTCGATGAGGTGTAAAGTTTACCATAGCCAGACAGAATTAGCAGCACGCAGCATTTAATAAAAATTGTGTTAAATAACATAAAACAGTGTACATTTGTCTGCATAACATATATATAATTAAAAATGTACGGTACAAGTAACGTAAAGTGGACATATCTTGCTTAACTTCGAAGATAGGGTCTGTCTCCGACACGTCGTGTCTTTAGAATGTTGTAGGCCTATTTTATTCAGGCAATGTATAAAATCAGATTTGAGTGTCGTAATAAGATGCGAAATCTAATATTTCCCACAGACGCGTAATCTGATCTAGAAGCTTTTGGTATGGTTCCTAAGCATGCAATTCGTACTATATGTTCAGTCTGTTCAGTTAAGAAGGATGAGATGGGCGGCGTATATGGCACGCATAAGGGAGAAGGAAATGCTTACAGAGTTTTGGTAGGGGAAAATGAAGGAAAGTGACCGTTTTGAAGATCAAGAAATAGATTGAAGTGTAGGAAAATAAATCTGACAACATAGAACGGAGGGTGTCAACTGGATTTGCCTGGCTTATGATACGGACAAAGGTGTGCGTTTTTGAACACGATAATGGACATGTTTGTTCCATAAAATCTGAGGAATTTGTTGAGTAGCTGAAGGCCTACTGCATTCTGAAATTGACTTTGCTCCGTGGAGTTATTCAAACAGCCAGCCAGTCAGCCAGCCAGCCAGCCAGCCAGCCAGCCAGCCAGCCAGCCAGCCAGTCAGTCAGTCAGTCAGTTAGCCAGTTGGTCAGCCAGTCTGTCAGCTCGTCAGTCAGGCAGGCAGTCAGTCAGCCAGCCAACTAGCCAGCCAGACAGCCAGTCACTTGGTGAGCCAGCCAGCCAGTTATCCAGTTAGTTAATTTTTATATAGTCAGTCAGCCAGTCAGTCGGTATGCCAGCCAGTCAGTTACTTTTTGTATAGTCAGTCAGTCGGTTAGCCAGCCAGCCAGCAGTCAGTTAGCCAGTCAGTTAGTCAGTGAGCCAGCCAGTTAGTCAGCCAGTCAATTTTTGCTTAGTCATTCAGTTAATACAGTCTGAATCAGAAAAGCTTAATTATCAAGGTGTGATATGAGTACCGAGTCTTGCTGCCACAAGCCATCAAACTTAATGTATATGTAATATTTAGGCGCGTTCGCGAAATTGCGAAAAACTGCTATTAGCTTCGTCATGTCTGTCCATCCGCCCTTCCATCCGCATGAACCAACTCGGCTCCCACCGAACGGATTTCATAAAATTTGATATTTGAGTATTTTTCGAATTCTGCAGAGAAAATTAAAGTTTGATTAAAATTTGACAAGAATAACGGGTACTTTACATGAAGACGTATGTACATTTACGATAATATCTCGAAGAATCCTTCTTAGAATAAGAAATGTTTCAGGAAAAGTTGTAGAGAAAATCAAAACACACACTTTTGTTCAATAAATTTTTTCCGAAAATCTTGCGGATTGTGGGATAATGTGGAAAATTACGGTAGAGCCAGACAGGCCACAGATGACAGTATAATACGGCGCATGGACTTTGCATGTTGGATAAGTAAGGCTACAGACACACTCAGAATATGTAATACTTATTGCTTTTCACGGCAACAATAGTTACGCGAACGCGCCTAATATAATGTTTATACGTGCATTACCTGTCTTGTTGCTTGTAAATTCGTATTTTAAGCCATCTTTTAATGAGAGTGAAACTGTGTTTCAATATACACGGACATAAGGAAGACTCCTAAGAAATATGTTGTAAACAGAATGAAATACATTGTTGATGATGAAGGTAGACGACGTAGATCCTAAATAAATACTTAAACCATTCTTAACTGCACAAAGCCAGTGGTCTGTTAGCATCAGCATGAAATGTAAATACGGTTGTTAAATATCACTGAAGGAGAAAAAATGTTGAGATTGGACTGTAATGGGTCAGTTTATGTACACTCAGATCACTTTAACCATATTAATGGCTTTTGATATCATTATGCCTATTTAAGATATGGCACAGTGCAGGGTAACGGTTCAAAAAATTAACAGTTTAAACGCGGTGGCAGATATACCTACCACAAGCTGTAACATTAGTAACTCGGTGTTTTTCACACACAGTGCATTTGTGTTCTTCTTATAATGTCACACTAAACAGCGACTTTTACCCTACACGTCACTGAGTCGTGTGTTTTCTGGCGGTGTGAACTGAATTTTTCTGTTATTACATAGATTCAGTTCGCTTTCAAGTTACACATTATGCTTGCTATCATTCGGTGCAGGATTTTAACCTTCCACGTTGCTACGCAAAAATATAAAAATTAAAATTTACAGAACTGTAATTTTGCTTTTCGTTTTGTATGGGTGTGAAAGTTGGTCTGTGACATAAAGGGAGGAACATAGGCTTAAAGTGTTCGAGAAAAGGGTGCTGAGGAAGATATTTGGGCCTAAGGGGACGAGGTAACTGGGGAGTGGAAAAGCCTACGTAAAGAGTAGCTTTATGATCGGTAATCCTCATCAAATATTTTCGGGTGATTAAATCAAGAACGAGATGGGTGGGGCATGTGGCACGTATGGGGGCAGGAGATGTGCATACAGAGTTTTGGTGCGGAAGCCTGAAGAAAAGAGGCCCTTTGGAAGACCTAGGCGTAGATGTGACGATAATACTAAAAAGGATCTTAAGGAAATCGGCTGAGAGGCCGTGGACTGGATTGATCTGGCTGAGGTAGGGACAATTAGCGGGCTGTTATGAACAGGGTAATGAAACTTCAGGTTGTACAAAGTGCGGGGAATTTCTTGAATAGCTGAAAACCTGTTAGTCTCTCAAGAAGGACTCTGCTCCATGGAGTCGGTTCATGGATTTAAAATTTTCTGACAGTAATAGTACTTTAATTAATGAAAGATGGCTTTACTATAAGGTAAACATTGTGGCTGATTTCGCGACTTTAAATAAATAGCTGTGTTTGACGGATAACAATTGGTTTTATTGGTATTATAACAACACGAGATGAGTCACTTCAAGGTCTGCAGTGCACATATTTTGTGTTGTTTATTTGAAACTGTAATAATCACAGTTTGGATTTAATTGTATTGCCAGTCCACTACATTTCCACATAGGACCCGAGACAGTTGACGCATTTATCATATAGTGGAGGGAACGTTTCTACTACTCGGCGTTGGTACAGCAGTCCGTGTCGCGTGTTGTCAACCTTCGTGTCACAATTGTTTCCATCTCACCATCATCCTGATTTTAGTCTCCGCCCGCCAAATTTTGCTTTATCGTTGGGAACAGGTGATAATCGCTCGGACACTAATCCGTCTGAAAAAATCACTGTCAGTCTAGAGTTCTTTAGTGACGAAGCTATACGCCATGGATATTTATTTTATCGCAAACCCCTGTATGAGTTCACCCCACCTCTATTATTTTTCATAAGCAATCTTGAAACACTCCATGAAATACAGTGCTTTTTGAACAGCCAATAGTTGCTTACCTGATAAAAAAGCTTTCAATCTTTTATGTAACTGAATGTTCATTACCGTGTTTACAACAGCTCTTTATATTGAGCTATGTCAATCCAGTTGACCGCTTATAAGCTACTTCTTCGATTCCAGTTTCCAAGTCTCGTACCCATTTCTTGTTGCTTAAGTGGTACCTACCAATCCATCCACATTCGATAATGTGCGTAACATTTCGTGTCATGTTTATGCCTTTACGTTCATTATTCAATACATTCACACCTACCATCCCTATCTACGTTAGCCTTTTCTTCCATCAGCAGACAAGCGCCATGCCGTAATGACAAGGTCTCTATTTAACACGGTCCACTATTATTACTGTATTAAACTGTCTTTTCTTTAAAAAGAATGGACCTATTATTTAAAATTTTCGCCGTCATAAACAAAACACTGCCCTCTCATTGTGTGTAATTTTGTTCATTATAATTTTATTGGCTCTGCCATAGCACAAGCTTCTAACTGCACAGACTTTGGTTTAATTCCAGGTGAATTTACGAATGATTCTTGGTGAACGAAGTGGCCCTGGAGCACATTATGTCACCGATTTAGCAGTGCTGGCCTGCTAATCACCATTCTACCCTTGCCCCATTCTCGCCTTACACAGCGTGATAGCCCTAATCAGACAACATAGAATCACATCCCCTCTCTTAAGTCAGGGGCTTTATCTCTGCCCGGCCCTTGGCTAGTTGCAGTCACGCTGTTAAATTTTTAATCATAATATTCATGTCGCCTAATCGTGGAAGCAGCAAGATTAATGACTAGCTCTGTCGCAAATGTAATTTGCGTCAGATTATAAAACAACGGAGTACTTGTTCTGTAGGTTATTGGAAGTTCAGGATTTATTGACACGTGGGCTACAATGTGGCTTATGTTTTACGCTCCAAAATATTCGAACTGCCAACGATAATGCACGGGCCAAATTAATATTGCAATCAAGTGAGCGTAGTCCAAATTTAATTCATGAGGTAGGAATTGTAGGGCATACATTAAGTCTACCTGTTTTCTGTTGAACACAGAAGTTCAGTGTTCATGAATTCCAACCATCGAGAAATCATGAGACATCTATTCCCGTACCACCGCTTACTCTTCATGACAAAATATTAAGTATCAAATTAAAGTATTTATTTTAGACTTGTTTTTACTTATGCAAATGAAATGCATATTTCTAAGACAGAAGAAAATTTTGCTCTTTCGTTCATACGTTGTAGCTGTTAACTTATAATTTAATATAATAAGATGAATATTAGAGATGTGTGCTGAAAAACCCGGTGTTGACAGACACATCCCTGGGAAATGTTATAATAAAACTCAAGCAATAAATCTAATCTAATCTACTATGATGTCGTCTGATAAAATCTAATATAATCTGAACATTATAACTATTAATAAATCTATATTGCTGATACCGAACCTTAATGTGTTGCAATTTATCCATGTTAATATCTTCTTTCGGCTTCCGCACACCTTCTTTCTTCAAGAATATTTAAATATTTCAGACAACAATCAATTATTTAGAGAATTAACTAATATCTGAGAGTCGACAATTTGTATTTAATTACAAAACTTAATTTTTGTTAAAGAAAATTATTTGTAGTTTCAAAGCTTATTGTCTTAATCTTACTGCAACTCTAATGTTACGTACCAGACAAGATGTGACCCATTCACCGTATCGCGTGACTGACACTGACTCGTTTTCCTCAGTTCTCTGACGTGTAACAAGTGCATGCACGCAAGAAATTGAGCAGTTAGAGCAACATGGAACCCATAAATAATCTTGTACGGTAGAAGGCGAGAACTTCCTACGTATGGAATACGAGTTTGAAGTAATCAAAATGTACATAAATCTCGCCCTCTTGCTCAACATACAGAGCGATAAAAGTGAAAGCGAACAAAGGCAAGTGGCTGGGTGTAACAGAAACAGTAACTTTAAACTAACATGATTACGTAAGTTTTGACTACTTTAAGAATTTTATTTATACTAACTAATTAAATACTTTTAATATATATGGTATTTTATAATTCTACAACTACAACAAGTGCACTGAAATTCGTTATTTGTGTAAACTGCGCTTGTAGATGACATAAAACTGTCGAAATACGTGACGGAGTAAAGTGTTCTAATGAATACGTGCTAATGGAGTTGTATTAAAACTGAAAGAATAACACTGTGACTTTAATTTGTGAAAATAAAATGACGGAAAGTATTTAATTTTAAATTAGTTGTAGATTTACTGATTAAATCTTTTATGTACAGACTATTAAAACGGCAAATTGCTGTCATCATTTTACAAGATAAACAAGACAGGCAATGTACTATAACTTAACATTGAGGCGCGTTCGCGTAACTATTGTTGCCGTGTAAAAACAATAAGTATTAAATATTCTGCATGTGTGTCTGTATTCTTGCCTTAGAAATCCTGCATGTGAAGCACATCTTTTCTGCACCGTATTATATTGTAACCTATGGCCTGTCTAGCGCTACCATATTTTTCCACATTATCTCATAAACGGCACCATTTTCAAAAATACGTTATTGAAAATAACATATGTTTTGATTCTCTCTACAAGTTTTGTCTGAAAAAGTTCTCATTCTGAGAAGAATTTAGCAGGAACTTAGTCTGTAAGTGTACATACATCTTCATGTAAAGTACATTTTATTCTTGTCAGATTTTAATGAAAATTGAATTTTATCGACATATTTTCGAAAAATCTTCCAATATCAAATTTCATGAAAATCCTTCAAGTGGGAGCTGATTTGATGCACACAGACGGACGGGCAGACGGATAGACTGACGGACGGACAGACAGACAAACATGACGAAACTAATGGTCGCTTTTCGCAATTTTGCGAACGAGCCTGAAAAGCCACAACCAAGATGTCCCTCTATCTAGTGGCCTATATTTTTAAGATTGGGGACCTGTCAGTACGAAGAGTGTTGTAAGGGGACATGATTTTTTTATTAATGCAGTGCTCTTCTAATTTCGTTTTTGATGTGGCGCAACAGCCCAAATCGGGCCTAAGTCACCTCATTGTTGAGGCTTCTAGATCATACACAATTACACACACACACACACACACTCGCGGTAGGACTTCTCTGAACGAGTGATCAGCTCGGCAGACTCCGCTACCTACACAACACACAACAAACACAATCGAGCGGCTGCAGGCCTACGCCTTCGGCCGCACAGCCACCGGGATCGGTCACTTCTAATTACTACGGGGAAATAAAGGTTTAACGACGCTAATTTAACGGCGTATTATTTGGCGTCGAATACATTGGGTTGAATATAAAATAGGGAACTGAAAGGAGACGGTTCTGCTTTATTTTAAAAGGCTATTCTACTATCTGCCCAGCGGGACTGACTAAACCCATGAAACCCTCTGTTTGGATAGCCGTTGATCTCGCCGACATTGCACCTTATACCTTAAGGTTACAAACTGACGCTCCAGTATCTGGATCGCAGTTAAGGGCAGAGCCGTAACATAGTCATGTCCTTTTCCGGCTCCCTAAGACGTTCGTTTTCTCACCCTCATCGACACAGGAGTTCGTCGAGTATCGTTCTCGACTGGTTCGTACTCCTGCTCTGTGTTCTGGAGGTCCAGTGTTCGCATTTATTCCTGAAGTTCAGCTATAATGACCGGAGACTTTCCTCGTATACTTCAGGGCCTCCAGACAAGAGCTAAAACAGTGCCTCTCAAATTAGGACACGGCTGCTTCTTTCCACAACTTTTACAGTTGCCGAATTTACCGCCTCATAAGACGCTACAAGTGACGCACCCTGTATTTCGTGAGGACTGAAAAACTCCTTTCTACAATTTGACCTGTACATATTAAGACGCTTGGTGCTTTTGGGAGACATATTTCGGAAAAAAATGCGTCTTATGAGGCGGAAAATATGGTATTTATTCACTACACTTCTTATCATTTGACGCTGCATAATCTGATGTACTGAGATCCTCGTTCAATAAACACGAATAAATAATTAAATAAATAAATAAATGTGTACTAGATGTAGGAAATTACCGTAATCTGTGGGTCCCTGTCGCCACGGCATGACGCGTCCTCAGATTGCGGATGGAGTTACGGCCTCCAATACGGAGGGTAGCTGCGAATATATTTAATAAGCAGTCGCGGACAGCCGACAGCCAGTGGGCCTCCATCTTTTGGGTTGGGCGAGGTGCTAACAACTCCTCAGCATAAAGACTTACGACGTTAAAGAAACATTTCACAAGGCCTTTGACTCAGACTGATCCTTTGGCACGACGCAAGTACTCGAAAACGGACATGAGATTTTGCACGTGGAATGTGATGGGAGGACAATTTTAAAATGAATCTTCAAGAAGTGGGATGGGGAGGAATGGACTGGATTAATCTGGCTGAGGATAAGGACAAATGGCGCGCGCTTGTGAATGCGGTAATGAACGTTCGGGTTCCATAAAATGCGGGGAAATTTTTGACTGGCTGATGGCCTGTTAACTTCCGAGGAAGGACTCTGCTCCTTGGAGTTAGCAGATGTAGGAAATTATATTTATAGCCAACTAATTGTACTAGTTAACATATATAAGATTCTTACTCCTACATGCTTCGGTTACAGATATTAGCCATCTTCAGGGAATACCTGGATAATAGTGTCACATAGTGCAGTTACTTGGTAATAAATATAATTTTGTATATGAATCGCACTTAAATGTATAATAACAAGGTGTAGAAATTCTGATAATTTAGTTTAAAAAATGTTAATTCCTTCCGATCCTGAAATTGAGCTGTGCAAGGCAGGACGTCATAACGAGAGATAGGAGGAAAAAAAGAAGATAAATGAAGAGTGTGACAGGAAGTAGGAAAACAGAGAAGTGAAAGAAACAGGAGGTGAGGAAAGCGGAATGTGATAAGGAGCGAAACGACGGCGGAAATTTCGGGCAGCCATTACAGTAGGGTGATGAAATGAAGACGAATGAGGGAGGTATGAAAGAGAATGGTTAGAGGGAGATAGAGAGGAAGCGAAAGGAAAAGGAGAGGGAGAATTGTAGAAAACGGGAGAGAAGCAAAACTAATTTTCATAGAGGGAAGGAGAGGAAGGAAAAGTAGATTGAGAATGACAGTAAGAATAAAAAGCTAGGAAGAAACAGAAGCAGTAGACAAGAAAGAAAGAAAGAAAGAAAGAAAGAAAGAAAGAACAAATAGCAGGATATAAAAAACTGGTTATTTAACTTAACAGTAATTTTGCTGCTTCAGTTGGCCAGGAAGACATTTTGTGTTCTTTATTACTTGTGTCTGAAACGGGAGAGTCAAAATAAAAGAGAAAGGAAAGAATTATTCGAAATAACGTTACTGGCAGCGTAAGAAATTTTTACTCTTCCAAGACGCGCGTTTGAATTTACGAAAGTGACAAATGTACTTCGAGTAAGTGAGACGTTTAATGGATTTTGAGTCATAATGCGAATAGAAACCAGTATATAAGTTATAATTTACTCAATACTCTGCAATTAATCACAACAAACTCTGGGTTACCGGTTCGTTCTGAACATCAGACAGATAGGCATAATTATTAAACTGGCTAGGGAAATGTTTCTTGTTCAAAATTTCGTGAGTTTGTTTAGACATTTCTTCCTGTGCAATATGTAAGAACTGCACTCAGCGAAGGCATGAAGTAATCTGTGCCCCATATTGCTGGTCTGCGAAGCTACGGAGAGGATTGCAGTGAGATGTGCAATAGGTGTCTACGTTAATAGTCGGTGGGAAATTCAGTTTTGATACATGTCGGCCAAATGAAAGCTACTTTGCATGAAACTGGAGCCAAGAATTATTTTCTCTATAATGGCTCATCACGTAACAAATTAATTGCATGAAATGTAGATATGGTAAAAATGTATGACTTGTAAATTTAATGTAATCGTAATCCATATTCCGTGCAATAGATTGATTATACAATAATTTAATCCAACAAATTGCATAAACCAGTAATAAGTATCCTTTGTCAATTATGTCCCTCCTACATGTTTCGACCTCGACAAGGTCATCGTCAGAGAGGTATATACAAAGACATACAAGTACAGCAAATTCTGTCAAAGATCTGCGTGTATAGTTACATAAAATATGGTCAATTAAAATTGCTAAACATGTTTAAAATGTAAATCAGTGAATAAATATTTTACAATTCAAATTTTATATTTATCGTCCATTTCCGACAAACATCTATGTCAGTTTCTCATCTTCATTCAAAGGGAGTGTCCCTGTGTTTTCAGGTTGACCAATGACAAAATTGACGTAGATGTTTGAGAGTCAATCAGGAAAAAGCACCCTATATAATGACATTAAACACTGCAGTGGCTAAGCCTTCGTAGGCACAGTGTAAGAAAACAAACTGCAGATATCGCCCCTCTTTTGTAAAAAGGGGACAACTAACAATATATCAATTTTACAGGAGAAACCAGAAGATGGCTCCGTCTCACATATTACAAATGCTTTGAGAAGTAGGATATCCCTCACCTCTCTTGGTTATCTTTGAAAATGCAGTTGTCGCCTTTTTACAGATTAAAGAGGACAATTAATTGAATGATTTGCTACACATAAATCAATGTATCTCAAAGTGGCAGTTAGCTGCTTTTCACAAAGTAGGGGAGATATAATGGTGTTAAACACTGCGTTTTCTAAACCTTCATACATACAAGGTAAGAAACAGTAGGCTAAACCCACAACTTTCGCGGGTTCGGCACTCGCGAAATTTGAAAACTTGCGATGTGAGAATTCCACGTATTTTATTGTATTTTACATTTGATTTTTTGTGTTTATTGTATTTTAGCGGTATTTATTTTACATTTTAGTATATATTTGGCTGGCCTACACGCAGCATTTTGTATTTTCTAGTATATGTGTTTTACTGTATCGACTGAAAAATGTTGTCGTCAGTTAACATTAATTATTATTAATGTACTTTATGTCGTAACTGTGTCCTAAATTTCTTTTAGTGTTTTGATTGTGCAAAAGCCGATGCGGTTGTAAATTATAAAATCGCTAATGAACAGTAACGGCACCCTGGCCTCGCAAGTACGAAACGATCTTCATGCGTTTAACGAGACATTTTTGCAACTGGTTTCCGCTGTCGCACTAAGTAGCCGCCAGAGCAGAAACAGAAAGAGAGAAGGCAGTTTAACATAAGCGCTTGCCGGAGGAAACTGTGGGCAACGGTTGTCAACGAAATCTGTTTTCTTCCATTCGTAAAGATGTTAAAGACATCGCTTACTTGGCAATTCAAGCTGCAGAACGCTGTGCACATCTACAGCCACATGAGGTGCATGAGGCAACTGATCGAAGTAAACCGCAAGGAAATGACCGATGAGGATCTTGACGAGCTCCTCTTTGAGGACAACAGTGGGGATGATGACGTCGCTACAAAATGTACTCTCAACCTCAAAACCCTGGCAGAAATAATCAAACTGTTGGTAGACAAGGTGATGGCGTGTAATCCTGTAATGATAAGGATTTTGTGGAAGATTGAGACTGCAGCTAGACCTTACCTTAAAATTCAGAGGAAACTGCAAAAAAAACAGCACAACATGGTACTCAGTCATGGTACTCGCCACAAACACTGCTTCCCCATACAGTAATTACGTCACTGTTTATTGCCATGCTGGTAGACATGCTCATCGCTAGGCGCCGGGAGCCATAAACAATTAGACTAGGAAATGCGGTACAAGGAGATCAATTTCCACAAAGAAACTTACTAATTTCTTTCAATATAGTCTTCTCGGGCGATCAGCCGCGTTAACTGGTTTAAATACAACGTTTCGGGGACTGGCTCCGTCCCCATCCTCAGACAAAATCAGTTTTGCCTGAGGATGGGGACGGAGTCAGTCCCCGAAACGTTGTATTTAAACCAGTTAACGCGGCTGATCGCCAGAGAAGACTATATTGAATCATGTCGCCGCGAAATTTTTAAAGCTTACTAATTTCTTCTCCTGTAAAAGTGAACTTTCCTCGTCTATCTAGTCAAAACTCCTCGACATTAGAGCCTGTCACACATTTTTAAACCAACAAAATGCACACTTCTTATTTATTATACAATACAATTTTTTACAGTAAAGTCAGTCCAACATGTTTCGGTTTCCTATTTTTAGGACCATCATCAGGGACCCTTATCGTGAATTACATAAAATCACAAATCAACAAATAATGGTACATATTAAAACTTCAAGAGGTAAAATGTAGGTTTTCTCAGTCGTTTTTTGTGGGTCCGCTGAAAGTTAATGTTAAAAAATGAAGTCAAAATTAGATAAAAGCATATATATATATATAAATAACATTTTTTATATAGATATGTAAGAAACTGTAAGGCAGAACGGAGGTTGAAATGGCAACACTGTACATACCTGTGTATCAGAAGTTATGTTTACCTATGGAAGGCTAGGACAGTGCTAGTGGTAACTTGAAATAGCAGGTTGTATGTGGGTCTAGGTCACGTGATGGCGTGACGTCGCTGGAGGTCGTAAAGGAATCGGAAGGGTGGATTATATTCTCCTGTATTTTGTTCAGGGACAAGTTTTTTATTCCGTGCACGTAACGGAATATAAAACTGTTCGAAAGAAGGTATTTAGAACATATTAGATATATACGCGGAACACATTCTAAATAATGCTCATGAAGACGGAAATATCAATGATAACATGACCTTACTCAAACAGGTAAATAAAGGCCCCTGTATGAATTTTTTAGCATTGACTTTCAGCGGACCCACAAAAAACGACTGGGAAAACCTACATGTTACCTCTTAAACTTTTAATAATTACCATTATATGTTGATTTGTGATTTTGTGAACCTTAAAGTCTGAAATTTTATTTTAAACTCATTCTGATGTGACGTATATTTGACAAAATACAAGGAAATGCAGTTTATAATCCTGTGCGTGTGGTAATTTTAGTGTGAAGATATTTTAAACAATTATTTTTATTTATAACGGAGAGACATTCAAGTCAATAGAAAAGAAGGGAATGAGGTAATACACCTAACCTCTGGCGGTAGAAACTCGAAGTCCTCTACGTGTTCATGAACCACTTTATTTAAGCTTCCAATCTCTAAATGTAATTACATAAGATACGCCATATCTTAAAGTTATGTTTCAATTCCGTTCTTGGTTTCAAGTGGCCGCTTTCCAAAGGGTTCCTCACAATTATTCTGATTGCATTTCGTTTTTGCCCCACTCCACCCTAAGCTTCTAAATTTCACTGTCAGTAATAGATGTCCTTTATAATCTCCAAGTTTATTCTTATGTGACACCATAAAATTTCCAATTACGTTATGCGTCTTTGGACTAAATAGCCCCTGGGTAGTTCCTTTTTAAACACACATAATTTACGTAGGAGACGTAAGTGTACAAAATAGCTGACAAGGTTAAGTTTTATGTGCATGTTGAGGCATGGGCATACACAAACACACACACACACACACACAAAGGTATATTAGTTTTTTTGGAACTACGTTGATAATGTAAATCTGAGAACAAAGAAGCGGAGATTTCAAAATAAATCTTTCCTCTTATTGCTTCCGAAATGCAATTAACACATTTCTTATTATTTTAAGATATGTAATTACATTTGTAGGTATTTTTATTTGATTTATTAATTATATTTGTAGTCGGAAGGGTACACGTATTCAAACTGTATTTCATCTGCCTACTCCTGTTGAACACAAGCGCAAAGAACTTAGCAAGTACATTTAATTTAACCTTAACTTCGTTTTATTTTAAGTGCTTGAAAGGCACAGAGTACTTTGGAAGCAAATGTGATTACCATGCATATCGCAGAGTTCCAGAACAGAATCCACAACTCCAAGTCTTGTTCCTGCACATGCTATTCATTTGGTTTTATCTTATTTAAAGAATTTTATCAATGGCAGAACCGATTTTTGGTCGAATGGCATGACTGAGTGGCGTGTTTAATCTGCTGTTGTATTAACTAGATGCTACCACCAACTTATCGAAAAAAATCTTACCCAAAACTAAAACATCCCTAAATTTTGATACTGTCAGCTGATGTAGTGGTTGTTAACACCAACAATCGGTTTTCCGAAACAAGTTACTGGCCTTTTCTCCATACCATATGTAGTGTTTCTGGTTTGCATTAGGTTACTACCAGACGCGTCTAATGTTCATGCCGCGATGGCTCTCCTGGCATTAGGCAAGTTTATTTTCTCCACGTCAGATACAATGTTATCATCTATTGGAGTCTCGTAGTACTATTTATTCCACATTGGACGAAACTGTCATTCCGCCATTTCTGTTCTTCCAGCGCCCATTTTGTAGAAACAGTAAGCGCCATTTTGTGTTGAATCTCACCGTGTTGTCCCTTATGTCAATATTTTTTTTCTGCTTGGAGCTGTGTATTTTATGTACTTCAAATATTTCATTCAGATGGTAAAATTTTGAAGCTACAGAATGTAGTCAGTAGAAATCCTAAAGCCAAAAACTTTTACAGCCGCACCTAATGGCCGTTTTATATTGTCTCGATTAGGAACAAAATGTGAAAATCGAATGTGTGGTGAATAATTACTTCAGGTAAATCACCTTTTCTCTTTTCTTGCTGAAAAATCTATAACCCCTGGATATGAAGTAAAGTTTCTTCCTCGTATATTCCTGTAAAGTTTCTTGCAAATGAATATTGTTAGGAAACGGAGAAGCGAAACATTTTCATTTAGAATGAAGCAGAATTGTCTAAACTTTCTTAATCTTTTCTCTGCGCGAGTTTCTCATGTGTATTTAAATGGTGAATCAAGACTGTGTTATTAAAGACCGAAAGAAAATATAAATTGAAAACTTCCTGATAAGGAAAGTGATTATAAACTGCTGTGCTGAAGCTGAGTAGGTGCTTGCCAGTGTTTCCGAGGAAAACACTGCCACTGTCTTCAGGCTAAAAATGGTTCAAATGCTATATATATAGATACAGGTTTATTTCCTCTTACTGCTGAATAAGACATGAATATCAGTCATGCTAAGCAAGGGCCTTAAGCAGATGACTCTTTAGTAGAATGGCACCTTGTGTTGTGTGGGTGCTTTGATTTTTTTTACTGATCTACATACTATAAATTACATACAACTTATGACATGGTAGTGAAAGACGGCTTTGATCATGCCTGTATGAATCTGAAAACCCACACTAATCCCATATCGATAATCTGAGATGTAGGCCAAAATTTGCCTGGAGCTAATGAAGTAAATGGCCAATGCCACAGGCATAGGCGACCGTCAGACTCAACTTCACGCGTACCGGGCAGGTCGGCGATGTAAGCGGCAGTATATGCGGTTCGTGTCGAAGAAACCAATTTGGAATGGCCGTGTAAAATTGTGACACAGTCTGTAGATTTATTTGAACGGTTCAGAAGCCGCTGTCAGGATATTTATGATAGAATAGGTGTTTATTCTAACATTATTTTTAACCAGCAGTGGCTTGCCCGTCAGACCACCAGGGCGCTGCTTCTTCATCAAAATTATAAAACTAAACAATTCTCGGATTACAGCATTTTTCACCGAATATCGCGGCCGAGTAGCAATGCTCTTGCTTCATACCATGGACGTCCCGGATTCAA
This sequence comes from Reticulitermes speratus, assembly GCA_021186555.1. Lineage (NCBI taxonomy): Eukaryota > Metazoa > Arthropoda > Insecta > Blattodea > Rhinotermitidae > Reticulitermes > Reticulitermes speratus. The sequence goes on from JAJKFL010000009.1 coordinate 12,034,002, forward strand.
ATTTATTTCCAGAGAACGGCTATCATAATTGAGAGTTTTCGTCTGAATGCTTACTCCCTTCAAGCAAGCGCTGGGATGCTAATTCAAATTACGTTATATCGCCTACTTCCGAATCCCGTTCATTATTCACCAATCATCCTACTGTTCGACGTTGTGTAATGTGAGCTACTAACAGCGTTGTGAAACAAGTCATGAATGAATAAGGTACAGAAAATTCAAGGCATACGAGTATATAAGTCTGTACAGAGCGGTCGCATTTATGATGGGGATGCGTTCTTCAAGACCTCGCATATTTCGAGACTAATTTTCACATAACTAACCAACCGACTGACCGACTGACTGACTGACTTACTTACTAAGTAAGTAGCTAACTAACTAACTAACTAACTAACTACATGCAGGAGAGTCCTTCCTGAGAAGTTAACAGGTCCTCAGCTAGTCCAGATATTTCCCGCATTTTATGGAACCCAGGAGTTTATTACCGCATTCACAAACGCCCGCCACTTGTCCCTATCCTGAGCCAGATGAATCCAGTCCATGCCTCCCAATCCCCCTTCTTGAAGACCCATTTTAATATTATCCTCCCATCTACACCTAGGTCTTCCAAGTAATATTTTTCCCACAGGTTTTCCCACCAAAACCCTGTATGCATCTCTCCTATGTCCCATACGTGCCACATGTCCTGCCAATCTCATTCTTCTTGATTTGATCAAGAGAATGATATTTAATGAGGAGGACAGATCATAAAGCTTCTCGTTAAGTCGTCTTCTCCACTCCCTCGTTACCTCGTCCCTCTTAAGCCAAAATATTTTCCTCAGCAACCTGTTGTCGAACACCCTCAGCCTGTGTTCCTCCTTCAGTGTGAGAGACCAAGTTTCACATAGGAATAAACGTAAAGTATGAATAATACATTCTCGAAGCGCATAAATCTGCAGCGATTGTAGCGTATATTTACTTTTAAATATACATTTTAATTACAATATAAATAAAGAAACAAAAAAAAGTTAATCCAGTGACAATTTTATTCGTTGACATAGTACACAGCCTGAAAAAAACTGGAAAAATAATCATACTCCCACGACACTGAAGTAACCGGAGATGCATCACGCGCCTAATTAGGACGTGCTATCTCCCCACTTAATGTTGAAGGCTGGTCTGATTCCATTGAAGTTTTTGCCGAAGAAATAATCTAATATGGATCGATTTCTTTTCCCTTCATTTATTTATGGTGATTTCTTGATAGGCAGAACCTGTGCTTCATTAATACGTTCTTCACAAAAATAAAGTAAAATAAAATAAAACAAAGACAATAACATTTATGTTGGACTCGCAACCTATGCAACAGCACATTAGGCATACGAGTTCTTGTCGGAACTCCATCTTACACACTACTTTTTAGATGTAATTCAGGCTTTGAAGCTTCAACAGTGAATGTTTTACAGTTTAGCTTAGCAACCGCGTGGAATAGAAACTGTGACATCCGGCACTGGATGACCTGGAAAGCGTACTTATGGAGTACGAGGAACATTACATGTTACTAGTCCATCTATTGGCAGCACCAAGCACCGAATCCGGGAGATCGGTCATAAAATGTTGGTGTATTTTTGTTTTTTTTAAGTTATATACATGTCATGTCACGGAAGTAGTGTTAAAAAGGAAATACAAAGTGCAGCAGGTAAAGAGGACAGGCAATCAGCGGCAAAGGCAGTGATTAGATCTGGTTATGAAGTTGCTAGGTACAGAAAGATAGGCAATAGGTATAACATTTTAATGTCTAGAAAATTAAGATGTACGTTAACAATGTGGTACCGGAGGTGCCGGACACCGCAGCTTTTACTGTATTATCTTGTTGTATTTAAGGTAAAGCTAAAATTTCCAAGTAATATGGCATGAAAGCACAGAGCGGAAATTGATACATTGCTGTATTCATTCTTAACCTCGGCATTAGATGTGGTGGGTGGTCAACACCACGCCCTGGCTGCTTTATCCCCGGGAAAGAATTCCTGTACCAAATGCACAGAAGGATGGGTGGGGCCCAGGGCCGGTCTGGACAGGTGTGGAGAGCAGAAAGTGTCTTGCCCCAAAGGGATTCGAACTCTGAACCATCCAGCCCGTAGCTCGTCGCTATAAAGTCTACGATATCTCAGCCCCCTTATTATGATTTATCCTAATGGAAACTAACAATGAGTCTTAAGTTTGTTTAAAGGTTTTAACTTATTTATACGGATACCGAGATTCAAACTAGGTACACAATGATTATTCTGTTGTATTATCGCTGTGTGGGGATGGTTGGGGCTTATGGCACTTATTGGAGACAGGAGGAGTGCATACAGGGTTTTGGTGTTGAGACCTGAGGGAAAGAGATCATTTGGAAGACCTAGGTGTAGATGGGAGGATAATATTAAAATGGATCTTCAAGAAGTGGATGATCTGATCAGGATATGGACTGGTGGTGGACGCTTGTGAATGCGGGGAATTTCTTGACTAGCTGAGGACCTGTTAGCTTCTCAGTAAGGACTCTGCTCCATGTAGCTACTTACTTACTTAGTAGTCTGAGCCAAACTAAACGTACGCCACCCGCAAAGTACGGAGCTTGCTTTATTTTTAGCTCCTTTCTTTCTTTCGTTCTTTATGTATTTATGTATTTATTTATTCATTTATTTACTTCCTTATTTCTCTGTTTGATTTTTTTCTCTCTTTTCCTGTCCTTTTCTTCTCTTGTTTGTTTCTTTCTTGTGTTCCCTCTTTCGTATTTGACGTCCTTATTTCTTTCCTGCAAAGCTGTGTTAGCATAGGCCGTATAGTGACGAGGATACGACCTGGATGTACCGACGAACTGTGGTTCGATTCCCGGAGGTGGCAAGATACGTATTTCTGTCTTCTCTGAAGCGTCCAGATTGGCCCTGGGTCGCACCCAGCCTCCTATTTAATGGATACCGGTGCTAAAGCGGCTGGGGCCGGAAGCCTATCACTCAGCTCATCTATATCTAGTGTAAAGTTTAAGAATGATTGGAGTTATACACACATGCCTCCGTGGTGCGCACAGGGACAACCTCTTACCTTCTTTCCTTCTGTTTTCATGCTACGCGGCAACAACCTCGATTGCACGTGTGCAGTGTAATCCGATAGACAGCAGGCAGAATGGCGGAGACTTACCTCTTCTGACGCGATCTGTTCGTTGAAGCCCATTATCCCAATTACAGTCAACCCCCACAACTCATTGAGAGGCCTCTGTTTACTTGTCTGTCTGCTCTCTTTCGCTAATTGTCTCTGTGTTTTCATTTTATCGTTCTTCAGTCCTTTTGAGGGACAGCATAATGTGCTCAGCCCAGTGTTTGTATGACGAGAACATGAATTCAAAGTGTTTGACACAAACTCTTCACATAATCTGAATTCAAGACACATGAAGTAAAAGAGTGATAGATAAATGACATAGTGAGGAACATCGTAAATTATACTCTTTAACTTACGTTGTTTTATAAGAAAAATACGTTGTGGAACGCGTAACACGTATTTAAAAGTTCACCCTATACCTGCCATGAATGCACAGAAGGGGAGTAGAGGTATGGTTCTACTCTTTCTTTAACCTCGGCGCTAGATGGGGGTGGGTGGTTAACGGCAGGCTTCTGAAGCTTTACCCCCGGAAATTATTCGGTACCCATTGTATGGGAGGCTTCGTGGGACCCAGAGACGGTCTGGACGGGTGCGGAAAATCTCGCCCCCACCGGGATTCAACCCCTGGACTGTCCAACCCCTAGCGAGTCGCTATCCCGTCTCCTATTTGGGAAAGTAAATACGCTCAGATTTGTATTGTGTGGTATAAATTAGAAAGGGGGACTTCGTGGTTTTAGTGAGATTTCAGTGAGGTTTCCTGAGCAGGTGTACTGCGTATGTGGTTGGAAAGAGAAGTTTGTTTTGTGTGTGGGTAACGTTTGCATATATAAAGTGTCGTGTTGTGCTCTACATTTGTGATCCAACAAGAGAGAGGAGGTTTACCTTACATATATTGCTTTATTGATTGGTCGCGCATGATTAACTGACTGCAAAACCTCAAGGGGCTCCAGCTCACAGCGAGTATCATCACTGAATTATCGGATTTCGTCCTGCATATAATATCTGGTACACTATTTCGTTTGTACACAAAGACCGTCTGACGACTAACGCCATTTGTCAGACACTGAGCTTCTACTGTAGGTGAAAGTATGTACGTAGGACGTCCAGAAAGTAAAGATACAAACGCAATAAATTTTTTTAAAAAGAGTTATTAACAAAATTGAGTGAAAAAACTCTTAGCACACACCTTTAGCTATTTTAAACATAATCACCACCTTTGTCAAGGCATTTGTTCAGCCTGGGTACGAGGTTTTGTATTCCGATGTCATAGAACTCCGCCGCCTGCGCACGCAACCACGCAGTGACTTCGTTTTTCACTTCTTCGTCTTCGTGAAACTTCTGGCCGGCCATCCCCCTCACAGACCAGACCTCGCTCCCAGCGATTTCCATTTGTTTTTGCATTTAAAGAAACATCTAGTTCTATGACATCGGAATAGAAAAAGCACACAGAATAGGAACTGCAAGGTTTAGGAATTACGGGTAACAAAACGTCCCAGTAAGAAAAGTCACATCATGGTCTCCTATAATAAATTACGACGAATATTTTTGAAGGGACGAAGTGGCCGTGGCCTGTTCTAAAACAGTGAATTTGCAGTCTCGCGAAATCACTGAAAAGAAAGAAAGCTGTGTATTCAGGATAACTACTACCGTACCTAAAATTCGATTCAGGTCTCTTCCTACCGTGGTAGAAATATTCTGGCCCTTCCGAAACATAAATAACTAATTATCTCTGACTTCCACAAAAATAAAAACTTTATATTGTATTGAAAACAATCAATGTTATATTTTTAAATTAAAAAATTAGTAATATTTTTAAAACGCCTATTCCTGTTATGATTCTGAATATTTCTTGTTCTCATTAAATTCGCGTTATCATGCACCGTCTCAAACTTCTCTTTCATGTGTCCCTATGACTTTTCGCCCTGTATTTTTACAATTCTGTCCCACCGCTTTTCACCCACTAGACTCACTTTGCTGTGTACACAGTAGTGACCGTTTGTAGGATTCTACCTGGGGAATTTCACCCTTCTTCATTCAAACCGGTTCTCAAAACTCGATACTTCATAATTTCTTTAATATTCAGGCATAATATAGAGAAGAATGTGACCACAGCAGATCCACTTCAGTCTTCCTAACTTCCTTTACATCTGTGCAGAACGCTTATAGTTTTATCTGACCTCCATTATATACCTACAAAACTTTCCAGTCTCCGTAACCTCCGTTACATTTTTGCAGAACCCTTCAAGTCTCCCTAAACTCCCTTATATTTCAGCAGAACCCTTCCAGGCCCCGTGAACTCCTTTGGATTTGTGCAGAAACCTTCCAGTGTGCCTAAACTGCCTAAAATTTTTCAGAAACCTTCCAGTCTCCCTAAACGCCTTTATATTTCTGCAGAACTCTTCCAGTCTCCGTAAACTCCCTTATATTTCTGCAGAACCGTTCCAGTCTCCGTAAACTCCCCTACATTTCTGCAGAGCCCTTTTAGTCTCCGTAAACTCTCTTACATTTCTGCAAAACACTTTCAGTTTCCCTAAACTCCCTTACATTTCTGCAAAATTCTTCCAGCCTTTCTAAACTCTCTTATATTTCTGCAGAACCGTTCTAGGCTCCCCACCTTTCTTTACGTGTCTGTAGAACGCCCATAGTCTTAACGTTTTATGTCTCTGCAGAACCTTTCCATTTTCCATATCCCTCTTTCCATCCCTGCAGAACCGTTCCAGTCTCCGAACCTTCCTTTACATATCTACAGAACGGGCCTAGTCTCCCTAACTTTGTGTACATCTCTGCAGAAACTTTTCACTCTCCATATCCTCCTTTCCATCTCTGCAGAACCGTTCCAGTCTCACCTGTCCCCTAATCAACACTCAATGCCCCCACTGCGTCTCTAGTTAAAGCATTTTCAAAAAAAAAAAACTAGTACCTTCGCATGTAATGGTGCAAGAGTCGTGGTGAGCAGAATTTCTACCTTTGGGGAAAAATTCAGGATAAGTTGCAAGAAGAGGAAGAAGCCGGTTGTTTAGGATTGTATTACTGATGTGAGTGCAATTAATCATTTCAAACTTTTGATGGACACAATAATGCCCTATTCAATCAATCAGCAACAATTGTGTTTTAATTTAAAATATTTTCTTCAACCTTGAGTGTTAAATTAACAAAATTGGAAGTGGTTTCTACTGCCATTGGGTGTATACTATTTCTGATCTGTTTCTGCAGTATGGAGTAGATATTTAGAATTAGTCAAATTTAAATTAGTCACATTTAAATAAGCAGCTATTGAAGAAGCAACACGCAATAAACGAAAATGTGCACTTTACTTTATGAACACATGAAGTCCGATTCATAAACAGTGCAGCATTAATGAATGATGTGCTGGATCAGCTAAAGTCCTGCCTGTGCAACTATAGGAGCGGCTATGTGTACAAACTGATTAAAAGAACAACTCGTATTATTGAAACGCTGAAGGATAAAATAGAAGACAATGAAAGAGAAGGTGTCAAAGTATTTCAGAGCATGAATTACCACAGAATTGTCTTAAACAATATAACAGTAATGATTATGATAGTAAGTATTGATATATTGCAGTTTATTACAAGAATTTATATAAATTCCAAAAGGTTCTGACGATGGTATGTAACATTGAGAACTATTGTCTTCTGGATTTTGTCCATTCATTCATTCATTCTGTAGTCTGTCTTACGACAGGTCCGTAGCCTCTTCCAAAGCGAGTTCTCCACAGGGTGCGATCTAGTGCTTCCTCTTTCAATTTCCAGTATCTTTTCTTTTCCTTAAGGTCATCCAGTAGCTGCTTACGTCTTCTCCCTCGTCGTCCCGTCATTTCTATCCTTCCTTCTAACTTTCCTTCAATCACGTGTTTCAGAAGGCAGTTTCTACGCAAGATGTGACCAATCCAGTTAGCCTTTCTTCTTTTTATTGTATGTAGTATATTCCTCTCCTCCTTGACTCTGTGTAATACTTCTTCATTTCTCACACGATCGGTCCAACTGATCTTCTCCATTCTTCTCCAGCACCACATTTCAAAACTTTCCAGATACTTCTGATCTACTTTCCGAAGTGTCCACGTTTCAGCACCATACAAAGCTATGCTCCAAATGTAGCACTTTACTAGTTTCTTCCTTAAATTTAATTCCAGTTTGCTGGTGAAAAGATTTTTCTTCTTGTTGAATGCTGTTTTTGCCATGGCAATTCTGGATTTAATTTCACGTGTACACCTTGCATCACTTGTTATCATGCTACCCAAATAATTGAAATATTCCACATTCTCCAATTGTTTTTGATCTATCATAATTTTCATTGGGGATGGTTGCCTTGAGATTTTCATTACTTTAGTTTTTCCCACATTCATTTCCATTCCATAGCGTCTTCCAATTTCAATTAGTCTATCAATCATGCCCTGTAGCACGTTTTCTTCTCTAGCCAGTAGCACAAGGTCATCTGCATATTTCACAGTGCGAATTACTTGTCCTCCTATTTTGAAGTCTCCAAACCCTTCAAGAGCTTCCTTGGTAAGGTACTCGCTGTATAAGTTGAACAGAATCGGTGACAAACAGCAACCTTGTCTAACTCCTCTTCCAATCTTCACACTTCTCGTCTCCCCTTGGTCCAGTCGTATTTTGACACTTTGTTCCATGTACAATTTGCTGACTAATCTTCTTTCGCGCCAGTCTATCCCAATTCCTTTTAGGATTTGCATTAATTTGGTCCAGTTGACACGGTCAAATGCCTTCTGCCAGTCTATGAAGCAAGCACACAATTCCTCATCTATGACCAAGGTTCGTTCTGATATTATTCTCAGCATCCCAATTGCATCCCTAGTTCCTTTTCCTCTTCTAAATCCAAACTGATCTTCTCCAAGTGCATCTTCAATTTTCCTCTCAATTCTTCTTCTAAGTATCCTCGCTACTATCTTTGCTGCATGTGCGATGATGCTGATTGTGCGATGGTCGCTGCATTTTGTAGCTTTGGGCTTCTTCTTTAAGGCAATCATTGTAACTTCAATAAAATCTCTGGGCCATTCTCCAGTTACATACATGCTGTTGATCATTTGTGTCATTAGCCTTAGACCACCTTCTCCCAACAATTTGAGTACATCCCCAGGTACATCATCATCTCCTGTAGCCTTCTTATCCCTCATCTCCTTGATAGCTTTTTCAACTTCACTTTGCAAAATATAAGGGCCTTTCTCGTCTTCATCTACTTCATCTTCAGGTTCGACGTCTAGATGTTCTGGTCGATTAGCTCGATCGTAGAGCTCTGTGATATAATTCTCCCAAATTTGCAATACTCGTCTCTGATTTATTATTATATTGCCTTGAGAGTCTTCGATGCCAATGTTTTGAATCCCATGGTTTTCTTTCCAACCTAGTTCCTTTGTCTTCATGTACATTAAATCATAACGTCCTATTCTTTGAAATTCTATGATCTCGTCGCATATGCTCTCCAGATATTCCTTCTTGGCGTTGTCCGTGGCTCTTTTCAATTCGTTCCTCAGTCTTCTGTAGTTCTTCCTTCCTTCTTCATTGTTGACATTCTTCCATTTCCTTCGTTCATCCATTTTACTGATCATCTCCTGTGTAATCCATGGCTTTCTTGCTCTCCTCTCGACTTTTCCAACCAAACCACTCATAGTATCTAACACACATTTCTTGATATTGTTCCACTGCACTTCCACATTCCCACTTTCACATTTGATTGCACCAAGCTGTTCTTCTAGTCTATCGTGTACTACCTGTCGTTGAGCATATAGCTTCTCCAAATCCCATCTTGGTTTTCTCTTGTGGAACCTCATGATCTTCTTCAATCTGGTGCAGATCTTTGCAACCAGTAAATTGTGGTCAGAGTCAATATCTGCTCCAGGCAGTGTCTGCACATCCTTCACACTGTTCCTGAATCGCTGTTTCACTAGTACATAGTCCAGCTGATATCGATTCCTATCTCCTGGTGATTTCCACGTGTACAATCTTCTTTTAGGTTTTTTGAACCATGTGTTTGTTATAACAAGTCCATTTCTTTCACAGAAGTCAATAAGCATTTGACCTCTCTGATTCCTCCTTCCCAGTCCATATGGTCCAACAGTGTTGTGATGTGCTTTATCTCCAACCACACTGTTCCAATCTCCCATTATAATCGTGTTTGTCGCGCCCTTTCCATCCTCTTCAAGAATTTCTTCAATTATATCATACAACTCTTCCACTTTGTCATCTTCATAGTCCGATGTTGGCATGTACACTTGCACTATCAAAATACTTACCGGTTCTGCCTGCAATTTAATAGCAATGATTCTGTCACTATACACACTCTTCTTAACAACACTTTTCACTACGCTTTTATGCACTACTATAGCTACGCCTCTTTCAGCACTGTCACCCCCGGAATAATACACTGTATAATCACCACTTTTTATTTCACCTTGACCCTTCCACCGCACTTCACTAACACCTAGCACAGACACTGCGTTCTTCTGCATCTCTTTCTTCAAATTTTCGAGTTTTCCTCCTTGATTCAAGGTCCTTACGTTCCAAGTGCCTATCTTGAAGCTGTTATGTTCATTCTGTGTCTTCTGCTGTTGTCTGTAGTCATTACCGCGTGGTGTCTCCCCTAGAAACACTCCCCCCCGGAGATCCGAATGGGGGAGTAGTTTACCTCCGGATCGTTTTGTCTCCAGAGGAAGCATCTCGCATTTGGCATTTGTCTCTGTTTCTGGAAGAGACTATCCAGGAAAAGTAATAATGTGGTAGTTTTTCCATTTGCTTTCCACATCGCAGTACAGCAGCCGTTCAGACCACAGTCACGACGTTTCGGAAGATGGTTCTTCTTCCGTCTTCAGGTGAAGTAAGGGGGAGACACCTACTCAGATGGGTCCCTTAGACCAGTGATTGAAATTAGCTCGGTCTAAGGGACCCATCTGGGTAGGTGTCTCCCTTCACCTGAAGACGGAAGAAGAACCATATTCCGAAACGTCGTGATTTTATATTTTTATATATTTTATCCGGACGATGGACAAAGTCAAGAAGACAATTAGTTCTCAAGGATTTTTGTACCCCAAAATCCGTGTGCTTCGCCACTGTTGCATCGCACCGAAAACTGAGAGGTGGAAGAGAAAAAATGTGTAAGCGTATTTAGTCAGACTTTGAAACTTTAAATCTTGACAAGTAGACGAAAATAATTAGAATTATGGCGAAGAAAGTTTTCGAAATACGTGCTCAAGATTCGGTATGGAAAATATCCTATAAATTTTAAATTGGCTCTGAAAATATTTTGACGAAAGAGGGGGATTCGTGTCGCCTAAAGTCCTTTATAAAATTTTGTGAAGACAGTAGCGTGTAGCACACGTACGTGTGAAGGGGGGTTTAGTGTGGTGGTCATCCTTATTACTAACTTAAGAACGAAGCTTGTAATAAGCAACATTTCTCCCGGGATATTCACTAAACTCAACTGACCACCATGTTACGTATGCAGTAACACACCTTACGTTAAGTCATGGCAATTAAACCACGGCTGAGCAGAGGACCTCCTTTTATACATGTAGTAGAGGATAAAGACGAAGACTGGAGAGAAACATGGAAGCACTTCTGCTAGCGTAAAAGTCTGCAATTGTGAATATAATGAATTTCACTCTGTGAAGTCTTACAGCACGCAAATTGAATATTCATAAATAAGTGAATTTCACGCTATAACCAGCCATGAAAGCCCAGACGGGGAGTAGAGGTATAGATCTACTCTTTCTTTAACCTCTGTGCTAGATGAGGGTGGGTCGTCAACGCCACGCCCCGGTCGCTTTACCCCCCCGAAAAGAGACCCGTTACCCATTGTACAGGCGGATGGATGGGCCCCAGGGCCCACACCGGGATTCGATCCCCGGATCGTCCAGCCCCTAACAAGTCGCTATACCGAATGCGCTATCCCGGCCCACGAATATTCTTACGTGTTTAATTTTTCGGTCCATTGAACTACAAGGAAATAATGTATGGACTTTTCGAAATTGGAATTTAGGATATCTACCATCTATTTTAATTAGCTTGTCTATTTATTAACTAATAATCTTAGTGTTTTATTGTTAATTTAATTACACATGTTTTACTAATTTTGCTGTTGTGACATTTACATATTTTTATCCATTTTATTTTTGACGATATGCTATAAGCTGCAGTCTCCTATTAGATTTTTTCTATTACATCTCGCTTGATATCCATGCAATCTAACAAGAGCTCAAGACCCCGTTGTAACATATTATTTGAAAATTTGTTTTGGAACAGTGGCATGTTCTTAGGACTACACCTCTTGGTTTTTTGGACAGTTTTACGTTGATTTATTTTGTTTCACATAATTGCAAGAGGCTTTTTCTATAGCAGTTGCTGTCCTTAATGGTAGGTGTATGTTAAATAGAAGTCAACCTGACAGCCTTTCCCGTAGTTAATTGAATTTGTGCGACCACGATAATCTGCTTTTATTAGACCAACTTTAAAATGAGACTGCATCTCATGTTGGAATGAATGACACTCTTGCTTATTATTATGAAAGTACCGAATTCAAATTTTGGCTCCAGTACTGGCTATAATGTCTGATGTTAATCGTGCTTCTTCCTCAGTTCCTTCAAGAAATGTCGTGATAGTAAAGTACACCTACCGTAACCGTTTACTGATCATGCTATAATTCGACACTCTATAGACAGAGTTAACAGACAGCGTCGTTAAACATATGAAGCCACTTAAGAATCGAAAGCCATTTGGTGTCTAACATGCATTACAGCCAACCGCTTTCAGGAACTTGCATTTATTTGGTTTCCTGTCATTTCCTCGTTTTGCTAGCTTTTCGGGAACGTCAACATTTCTCTGAAGATATGCCTAATTGTCGCTAAGTGATTTTCAGCCAGAAGTGATTTTGAGTATTGGCGTCAGCCACGTCTACGAAGGGTTTCTTTCGTTGGTACATTTCTTCCGTTTAGAGCGAGTCTTATTTTTCAGTTGTAGGAGTAGGATGAGCCAGTTCGTTGACACTGCGGCCTCATATTTTCCTAATGCACCAGCCGTGATGCAAAAGGAGTGTGGAGGATTGGTGGGATGACGATTAGTAGAGGATATGCCAAACACTAGGAATAGAAACCGGCCTGTTGCCGCTTTATAGACTACAAGTTTATTTTGATTACCCTCAGATTGAACCCGGGACTCTGCGATAAGAATGAAGCACCTGAACCACGTGGTGTGCACTAAACTACCCGAATAATGGCATGGAGTGAACCATCCTTCAAATTTCTACACATGATACACAATCAACATTTATTGTAACTTCTGCAAGCAGTTTACACTTCTCAAACCAACAAATATCACCACCAGTAAGAGGTGTGAGTAGGGATAGCGTAGTCGGTATAGCGACTCTCTACGAGCTGGACGGTCCGGGGATCGAATCCTGATGGGGGCGAGATTTTCAGCACCCGTCCAGACCGGCCCTGGGGCCTACCCAGCCTCCTGTACAATGGGTACCGGGTCATTCCCGGGGGTAAAGTGGCCGGGGCGTGGCGTTGACCACCCACCTCCATCTAGAGCCGAGGTTAAAGAAAGAGTAGAGCTATGCCTCTACTCCCCCTCTGGGCCTGTATCTTTTACTTCAGTAAGAGGTGTGAGCTGAAAGTTCCTGGACTGGCCGCGTAGAGCGCTAACCGGATAGAAGTAGTGTAATACAGCTATTGGCCGCTAGGTACCGTTGATGTGATTTATTGTCAATTAGTGTGGAGCGTGTCGTTTAAGAGGATGTTACTTTTCTGTGCAAATGACATTTAAGTGTGTTTATGTTGACTGCTTTCTGCCATTTCTGATTATCTGTCTATCAAAAGTAGCCTGTTATTCAAACCTACAAGATGGCTCGGCACGGGTTGATGTAGCGGTAACGTTGTAGACATGTATGATACTATTAAAACCGTGCATTGTGCTTACAATCAAACATACGTACCAACATTTGCCAAAAAATTAAAGGTCGTACATAAATTTGTACCTTCCTACATGTTTCGGCGATAAATCGCGATCTCCAGGGATTTAAGTACAAAGGCATACATAATACCAAGCATTAATCTCTTATGTACAATATTAAAATGTTAAAATCATAGAATGTAAAAAACAGTAACCATGAAATACAAAAATATGGACGCTGTGGCCTTTACAAAGTTGACACGTTTTTAACTAAAATTTAAATTTTTGTTGTATGTGTAGTCATATGCATACACACATCTCGCCTTGACGTGTTGGATCCAAAATGATCATGCCTCTATGACGAGTATTGATTCTGTCAGTGTAGGAAGGAGTTGTATGCCTAGGCTGACCATAATTCCTTGAGACAAAAACGGGACGGGGACGGGGGGGGGGGGGGAATGTTCATAAAGAGTAGGACATTTAAAAAAATGTTTTATTACATAAAAATATTGAACTTACAATAATTCTTCACAGAACCGCGCAAGTGTTGCCAACACGTATTTTTTCTTTTCTCTTAATAATTCATTGCTATAAAGTTACACTATTTATTCGATGGGCAATTGTCGATCTCGATCAACGCCCCTCTACCGATGGTTACACGCATGACTGGTACCTACAATAGCAGCCATTGATGGAAACGTAATTATATGTTATGATTGACCAATATTTAAGCATATTTTAAAGTTTTTATAAAGAACGGGACAAAAATGGCATTTTTACTAAAACGACGGGACGGCCGGGACATAGCAAAAAAAAAAAACGATACTGTCCCGTTCAAAACGGGACGTATGGTCAGCCTATGTATGCCGAAACATGTAGGAAGGTAGACTGATGTCTGACTTTTAATTTTGTTTTGTGCATATGTTAGTATGTATGTGGGTGTAAGCATGTGTTCACGCGGTGTTGGATAGCATCGCGGTTAACACACCGGCTATTCTGACAGAGTTTTTTCTGGGGTTTCCTCAAGCCTTCCATGAGAATTGTGGAATAGAACCTCAATTAGATCTCCATCGACCGCTTCCTTCCAAATATATTCAGTTCATCATTCTTAAATTATCCTAGCGTCGATGCTGTATAGCCTGAGACCGTCGCAAAGTGAACCACAAAAAAAAAAATAAATGAACATATAATGGCTGAGGACGAGGGTACCTTGGAACACTCAGTTGTTATCGACAGACTGTTTGAGACGTGGCATAGTCTCAGATTTGTGGTTATCCCAGCGGCGGGTATAAAAATTACTCTTTTATAGTGTAGACCTTAGTGTAATTTCGTTGATTGTTAGGCCTACCAATATAGGAGGAACGTGCTGTCTCCGTCTTCAGGAAAAAACGTTACCCTGAAGATGGAGGCAGTAGGCTACCTTCCTGCCAAACCTTTGTAGTTGTCTATGAAAGTACACGGTGTCACATCCTAAGAAACCGGAACTTTTGTCCACAAAACATGAGTACTTAATACTATATAATCCGACATGCCTTTATGGTACCATGCAGGCATGGGCGTGGTGCCCTTTAAGTGAGGACTTCCTGCAGCAGGGTCTTGACAGTCCGCCGCTGTTCCACTGCTCCTCTGTCTCAATGTCACACGACTTTCCAATAAGCATGACTAGCAGCTTCGCTTTTCTGGAACGTTCCAATTCTATATGCCAGCTTATGCCAGGTTTTAAATTTCAAACGCTCTTCATGTACCAAACAGTATTGCAAGGAATGCCGGTTCTGCTAACACAATTTTCGTTTTCTCATGGTGTTTTTTTGTAGTTTCTTGCAGCTAACGGACGCAAGGACTGGCGGGAATTTCTTATTAATACTAAGCGCAACGGAATTAACAATATAAAGGAAGTATACTTAATATATGTGTATATGGTATAGTGTTTAGTAGTGTAAAGGAAGTATATTTCTATCCAGTGCTACTCGATTTTCGGCACAGCATTGTTTTTTGGAATGTTCGCATACTTCGCCCATTTTGTCCTCCTGGTAAGAGCAACATATAAATGAAAATGAGTTTGGGGCATTATTCGGATGATATTGACAGGGGAAACCCGAAATACTGTGAGAAAAACCTGTCTTAGTGCCATTGAAAGACGAAGAGTAACCTGACGTATATAAATACCAAGCTCCTACCGCGCAGTAAACATCCTTCGCCTCGGTTATAAAAACCAAACAGTTAATATTGTATAGGGAAATAATAGCTTCTTGATCTGAGAGCCTTACAAACACAAACGTTTTGAATGTTAAACCTGGTGGCACAAATAGTAGCCGATAGGCTTTAAAAATAATTAATAATGTCAAAAGTATTCAGAGTGAATACTATTTCACCCGTCCTTAAAGGGTTAAACACAAGTAGTAACTGACACACAATAAATCCTGAACACGCAGCTGTTGGCATTACGACATTAAAGAAAAAGAAGCATAATATTTAAGATGAAGGAGGAGAATAAGAAAACGAGTAAAAGTGAAAGAAAGAAGAAGTAAAGAGCACACGACTGTAAAAGTGTGCAGCGTACACATAACTGGCGCGTTCACTACAAAAAACTATGGATCGCACACTGTCATCGAAGTTTCTCAGCACTATCTCATGTTGTCGCCCTGTAGCCCGTGTGCCAAGAAAGGAAATCAGCTGCACCGTGTAGTTGGTGCTTTACCCGTAGCCTAGCCACAGCGCTAAAATCAAGCGTGTTAAGAATCATCTGTAAGGACTTGTCTAAAGTCGCTTGTGGATTTTGCGAAAGTTTGAGATTAAAGTTTTTTACGTAAGTGAACATGAAGGTGACCACAATGCTTCCTAAAGTTTTACAATATCAGGTTTTGTGAAAGTCTGTTTACCAATTCTGGTGTTAACCTTTATTTCAGGCTTCCGCCGCAATGTTGATGAGATCTGTGCTCTTCTGGGTTATTACGCGACGTCATGTACGTAATAATCCAGAAGAGCGCAGATCTCAATTCCGGTCTTGTTCGATTTGTACAGACAGACGAATGGATGGACGGAGCGCTTTTTAGGATGCGAGTGCTCCTAAAATGGAAGAAGGCGATGATGAAGGAAATGAAGAGGAGGGAAAAAGGATGTAGAAACAGAAACACTATTACTTTCTTCAGGGACATAACGCCGCGTGATTTGTCCTAATATTTGACATCCCCGTTGGTATGTACATGCACAATATATTTCACTTTTGTTCAGTAATTACAGTCACAGGAGGGTCGCGGTGGCGCAGTTCGTTGAGGCACTGCGCTACAAACGTCGCGGGTTCGATTCCCGATGGTGTCACTGGAATTTTTCACTGACATAATCGTTTCGGTCGCACTATGGCCCTGGGGTCGACTCAGCCTCTAACAGAAATAAATACCAGGAATCTTTCCTGGGGGGTAAAGGCGGCCGGTGCATAGGGCCGACAACCTTACCACCTTCCTGTGCCGATTGTCTAAAAACCTGGGAGCCTCGACCTGCTGGAGCCCTAAGGGCCTTCCTAGGCCTGTATGGGACTGATTTACCTTAATTACAGTCACAACCAACATATATACTTTTGACACATTAGGCTACCGGTTTCAGCTCTGTAGAGCCATCATCAGGCCTACACAACAACTATAAAAATCAAACTATATACATATTGTAAAAGAAATCCCCGTATTTTGTATAATTACATGTATAAAACGGGGGGGGGGGGGAGGGGGAGGTTGCATTGCAATTATAGAGTTTTCTTTTCAAGTTTTTGTAGCGATGGATATACGCTTGACCAGTGTTTATAATCTTAATATTTGACATCCCCCCCTCTTTTATACATATAATTGTACAAAATAAGGGGATTTCTTTTACAATACGTATATAGTTTGATTTTCATAGTTGTTGTATAGGCCTGATGACGGCTCTACAGAGCTGAAACCGGTAGCCTAATGTGTCGAAAAATGTTGGTTGTGACTGTAATTACTGAACAATAGTGAAATATACAGTCCGTGTGATATGGTTAATGCACAGGCTGTAACGTTTCGGAGTAATGTGTAGCCTCCATCCTCAGGGTACAGAAGCTCTTCACGACGTCAGATTCCAGAATACTTTCTTTTCTTAGTACTTATTCTCTTTTTGAATGACGTGCATAATAGGAAAATTAATTAGAGTTACTTGACCTGATGTGCTTTTTCTGAACACTGGTGAACTATTTGCCTTCACAGACCAATTAAATGGCTGTCAGAGTGCTCGAGAAAGAGAAGGCTGCGTGGAATTAATACTTACATTATTCTACGTCAGGTTAATAAATATTTCGCTCCTGAAAGGGAAGGTGTTTTGCAACAATGCAGTAGTTACAGGACGATGGCTATGGTCACATTTAGCGGTATATCAAGCAACCTACTTTACGGTTACGAATACATATTTCTTGGGTGACTTTTCACCCGTTTTTGCTGTACTGTGCAAAACATAAGTGAAAAAGGGGCGTGTTTCTGCAATTTATATTAAAGACCCTTTCCAAGGTCGGTAAAAACAACAACTGAATATACGGTAGGCTCTGTACATCAAAAGGCCTGTCAGTTATTAATAGTGATTCATATTTTAAGTGTATTTTTTTCTATAAGCTTATTAGGTTTGTAATAATACACGTTTCATATTTGTTTGCATGTGATTGTACTTCACACGCACCAGGTGCGTGAAGTGAACATAGGGAGATTATGTATAATGCCGAGGTGAAGATTGAGTGGTGCGATAAACCCAGCCCCCGCACACCTTCGTCATGTGCATAGAATAATCGTGCCGTTAAACATATAATGTTTGCCCTTACTCTTTATCACTGAGATGTATTTCAATAAATTTTGCTATCGAAGAATGTTGTTTCTTGAGGTTAGGAAACTTGATCTCTCTGCGTAAGGTAGAATAGAGATTGCGTATATGTCCGAAAAAAAGCCTAGACGTAATTGAATATTCATGCATCGTAGTCTATACCCTTTAGCTAATATTATTAAGGCGAT
Source organism: Reticulitermes speratus (assembly GCA_021186555.1). Taxonomy (NCBI): domain Eukaryota; kingdom Metazoa; phylum Arthropoda; class Insecta; order Blattodea; family Rhinotermitidae; genus Reticulitermes; species Reticulitermes speratus. Next base: position 12,052,042 of record JAJKFL010000009.1, read on the forward strand.
GAAATCCAGGAGAATTAATGGGGAAATGAGAAATGCATGCAAAATTTGAGTCACAGCCTTGCAGTGTTTGTCGTAGGTGTAACTCGTGTAAGATTAAAATGGATTTTGAAAAAGGTAGGGTATGGCTATGTGGACTGGATTCAGCTGCTTCCAGACAGAAAAGAGGGCGGACTTCATGAATACTACGATTTACCGTCTGGTTTTATAAAAGCAGGACATCTTCTGTCTTACACAATATCAGAGGTTTAAGGACGATCCTGTAATACGACTTTAGCTAAATTTCACACAAGTACATTGATGTTAATACATTTTACTTTCCTTAAAATTTGGTAGCATAAATTTCATATAAACGACACGAAGCTGTGCATATTCACTTCCTACTTTTAAAGTAAAACACACTCAATCGACATCACAGTAACCAACAGGTTAGTAAAAGCACTTTAGCCCCAGAGTCACACAAAATAGATAAATACAGTTCGTTGTCATTGAGTTTTGTACTCTGTTCGCCACCTGATATAAAAAATTCCAAAAACTAAACAGGCTGTTTCGAAGTAAGGCCCTACCTTTTCTTAATGTGATATGGTGGAGAAACACCCACCGAAATGAGTCGGATAACTGACGCTGTTCTGAACCTCGGGGCAAATTATCACCGTGTGTACCCACAATTCAGTACTTGTTCCCCCACCTTTTAACTTAGGACGGAGAAAGAGCCTACCTTCAAAACAGAGTATTCAACTTTTGTATTTTTAGATAATTACGACAGGCATTGCACAAAAACTGAGTGTTACTAAATGTGATATACCATTTTCAGAAACGTGCAGAGCTGAAATGCATAAATATACTGTGTGGGCAAAATGCAGAAGGTTTTAATATTGAAATATGTGTATGTAGTATAGTGTAATCGTAGTATAGTACAGTATGGTATAGTAAGGTTGAAACAAATAGTAAGAAGAAGAATATCAGAGACTTGTATAGGGGCATCAATGACTTTAAGAAGTGTTACCAGCCTAGAACTAATGTAGTAAAGGATGAGAAGGGTGATCTGGTTGCAGACTCCCACAGTATCTTGGCTAGGTGGATAAATCATTTCTTTCAGCTATTGAATATACATGGGGTTAATGATGTTAGGCAGACTGAAATACATACAGCAGAGCCACTGGTGCCTGAGCCCAGTGCCTCCGAGGTTGAGATGGCTATTGAAAAGTTAAAAAGGCACAAATCACCAGGTATTGATCAAATTCCAGCAGAACTGATTAAAGCAGGAGGTAGGACAATTCGTTCTGAGATCCATAAACCTATTAATTCTGTCTGGAATAAAGAGGAATTGTCTGAGCAGTGGAAGGAGTCAATCATTGCACCTATTTATAAGAAGGGTGATAAAACAGATTGCAGTAATTATCGAGGCAAATCACTTTTGTCAACCACATACAAAATTCTATCCAACATCCTATGTCAAGGTTAACCCCATATGCAGAGGAAATTATTGGAGATCATCAGTGTGGATTTAGACTAACAGGTCAACTACTGATCATATATTCTGCATTCGTCAAATACTTTAGAAAAAATGGGAATACAATGAGGCAGTGCATCAGCTATTTATATACTTCAAGAAAGCCTATGATTCAGTTAGGAGAGAGGTCTTGTATAATATTCTCATTCAGTTTGGTATCCCCATGAAACTTGTAATGCTAGTAAAAATGTGTCTAAATGAAACCTATAGCAGAGTCCGGGTAGGCAAACATTTATCTGACACATTTGCTATTAAGAATGTTTTGAAATAAGGAGATGCTTAATCGCCATTGCTTATAAACTTTGCTTTGGAATATGCCATTAGGAGGGTTCAGGCAAACCAAGACGGCTTGAAATAAAATGGTACATATCAGCTTCTAGTTTATGCTGATGATGTTAATATATTGGGCGGAAGCGCACATGCTATAAAGAAAAACACAGAAGCTTTATTAGTCGCTAGTAAGGAGATTGGTCTAGAAGTAAATGCTGAGAAAACTAAGTACATGGTCATGTCTCGCAATCAGAATGCAGGACAAAATCATAACACAAAGGTAGATAATAAATCCTTTGAAAGGGTGGAACAGTTCATATATTTGGGAACAACCCTAACAAATCGAAATTCCATTCAGGAAGAATTGAATCAACCTACTCGAGAAAACCTGTATACAAAACAAGAGTGCCATTAATTTTATAAACAACAATAGATATGTAATTTTTAAAGAAACGTTTAACCTTTTATGGAAAACTAGTATAACACATTCCCCTGGATTTTACATAATTCGACAGCTGGAAGTAATAATATCATAATCCATTGGGAATTAAGATTTATTTTATTCTACGTGGATTTACAAGTTGTTTAAAAATTGAAGTAATAGATGTAAATCATTTGTAAAACTTTGACCCCCTGAGGATGGCTTGTTAAAAGCCGAAACATATGTAGGGGCAATTGACGTACTTATGAGAATATAGTGCATACTCGTATGTTGGTTTCTAAAACTTTTAATTAGTTATCAAGATGCACGGTGAATACAACGTGTAAAAAAGGTGCATACAGGATTTTGGTGGGGAGACCTGAGGGAAGGAAACCACTTGGAAGACCCAGGCGTAGATGGGAAGATAATATTAAAATGGATCTTCAAGAAGCGGAATGGGGGGAATGGACTGGATTGATATGGCTCAGGATAGGGACGGGTGGCGGGCTGTTGTGAATGCGGTAATGAACCTTCGGGTTCCATAAAATGCGGGGAATTTCTTGACTAGCTGAGGACCTGTTAGCTTCTCAAGAAGGACTCTGCTCCGTGGAGTTATAGTATAGTATAGTATAGTATAATATATTATAGTATAGTATAGTATAGTAGGCCCTATAATGTAATATAGTATATTATAGTGTGGTATAATATAGTATAGTATAGCATAGCATAGCATATCATAGTATAGTTTATTATATGATAATATGGTACAGCAGAGCGTAGTATAGTGTAGTATAGTATAGCGTAATATAGTATAGTGTAGTATAGTATACTGTGGTGTAATTTAGTGTAGTGCAGTGTAGTATATTTTAGTATATTATACTATAGTATATTATAGTGTAGTATATTATAGTATCTTATAGTATATTATAGTGTAGTGTCGTGTAGTATACAGCATAATATATGGTATATTTCACAGTATTTAGCACAGTATATAGCATAGTGCTTTAAAATGTTAAACTTGTTGTGTCTAGTAGATTTTATTATGTCGATTAAATTTCTAATTTACTTTTAAGTTAATAAGTTTATGAAATTCTGGCAATATTTGGCACTCTGAAAACTTTAAGATAATTTACTTGAAGTTTCAGATGTTCTGGAATGTTACACCGTGTTAACGGTAAATAGTTTAATTAGTTAAAATAGTTAAATAATAAATTTTCGAGGCACTTTAGTGCTTTAGATTTACCAGTCAACACGGCGGAACATCCTAAATAAAACGACATTTTTCAACAGCAGCATTGTGAGCACGCAAAATTTCGCATCGTAATAGTCTGCTTAAATGAAGATTCAAATCAATTTGGCGAATAGTAACTGATGTTTCGGAGGAACGTGCAGCCTGCATCATGAGAGTCTGAGAGTCCAGCGTTCTACCTGAACTGTTTGACCTTAAAGATGAAGGCATTAACATCCTCCTAAACGTCGGTAACTGTTTGCCTGTCGACAAGGCATAACATCCAAGGAGACATGATTCTTCATCAGCATCGTTGTGAGAGACTCAAACGTCGTAATTTACTTACTTACGCAGTGAACGAATCGATGCATACCGACCGCTTTTGTAGGAGAGTTTAAGGCTCTGGAAAACCGTTAAATTGAATAGTATTTATAATTTCGTCACGAGACAGCCTTGTTTGCATCTGTTATGATTGATTGCTTCCACTTCGTAGAATTTTCATTTGCGGCACCTCCAGCTGAATCAGTCGATTCTTGCTCATGACACCGACAGACAGGATCAACCTAATGATCCGAGCATTCTGGTGAGCATACGTGGATTCAAAATGAACAGCATCTGATGTAATACGGGCCTGCACTTGTGTTTCAGGATGAGACTCTACATTAAGGAAACGAGTGAAACCATCTTTCTTACCCGTCATATACAACCCTTACACCGACACTTCTAACATCTTTTATCTTCTGATGTTACCAATCACCATCTTCAGGTCCGTACGATAACTAGTGACTAAGCACCGAAAGACGTAGGCAAATTTGCCGAATATACTGCAGTATATATTATTATTGCCGATCCCAGTGGCCGTGCGGTCTAAGGCGTGGGTCTTCGGCCGCTCGCTTACTAGGATCGTGGGTTCGAATCCCACCTAGGGCATGGATGTTTGTCTGTTGTAAGTGTTGTGTATTTGTCAGGTAGAGGTCTCTGCGACGGGCTGATCACTCGTCCAGAGGAGTCCTACCGACTGTGGTGTGTCTAAAGTGTGTGATCGTGAAACTTCGACGAAACGAGGAGGCCCAGGCCCATATAGGGCTGTCGAGCCATACAAAAAAATATATATATTATTATTATCTCTGTCATTTCTAGAAACTCAATTGCCTCGAAACCTCGCAAAGGGAAGGCCATGATCCAAAAAGGGGCCAAAGCCCCATACAAAGGAAGAAAAAGAAGAGAGAAAAAAGAAGAAAATGGAATATTTTATTATGTTATTATTATTAAAACGCTCGTCTTGACTGTGGAATGAATTTCCTTTGGAATTACTTGTTGGTTTATGTAATATTAGATTTCAAAATTTTTATGTGCATTTTTATATGTAAGGTTTTGAATAATTTCATGTAATTTAATTATAATTTGTGCAAGTATTGTGGTAACAGTTTATGGGTGTCGGTCGAAACCCCGTTACAATTTTACATTTATATTGTATTACCTGACAACTGACATCAGTACGTCACTCACACTGATTCGTGCTAGGGCAGACGGTGCCGCGCCCGCTGCTATTCCGTGCGTCGGGGTCCGCACTTTTTAGTTCAATGTATTGCAGTTAGTATTAATGTACGTAAAGAGTGCTGGAAATGTTTACTTTCGGCTCGGAGATGTAAGACCACCCAGAAAGGCGGACATTTTAAAGAACTACTCCTAAATAATTTGACATCAAACTTTGTAAAATATTTTGTGAATTTGTTTTGAAATAATGTTAATATGTAGAACATCTTAAATATATGGGTCTGTGATTCTGTTGGAACTGAAGCAGTATAGTCAGATACAAATTTAGCGATGTTTTGGAAAAAGTGTTGCTCCTTCTTCAGGGTAGGAACTTGTGCCCTGAAGATGGAGGTAGCAAATTCACCCGAAATATTGGCAAATTTGTACCGGACTACACGTTTCCACATTCTAGGAGACAACAGTCTTGAACCGTTAAGTAGTTTAAAGTGAACAACATAAAATGTTTAGCGCATGCTCAGTGGTTACCGGACGGCAAGATGTCTCCGATGGAGAGAAGTATTCCAGCCTTCTCTGTAAATTCGTATAAATTATTGGACATCCAGTATTTGCGGTTATATGAGGAGTGTGCACGATTTAATTTTGTCGTAGTTGTTGGTTGAAGAAAGATTAATAAATGCTACACGCTTCATAGCCACAGAAACTGTTCATCCTTATGTTTCGTCACGTATATATAGTACACAGGATGTATTTGTATGGGTATATAGGCATATATATATGTATGTGTGTACATGTGTGCATATATATTTTGGGTAGCAGTGCCAAAGAATATGGCAGTATTTTCTCAGCCACTAGTAGACCAAAATTATTGTTACTAAAATCATTTTATGCAAGTCACACTTTAGTTATTCTATTTTATCTTATTCAGTATATACAATATATTGTCGATTATGCGGGGTAATGGTGGGAAGGGGGGTGCACGGATAATTGGAAAACACGGATGATAGAAAATTTATAGTTTATTGAGCCACGAACACAAAATAAAAGTGTAATTTATTTATCATATACGTGATACACACATAACTTACGCTTATTGTTTACATAAACAACCCGTGATTTTTGTTTGTATTGAGGATTTTGTTCGAGCACTCGGCGATAAATCACTTAATTTCCCACCTTCTCCATTAGTCATTTGGAACTCCCGATCGTGCGATCGTGCACGGATAATATCTTATGCAAACCGGATACTCCGCGCGCGGATAATCGAGGGTACACTGTATTTAAATTGTAAGTAGTAGAATACTTTAACTGGAGGCCTGTATTACCACAAAAAAATTTTTTTAAGTAGAACTAGCTAGAAAACTACCTATGTGCTAAATGTTAATGTTAACTTCTTTTTCGACAAAGTGATTTTATTTTCTTGCTCAGCAAACTTTAAATCTCACAAATTCATCATGGGTCCGTGAAGCCTGTAATGACATAAATAAGCTTAGTTTCCAGACAACTCCCCTCTCTAACGCTGCATCTGTCGGTGCAAGAACTTCAGCACAAGACGTCAGGTTTAGCAACGCCATCCAATATCCAATTTCCAATATACCTTGTAGTACATAGGCCTGTGTCTTTACATAGTTTATCATATCCTTGGAGGACTTGTTCTTGTGCTACAAGACTAATACCCTTGCATAGTCCGTGCAAGTACAACATAATGAGCTGCAAACCGTCTTAATACCTAAGAGTTTACCGGTGTGAAATGTAGACTTTTTATGAGTCGTTTGAAATACTGTAGTTTTTGTATGCCTCCTGCTCCGAAGTTTATAAGCAAGTTTCTGATTAGCGAAAGCAAGAAATACCAGCCCCTTTGCTCGTATAACTAGCAGCACTTTGTTTCCGCATAAAACACATATGTTAGTATAAATTATGAATACCGTATTTACACCATCACAAGAAGCTACAAGTAATAAGACGCACCCTATCATTAGCAAGGCATTCTTTCATTTTTAATGTCCTACTTATGTCCAGTGTTAAGACGCACGGTGGTTTTTGGAACACTTTTCACGAAAACGAAGAAAGTGTTGTGAGGCGGGGAGTGTGGTGTATAATTACGTAAGCTAGTGATATGTTCTATACCCAAAATTTCAATTACTATAAATAATCACCATTTGAAAATTGTCAAACATAAACTTGTAGGGTCATTCTAAAGAGATACGACGATAGATTGCCACAATTAAAACTGCTAGGCTTCTGGGTTTTGTTCATGTTCTGATTTTCAGAACACAAAATATCATTTCGGAAAATTAGTCTGTTTCCGTCCTCGGGTAACAATTTTTTAGGCAGTTGGCTGAACTCGACAGAAAGAACTATGGCCGTATGAACCAGTTAGTACAATTGTGTCCGAGATCTGCGTCTGAAACCAAAGGAATAATCGAATTTAACCACTTTTATATATTATAAGGGAACAGGATAGCGTAGACGGTATAAAGACTAGGCTACGGGCTGGACGGTCCGGGGTTCGAATTCCGGCAGGAAACAAGAGATTTGTCTCTTCTCCAAAACCTCCCGAACTTTTCTGGGGCCCACCCAGCCTCCTATAGGTAGGGGGTCCTTTTCCGGAGTAAAGCGGCTGGGGCGTGATGTTGACCACCTACCTCCCCCTAGAGTGGAGGTGAAGAATGAGTAGAGCTGTAACTCCCTTTTATATGCCTTCATCTCCTAGATAGGGACTTTTTATATATAAGTATTGACACAAAATTGTGTCTCGGTTTGAAATAATATAATTTATCGCCATGTTGTGTTTGAATTTGTTACTATAATTTTGTCCCACTAGACGGATTTTCATAAAATTTTATATTTGAGTATTTTTCGAAAATCTGTCAAGAAAGTCCAAGTTTTCATTAAAATCCGACAAGAATAGCGGGTGCTTTACATGAAGACCTATGTACAGTCATGATATCTCGCTCAAGTCTTCTTAGATTGAGAAATATTTTAGACAGAATTTGTAGAGAAAATCAAAATATGATTTTATGTTCAGTAACGTCTTTCCGAAACTCGTGCCGTTTATGAGATAATGTGGAAAAATATGAGCCAGAGAGACCACAGATGACAATATAATACGGCGCATGCCCTTTGCCTGCCGGATAACTAAGGCTGTAGATACACACTCGGAATGTGTAATAAATTCTGCTTTTCCAAGGCAACAATGCTTTCGGAAATAAGCCTCGGTGTTACGTTACGTTGCTGGTCTTGTTCTTTGTTGTGTTGGTTGATACATGTCGAGAACAGCTAATGAATGTAAAATATTATATATATTTTATCCACACTGATATTTTTATCACTAGTTGTGTGAGCTACTTATGTAGTGGTTACACAATTCTTGTTGTCACGTAATGTGTCTTATTATATACAGTAGAACCTCGGTTATCCGAACTTCGCTTAACCGAAACTCGGGTTAACCTAAATGCCTTTTCTTAAGCGATTCCCAGAACTGCCTGCCGCGAGACACCTCTGAGCCTCTACCCATCAGTTTGTTGTGAAAAGTTGACGGGTTGCTGATTGTATCTGTAAATATCATGCACTTCCTTGTGCCATAACTTTTATTAACATAAGAATGTTTTCAGAATAAATGTTATTTGTATGGCACCTTATCACGTGAAGCCGAATTTCCGAATTATCCGAAATTTTGCTTATCCGAAATCGGGTCCGCCCCCTTTATTTCGCATAATCGAGGTTCTACTGTATGTCTGTGTTTTTTTAGCCCTGTTTTAGTATGAAAATAACGTGACAATGGGGCATAAAATTAGATAAAAGGATCAAGTAATATGATTAGAACGGAAAACTTTAAAACAATTTATTGACGTATGAATTACGAACCACCGATTTTTAAGCGCGTGAACAGAATTGCGAAAAGCGACTGTTTAACTTCGTCATGTCTGTCTGTCCGCATACAACAACTCGGCTCCCTTGACACGGATTTTAATGAAATCTGATATTTGATTTCTCGAAAATCTGTTGAGAAAATTCAAGTTTCATTAAAGTCTGACAAGAATAACGGGCACTTTGCATGAAGACAGGGGCATTCTGTTGCTCAGTTGGTTGAGGGGGGTTCGATTCGCGATGGTGTCATTGGAATTTTTCATCGACATAATCCTTCCGGCCGCACTATGGATCTGGGGTCAACTCAGCCTCTAACAGAAATGAGTACCAGGAATATTTCCTGGGGCTAAATGCAGCCGATGCGTAGGGCTGAAAACCTTACCACCTTCATCTGCCGACTTTTTAGAAATGTGGGAGCCTCATCCTCCTGGAACCCTCAGGGTCTGTCCAGGCCTGTACAGGTATTGCTTTACTTGCTTTACATGAAGACATATACACTCATAGTAGTATCTCGCTGAATTGTTCTTAGAATGAGTAGTGTTTCAAAGGTTGTAGAGAATATCAAAACGCACATTTTATATTGAATAACTTTTCCGAACATCGTACCGTTTATGAAATAATGTGGAAAATATGGTAGAGCCAAACAGGCCACGGATAACAATGTAACACGGCGCAAAAAGATGCGATTTGCATGCCGGATAACCGAGGCAAGAATACGGACACACACTCATAATATTTAATACTTACTGGTTTTACACGACAACAGTGGTTACTCGAAAGCGCCTCAACGTTACGTTATACGTACATTGCCTGTCTTGTTATATTCTGTGATTATTTTAACTCTGACTAAAATGTGTTGCATTTAGAAGCGTTTCTGACAAGAAAATAAGTATTTTACCTGAAGCTGTTATAAATATACCGAAGCATGGAGTGACGTGTACAAGTGATAGAATTTTTACAATTGTGTGTGACTGAAAGAGGTCGCAATAAATTTATATCTTGTTAGGTTGCGACTAACTTTGCCATAATGGCCTTGTGTCTGCAAAAAATCAACATAAAGCCCTGCCAGGTAGGAACAACAGTGAAGGACTGACATACTGTATAAATGTGTAGATACCCCATAATGCCTTTCCATGCTTGTTTCAGATTGAATGGAACGTGCGTGAAATATATCTTTCTAGCTTCGAATGAACCAAAGATGTAAAATTTGTTGGTGTGAGTTGATCAAAGATGTAAAAGTTTGTGAATCTGTCATGGAGTTTATGTCGCTTATCTCGAAATTCTTAATGGACTGTGTCTGTGGATGATAATGTTTTACGACAAACTATGTTGCCTTCGGCTCATCTCCTCTGTAAAGACTCTTCAAGATATCAGCAAGGTTTATAGAGCTCTGTCTCGAGGGTCTCGTCCAAGTGTCAATGGTCTGGTCATAAAGTGGCAGGATAGGAAATCCTTGCGTTATTTTGCAAACGACCTGCACTGATGCTCACACAAATGTCTTTTAAAGAAGCTAATGGCAGCATTTCTCGTGTTCAGAGGATCCACATGAGCCTGTCAGATAACTTCATTCGTTCTTCTCAACTTGGGCTGTGTTCACTGTCATATACTTTTATTCGCTCTCAGATCCTGTTACAGAATTATTTTAGAAGTTTCTTAGTGGCTTGTAACTTCCTGTTCTTTCATTTTGTATTATTTATTTCCTTCGATTTTTGTCTTTATTTCCTTCTTGATTCTTGCGTCTACACTTTTTCGTTTCTTTATTTTATTCTTTTCTTAATTTATTCCTTTTCTTCTTACTTTTCTTTCTTCTGTCCATCTTTATCTCCTGTAGCGTTTCTTTGTTTCTCAGTTTCATTGATATTTTTAGTTACTTTTTTTCGTTCGTTCAATCCTAACTTGTCGTTTCTTCATTTTTTACTGATTTGTTTCTGCATTTTATTAATTTTATGATCTCTCTTTTACTGTTCCTTTGCTTTCTGTATTTCCTTATGTGCTGATTTCCTTGTTTTCTCTCTGGTGCTTTTATACCTATTTTTTACATATTGTGGTACAGTGCTTATGAACCTGCCGACCTAAAAAAAAGCCCGTTCAAGTTTCGGAAAAAGCTGCAAGTGACTCAGTAATTCTGAAGTACTGTGGAAGTAGAGACTTCCATATCAATCACAGCTTCCACGTGATAACTAATCGTATGCTGTGCTTAGACACAGACACGCAGGAAAAAAATATTATATAGTTTAGGTTGATGAAATTATTTGTTACGAAATATAAAGCGTTTCAAAAAATAAGGTAGCAAACACTCTGACGCCGAGAAGGTTATTCTGCCATCGATGTACACATTACACATGGGTAGCAGATGGTGCAAATCAGACCTCAACGTAGTCACCATTGACACATAAGCGTTTGTTCCATCGTGGCACCAAAGCTTGTGTCGCGATGTAGAAGAAATACGCATCAAGTGTCTGTAGCCAGTAGGTGAGAGCTTGCTTCACATCGATATCTGTTACAAATGGCTTGCCAGCCAGGTGTTTGTTAAGGGGTCCAAAGAGATGGAAATCACTGGGTCCCATACTGTCAACAGGGCCTGCGACTGGTTACGGCGCTACGACCGGTAGCTTATGGGCTACCCTGCATACATTCTCGATATCACACCCAGTAATTTCCATTTCTTTTGTCCCCTTAACAAGCACCTGGCTGGCAAGCGACTTGCAGCAGATGCCAGTGTGAATAAGGCTGTCACCTCTAGCCATGGAAGGTTGATACAGACTTCTCGCCGTGATACAAGCCTTGGTGCCGCCGTGGGACAAATGTTTACATTTCAGTGGTGATTACGTGAAATTGTGGTGTGTACTATCTGCTACCCATGTGCTATTCTTTTCTGTAGTCTGTCTTACGACAGGTCCGTAGCCTCTTCCAAAGCGAGTTCTCCACAGAGTGCGATCTAGTGCTTCCTCTTTCAATTTCCAGTATCTTCTCTTTTCCTTAAGGTCATCCAGTAGCTGCTTACGTCTTCTCCCTCGTCTTCCCGTCATTTCTCTCCTTCCCTCTAACTTTCCTTCAATCACGTGTTTCAGAAGGCAGTTTCTGCGCAAGATGTGCTATATGCTACTCCTTTACTTGACTCCTAGAATCCATGTTGACGAAGAAGACTAATGGGTAGTTACTGAGGGTGCCTGAAAATATATACATATGCTCAGCATATAAACTTGTCAGGACGACGTCCCATCCAAACTATCAACGTAACGGATGACGCCGGTAGCATTTTATGTTCATATTAGTACTGCTGTATACATAAAACCTTTACAGTTGACTCTTTGGTTCTTTAATTACCTTTTCCAGTTACTTTATTAGAATTCATTTTTTATTGTTTTTATAACAACTTTGGTATTTAAATATTACTCCATGGTAACACAATTTTAACTTTTACTTAGGCCTCATAGAAAAAACTTAATTGTTTTTATATACTTTTATAATGTATCCATCGATGTAAAGGGGGAGATATCCTTCCTGTAATATACAGAACTTTCCTTTTTGTAGTCTTGTTAGCGGTCTAATGATGGCTCATTTTCAGAGCCGAAAGTAGTCGCCAAGTTAACGTATGTAATATAACTTGTTGGATGTGATTGAAGACTTGAATAAACATGCACTTGTAATGAATAATTGGTTTCCATGAAAGTCAAGTCAACTGCCAACTTTAGAAAGAAGTCCCAAACAATGAATTTAGTTATTTCCTTTGTTATTGCAGAAAACTACGGGCAGAGCGGGATCCAAGCTTTCAGAGAATTAGCAGAAAAGGCCAACGTCTGTATCGCGAAGGAAGACTCGGTGCTTAGCAACGCGGAGGATGAGGTGTTCGACAGAGTTATCCGGAAGCTGGACGAGGACAAAAACGCACGCGTCGTCGTTTGTTTCTGCGAGGGCATGACAGTTCGAGGACTGCTCGCTGCTACGAAACGTCTCAACCTAACTGGGCGCTTCCTCTTCCTTGGCAGGTATACAGCATACTAATGTATCAGTCCCACATTGTGCAGCGTTATGTCAGGTCTGTGCTAGCTTATTATAGTCCCATTGTGTTTACCGTTATGGTAGGTCTGTGCTAGTAGTATGTGGCAGTCCCATTGTGTTTACCGTTATGTTTGGTCTGTGCTAGAATGTGACTTTCTCATTTTGTTTAACGTTATGGTAGGTCTGTGCTAGCATGTGGCGGTTGTACTTTGTTAGACGTTAAGGGAATGTTTGTCACTTAAACCCACAACAGTTGGTGTCTCAGAACATTGGTAGACTAGGGCTGTCTGTGTATACATTCACACACACGTGCCTTAATACATATTTCTATACAGTTGCTTGTGTGTGTCTGCACCTTACGTCACAATAATTCGTAATTTTTATTTATATATTAATGCATACTTACATTAATACATATTATCTTATAGTCTGCTTGTATGCACGTGCACACACTTTACTGTGTTTATTTATGTATATATATGTACGCAAATAAGTGCAGTCATGGACATCAGTGTAAAACTGCGACAGTCCGAAATTCCATGGCCTGACACTCCCCATAACCCGGCATGAAAATTGGCGGGGGATAGTGAGCGAACTTCGCAAAAAAAAAGTTCGTCCCCATCTCACATGACCTCAGTCCGCCGTTTTCCTTTGTTATGATCGGAAGTGTGTCTATTTTCACGACTGCTTTTGTTTGCATTTCGAATATTGATACCCATCCCACTGTAATAATGTCGTCAAAAGTAAATGAATGTGCTTGTCGTAGTATATGTGTCAAAAAAGCAGTAGCACAAAATTAAAGGCTTTAAAGATGTTAGAAAGAGGCATAAATCGGAACTATGTAATGGAGAAATTTAACACTGGATAAGTTGCGAGCAATTTTTTTTTTTTGCCGGAATGAAGCACCTACTGAGCGTGCCGAAGCACTGAAAGCTCTTAGAAAGCCTAAGATAGTGCAGTTGGATTTAGCTTTGTTAAAAGAAGCTCAGCCATTTAGTGGGCAAGTACTCACTGAAAATGCAAAATTATTATGCTCTATTATATGGGATGTTTGCCGATGGCCGCACGGTCTAAGGCGTAGGCCTGCGGCCGCTCGCTTGCTGGGATTGTGGGTTCGAATCCCGCCGGGAACATGGATGTCTGTCTCTTGTGAGTGTTGTTTGTTGTCAGGTAGAGGTGCTTGCGACGGGCTGATCACTCGTCCAGGGGAGTCGTACCGAGTGTGGTGTGTCTGAGTATGATCGATTGTGAAGCCTCAATAATGAGGCCCTGGGCCACTAGGGGCTGTTGAGTCATGAAAAAAATATACGGTGCTTTTTTCCTGCTTGACAGATAAGCGCCGGCCCAACGCTCGGCCCGCCGTTCTGCCAGTGTTGCGTCGTACGCCGCGTCTCGGGGAGGTTTAACAGTCGACGACGGGAAGTAGACAAAGGATCGCAGTGATAATAACTTTTGGAAAGTCCAATAAGAACTCACTAGAGCGTCGGGCCTGCCCTTATCGGTGAAGCAGGAAAAGAAACACCCCATATTTGGTGCTGTCTTTGTATATCCGCACATACACTTGAGATATTTGTTTATAGTTTATATGCAAACACACTTACAGTCATACACGTTACTGTGATCTTATTTGTGTCTACGTGCAGGCAAACTTGTGTTAGTAGGCCTACTTTCCTACATCACAGCAGAGTGAGTCCTTTGTTTATACACGCATGCTCAGTTACATTAATGCCCAGTACACGTCAGCAGTTCAGGACTGATACAATAGGCCTACAGGACCCTGGTGCATGTACGTTTACAGGATTCCTTGTTACTCGACCTAACATTAATGTTGACATTAGTTTGGGACGTGTAATTAGCATCAATATTTTGCCGTTTTAGTCCCGACAAAAGTTTTCGGCACAAAATGGGTAAGAGGTTTTGAGTCCCTCAGGCGACAGAGATTTGGTGTTGGCCATTCCGTGAATCGAAACCCAGTCGACAAGACTTCTCCAGCTTCTCCCGTAATTACTTAACATGGAATTCGACCCCGCCATGGTACACGTTATGCACCTTGCTTAAAATTGAAAGCTTTGGCCATTCTGGGCTGAAACTACAGCGTTATTGTAGAGTAAATGCAGGGGACCAACAGCATGTCCTCCGCGAAGTCCCGATCATACTGCGTGCGATTATTTATTGTGGAATTGAGTCGAAGAGGAAGTCTACCGATCAAAACCAAGAACACTTGATAAACTGGCACAAAAAAATTCGAGCTGAACTTTTTGAACATGTTGGACTTTTTCCATCGTCTAATGGATCAATACATTAGACGGTGGAAGAAGTCCGAAAATTAAATGAGTTAAGTTATGCTGCACCATCATCAGACACTATAGAATAAAAGATTAGTGATACATTTAACGCTGTTTTTCTTCGTTTAAGGAAATGTGTTGAGTCTATGTCTTCCAGGTTGTATAAGTGAGTGCAAAATGCTGTGATCTGAGTTGAAATCTGACACTAAATGATAGTGGAGGGGTTCTAAAGTTGTGCAATAATTGTAGCAACATAGCATTCAGTTTAAGAGACACAGCTATTTAACATTAATATTTACTTTACAGTCATTGTGTATTTATCACTTGACACACGGTTAAGAGTATATCAGGAGTGTATTGCTTGAAACTGTTTATTTAATTGCCTTGGGCAGGTACAGCAGGATGGAAGCCTGGCACTTTCCCAATACTTCCGGCCATTGTCAATCAATGTTTAACAAAAGGGCCCAGTCCACGCAAGAAACCCGATTATTAGGTTGCGTCCCAAGTCCGTAGGGCATCCTGTTGATGTTGAAGCAGTGCCTCTCCTGCACAACTCTGATGAATGACTTAGCGGATTTGAACTCCAATGGCGCTGTAATTAACTCTCGACCGTGTTAATTAACTTGCTGCTAAAGATGAGGCGATGACAAGAACTAACATCTTAAGGAGGTATTCCTGCCCATGTCAATTAAATGAACAGTTCAGACAATACAATGCATTAACCCTGTCCTTGTTGGTTTCTGTATTAAGGAATATTACTTGTGTTATTGTACTAGTATATTATCATATTTCTAATGCATAAAAGCCACAAATAGCTGTAAAGTTTTCGCAGATGGCACGAGATATTCTTTTAAAGGCGTGTTCAGTGATGAATGGTTTCAGAACAGAAGGGTGAAGGCTCCAAAAGAAAAATGTACTACTACTACTACTACTACTACTACTACTAGTAGTAGTAGTAGTAATAGTAATAGTAGTAGTAGCAGTAGTAATAGTGCAAATAGACTAACTGTTCTGACTGACTTTTATGGCTGGTTTTTCTGTTCCTCTAGAAACAATCTGGTATTAATACATTAAAATGAACCACGACACATGTATTTCAATCCCTTATATATCGTTAGTCACAGTAATACTGCTACTTACCTGTACTCTTATATACATTAAACCCAATGCAATTAAAGAGCTGTTTTCGAATAACGAAATATCTAATTACATGCAGCCAATTGTATGGCGGCACATGCATTCCGTCCATTGAAGCGAGAAACAGGTAAGTGCGGAGGGGGTGGGAGCCAAATAATCCGTAAAACAGTCGAATTCTGTGAAGCGGAAACACACACTCTTTCCGTTCATTGGCCATGTTAAACGTACAGCCCTGACGATTAAGGAAGGAAATGCCGTTGGGATGCATGGAGCCAGCGGTACAATAAAGCAGAAATGCTGATACATAAACAAAGAGATTATACATTTACTTTGAGAACGGCGTTCTTCCGAGAACTAACTGCAGTAAGAGGCAGAAAATATACGTTTAAAGGCATTATCTTTGTGCAGAATTGGGTAAGGTATAAGTTAATACTCTCCCAAAGACATACATTGTGAACTTGTATAAGGGTAAAGGTAAAGGTCACTCCGTAACATGCCACTGGAGACACGGGGATAGAAACGTAGCTCTATTTATGCTTAACCTCGGCGCTAGATGGGAGCAGGTTGTCAACGCCACTCCCTGGCCGTTTAACCCTTGAAAAGAGCCCGTTTACCCATTGTAGAGGACGCTGGGTGGGCCCCCGGTATCGATCTGCCTGGTGTGGAAAATCCCACCCCAACCGGGGTTCAAACCCGAATCTTCCAGCCTGTAGCGAGTCGCTGTACCGACTACGCTAACCCCGCCATCCATTAACATGAACGTGTATAGAGGTCTTAAATTTAGATCTTGGCCGCATACGACAAGAGATAGACCTGATTGTTGACTCCATAGTTAATCTGCCAGCGGTAAATACTTTAAAATAAAATAAGTGGCTCCGCTACTCAGCATTAGAGCGAAATTAGGTAATAAAATAAGTAATGATAGAGATAATAAAATTGTTCTAGCTCAAATATATATATTCCTTCTCTAATTGTTTCCGACAAAAACTTAAAATATTAAAGTAAGTGTAGTTATATAATGACCTATACACATCTACCCTGCCAGCAGAGAACCCAGGCCGGAGACCTCTTCGCATGAAAGACGATGACGAAGATGTTAGCTTATCCATCCTCCCCAGTGAAGTAAGAACGGCAATAATGGAATTGAAGAACGGAAAAATACCAGGAGAGGACGGCATACTAAATGAGTTCATCAAACTTGGCATAGAGGAAATCATACCACCTATTACCCGGTTATTTAACCTGATATTGGATACCGAGGAAGTACCTAAACAATGGAACCTCAGCACGATAATACTTCTCCACAAGAAAGGCCCAAAAGACGACCTAAATAACTATAGACCAATAAGTTTGATGTCAAACCTTTACAAACTTTTCTCGAAAATAATCACGAAGAGACTAACTAAAATTCTAGACGAAAACCAACCGCCGGAGCAGGCAGGATTTCGCTCGGGCTACAGTACAACGGACCATATCCAGACAATAAACCAGATATTTGAAAAAATGGAAGAATATAACCATAAAATACATATTGCCTTTATCGACTACACAAAGGCCTTCGATTCCGTAGAGCACGAGTGCGTTTTCAAGCACTGGAAATCAAGGCATTACAGAGCAAATATGTAAGACTTCTTGCATCGATCTATAGGAACAGCTATGCCAAAGTACGAACGGAATTGAGGCAGCACATTCAGGCTAGACGAGGAGTCAAACAAGGGATCCTATTCACCTAAGCTCTTTACTTGCTTTTTAGAGAATCAGTTTCGCAAAATAGATTGGGATAACAAAACGGAATAAGCATCAATGGAAGAAGTTTGGGACCAATCTGAGATTTGCAGACGACATAGTTCTCTTCGCAAAACTGGGCGCGAATTAGAGAATATATTCATTGACGTAAACAAAGTCAGCAAAGAAGTAGGTCTTTCAATGAATCCTAGGAAACTAAATTGATGACAATGGAACGGAAGTTGAAATTAAAGTTAACAGAGAAGTATTAGAATATGTAAGGGAGTACACATATTTAGGCCAAATAGTCTCTTTTCATAAGAGTTCAGGAAAAGTAAAAAGAAGAATTGGTCTAGCATGGAAGAAATTTGGAGTCTAAAATTTATTTTATTGACAAATATATAAAACTATCAACGAAAAGGGAAGTCTTCGAAACCTGTGTGATCCCAGCACTATTGTACGGCTGCCAGACATGGTCTCCACCTCCAAGGAAAGGAAAATGCTACAAGTCTGCCAAGGAAAATGGAGAGAAAAATTCTGCGAATATCCATAAAGGACAGAATAAGAAACGAAGATGTCAGGAAACAGTTAGGCACAAGAGTGGCGTACAACCGCAGTTCAGCTGAAATGAAGTGGGGAGGCCACGTATCAAGAATGCATGAATCTAGATGGGCCTATGCAGCGACGTGTGGGACCCCAAGACAGGAAAGAGGAACGTGGGACGACCTAGAACCCGTTGGTCCGCCTTATTCACCGAAATAGTGGCGGCAAAGGACACGTGTGGCCAGGAATAGGACTGAATGGAGAAGACTTGCGAAGTCACTAAGAACAGTTCAGACACTATAATTATGTAAACTGTGCATAGCTATGGCAAAATATCAGGCTAGAAGAAGATCATGCTAGAAAAGACTCTAGGATAAGTCAAACACTAACTGTAAAGAAAATTATGCAAGCTACTTTCTGTGGTCAGTCTCAGTACTAAAACTAGTTTTAACTCATGGCACTTGTAATCCAGATCTGGTAGGATCACATGTTAGTACCCAACAGCTTGCTAGGACAAAACTCACCTAGCGAGCACTCTCAGAGCTACCCTGCACATTAGCAGGGCCTTTGCCCATGGATGTTATAGGCTTATTTTATTTTATTTTTTTTATTTTTAGTTATATAATGCATCATGTGCGAACTGAACGGAGATTTTAATGTGGTGTCTTTATATACGAGTAGGTGTGTTGTGTAATGGCGCTGTCAGTTACTAAGATTATCTAGTGGATGGTGTACACATGGGACATGAGTATGGAGCATTGGTTGGATGACACTGACTGGGGTGTACCGAAGTACTCGGAGAAAAACCTGTCCAAATGCAACTTTATCCACCACAATTCTCACATAGACTGGCGTGGATAGAAACGGGCTTCCTCGGTGAGAGGCCGGCGACTAACCGCCTGAGCCACAGCACGGCCCCTGTCGTTATAAATTAACGTACACACAGAATGAGTACAATGTACTTTTACTTGCTGCAGCTGGTGGAAAAAAATCGGTATGTGAACGGCAGTGGATTAGTGTGTACTTTGTGGTAGTACAGTCACACACACCCACAATATAATCAATCGGGCGAGACAAGTTACGGCTTATTCCAAGCCATTATCAAGCCTTATCTTTTCAATAAATCTTAATGAAAACTTTAACTGCAACAAGGCTGTTCTTGAAAACATAATGCCTGATGATGGCTTGGAATAAGCCGACATTTGTCTCGCCTGATTGATTATATTGTGGTGTTGTGTGTGACTGTACTATCACGAAATATATATTGATTAATAATACAACTGGGATGAATCAACCTTAAGTTGGCAGGGGATTCTTTAACAATCTTGAAACTGGCGTAGGAAAGGAGTCCATTGCAGCCGTGAACGATGGGATGGATACATTGAGCTCTAAGATTACTGAGACTCGAATTCCTGCTTTTCAACCAGGACCGGTAGAGATCCATGTACCGAACGAACTGAGCCGGGATGGACGACCCGCGGTTCGAATCCCGGCAGGGGTAAATGATTTGTAATTCATGAAACGTCCAGACTGGCTCTAGGGCCCATCCAGCCCTCTATTCAATTGGTCCCGGGATTCTTTCCCACGGGTAAAGCGGCAGAGGCGTAACATTGACCACCAACCTCCATCTAGCGCCGAGGTTAAAAATGAGTGGAGCTATAACTGTACTCCCTTTATGCCTTCATGGTCTAGACAGGGATAGCTTTACCTTTTCTTTACGGCCACTTTGAATATTTTTATATTTTTTTAGATGGTTGTTGTTAGCAAGTGGAGGTGTTAGTGAATACAGCTGTGTAAAATGTTAAGCTTATTGCATTTTAAACACGTGTAGCGCCATTTTCTAGAATGGAAGAGGAATGAAGTCGTTCTTATCCTATTATATCGTTATCCAGTCCTCTGAAATACAGTACTCTTGGTGGTACTGTCGTCTTGTGTCTACAGGGATTATTGACGACGTGTTACAAAGCAGTACTCTCCTTCGCGCTGCTTCTCCCTGGACTTACATAATCTCTCTCTGGAATTGCATGAACTCAGTATGACCGTATTTTTCATGAGACCTGATTGACTGTTGAAGAGACCGTGAGTATTTATGGTATAAGATTATTGAAGGAGGGCTGTATGTCAGGTATTCACATCGGGTGCGTGCAAGAAGTGATCGATGTTGGACAACGTAGTACCGCTTTGGTGAACCAGAGTTGCATGTCAGGCATTCACAGCGTCCGAAGTGAATGCGTCCAGTAAGTGATCAATCTTGATACATTTCTGAGCTGAGAGTGACAGCAAGAATTAAGAGACCAACAGCAGTGAACAGGGCTGAAGGGTGTATGCACATTTATGTAACTTTACTCTTTGTATTCTGTACCCAACTTTGTCATTTCCTCTTAAAAAGCATAGACTCTGCAAGGGATGAACAGTATAAAAAATGGATCCTTATTTGCGAAAATGTGCGACTCATTAGTTTAACCCCGTAATACTAAGAATAAACAAGGACTAAACTAAACATTAGAACTCTGGATAATATCCTTGATATCAGGCTTCCGCCGCGATGTTGGTGAAATCTGCGGTCTTCTGGGGTATTACGCGGCGTCATGTTGTAATTGTTTACCAACGTTTTGGAACAAAACTTATCTTGACAACGACTTTTGACCCGTGAAGATGGGACCAATACGTTGTCCCGAAACGTCGGTAAACAATTAGCACACGAAGCCGCGTAATATCCCAGAAGACCGCAGTTTTCATCAGGATAATATGTCGCTTCCCGGAGCTAAAGTACCTCTCACCTAAAAAAGCAGTTTCACTGTCTTGATTCGCCAGTAGGCTATTTCTTTTTGCTTCTTTTATTTGCTCCTCTTTCTCTTTACTTCCAACTGCTTTTAATTCTTCCATTCTTTCTGCCTATCTCTTTCTTTAGTGTCTCTATTTTACCTTCTTTTTTTTCAATTATTTCTTTCATTCCGTCTTACTTCTTTTCCTCTCTGTGCTTTTTATTGTCTCGTCTTTTTATTTCTTCTTTCTCGCTATGTCGTTCTGCATTCCTTAGTTCTCCTTACACTGTTTATTGCATTCTTCTTCTATATTTTACTTACTTTTCCTTCAGTAGTCTTCTGTGCTTCTTTCTCTCTCTGATTCAGCTGTTTTTCTCCCCTTCTCTCGCTCTGCCCCTTTCCTTTCTCTTTTCATTTCTTCTACCAGCATTTTCATGTTTGCCTCACACTCGTTGCTTCTATTTATCTATTGAGCTTTATTTCCTTGTCCCTAATATTCTTCCCAGGTTTCTCTCTGGCTGTATTTCAGCAGCTGACTCTACCTGTAGACTCAGTTCGCCACTGTCGGTTACTGTGACATACGCTTGTCTTCCGGAACTTTACACGAAGCACAAATATTTTAAATTGCTTCCTTAAATTTATTAGTAATGAAAGTGTAGACGAGAAGAAAAGCTAATAACACTGCGCACCCTTGTGAGGCGAGATTCTGAGCGCCATATACTCAAAAATCGATTTTCAATGTCCGGTGAAGGAGAAAGACCGCCTCGCACTTCCGGCGGCGTGCGCCACAAGACCGCAGAGCGGAAACCAACCAACTTCTTTCTCGTTGTTTCAATACATCGATTTGCCTGTGAAGTACTGATAAAATCAACTTGCTGTGTTCGACAAAGAAGCAACTCATAGTAACATTTTCTCCTGTACACAAGTACCACGCCATGAAGGATTAGTAGGAGCTTGGAGGTCAAGATCCACGCCTTCTAGACTTTGGTACTAAAAGGGTGGGAAGGCAAATGTACCTGCTGGATAAGAGAGAAACCCTGCTGCAGCTAGAATTTTAACGGTGGCCAGCCGGTCACGTCACCGAGACATCGACTACTTCATGCATGATATGAGCCGTTTATTAGGCGCGTTAGCGGAATGGCGAAAAGCGACTATTAGCTTCGTCATATCTGTCTGTCCGTCCGCCTGCATGGAACAACTCGATTCCCACTGGACGGATTTTCATGAAGTTTGATACTTAGTATTTTTTCGAAAATCTGTTGAGAAAATTCAGGCTTCATTAAAATATGATGAGAATAACGGGTACTTTAAGTTAAGACCTATGTACTTTTGTAATATCTCGCTGAATTCTTCTCAGAATGAGAACTTTTCTTTCAGAAGTTTGAGAGAAATTTAAAACACATTTTAGGTTCAATAACTTTTTTCCGAAAATGGTGCCTTTTACGAGATAAGGTGGAAAAATATGGTACAGACAGACGGGCCACAGATGACAATATAATAGGGCGCATGCGCTTTGCATGCTGGATAAGTAAGGCTACAGACACAAGTCAGAATATGCAATATTTATTGCTTTCCCACTTCAAAAATGGTTACGCGAACGCGCCACAATATTACGTTTATACATATATTGCCTTTCTTGTTTACTTAGCAATTTATTTACAGCTCATTAATTGGCTCCCAGTAGCTCGGAATAAACAGTGGCGAATTTTTGCTGATGATTAGTGAATACTGAATTGCAAAGATAAGGAAGGAAACGGCCGTGGCCTAATTTAAGGTTCTTTCTTAGCCTCTACTGGAGTCACTGAGAAAAGCACAACTCTTGTCACGACAGCCGACTGTCAGGCCGAGATTTCAACCCGACTCCTCCACGCTATAAAAAGATGATCGATATATGTGCTTAATAAAGCAACCGTAATATTCTGCAGTGAGAATTTCCAGCGATTTTGGATTACGTATGAAATATAAATTATTAATTTCCTTTATTTTTACCTTCGGAATCTCCAAAGCAAAGACCTAAATGTCAGACAGCATTTCTGGCGCTGTGAGTCAAATGTTATACCGTATACAATATGTATCATGTCCAATTACGAAACGGACTGGCGTGAAAAGTGATCATGTAAGATTTATAATTAGCCTTAATCCTCTAATACATAGGACACACTAGATGTTCCATCTGCTTTAATACTCATATTTTAAAATGCTGCATTTAGACCACGCAGTGTGTTCATGGCTTTGTTATGATTATTAAAATAAGAGAGGTTTTTTCCCTAAACAACATCAACAGGCTTGTCTTTGTAATGGAGTTACATTGTGTTTATTGTTAGATATGAACTGAGTTTTCTGTAATAAGCTTGAGATGAAGAACCTGCTTTTCACTACGGAGATCCGGTTAGAACACGGGTCACTACTTGTGAGATCTGTGGTGGAAATATTGGAGCTAGGAGATGTTTTCTTCAAATGCTTCGATTTCCCCTTCCATTACCATTCCAATATGTTCCATACTCATCTTAATTTCACGTTGCTTTTATCACAAGGACAAGCGGGCGAAACCTGGGAATCTTTAAATAAGGCAATTATTTCTCATAATCGGGAACCCTGAAATCAAAGTACACTCTCCCTCGCGTGATTTCGGTTTAAAATTTCCCTCTTATTTGCGACGGGTGTCAAGGAATAAGACGATTCAGATACAAATATATAGATAGAAGGAACAAAAGAAGACACACAGAAGGGAGGGGAAAACAGACATGTCCGGGGCGTCTCACAAGCAACTTGGATGACTAAAAAAAAGTTGTTGCTTTGTTTGTGGCTAAGATGGGCTCCCCAGTGATACTCCGGTTTGTACAAACGTCACCGACTGCGCAAACAAACATTAGCTTCTCAAGAACTGTGCTCATTGAATTAGGCCTGTTCGAAAATCAAAGGGCAGTGTTTTATTTCATTTCATGGCTGTATAGTAAACGAAAGGCAATTCAAAAGGTAATAAACAATTTTAAAAATCCATAAAACTTAAAAATTGGCATTTTGTATGGATGCAGCATAGACAGCTTGAGAGATATCTCTGAAAGTTCCTTATGAGCCCTTCCGGGCGCTCGGTCTCACAAGCCACTGGACATACGTCGATTCGATATTTCATTTGTCCCAGAATTTGCCGGTATATCTGTGGTCACAGATGTCACTATTTCAGTGAATCTACTTTCCAGTTCAGGAAGGATAGCTTTATGAGAGTTGGCACAAACAAGACGTCCTTCAATTAGTCTCACAAAAATGAAATCACGCGGGGTTAAGTCTGGTAACCCGGGAGGGGTAGCAGCGTCTCCAAATATCATCATCATCATCATTTTTGGTACCACGCACCATCCATCACTGTTGGGAATCACTCAGGTGTTAAGTTATCTTCAGATGAAATAGAGTCGACGCAGCCAGGGGCGTAGCTAGGAGTGGGCGAGTTGTGCGGCCGCCCCGGCCGGCAGACTTCAAAAGGCAGCAAGATGAATGTTTTAAATGAAAAACAAAATTGATTTTCTGCGCTGTACAAATTTTAGATTATTAAGCCAAATGAAAGGAAATTCAATAAATGATTGCAATCTTTGTGAAATTCGTATTTCTTGTTAGGGGCGGGCTTCGTGATTACTCGCACCGGGAGCTAAAATTCGCACCTAACTTTCTGGAAGGTGATAGCGGAACGTTCATGAATATCAAGCGTAACCCGTTAAATAGCATGTTGAGATATATGTTCCTATTTACTGATATTTCTGAAAGCACATGGAAGAAAGAAGGAATGATAAAAATAAAGAATGAAAGAAAGCACCCTAAGTTCTGTAATGTGAAGTTGCACTTTGCGGGAGTCCCATTAATGTTCTGTGACTCGCTGAGAAATTCAAGTACCCCAGACCCGAAAACCTGTTGACTTATCCTATCAAGTGAAAGCAGGCCATACTGCCATACCAGCTTTTTCCACTTTCCACTGAACCTAACGGCTGAACTCGTACTGCTAACGCCTGTCGTTAGTTTTAACGCCTGCACTAACAAGGGAAGTGTACGATCGCGTCCACACCTATCCTTTTTAATCATTGAGAGGATAACGAAATCCTGCCGTAAGGCAAAATGACCAAGCAGTATAACCCTATATTCAGAAACTGCAGAAAAATTGATATTGAAATTTCGTATCTACTATGTTACCACTGAATCGTCGCCACCATCGCAGTCTTTGGTTGGCTACAATTTTAGTTGGTACAATAAATTGACTGGATTGATCAGAACAATGCACAGAATGAACAATCTTAAAAAAGTTCTATTGCGAAGTTTGTCGGTTCGATCCTCCTTTGTTTACC
Source organism: Reticulitermes speratus (assembly GCA_021186555.1). NCBI lineage: Eukaryota > Metazoa > Arthropoda > Insecta > Blattodea > Rhinotermitidae > Reticulitermes > Reticulitermes speratus. Next base: position 12,077,623 of record JAJKFL010000009.1, read on the forward strand.
TTCTTTTTTAGATTTTTAACTTGAACATTTAAATTTTTAGTGTTCATTACTATTATTTTCATTTATATTATTGAAATGTTAATTTGAAAGGAAAAATATTTTTACATATAAGCTTTCAAAAGTAAGCCCTTCCGGTGAGTGCACCAACTCTTTGAGACAAATTCATTACACTTTTACCACTGTAGATTTATTTTCGTATGCTGCATTAAAATGTTTCCTTTACATGTTGCCCTGTTTCATCAGTGACTCTTCCCCTGGAGATGCACCTTTCTTTTCAAATAGCTTAGACCAAGTGTAAATTGTCTTATGTTGTGGTAGGTCTTTTCTTTCGCGTTTACGAAATGAACGCTGCCCACTCGTTTATTTGTCTTCGCAGACTGGATAAAATGTCTTTTCCTGTGCAGAAGCCACTTTCACATGTGCGCCCCTCGCGGGCGGGAAGGGAATTAATTTCCGACGGCTATTTGAAAAAAAAAACCTTCAGATTTTATCGACTGGCACACGCGAGAATGTACTGTCACATAGGCGCTTACACGTTTATGATCATCTGAAAATGTTTCAATTTGCCAAGCATATCAAAGTCGTCCATCGTGCAACATTGAGAACACAGTAATATTTTAAAAGCGACTATAAGAATAACTTTCAGTGGAAATATTTATTTGAATTATTTTTCATTTTTGACTAGGAAAGGTAATGCTACCGTCCTTTCTAGAGTCAACGTCTCTAGATGTGATTTTCCGCAGGCAACGGAAAACACAGACGTGGTAATCAACTAGTCAAGTTCGGTAGGTATGATGTCTTATCGTCAGGGATTATTGTCGTGTGGAACGTTAACAGACTACCGTCCTACACTCCACGCTGCACTCCAAAATTAAACAAAGAAATTTCAATTGGTAATTTAAACACTTCCCCAATTTATTATTATTTTGTAGCACTCAATACAATTCACTTCTGCAATATTGATAACTTTTAGCAACGTGTTTTCGTTTATTATATTTTAGTTCAGCAGAAGCCGACAATCTTGTGGGACAGCTAATTTGTTTCCCTAAACTCCACCAGATGAACAACCGAGCCTGTCTTGTGTTCTCTTACAACTAGTTGATCCCAATCTTCGCATTTTTCGTTCTACAAATGGCGGTTTATGACACACAGCTGGTAACATCGCTACTAAATTTTATGGAGGTTCATTTTCAAGTATTAAGGTTTATCAACAAAGAGTCTGCTTTCTAAATTTTTCAATAACCCGGGAATTGACAAAAGCCAGCAAGTCCTTTTAGTTTCTTGACTACTCTCCCCAACCCCCTTTTATGGCTGCCGGTCTGACCTTCCCTTTTCAGTCGTGTCTTCCTACGCCAGATGTTCTAATTGTTTTGCCAAAAATAAAACTAGGGTGTCTACCAAGACGAAGAATAGGACTCGAACCCAAGCTGTCCGGTAACAGTAACTATTGCTGTATGTAGTGTAATGTCTTCATTGATGGTATGCTGCGTCAACAGCGTTATCCGTAACCGCGTGCTGTGTATTCATACTGGTATTCCCAACATTTAATCCACCATTTTTGAAAGGTTTTCAGCTGAAGTAGCTTGAGTGTAATTTAATTAAAATCTGTACAGAATGTAAACGAAAGCATGTAATGAAATTTAATTCACCTTTTAACTCTGACCAATGTTGCTGCAATGATAATCACATTTCAGTCGTGGTGGTAGCCAGCAAGATGGCGTCAAGTGTGTTTCCGCTGTCCTAAAAGCTGATGTGATGTTGTGATTGCTGTCACCCATTGATTTTTAGTAAGAATACGTTATCTAATAAACGCACAAGTGATCTTTAACAAGTTTGAATATTCATTTGAAGATGTTATCCCTGAGGATGATTTCAGACTAAATTTGAACACGTTGGGTGCTTAAGATAAGTGAAAATACACGCTTGTGCATAGATGGGAAAGGTATACGTTACATGAGAAGAAGCACTCAGAAAATATGTATATATTTAAAATAGTTAGGAATGTGTTTCGTAGCTGCAAACAGCTTATATACAATGAAGCTTATAATGTTATGACCAATAAATTTTAGGCCTAAATGAAAATTGTTTCTATATTGTATGACGTGAATTTCATTTTTGTTACTACAGTTAGCGAATTAAGTGAACCAAATAGGCCACTAATTTCGTTCTAATAATTTAGTGTGTCTAGCAGCCCCATCCAATAGCTACTTAATTTTTCTTTTCCGTAATGTTATTCTATAGAGAAATGCCCTCAATTGGATAATGTTATTAAATGCAACTTAGAATCACAATAAATTTATAATTTTAAGTTAGCTTCTGTAATAGGAATGAGTCACCTGGACCCAATAAGATAATCCGATGTATAAACTAACTAACTAACTAACCAACCAAGTATCTAGCAAACTAGATAACTAAGTAACCAACTAAGTAAGTAACTAAATAACTACACGGAGCAGAGTCCTTCTTGAGAATCTAACGGGTCCCCAGCCAGTCAAGAAATTTCCCGCACTTTGTGGAACCCGAAGGTCTATTACCGCATGCACAAGAGTCCGCCATCTGTCCCTATCCTGAGCCAGATAAATCCAGTCCATGCTCTCCCATCCTACTTCTTGAAGATTTATTTTATTGTTAACCTCCCATTCTGAGTTACAAAATTGTAACAAAATCTGGAATTTTAGGTACGCCCAAACGTAGGGTCAAAGATGACGTCATATGCAGTTTAATTTTTGTCCTCCATTTACACTTACCATACTTCCAGCACTCGTTTTAATCATAAATCAGTATTCCTTGTGTTCAGTGAAGTGTTCGTCATAGCACAAGACGGTTGAAGCCAAATTTGTAGATAGTAGGCTGTAACTATGCAACATAAGGGGGTTTTGTGAGATGAGTCCTTTTTTTGGGAAAGTCCATTAAGTCAGGTTTCAGATTCATGTTGAGTATGGAAACTGTTTATATTTAACAGACATACACGTATAACAAAATTAGGTTCAGCAGATACACAAAACGATTAATATAAACTCAAATAAGGGTACTAAGAAAACTGAAATCTGTTCTAAACTTTCAGTTATATGGTCAGATGGATGAAGTCTCCTGTATGCCTTTATTTCATACGCTTTACACAAATACGGCATAATGACAGTTTAATTCATTAACAGTATGGAACAGAATTCTTCTAGAGAGTCTGACAGTTTCTCAGCTAGTCAAGAAATTCTCCCCATTTTGTGGAAACTGCAAATTCATTACCATGTTTAGAAGAACCAAGAATTGGTCCGTATCCTCACTCAGATGAGTCAAGTACACATTGTCCAATCCTCTTTTAAGACCCATTTTACTAATGTGCTACCATCAATGGATAGGTCTTACAATCTTTTTTCAGTTTTTCCTACCAGAAGCCTGTATGCAATCCTCTCATTTTTCTACACGCAAAGCTTATAAAACCCCCATTCATTGGATCATCGCAGTAGTGTTTGTCGAGGAGTAAAAATCATGAAGCTCTTCATTATGAAGTTTTCTCGAGCCTTTTATTACACTCTCCAGATATTTAAATACACATCCCTACATAAATACTTATTATTGCAACTGAAGATGTAATTTACAAGTCACTAATCGGAAACTGTTAGTGTTAGGATCTTGGGTGAATCGAGAAATATTCATAAGTGTTCATTGTGAAGCTTAAAGGAGACAAAGTGTTACCAGAGCTAAAATTGTGTTCCATTTTATTGTTTATCTTTGTATTGAAAGTTGTTTCCAAGTAGGAATTAATTCCCTAGACACGGTACTTTTATGGAAGCTGACAGTAGCTCATGCGGTCAAGAGATTTTGTGGAACACAAAGAATCATCAAGCTTACCGTGTTCCGAAGAGTCCGCCCCTGGGCAATACCCTGAGCCAGCTAATTCCAGTCCACATCACAACGTTGGGCTTCGCGTGAGACCTTTTGTGACATATCTTAATATTCAAGGCGAGGGGTTGTTAGACCAATCCAGTCCGCATGTACTGAAGGACCACCCCTTGTCGGATGTCAGCAACTGCTTATTCATTACGTTCACAGCTGACGTCTATATGTAAAAGCCTGCGTTTAACATTGCTTTTTCTCAGTTGCGTTTTTATGTAAGTAAAATGGTAGAATGTATTTTAATGATGAATTGGGAAGGATGTCGAGGGGAGAGTCGTAATTTTTTTAACCCAATGAAGTCTGAGTTTCATCTAGGTCAGTAATATTTATAAAAGTAGTTATTATCTTAAAGACAACCAAGCAAGCTAATGATATTTAGCAAATAATTGCTGTTTATTGTGGGAATCATATGAAACAAGCAAATACAATCTTTGACCAAAATTTAGGGCCTTTATAAATGTTAGAACAGGTCATTCATAACATAGATATTCAGTATACCGTCATACACAACTCTACAATACAAGTTATTTAGGCAACATGTTTCGGCTTATTTTTCAAGCCATCATCAGGCCTTACTTTAAGAAATTTAGTGAATATTCACAACTGCAATTAAAATATTCACTAAATATTCACTCAAGTTCTTAAATTATGGCCTGATGATGCCTTAAAAATAAGCCGAAACATGTTGCTTAATTAACTTGTATTGTAGAGTTGTGCTTGACGGTATACTGAAAATATATTATGTAATTGATAACACAGCGGGGATGTGTCATCCTAAAATTTAAAAAGAGGCGTGATTCATGATATGAAAAAGATGGTTACATACCACTACTCTTAGATTAACGTACAGAATTTTTCTGGAGGGACTAGTTAAAGCCACAAAGAAAATATACCAGCCGAGGTCTGTGCAGAAGAATTATTCTGGGGCTTCTTCTTTTTTCAGTGATGGCTGGGCAGACCGTAGTGACGTCACTGACGGGTATGAAAGCCAGGCTCGTGGCAGCATGTCCATCCGCATCCACTCGCCCAACGTCACGGATTTTGACGATTATTACTTCAGCCTCAATCCCTACACGAACATCCGCAACCCGTGGTTCCGTGAGTTCTGGCAACATCGTTTCAACTGCACAATGCTTGATGACTATGGGAACAGAAGCGCCATGCCTGCGAAAAACAGCGAAACTGCTGCGGAGAGAGGGGTATGCACAGGTAGGGAGAGTGTTTGATTAAATCATTTCGATGCCAGTAAATCGAGTTAGTCACCGACGTCTGGCATGCTGTACAACAGGCCCGCACAATCTTCTATGCGGGTCGGACAACTTGGGCAGTTTTTGGACTGAATGAGGACAAAATGAGATTCAGTGAACACAATGAGGAATGAATAAGTATAGACCTATGTATAATTATATGTATAATTTTACCTGTATATTTTCCATATATTATGCGCAATAAAAACGCTGATAATAAAAGGAAAACTTTATTTTAAAAGATGCAATTCACAACCTAGGCTAGGGCGTCGCTATTTTTAGCACATTTTTACAAAATGAATTAGTAGTAATGCATGTCTCCATAAATAAACATCTCATAAGTTTTCAAAATTGCTTCGGCGTTCTATCTCGGCTTTGCCAGGGAAGGAGTTAAAGGACTGTCTGTCATTTCAAATGTCTGCACAGGTAACATAACATAACACTACGGGTTGAGCGGGCTTTCTGTAAAATATGGTAATTTACAGTGTTGGACCCTCTGACTGGCAAATGAACTAATTGAGCACATGGAGCAAAGCCCTTCCTGAGAAGCTAATAGTATAACCAGTCAAGAAATTCACTGCTCTTCATGGAACCTGAAGTTGCATTGCTGTGTCCACAAGAGCCCATGACTTGTCCCTATCCTATACATTTTAATATTATCCTCCCCTTTTTTCCTCTGTATTTGAATTGGTCTTTTTCCTTCAGGTTTCGCCACCAAAACCATGTATGCATTTCTCGTCTTCCTCCATACATGCCATACACCCCGCCCATCTCATCATCCTTAACGTGATCAGCTTAATGTTTAGTGTGGACTACAAATCACGAAGCGCCTCAATATGCTATTTTCTTTAGCTTCCCGCTATTTCCTCTCTCCTAGGTCCAAATATCTTACTCAAGACCCTATTCTCGAAGAGTTTAGCCCATTTTTTTCCTTATTATGAGAGACTAGCTTTCACACTCATACAAAATAACAGACAACATATTTCTCTGCATTGTAATGTTTTTAATAGCAGACGGTTAACACGAAAGATTCCAGATCGATTGGTAGCTGGCGTTTTCTCAAATACATGTATTCGTGATATATTAGTGTAATACGAATTTGACATTTGTGATATTTTAGAATTATTTATTAGCTGTCTTCAGGCTGTGATTGTGCCCTGCATTTTGTTGACGGGATATGATCATATACTCACTTCTAAACCAAACTCCTCATGATTCGCTTTCCGAAGACAGACAAGCCACAGATGACAATATAAATACGGCGCATGCGCTTTGCATGCCGGAAAACTAAGACTATAGACACGCACTCAGAATATGTAATACTTATTGCTTTTCCACTGCAACAATGGTTACGCGAAGGCGCCTCATTGTTACGTTATACGTGCATTGCCTGTCTTGTTGGTGACTGTCCTAACTGTGAAATATGACAAGAATCCGCCTTTTTGGGAGTGGCGCTTTTTTGTGCAGATGGACGGACTGCTAGATATGGTGAGGCTAATAAGCCCTTTGCCCATCTGGTTTATGAACGCGCGTATTAGGAAGCATGTCAGACCGCTATGGACGAAATAAAATGCGCCCTGCAATTTCCGTTGAGGCCCGTTTAGTATTTTCAAAGTTGGAAATATTTCAACGGGCAGACACGTACAGTCTCGAAATAGTGAGTGGGTTTTGTACAAGGAACATAACAAGGAAAGCAAGTCATGTGGGGTGTGATGCCATGTATACTGGTAGAAATTCGGCAGCGTTTCGGAGTAACGTACCGCGTTGATCTTCGCCGTCTGTGACTATGAATATTGGGGCAGAATGTTTCTCTAAAACTTCGGTAATTGTTTTACTAGACTTAATGTCTTCACACTAGCCGATCCCAGTGGCCGTGCGGTCTAAGGCATGGGTCTTCGGCCGCTCGCTTACTAGGATCGTGGGTTCGAATTCCACGGGGGGCATGGATGTCTGTCTCTTGTGAGTGTTGTGTGATGTCAGGTAGAGGTCTCTGCGACGAGCTGGTCATTCGTCCAGAGGAGTCCTACCGACTGTGGTGTGTCTCAAATGTGTGTGATCATGAAACCTCGACGAAACGAGGAGGCCCAGGCCTATATAGGGCTGTCGAGCCATAGAAGAAGAAGAAGAAGAAGAAGAAGAAGAATGTCTTCACACTGCAGAACCCATAATGTGGATTTTCATCACCGCGAAAACCACAGATCCCGCATGAATAAACAGATGTTTGCTTGTCGACTTAGTAAGTGAGGCTTTGCGAAAAACAAGGAAAATACTTCTTTTTAAAAGAAGCAGATTGCGAAGAACTGGAGCAAAGTGGGTGGGAGTGGGGTAATTCCTGTAATGGATAGCCCAAGAAGAGAGCAATACTTTTATGAGCCATCACTATACTGAGTCTTCGTTCTCTGATTAGACCATGACTAAGTACACGGTGCATGTTGTTTTGGAACAGTGATAGTCGCTTGACTGGTCACAGATTTCCTCTTGTTGTGGAACCTGAAAGTTCATTACCGTGTTTACACAAACCTGTCAGTGGAGCTTGTTCTGAACTGGTTCAAAACTTTCAGCCATATTCTTGAGGACTCAGGTCTTCTGGAATGTGACTTTATGTCCCTGTGTTGGGGTTTGAAGGCGTTTCGAGCAATCCTGGACCATTGAAGATAAAGTCATTACGTTCCTTCGAAATGGGGAAAGACAAACACAGCGACACAACTTCGCAACCCATAAGATCTGAAGCCTTCAAGACCAACATAATAATGCTATCGTCGCTGTTAATCAGAAGAAAGGTAGAAGCCTGAATACATTCGGTGGGCGAAATGCCGAGTTGTTTAATGTTAAAGCATGTGTGTTGTCGTGTATAGCAGGAGTATTTCTACAAAATCTCCAGTTTCAGGTCTAGGTAATTTAGGGAGCCTAAGCTGATGTCACACTTGATGAGAATGCGCGAAATCGTGTGGGCTAATATCAGTGTGTTTCTGCAATCGGAGGGGTGGATGTGCCAATATTCGTCTGCTTACGTAGCAGCTGCAATCGTGTAGGAGGTAGGAGGGCCTTAGGGTTTGTAAGACTCGCACTGAACGTTGTCTTGCAAAATGACGAGGACTTTGTGCATGTAATCCTGCTATATGATAAAGAAATCCCTGCTTTGACATGGTTAATCCAGTCGACACGCTCACACACTACTTCTTTATAATAAGGTTTTAGGCGCTCTCGCAGAACAATTGCGAGAAGCAAATATCAGCTTCGTCATGTCTGCCCATCCGAATGGAACAGCTGGGCTCCTACTGGACGAATTTTCCCGGATTTTGATAATCGGTATTTTTACTAGCATCTGTCGACGAAATAAAACTTTGGTTAAAATCGGGCAAAAACAGGCACACTGTGACTTCTATGGATGTAAGGGACTGAGCACGAAGAAACAGTTTTTATAATGGAGAGAGATTGTATTTTTCGAAAGGTATGATCTGAGGTTGAAGAAGTATTTCAGCATCAAGCATCGAGCGTTGTCGATGGTCAACGTAGAGCTAGGGACTTTAAGATACATCGTTAATCTCCCCGCTTAAGTTATATAAAAAATAATCGATTGTAAATATATCGCTAAGATGGTGCCGTGCTGTAGCGGCCGTGCGCCAGGCGGACAGTGGTTCTGGCGGCCACTAAGACACGTCCTAGTTCAGGCGGACGTATTTTTTGAAAAGGAGGGGGAGGCGTGGTCCGGATTACCAGGGAATCCGGAACACCGAGGGGAAAATCCATGGTATAGGTAACATAAAAAAAATCATCACTCAATGCAAACCTATAACTTCTTGGAGTCTAAATATTGGTGCAACAATAATAATAATATAATAATAATAATAATAATAATAATAGTGGGACTTTTGTCGCTATCATTTCACTCTAATAGTGAAATATGGGAGAAAGAGAGCTACGACACTCTGCTGATCACGTCCTTATTGCTCAGGAGTTAAAGAGTAACTGGCTCCTCCCGCTTCACCCACTACACCAGTCTCGGAGTACGGATTGTCTCCGAATTTCCCCCGTTGATCCGGACAATGACCGGATCACAGGGGTGAAAGAGAGGCTACAGTTGGCCCTAAATTGTCCGGATTACCGACGGACTACTGTAGTTTCTACGAGAATGGGAAAACCGTCTTAGATTTTTAGTGGATATCAATATCGAAATCATCGGAAACATTCGAAGTTGATAAGTTGGATGTGTGTTAAAGACAAGTGCGGTAAGTGCAAAGGGAAGCTGAAAACTACTTTAAAGCATGAAATCGTTAATAATACGTCCATAGTTGCGTTCCAAACCTGGCTGGAATGGAGGTTAAAGTAAAACTGGGTAACTGCAGAAAGAGAGCTAGGGAAGACATGTCTGTGCCTGTACATACAATTTATAAGGAAGAACTGTCAGACACTTACGCGAAAGAATATGACATGGTAACTTAAATATCAGAATACGATAATGTTAAGACTCGACTATGTAAAGAACAACGAAACGTTCTGGGTACTGAGCAAAATCCGGAAGAGAGTTCGAAAATTGTATTTTCGGAAGAAGTTTTACGTCGGGCAAATAACTCCAGCTTTCTTCGAATCGATCACACTGATGACTTAGGAAAAAGAATTCTTCTTGTCTTCGCTGGGGAAGATAGTGCATATTTATTTAGAAGCAGAACGTCTTTTTTCTAGACGGCACATTTAAATGTTGTCCGAAACAATTCGCTCAGCTGTATAGCTTACACATAGATCTCGGAAGCACATCGCATGAAAACTACATACTCCGGTTCTCTTTGTACTTTTACAGACAAAAAAGAAACAACATATCATTATTTGTTAACTCTGCTGAAGAGTTGTTGTGTGTTCTGGTCACCAAAAATTATAAAGTTTGATTTTGAAGCAGCGGTCATCAGCAGTCTTTCCAAACTCAGTTATTATTAGCTGTAATTTTCATTTTAATCAGTGCCTGTGGAGACAAATACAAAATATTGGTCTTACAGTGGAATACAAAGAAAATGAACAGCCTAAAGTTTTTTTGCTGGTAGAAGAAGCAGAGTTGGTATCTTGGCAACTGGTATCAAAGGAACCTGGAGAGCCCGGTCAGAAGCGAAGAAAGACATGTAAAACGAGACGAAATAATTAAAAAATATAGAGGAACACGATAAATTAAATGATCTGTACAAATGTCTATGAACGTTAAGCTGTATAAATAAACGTGAATAGTTATAAATAATTTCCCGGCGGTACGCGGTCTAAGGCGTGGGTCTGCGACCGCTCGCTTGCTGGGAATACGGTTTCGAATACCGCCGGGGGCATGGATGTCTGTCTCTTGTGAGTGTTGTGTGTTGTCAGGGAGAGGTCTCTGCGTCGGGCTGAACACTCGTCCAGATGAGTCCTACCGAGTGTGGTGTGTCTGAGTGTGATCGTGAAGCCTCGAAAATGAGGAGGCCCTGGCCCACTCGGGGCTTTTGCGCCATGGGAAAATATTATGAATAATTAACAGAAAATGTGTTAATATCATATTGTAACAGGTAAAAACGGATCACTTCTGCTGTCCGCCTGAACCACGCTAATTTACATTTTGTCCGTCTCGCACACGATTTTATCTTGTACGCCTGAACCACGGCGCCTCGCCCACGACACAGCTAAGATAGGATAAGTCTTAGAGTGTGTGTTAAAATACTCCGTGTTTTTCTGAAAAGTGTTCAATAATTAACATCTAAGAACAATAACAGAGCGAATGCTTCTCGGAAGGAACAAGAGTTAAAATACAGGCTTTTCAACGTAGTTGTTTATGATTTGCATTCTTCGTTGTCCCTGAAATTCATTCACGCTTGTATTACGATATTGCTGACCGAATATGTGAAGGTGGGGGAAGTCAGACGGCCATGAAATTGAGAGTAAGAATAAGAATATTAAGAAGAGATTGATAAAATTTTGGAAACCGGTCGCACTACAGATGGGCCTACTGCAACAGATTGAGTTGTAACTTAATGTCCGTTATATTACAATTAAATGTGCATCCTATCGAAGAATATTTCAAATAAAACCCATAAGACTTACAGCTTAAGAACATCTGTACTTTGGGCGTGTTCTAGCTTTTTAGGAGCCGGGATAGCTCAGTCGGTATAGCGACTAGGTTAAGGGCTGGATGGTCCGGGGATCAAATCTGCGTAGGGGAAAGACATTTTTCTTTTTTCCAAAACGTCCAGACCGGGTACCGTGTTTGTTTTCCTCGGAAGTAAAGCGGCTGGGGCGTGAAATTAACCACTCACTTCTATCTGTTGCCGATGTTAAGAATGAGTGGAGCTATACCTTCATGGCATTGGGTGTAAAACCTTATCTTTTTTCTAACTTATATACAATGTAAGAAGTTTGAGGTTTTACGACACTGTAAGTGTCTGAGACTATATATCATCCGCCTTAGGATGTTATGATATAATACGATTCTATGATGAAATTGAAAGCCTGGACAGAAGCGTTTTGGTCTGATGGAGGTGCCATCCCGACATTCCCTGGAGGGACTGAGGAAAACCACCGAAAATATAATTACAGTCGATATCGGAGTCGACTTTTGAACCGGCTTCCTCTTAAATGCAAGACTAGAGAGCATTACCGCTATAATAACCATGTCGGTGGAAATATAACCAAGATGCGAAACTAGTATTAATAGTCTTAGTTTACGTCGATATGCCTGCCATGTAATTATTCCGAAAACTTTTTAATGTAGATTAATATCCAAAGTAGATAAGTTGTTTGGGAGACAAAATGTGTACGCGCAGAGAGACAGGCATAACATTATACGAGTGCGTTTATTTTACGTGCATGTTCTTGACCGTGTCAACTGGACCAAATTAATGCAGATCCTAAAGGGAATTGGGATAGACTGGCGCAAAAGAAGATTGATCAGCAAATTATAAACGAACAGAGTGTCAAAATACGACTGGACCAAGGGGAGACGAGGACTGCGAAGATTGGAAGAGGAGTTGGACAAGGTTGCTGTTTGTCGCCGATTCTTTCCAACTTATACAGCGAGTGCCTTACCAAGGAAGCTCTTGAAGGGTTTGGAGACTTCAAAATAGTAGGACAAGTAATTCGCACTGTGAAATATGCAGATGACCTTGTGCTAATGGCGAGGGAAGAAAAGGTGCTACAGGGCATGATTGATAGACTAATTGAAATTGGAAGACGCTATGGAATTGGAAATGAATGTGGAAAAAACTAAGGTAATGAGAATCTCAAGGCAACCATCCCAATAAAAATTATGATAGATCAAAAGCAATTGGAGAATGTGGAATATTTCAGTTATTTGGGTAGCATGATAACAAATGATGCAAGTTGTACACGTGAAATTAAATCCAGAATTGCCATGGCAAAAGCAGCATTCAGCAAGAAGAAGACTCTTGTCACCAGCAAACTGGACTTAAATTTAAGGAAGAAAGTAGTAAAGTGCTACATTTGGAGCATAGCTTTGTATTGTGCTGAAACCTGGACAATTCAGAAAGTAGATAAGAAGTATCTGGAAAGTTCTGAAATGTGGTATTGGAGAAGAATGGAGAAGATCAGTTGGACCGATCGTGTGAGAAATGAAGAAGTATTACACAGAGTCAAGGAGGAGAGGAATATGCTACATACAATAAAAAGAAGAAAGGCTAAATGGATTGGTCACATCTTGCGTAGAAACTGCCTTCTAAAACACGTGATTGAAGGAAAGTTAGAAGGAAGGATGGAAATGACGGGAAGACGAGGAAGAAGGCAAAAGCAGCTATTGGAGGACCTTAAGGAAAAGGGAAGATACTGGAAATTGAAAGAGGGAGCACTAGATCGCACCCTGTGGAGAACTCGCTTTGGAAGAGGCTACGGACCTGTCGTAATACAGACTACAGAATGAATGAATGGATGTTGTTGAGCTGTGCCTATTAATTTTACGTGCATATTGTTGAAATGTGTCTACCGATTACGTCCCTTAATATTACTTGCAGTCTGTTCGTCATAAATGTGATGGTTTTCTTTATAGGAGATAGAAACAGAATTTTGAAATGTTGTTTGAGTGAAGCAGAGGTTTGGATGGTTTGTAAGTAAAGGCTGTTCCATAACATGCCAAGCAGGCACTGAGGGGGTAGATGTATAAGTGTATCCATGCTCAACCTCGGCGCTAAAAGAGGGTGATTGGTCAACGTCACGCTCCGGCCGCTATTTTCCCGGCAAAGACACCTGGTACCGTGGACGGTTTATAGGCTATTTGCAATTATGTCTGCCATTAGCTTTTAACGTTAAATCTCGTCAGACTTATTTGTTGAATTCATTTGGATCTCGGAAGAGACAGACATACTGACACAAACATTATTAAACATTTGGTCGTTGTGCGTATTGCATATCCGATGTGTTTTCTGTGATGTAGGGAACAAGGTTTCGGATTTTATTTAGGCCAGTCATGAAATTTAACTTTTAAAGTTGCAGTGTTAACTGTGAATACAACTTGTTTGTAATGCGAAGTCAGACGACGTTTCGTCCACAGAGGTTATCTGTGGGATTCATTTTTTTAAGGAAGAAAAGAGAGTTTGCTCGCTGGTAGGGGCCTACACAGAGTTTCGTGTAGTGAATTATATTTATACCTACATGTCTTGCATTGGAATCAGCATGCTGAGGTTCATAGAAGCACATCATACGTAGGCCTACTGTATGTCCTAACAGTATTCGTACAGGAAGTGAAATTCCTATAAGATGTTAGGCGCGTTCGCAGTCCTGCGAAGTGCCTATTTAAAATCGGTTTGCCTGTCCGTCTGTCTGTACACGTGAAATATCTCAATAACCGTGGAACGCATTTTAATAACATTTGATATAGGGAATTTTATCATTTTGTTTAGATTGTGGTCTTGGTTAAAGCTGGACAAAGGTAACAAAACTCTTTCCTATACGTGTTTCTGCGCGCGTCTAGGGCATAAACCGTTAAAACATTTATCAGAGCGAAAACCGCGTGAAACAAAAAATTTGTAGAAAAACGGAACATATCCGTTGCATCTTTTCCAAAAGAACTGCAATTTTAGTGATAACAGCTAAAACCTACCTATAAAGGAACAGCAAGGAGCCGAAATCTTTTCGCTTCAAGCAAGTTCCTTTCCATACAGGCACTTTATGTTTAGATTCTCGGGACTCCAGATTCTCGGGACTTTAAAGGGTTTCCGTTAGGTCCAGGTTCCGTTTAAGACAGGTTTCACTGTAATACAACACTAACTCTTAAGTGTGCACTTCCTAACTTGCTTACTCAACGATCAACAGCAGTTTTCTGAACACACCCGAAGATTAGGGAAAAATGAACAGTGGTTTTTCGAACACACTGTGAGAATCGCGAAGTCTCTTACTGTCGATAATAAACGAAGCCTTCTGCCGCTTGATGCTGCAGATTAGTCTTCTGGCATGTGACGCTGTGTCGTTGGGCGAGTCGTTCCGAGCGTCTTCAAGAATAGCTGTGCCTTCATCTACAGCATCCAGCAGTCGAAGGCTGCTTGATTTTTCTCTTCTTCAAAGCCTCCAGATACGCTCTGGGGTCCATTAAATGGGTACCTGGGCCCTATCCCGAGGGTAAAGTTGCCGGGGCCTGAATTTGACGACTCACCTCCATCTAGGGCCAAGGTTAAGAATGAGTAGAGCTATTCTTCTACTCCCCCTGTATGACGTTTCTGCATGGACAGCGACAACTTTTTTACTTGTTAGAGAATAGGAAGAGCATTTTAAATCCTAAAATTGTGTTTAGAATTTAAATCTTCTAGTTTCCATCCAAAAATGTAAAATTTTAAATACAAAAAATTCAATATTGTCTGTTATCTTGTATGGGCTGGAAACTTCGCTCCTTGTTGAAAGAAAGACTGCTTGGTCCTGTAGATGAGAACACATTGATCCTTCAAAAAGCCAGGAAGAAATTGCCTAAAGATACAGCGTTACATTCCAGAAGATTGGATTCTACGGATTCAATTATTTTACAAATTTGTTTAACAGCTTACGTACTTCTTGAGGATGGGCCGGGATAGCGTAGTCGGTATAGCGATTCTCTACGGGTTGGATGGTCCGTGGATTGAATCCTGGTGGGGGCGAGATTTTCCGCACCCCTCCAGAAAGGACCTGGGGCCCACCCAGCCTCCTATATACTCTTTGCCGGGAGTAAAGCGGCCGGGGCGTGGCGTTGAACACCCACCCCCATCTAGTGCTGAGGTTAAAGAAAGAGTAGAGCTATACCTCTACTCCGCCTCTGGGCCTTCATGGCCTGTCCTAGGGTGAACTTTGCCTATACATTTTTAACTTCTTGAGGTTACCTGAATAATATCTTAAAAGCTGTTATTAGCTTTTATCGCAATAAATGCTTCCGCTGTTTGCTATCATGTCACTCATAATTCCTTGTGCAAAAATCTCTTCTTAATTGTCTGCTGTATGCTTTTACACTCTTGCTTGTTAACAGGTAGAGAGAAGCTGGGTGACAAGTACAAGGCGGATCCAAAGCTGTCCTTCATTATAAAGGCCATCTACACAATGGCGTATGGTCTTCACAATATGCATCAGGATGTGTGTGGCAGAGATGCTGTGGGTCTCTGCCCTGACCTATTCCCGTTCAACGGCTCACTCTTTAAGGTATCATACAGTTGTCTTAGTTTAGTTAACGACCCTCTTTTAACAATATATGGAATTTCTGTTTTGTGACAAGGTGTAGCTTTCTCTGTACGTTGCATTCTGCAGTGTCTTAGAAATACACCACATCCATCTGCATGGTTGCGCTGCAACCAGGAAAACATTACCTGAACATACACTGCCGTCACAACATCAAATTTCACTTTACCAACTAAATACTTACTTTCATAAGTGTCTGGGGGAAGAACTGAAATTTCAGCGATAGTGGAATCGAAGTCCTCCACTGAGATAAACCCTTGAACTCCTCTATCGCACAGGTTATTTCCCCTAACATCCCTTTTAATGTTACCCTGTAGCCTTCTCACCGTATTCCTACTTAGGTTCTTCAAGAGAATTCCTAAGAGAAATTCTGTATTAATGTATTATTTCCCTGCCTCACCCAGTTTTGGCTATATAAATATATAATCACAACTTTCTTTATTTGTTTATCATAACAGTACTAGAGAAGGAGTACACATGAAGAAACTCCTTCTTATGTAAGGATAAATGTAAAGAATTAATATTATTGCAATATGTGAGGTGTTGTGGAGGTCTAACTCCTGGCTTTCTTAAACTCCGGCGCTAGATATGAGTGAGTGCTTAGTGTCACCTGCAGCCCAACTTAAAAATTTCAGTTCTGCTGAAATTACAGACTTTCCAGAAGAATCTCACTTAAAATTATACACATTAAATTACAGGCGGATCCGCTAGACACAAATTACTGTAGCGTATAAAGTTATAAACTAGGAACACCAATTGCAGAAGCTTTTACTACATAAATGTAAGAATTTACTACAAAAATAGTTTTGTAGCAGTAATAACAAATAAAACTAAGATGATGAGAAATATAAAGGAAATAACGTCAGAAAATGAACTTGTTTTTGGTTTCTGCGCCGTGCGGTGATTAAATCTCCCGACTTTGTGGTGGAACATGCAACCTCCATACGCAATGTGACTGAATTGCATAAATCAACCCCTGGAACCATTTCAGTCACCCTGAAGATGGAGGCAGTGTCTTTATACGAAATGTCGGAATATTCACCCACTCCACAGTGCAGAAATAAGAAAGATCATTGTGACCACTAACCGCTGTGAAAACCTGAAAACTTATGTAAAGAACATTACGTTCTGGTGAGTAGAATTTACAACTGGCGGATCCCTGGCTGAGAAACACAGCTACAAGATAACCTGGTGATAACATTGAATGTATCTTGGAGGCTATTTGAGGTTTAGACCAACCAATGCAGGAGTTTTATTACTTTAATTCATTTGTTTTACTTATAAGTTACTTAACGACGCCTTCAGCAACAGACAATTGACGCTGGATGGCAAGATGGTTAAGCAGAGAAAATTTTGTCCGAGATAGTAGGTAGTAAGGGTAGTGCTGATGAAGAATCAATACGAGTACTTCTGGGGTATGACGTAGTGTGCTCTACCGAAATTTCGAATTAGCTTTCTGCGTCCGTCTAAAGAGTATATCAGTCCAAAGGGAGTGAGTGTAGCATGAATACTCGTATATAGACAAAAGCTCTTCTGAATCATCGGTAAATATTTACCAATTGCCACGGTGTCATATTCCAAAATAATTTATTATTTATAACATTTTCCTCCGCAAATTAAGCACCATTTTATTAAGACGTGTGGGGAAGTGGAGGTATACTTCCATGCATTCTTAACCTCAGCACTAATGGAGGTGACTAGTCAGCTTTACACCCTGACAGCTTTACGCACGGGGCAAAAGCCCCAGTATTCATTGCGTGAGGGGCTCTGTAGGCCGCACAGGAAGTCTGGACGCTTTCATGAATATCCGAATATATATGTTGTGATTTGTTGCGTCTGTTCAAAGTTTAAAGCCTCAAATCCAGAATTATTTTCTCCAAGCACTGATCATTTTGAAATAATTCGTGCTTCAGTGTAATCCCTGTCCATTTCAGTCTGCACTAAATGAACATCAACACAGTTGAGCATTTCACATTGCAAACAGAACTGAATGTGCATTAAAGATATTGGGTAGCCTACATACTTTTACTTTAATCTTATTTAAGCTTATAGTTTGTTTCTAGAATCATGATATTAAAAATAATCTTGCAATCAATTGCCATCATTATAGTTGTAACATCTTTATTGCACTGAAGTTTTAAAACTCCAGTTTCAAGATCATTAAACTGAAAAATAACACTTTATATTATGCCTATATGCGTTATATATTTATTACTAGTTACCCTACTGAATGTTGGCTTTTCAATATAATAATGAATAATGAATCAAAATAATAATCCCTAAATTGGTAATTACTGTATGTTTACCCCTTTAAATCCTAGTGGTAACTTTACGTACCACCAGATTGAACATGAGAAAATTTCTACATTCTGCCCATGAAGTGTATCTATATGCTTTTTAATGTACATCAACAAGAAGCGATTATTTCCCTACACCATATTAAATGACTGCTTTTTAAACCGAGGCGGAGAGTGTTTAGAGCGCTGTTCGAACTACATCTTTAAATATAATTCAGTTTATTTTTCGTCTGTAAAAGGTTAAATACCATAGAAAGGAACACTGTAGATAGCAATAATTTTTTTGTTATTTTCCTCCTGTTTTGAATATCATTATATCCATCCTCAGTCAACATAAAACAATTATTGAATACAAGTAGCTACAAGTTATTTAAATGCTTCTGCTTATATATTGCTGACGATATACGTTCTTACGGAGGATATTAGGCATGTTGTGTATTACAGCTGTTTTAGGTGCGTTCGCAAAATTGCGAAAAGCGAATATTAGCTCTGCCATGTCTGTCGCTCCGCATGGCATACCTCGGCTGTCACTAGACGGATTTTTATGAAATTCCATATTTGAGGGTTATAAAAAGTTTGTTGAGAAAATTCAAATTTCATTAAAAATCTGATAAGTATAACGGATACTCTACATAAAGACCTATGTACATTTATGATAATGTCTCCCTTAATTCTTCTCAGGATTAGTAATTTTTCAGAAAAAATTGTAGAGAAAACCAAAACACGTTTTATGTTCAACAAATGTTTTCCGAAAATCGTGCCGTTTATGAGATAATGTGGAAAAATATGATAGAGCCAGACAGGCCCCAGATGACGCTATAATGCGGCGTAGAAAAGGTGCGATTTACCTGCCCGATAACTAGGACAAGAATACAGAGAGACACTCATAATATTTAATATTTATTACTTTCCACGGCAACAATTAGTATGCGAACGCGTCTAAGTGTTACTTTATAGTACATTGCCTGTATTGTTTAATGTAATATTAACATTAAAACTATTAAATATTAATAACTAGTGTTCTGTGAGCTTCGTATGAGATATACCTTTCTTCAGTCTATTACTTGGAATACTAAACCGTGTATATATGTACATACACACTTATACGTACGTACATATATACATACATACATACATACATGAATTATTACTGTGATGGTATTTAATCTTTTAATGCCTAAGATTAACATGATTTGTATTTAAAGATTTATTTGGTACACAGCAGTAACATCAGTCTCGGTTAGAAAAACCAATCAGCCAATGCTGTAAAAGTAAATAATCGTTGCTTTTCGTGATTCATACAAAACTCATAAATACACTGTATGCTATAAAGAAAAACACAGAAGCTTTATTAGTCGCTAGTAAGGAGATTGGTCTAGAAGTAAATGCTGAGAAAACTAAGTACATGGTCATGTCTCGCAATCAGAATGCAGGACAAAATCATAACACAAAGGTAGATAATAAATCCTTTGAAAGGGTGGAACAGTTCAAGTATTTGGGAACAACCCTAACAAATCGAAATTCCATTCAGGAAGAAATTAAGAGCAGATTGAAGTCGGGGAGTGCTTGTTATCATTCGGTGCAGGATCTTCTGTCTTACAGTTTGCTATCCAAATATACGAAGATTAAGATATACAGAACTATAATTTTGCCTGTTGTTTTGTATGGGTGTGAGACTTGGTCTCTCACACTGAGGGAGGAACATAGGCTGAGGTTGTTCGAGAATAGGGTGCTGAGGAGGATATTTGGGCCTAAGAGGGACGAGGTAACAGGGGAGTGGAGAAGACTACATAACGAGGAACTCAATGATCTGTACTCATCACCAAATATTATTCGGGTGATCAAATCAAGAAGAATGAGGTGGGCGGGGCATGTAGCACGTATGGGTGAGGGAAGAGGTGCATACAGGATTTTAGTAGGGAGACCTGAGGGAAGGAGACCACTTGGAAGATCGAGGCGTAGATGGGAGGATAATATTAAAATGGATCTTCAAGATCTGGGATGGGGGTCATGGACTGGATTGATATGGCTCAGGATAGGGACAGGTGGGGGGCCCTTGTGAGTGAGGTAATGAACCTTCGGGTTCCATAAAACGCGGGGAATTTCTTGACTAGCTGACGACCTGTTAGCTTCTCAAGAAGGACTCTGCTCCATGGAGTTATTTACTTATGGGCATAACGTAGAATTTTTTAATTTTACCTATTAAATCTCACTGTACGTAAAGCAACCCATATGTTGTAAGCATAAACAGAATAATTTATTTCGACAATATAATTTATGTATTTTCACTGGAAATTCTCTGAGGGTCATACTTTCTTCATCAGATATAGAATATTCTTACCACCTCTTATCTCCAGAAATAAAAGGTAGAAGGCAAAGTTGTCCCCATCCAAGCCATGAAGGCATATAGGGGGAGCAGATATATAGATCCACTACTTCTTAACTTTTACAGTAGATGGAGACGCAGCGGCCGCTTTACCTTTACCTGGTACCTATTGAATAGGAGGCTGGATGGACCCCAGAGCCGGTCTGGACGTTTTGGAGAAGAGATAAATTTCTTGCCACAACTGGGATTCGAACGCCGGACCGTCCAGCCAGTAGCCTAGTCATCTCCAGAAGCATAATCACAGAATTAGTGATATTAACTTTGTATCATAATTGTAGCTGTAATAATTCTGTTTGCGAATTATCAGTCGTCCATTTTATGTCAAAAACGCATTATCCCTACACAGATTACTTTGTTTGTTTGGGCAGTGAATACGAACTTTCGTACTTGATATTCACTGAATCCAATAATACTGAACCACGCATGCGCACAAATCTGCCACAAGACAGGCTTTTGCTTTCTGTATTTATTTATTCAGTATGAAATCAATCTTACTGAATGCTACAGATTCGTCGTTTCCCATTATTTTAGATTTGGTAATTACCTGAGAGGAGGCTGTAGGTTTCTGCGAAACGTTTGGTACCTGTCTACCAAGCTACACGGCTTTATATCTTAGTAGACTGTAATTTTCACATTCATCGACGTGAGAAGCGCAAACGTCACACAGCTACGCTGTCCGTTTCTTCATTCCTTGATTAAAACAGTGAAAGCCACCAGACATACAAGATGTCAGTGACGTAACAACATGTCTGAATGCTGTATAGTGTGGGTGTAGAAACGGCTTTATGAACGTGTAATTTGTGACATGTGATGAAGAAGAGAAGCTGGCGGTGACGCAGCTACCGGAATATCTCTTTTTTATTTCATAACGCTGCTTCAAAGAAACGCGGCATTTCACAACCAGCAATCAATTTGGGAGACTTTCATACGCATTTTATCTGCAGCCGGGGGACAGGTATACCACTTTTAACTACAAAACAGACTTCGTAAGACATATTTTTTTTCCAAGAAGAACACTTCTCCGTCTCCTTTCTAAAAATATAAAGGCAGAGGTCACGCCGAAAGATGCCATGAGAGCACAGAAGGGATGTAGAGGATGCTCATTTTTAACCTCGGAACTAGATCGGTTTGGGTGGTTGACGCCACCCCCCCCCCCCCCTCCCCGGCTCCTTTTTTACCTGGAAGTAACCGCGTTATCCATTGTACAGAAGGCTTGGTAGGCCTCAGGGCCGGTGTGGACGGATATGAAGAAGAGATAATTTCGAACCCGGGACCGTCCAGCCCGTAGTGAGTCGCTATACCGACTACGCTAACCCGGTCTGTTTTATAAATTTTTAAAAAGTTGAAATATACGAGGCTACAATTCTACCCGTTGTGTGCCTGGATGTAATGATGTGAAGGAAGGATGAAGACTGGTGATGAAGACTATTGTCTTCTCGCTCTTACGACTCAAAAGTTAGTTTTTGACAGTGCCAACGTTTCGGAAGAATCTGCTGCCGTCCCATTCTTCTGGACAGAAGAGAAGGCAGGAAATTACTTCGAGACATCGGTGTTCTCCTAAGAAAACACACAGTGACATAACCCAAAATGCAACATATTAATTTTCACCGTCTTAAAATCAAATGTCATACAGATAGGAAGTTTGAAAACAGTGCTAATGGGCAATAGTTGGACCCAGCAGGAAGATGGAGGAGACTGCGTAATAAGAACTTTCATAGTTTGTATTATTGAATAAGTATTATTAAGCTGATCAGATTAAGGACCATGAGATGGGTGAGGCGTGTAAACAAATGAGAAATGCATACTAAAGTTAGTCACAAATTCTGGAGGAAAGGGGTTTATTGATATACGTGCGCATAATTCGAAAGATAATAAAACATATATTTATAGTCCGACAAATGTACAATTTAATCACATTAATTGTGTAATTTCACCTTTTATTTGTTTTGTTTTAAACAGTGTATATGCAAATTTGTAAAGAATTCATGTTTTAATATGTAAACAATTGTACCAGTTGGCGTAAATAGTGTGTGATTTGAGATGAGTCCCTGAAGATGAACCCAAATTGAGGGTTCAAAATATGTAGGACAGTGAACTTACACAATTAATGTGATTAAATTGTACATTTGTCGGACTATAAATATAGAGTTAAAATGTACGGAATGAATAATATTAATTTCACTGTATTAGCACCGTGCATTTTATTTAAATCAAACAATACGACCAACGAATGCACTATATTGACCAATTTTATTCTGGCCTATTTCCCTACACGTGTTTCGGAACTTTAAAGTTCCATCTTCAGGGGTTTCTTTGTCTTTATGCTACCAGATATTTACATATTAAAAACAAATTCACAATATATACAATAGTCTGTTGAACAGTCTTAAAACCTCATGTAAATAGATATTCGGACCACTTTGGAAGTTGTACGATGTGTACCTTTATCAGTTAAAAATATAAGATCTCACTTAAAAGAGTATATAAAAACTGTTTTATAAAACGTTGTAACCTGTTCGTGGTATTGGCTGTTTGTTATTATTTTACGCAACTACTGGCATAGTTTTTATATCTCCGTAGTCATTTCTTATGTATTGTGAAACGTCTGTCCTGTCCTTTCAAGGTCTGGTGTGAACACACATAAAACATGTCTTAAATAAACTGTCAGGTTGTGGACTGGGCTTAACCCACACATTATGTATTAGGGGCCGGCAGTAATAAACACTTGTATTTAATAAGAGGCAAGATCAATTGTTTGTTCCTCAGTTAGGACTCTGTTGCATGCAGTTTATTAAATGTACGTGATTCGTAGCGTTCCGAAAACCAGTTACGTTGAGAGACGTTTGTTATATGTACGTGATTCACAGTGGTCCGGACACCAGTTATCTTGAGAAGTTAAGTTTTTAGATAAGTTTTATATGTACGTGATTTATAGCGGTCCGGACACCAGTTACTTTGAGAGATTTTTGTTTCATGTACGTGGTTCAAAGCGGTCCGGACACCATTTATCTTAAGAGAAGTTTGTTAAATTACGTGATTCGTAGCCGTCCGGACGCCACTTATGTTAAGAGAAGTTAGTTATATGTACGTGAGACATAGCGGTCCGGACACCAGCTATCCCGACAGAAGTTTCTTGACTGTCCTCAGTACGTCCAACTAATCAAGTGCCTGTGCTACGCTCTTACTTTTTTCAGGACCAAACTAAAGTATACTTCTGCCGGTTTTGCCTGTCAGCTAGGCCCACCCCAAATTGACGTCTTACACGTTTACAGTTTGGTTTATTTTCTTTTCACACTAACGCTCAAATCTAGCCTTCGCAGTATAGTGCTAAACTACACGTTTGGGGCCGAGGAATCGTGGCTCAATTCTCGGCAGGGGAAAGACATTTTTCTCTTCTTCAAAGCGTCCACACTGGCACTGGCGCCCACCCAGCCTCCTATTCAATGGTTACCGGGGGCTTCTTCTCCGGGGGTAAAATGGCCGGGCCTTGAAGCTGACCACCCACAATTACAGCCGAGGTAAGAATGAGTGGAGTTATACTTCTACTTCCTCAATCGCCTTCTTGGCTTGCATAACGACAAATTTTACTAATGCTCATTTCACACATGTTTTATGATATACTGAAGTTTCAAGTTTCTTGCCAGCTAAAAAAATTTGATTTGAAGAGGTTTTAACCCTTTACGCCCGAACGGGAAAACACTGCCCCAGCAACGTAAATACCCTCACGGCCGAACGGGAAAACATTGTCCCGCAACGCCATGTCGTTTTCAAAATGTTCTGCCTCTATAATTACGCGCCCCTTTTTCACAATATTTGTCTAAAAGGCTTTTCCAGGCATGAAAGATTGTGTGAAATTTAATTCTAGTTAAAATTATCACTAATGAGGTTTAATTTTTCCTATTAATATCCTTACGATTTTTCCAGCAGTCACGAATTATTTACATACATCTCCAGGCACTGGTTCCTTAGATTGGCGAGGTGAAGCAAATACACACACACATAGCACCTTCCGAAAAGTCTCTCTTCCTTCATACAGCCCCTTCTGTAAAATCCACAACCCCTTCACCCCCATTATTTCATCAAGAAGACGCTACTGAAAGATATCAGTTCCGTAATTACAACAGTTATATTTACTTACATTAGTGTGTTCCGATTTTCAATTTTAGTGTCAGTTGCTCCTCAGAAATGCAGTTTTGTATGATATATCTCGAAACAAGGGGTAACACAAAACGCTATGTTGCATTCTGGACACCTGACTTTCGTTCTTTTTTCTTTGTTTTTGGCGGAACACACACGTCACCAAATTCTCTTACACTGCACAAGCCGGTGTCTGATTTCTCTGTTGGTGATTGAAGCGTCTGCACTGCTGGCTTATCGCATGTTATTGCTAGGACAGGCAGTGGACTGAACTGTTGAGTGGAAGATAGACATAAGCATGAACCTAACATTCAAACTAGTCACGAAGAAATCCTTACAGCAGAATGAAGGACATTTGCCTGTGGTCCCATATTGCACTAACCAGAGCAATGAACGTCTGTATTCATTCCTTTCTCCTCCCACTGACTGCATATGAACTCAGCACCCAGATAAGCCAGCACTACCGCGAAAACTAAACACATGATAAGACTGCAACCTAAACAGCGTCTCAGGAAATACGATGACATGTACAGTCATCTCCAAATTTTATAGCACAGAGTCTCCACTTACAGCAAGAGATATGTAAAAAAAAAATTAAGCTTAAAGTGAAAAATAAACAAAATATAAAATGACCTTCAACTAAGCTGCATAAAAATAGGCAGATTTTCTTGAAAATTGTGTAACGGGTAGATGGATTCATTCTTAAGCGTGCACTTTCTATTTGAAGTTTTTAACTTTAAAACGGATAATATCAGCACGTGCGAAAACGGGCAATTTAAAGCAAAAAGAACCCTGGCCGTCAGCGGCAACTTTGGGATTTAAATCTACCGTACTCTGGAGGTTAAACCAGTTTTCTTTCAAAATTCAGAGAATGAACAAGATTGTGCAGTCAGAAATACTGACAAAAGTATCTAGTCTCTGCTAGAGAGGACTAAACTTGCTCAAGCCATCTTCTTTCCACACCCGACAGGTTTAGACAGTATGGAATGAGGGCTGAGATAATCTGTACACTGTGCTGTTATATCTACATTACAATAAATGCTGACTTGTTATTACCGTTGCTTTCTCCACAGAGCTATTTACTAAATGTAACGTTCATATACGGGGAAGACGACGAGTTGGTGGAATTCGACAAGCAAGGGGATCCCCCTGGAAGGTAGGTACGTACAGACACATAACAGTTTCCTGTACGTCTCATGACGTGTCTCACAACAAAAGGAAAATATAATTCCGGTCGTGTGTTACGAAACACTGGCTGGTAATGAACACATTTGCAGAGACCATGGGAATGTTGCTTGTACTTTACTGTGCCCTTTCTTAAAAAGAAATAGGAACTTAAGGAAATTAGCATGTTGTCGATGTGTGTGTGCGTGTGTGTGTGTGTGTGTGTGGGGGTGGGGGTCCCTTTCAACTTCGGCTGGTTTTTAGAGAAATTTTGTATAAATATTTTGTCATTGGTGGTCGCATCTCCATCATAATTTATAATTTAGAACAGTAACAATACAGCAGACGCAGGAAATTGTGAGGTGAGGGAGAATGTAATCCAAATTAAGTATTGGGTGGTGCGTTAATATATTGTAGTTTGTCTTGGAGGAAAAAAAAAAAGAAGATGCCGATTTTGTGGTAATACTTTTTATTATGTACAAAAGTAACATGGCGGCAGTGCGAATATTTTCACGTAGATTTCATTTTGACGAGGTTGACTAATGTATCTTTGACACTGGTAACATGAAAATGTGGATGAAGAATATTTATGATTGTCTGTCTTTATGTTGTATAAAAGAGACCTGACATACTCGTGAATCAATAACTGCAAATGTGGCCACATTTCGTATTCTGTAGGTGAGCGACAAATGCGACAAATGTATTTGAGTAATACTTTAATCACGACAGTTATTATTATTATTATTATTATTATTATTATTATTTAACGTCTTTATACAGGTTATTTACAGTTACATACCTGTACAAACCATGTCTAGGGTATATAATGTTACAGCTATTCTATGGTTACAATATTTGGTACGTGTAATGTTACTTCCCATGATAATGTTTTCCATATTTTATTGCTTATTAATTTATAATTTTTATTAGTTATCACCTTCATACAGAGTATTGCAAATTACGTATGTGATACAAACCATGTCTCCAGAATATATATTGTTACAGCTATTCTGTGGTTAAAATATATGATACACGTTGTATTATTTCGCGTAATAAACATTTGTGCTTTTTATGACATTGCTTTATTATTATTATTATTATTATTATTATTATTATTACATTATCTACTGGAAGCTACGGTCAAAGTGAGCCAAATAATGAGCTGAATTGCATTTTGTTGTTGTGTATACCTAAATAGGACATTAACAACTCACTATTTTTAACATTGGAAATGTGTACAATAAGACAGTTGGTTTGAAGTTCCAACCGGAATTCTCTGTTGTATAATGTGAACGAGCTGTATAGTGCAGAAAACGTTCTTTTCATTCCTCTGTGCTCTCATGTTTCCGTCTTTAAAGCTCTGAATAATTGTCGATTAAACGTTGACATTGGGATCCAGTCAATAAACATTTATGTGCCTAATTTCATTTTGGTTTAGGTAAGAGTACGTTGATTCACGTCTTGACTCTGACATAAATGTTTATGACATTTTGCTTAATAAAACATAGGTGACATTATGTTCTGTGGCTTACATTTGAGGCTTTTGCGATGGTTTGTATCCAGTGAAATATGAGCAACACAATGAACTTCTCATTTTCTCGTAAGGTTTTGTCACCTGTACGTTGTAGGTATTGCTCTTGTGTTAAAAAGATTTCTGCCTCAGTAATTCAGGACAAGTTGGATAAGACAAAAGAAAACAAAAAATTGATTTATATCTGCAATAAAGGAATTTGACGCTCAAAACAGGAATACAAATTTGCGAACAATGTATGTCTATAAACTGCGTGTACCCCATTGCAGTATATTTTTCCAGCCGCATACTCGCGTTTGATTGACAGTTCTGTCGCCAAATATATCTACTACAAAGTTCAAATTTTCATTGGTTTTGACACGTTTATATGAACAAGTGCCCTTTTAATGTGACGTTGACAAATGCACATGCAAAGGGTACCGAGAAAACTGAGGGCTGCTTCTTTGTTATAAGTAGATGAATTGCAGCTTACAAACTTGTCCTTTATAAGGGATTTTATATCAAATATGTAAACGAGAATGTTTCTGTAAAACTTTATTACAAGTCCATAATTTCTTTAAAAGTTTGTCGTGTTACGTGCTAAGGAGAATCTGATTTTTAATATACCTTGGAATTATTAAGAAACTGTCGCAAGAAAGAAATTTATGTAACACTTCACGCGCTCAACGAAGAAAAAGCTTTCAGAATGAATGACTAACTGAATTCTGGTAATTTGTTTTTAAGGTGAGTATGAAAAGAGAAATGGAGACGAAGTTTATTGGATTTGCAGCCTCTGTTGTAAGCGATAACAGACCATCCTTTGGCTAGGTACAACATAATGAACTTCCAGCAGCTGCCCAACGGCAGCTACAACTACATCCGTGTCGGGGACTGGAACAATGGGACTCTTATCATGCAAGACGACGAGCTGCAGTGGCCACGCTCCGGAGAGAGAGTGGAGTCCGTCTGCTCGCGCCCCTGTCAGCCAGGATTCTACAAGGTACAGTGGTGCATTGCTTCTTGTCTTAATCGCCGCTTCATCTGTGCGTGTTCGATGCCTTACCAGTCCTTGTGCGATTTGTGGTGGACTAAATGACACACGGACAGGTTGTTTTACGAGTAGGCCTAATTCCTCTGTCAGTATCATGCTGCCAATGTTCCATGTTCATATTTCCTCTAGCTACCACCGACATTGATGATCTTAGCAATTTACACGTCATTAATTCACTTCCATCTTCCTACATACCACGCGATAACATGAATACGGACCCATATCCATGCCTCGAGTGGGATTATATATGTACCTAGACAGTGCGAGGAAAATGGTTGTTTCATAATTGTATGTATGTGTATGTATGTTATGGGGAAATCCCGCAACCAATAATATCTAAAATTGTCCAAGTAACTTTAAACACATTGTTTAAATATATTCAGCAATTTCTCTAAATTATAAAGTCGACATATTTACACTACGGCATTGAAAATGCATCAACTGCCGTTTCTAATTAGTCACATAATAAGTTAAGAAAACACAAATGTAAAATTTCTGGTCTCAGTGTAAAACAACAATATTGTTTTTCGTTCCTCTAGAGTAATGCAACCGAAGCATTAATTGACCGTATATGTTAATGTAGTGCCGGATGGATCTTTATCTCCATTGCTCCTTACTACCTCATTACCGGTACATAAGTACTGGGAGAACTGTGCTTTAACATTAATAATAAAGAGGTCTACCTGACAGTGTTAAATGAGGATTATATTAAAATCCATGTATGGAAATATGCTTTCTAATTTAAACTGAAAGAAATAACAGTAGTTTTTCACGTTGTGTTCACCGTGTATCTTGACATTAATTTTCAGTTAAAAACTGAAAATGAACACAGTAGTTTGTCCATAATAGAGGCAAACAGCCTTTAGTCATATGTCCAAGCATTCACATCCAAGTGCTTAAGTCGTCGTCATCGTCGTCATTGTCATCATCATCATCATCATCATCATCATCATCATCAACACAGAGTCTGCCTTATGACAGACAGGTCCGTAGCCTCTCCACAGAATGCGACCTAGTGCTTCCGCTTTCAAGTTCCAATACCTTCCCCTTCCCTTGTCATCCAGTAGCTGCTTACATCTTCTTCCTCGTCTTTCCGTCACTTCTATCTTCCATTTAATGACGTGTTTTAAAAAGCAGTTCGTACGCAAGATGTGACCAATCCAGTTAGCCTTTCTTTGATTTATTGTACGTAGGATATTTCTTTCCTCCTTGACTCTATGTAATACTTCTTCATTTTTCACATGATCGGTCCAACTGATCATCTCCACCCTGGTCCAGTATCACCTACGAAGACATTCAAGGTATTTCTGATCTATATTCCTAAGTGTCCAAGTTTCAGCACCATAAAAAGCTGTGCCTCAAATGTAGCATTTCACGAGTTTCTTCCTTAAATTTAAGTCCAAATTGCTCGTGAAAGGGGTCTTCTTCTTGTTGAATGCTGCTTTTGCGTTAGCAATCCTGGATTTAATTTCACGTGTACATCTTACATCATTTGTTACCGGGGCTTAGATTATATCATTAAAATAGTGAGGTGATTATGGATTGTGAAAATAGAAAGATATGGAAGGAAGCTTTCTGGCTTATCATATTACCCTATAATAATATTTTCCAACACGAACAGAGGAAAACAACGACAGAAGTTACTAAAATGTCCAACTTTCTTGTGAAGTTTGCCGTGAGCTATTCCGATTTCTTAGTGTGATTTCTAATAAAAATTAGAAACTTCGGTTCCTGTTGCCATACACTTCGACTGAATTGCCTACTCCACATACCGTTTGTTTTTGTTTTTCAGGTTCCGATCTTCGCAGAATGACACTGTTCCTGTTTAGCAGCGAATGATACTATTTGCTCCTTGCCGGTCGGATCCACGATAAATGAAAACCCTGTATATTAAGTCATATCGTTATCAATGTTACAGTCTTCTGGGATGTAATACCTTGTAATTTGATGAATGGATAGGAAGGTTTCGGACTACCCTGCTGCCTCTATCTGCAGGATGTGAAAGTTATAATTTCGTAACAAGACGTAATCTACAGCCCGTCACATCTCGTAATCTTGATGGACATCGCCGTCTGAACCTCAAATCTCATATTGTTTGGTAATCTTTGACATTTCGGTTTTCAGAACTTTCAGACTGGCGGGCAGGAGCAGCGATGTTGTTGGGTTTGCGTCGCCTGTGCCATCAACGAGTTTCTCCTGGACGATACCACCTGCGAAGCATGTCCTGCTGGATATCTACCAAACGCTAACAAGACAGGTCAGTCTCATAGCTTGAGACCTGATTACCTCCGACTGGTTGGTTTTATTGGTTGGTTGGTCGAGTCTTTCGTTCTTTTGTTGAGTATCACCTATATTAATGCGGAAAGGTTTTTTTTTGCGACATCATGATCTACTGAACTACCGAAAGTATCTTTTCAGGATAGACATGTTCAGAAAGCTTATGATCCGGCATTGATGGCATTCTCCTTTGTTTTTATTAATTCCTTCTCAAAAAGCGTTTCTTAACAAAAAAGCTAAGGTTAAGAATTTACAGCATTGCCTCAAGCGGAGGCCAGGGAAGTTAACATATTTTGTGTGCTTCCCTTGGCTTTCGCTCCAGGCAGGACTGTCGAATTCAACGTTTTGTTTCTTATTTAAACGTGGTAAGCATCCGTTTCTTATTTACTCGTTTCTTATGATCCGTCGATCTCCGACAGAAATGACCCTAGCAACAAGCATCAATAAGTAAAATTTTTAATGTTCATTAAGATTAAGACGCTGTAATTTTTGTTTATTGAATAATGTATCTTTCTACTTGCGAATTATTCGCATGGGAACAACTAGTATTCACATATTTACGTACACTCAGTGCTACTATAAGGCGGAAATTGCCTTATTGTGAGACCTCGCGTTATAGAAACTCGCGTAATTAAAGAAAAGGGGTCAGATCAGAAAAAAATCTGACCTCTCATCCAAACTTGTAGCTTCACACTGGTCGCTGAAATCGCGTAATAGCCAACACGCGTATGCGAAAGTTCGCGTTATAGCCAATTTGCGTTAACGAAACACGTGTAATAGCAGAACTGACTTATTTTAATTAGTTTATTGGTTAATTGCTTAGGCAGTACTGATTTTGTTATGGGGTTAGTATGATAGTTTGTAGTGAAGCGTTCAGTTTAGTTACTTGGTTATACATTTAGTTGTGACGACAATCACTAAATAATTTGGCTACTTAGTGAAATTCGCAAGTAAAATTTATTCAGTCAGTATCAGGTAAATATATACCCAAAGTTTTCCCTGTGTTAATTAAGTGCCACAAGATGAAGAGTTATGAAGGAATGGAGGTATAACTCCACTCATCCTTAACCTCTGCATTAGATAGAGGCGAGCAGTCAATGCGTAATTTGTGGTTCTCACGGCAGTGTTGACAAAGTTTCAAGTTTTCCTGTATGTGATGCCTTGTAGACTGGTAAGTATTAGGTAACTATCTGGCCAATTGGACCTTTATAAGTAACCATATTTAAGCTGCTTTACGCTCCCGGTACCGATGGGATGTACGTTGAGTGGAGTCTTCGCCATTTCGGGGAAATGAATGCCGATTCGTCGGTCATCCAGCACTTATTGTAATTAGTTACTATAGTTAATTTCGGTGTGTAATATATACGGTAACGTAGTTAAATTAGCATATAAATTAGTCGGCAATAAAGTAATTATTCATTGAAGCAATTTTTGAACTGGTTGATGAATTTAGTTATGTACTTATAAATATGACCATTTACTTACATATCCAGTTCTTTAATTGGATAATCACATGGTTGCTCAGGTGTCATTTAATGTACAAACCTGATCCACAGCCTGTGACGAAATTCCTACCGAGTTCGTCCAGTGGTCCGACACGCAGGCTATTGTATCCATTGCATTCTCGTGTCTCGGTTTCCTGTCCACCGCGTTCGCTGGAGTCGTTTTTGTTCGGTACAACGACACCCCGGTCGTCAAGTCCTCAACACGGGAACTCAGTTACCTGATCCTCGCGGGAATGACCCTCAGCCACGCCGCCACCTTCCCGATACTCGCCAGACCATCTTGGCTGTCGTGCTGCTTGTCTCGCCTGCTGCCTGGACTCAGTTTCGCCATGATTTATGCTTCTCTGCTGACAAAAACGAACCGCATTGCCCGCATCCTCGCAGGCTCCAAGAAGCGCTTTCCCACCAGAAAGCCTAGGTTCATGTCCGCTGCAGCTCAGGTGTGTATCTGGAACCGGTACTCTCCCAAAGTACATCTTATTAGTGTATCAGTGCTTATTAGGGCAACGTCGTAACACGCACGCACACACACAAACACACCGTAAAACGTAGCATTTGATGATAATTTTACAGTACTGCACGTAGGAGTGAAGAGAAATTTGATACTTAAAAACATCCGTCACTTGCTCTTTGATGTTACGGGCTAAGTTACTTTGTTGCTTCGTTAATTGGTTGGTTAAATAAAGTAAATAAATAAGTAAATATACAAATAAATAGGTATTTTGTACAATACTTTTAATATCTACATGTGATATATGCTTCGGCTTTATTTAAGCCTTCATCAGGCACATGTATCAAAACGTGTACAAGAGGAAAGTAATATTCTTGCGGAGTAACATTTTTTAAAGCATACACCAAGACCTCAATCTTATATTTTTCCGTTTTTCCTTTTTTTAATTTTAAGTGTTGCCAGAAACAAACTTAAAACCTAAATATATTAAAATTAATGTTATAAACTCTTTTGATGTGTTACTGTGATGAATCACGTATGGCATAAAGAGGGAGCTGCTAGGCTAATAACTTCTTCTCCTTGGCGGGTGTGTACACACTGTTCTAATTAAAGAGAAGTAGAATATAAATCCTCCTTAAGAACGGGTATAGACATTAAGTTTGGAATAGTATCCAGTTGGCCCGAGATCTTTCACACTTGTTTCATGAAGCATTTTTTTTTTAATTTTCCGTCATTCTGAGTGGACTGCTATACGTGTTTCACATTACATTCACCGTGCATTTTTGTACAATTGATTAACTCACACCAACAAATGCACCAAAACAAGTTTTGTCATTGATTTCTTTATTAAAAGATTACCCCAATACGCATTTCGGCACTTCTACATTGCCATCATCAGGGGGATCGTTGAAGTTTGTACATAGACCATGTATGGTCTATGTACAAACTTCAACGATCCCCCTGATGATGGCAATGTAGAAGTGCCGAAATGCGTATTGGGGTAATCTTTTAATAAAGAAATCAATGACAAAACTTGTTTTGGTGCATTTGTTGGTGTGAGTTAATCAATTGCTATACGTGTGTTTATTAGAGGTATGAGGACTGGTCTTTTTCGTCGCAGAAACGGTCGTTCTTTCACCGAATTTATTTTGTTCATTAGCTAAATGATTTTTTTAGTTATTTGCTTTATGTTTAGTTATTCCGTCATTGCGTTCGTTGGTTGGTTCGATCCTTGCGAAGTTTAAGATTCTTACGGCGATTAGTATTAAGAATATGGCTGTTCCGGGATGTGGTGCCGTGTAGTATGGAAGAAAGTACCAATGTTTCGGAGGAACCTGCTGCCTTCATCTTAAGTTTTGAACCTGAAGATGACTGCAGGTTTTTTCGAAACGTTCGTACTTATCCAACGTACTACAGGCGCCACGTCCCAGAATACCAAAGTCGTAATCGCGTTAGGTAATCCACCGCTTCTCGTGACAGAGAGCAAGTTATCAGGTGTTCCTATCGTCTGTCAGTCAGTGACAGAGAACAAATTCTCAGGTACTCTTATCGTCTGTCAGTCAGTCATTATCAGCTAATTGTATCGTTTGTCAGACCGTGACACAATGTAAGTTCTCAGGTGCTCATCACGTGCTCGCTGATCGGAGTAGAGGTGGGAGTCGCGACCATCATGTTGGTTCTGGAGCCGGCCGCCCCGACGCTGCTGTTCCCGGCCCTGGACCGGGTGGTGCTTGCCTGCAACACGACGCCGCTTGGGGTCGTCGCTCCTCTGGCCTTCGACTTCTTGCTGATAGCGTTATGTACACTTTACGCCATCAAGACCCGCAACGTACCGGAGAATTTCAACGAGGCCAAGTTCATAGGCTTCGCCATGTACACTACGTGCGTCATCTGGATTGCCTTCGTACCCATCTACTTCGGCAGCGACTCCAAGGTTCGTAATTCTTGGTCGCTTTGTGCAGAGATAAAGACAAAATGTCCCTTCATATAAGCAACAAGTCAGCAAGGCTTATAGGATGCAGAGGGTTATGTCACCACGCATTTTTAACTTCGGCACTGATCTCCTTCGTGGTGCGTAGATAGATAGATATATGTTCGCTGTTATTTAGCGGTCAGTGCCAACTGTTGTTCCGTTTCTTGGCAAACCTTTAATGCATAAAAGGATCTTTGTGTGGCACATGGGCTTTAAGTGGCACCAAAAGTATATAATGCACTCATTACATTTTCTTTTCCATTTAGGTTAAGGTTTTTTCAATCCGTGTCCCGCGGAACTCTGGTGTTCTGCGGGCGAATTTTAGGTTTTCTGCAAGCATATTTCCTTGATAATAAATTTAGTAACTATTAATTTTGATAATTTTTAATTGTATTTTTTCTTCCCAGCTTTTTGAAAAATCGTTAATAGGTTTATTTTCAATGTAAATCGTCAGAAATAAAATTTTGTTTTTAATATATGTAGGCCTATCTATACATTTCAATATTACATGACATGTGATGTTTCAAACATTTTTACTTAATTGCTGAATCAGAAAGTACACTAGTGCTGTAGAGAAACTCTGTGAATATTCAGATTTAGTCACAAGGGTTCCACAGTTACTAAAAGCGTATGAGTCCCCTTATTTAAGCTATATTCATAGGACTGTCATGATAAACAATTTCGTTGTTAGCATATTTAATCTGTTTGACGGAAAACCGGAAGAACAACGCGTGCTTCAGCTAGTGAATGAAATGAATAATATACGAATAAAAATGAAGTTTATGTACATAGTGAGTGAGCTGCAGCTGAATGCTTCTAGTAGAAATGTGTGATTCTGAAATGTATCTGCAAATTGCTTACTCCATGCATTTGAATCAACTTATTTTCTTTAATAAACCAACTAAATGCACATAGAGCATACACAGTAATACACTCTTTAATCACTCCAACATGTTTCGGCATTTCTGTGCGATCGTCAGGGAGTTCGTACACCAACTTGATGTAAGAAATCCCTGGAGATGGTACAGTAGTGCCGAAACATGCTGAGTTATAAAGGACTATACTGTTGCGTATGTTTATGTGCATTTATTTGGTTTAATAAAAGAAAACAAGTCGTGTCTGCGAAGTTTCGTTTGTCTGCCGCAAGAGCGACATGTGATTGTGATTAGTGATGCTGTGTTTTTTGTTATCGGGTCACTGGCATGCAGCCTCATTTGGCACTGATCTCTGCTTTTGTACACGCAAATCGGGCTAAAGGTTTACAAGATTTTATTTCCTCGTCGCCTTTTCAGATTTCAGTTAATACTTCCACTTTGTTTCTTTATGACAAAAGAATGAGTCTATAATTGAACTGTTGAAATCAATATTTCAAAAATTTTCTGTAAAATCTGTTGCTTAATAATGGTCCATTTTGAATTTTATTGGGAGAACTCATTGTTAACGTGATGCAATTTAAGGTTATGAAGACTTAGATTATCTAGGCTTTGATTGTATTCATATAACTTGTAGGTCTAAATGTATTTGAATCATATCTCGAATTTCAGTTACAAAAACAATCACCGCCCATACCATTGCCAATATAGCTGCACAACTAACTCTTCCCGACATTCATCTTGGACTGATTGACCCTTGAAGATGGGACCGATAGGTTGTCCGAAATATCGGTAACTGCCAATCTACGCGGCGTAACATCCCAGAAGAACAAAGATCCCATTTACACCACGGTGGAAGCCTGAAATCTCGCAAATTTTTATCAGTTATTGCCAACTCACACTTATTTTATAACATATTAATTTTTCACTGAGAACTATGATCTGCTTTAATATAAGTTGTATACTTTTCAGTATGTCGACAACTAAAACTTCCAGACTCCGCGATACCCTTGCTGCCACATCACAGTTTCTTACAATGGACTATATGTTACCTACTAAGTTTAGTAAAGCTCCGTTAAATAAAGAAATATTGGCCTATCAAAATTTATCAGCACCCTGTCATTACTATTTCTGTTGACAAAATTTAAAGCAAATGTAAAGCTATCCCTATACAGGCTTGGACAGGTCCTTGGGGTTTCAGGAAGTTGAGGCTCCCAAATTTCTAGATAAATTGGCACATGAAGGTGGTAAGGTTGTCAGCCCTACGCACCGGCCGTCTTTACTCCCAGGAAATATTCCTGGTACTCATTTTTGTTAGAGACTGAGTCGACTCCAGGGCCATAGTGCGTTCAGAAGGATTAAGTCAACGAAAAATTTCAATGACTCCATCGAGAATCGAACCCGCAACCTTCCGATTTGTAGCTCAGTGCCTAGACCAACTGCGCCACCGCGTGCTCCCAACAAAATTTAAAAGTATCATGGTTTTAAGGTCCTTAGTAAGACGATTTTTCATATAGAATGCCACGAAACCAGCCTGATTTTATACTATGTTCCTGATGCCCTTCTTTGAATCAGGGACAGACATACAGACAGGAAATAATGTAATTTATGTGTGGGCATGTTATGACCCGGCGTAGCTCAGTCATTATAGTGATTAGTCTATGTGCTGGACGATCGAAGAATGTGTTTAGGATTCCCTGGGTTGGCAGGAACTTGTATCTTCACCATGCCTCCAAAACGGCTGAACCCCCATCCAGGTTCCTTAAGTTAAAAGGGTACCAGGGCTAAATCGGCCGGGCCGTGGGGATGGCCCCACACATCTCTCTAGTGCCGAGGTTAAGAATATGTACTGATATCTTCATATCTTGGTGTATAATGAACTAAGCACAGAGAAGTTTTATTTCACCTGTGACTGATGTTTACCGTAATAGTTTATGAACAAACAGACAGGATTTCTTCAAATTATATGTGTACAATAAGCACTTTTGTGACTTCTAATTTCCTGTTGCAGATAAAACTAACATGACGGCCATGAAAATTGGTCAAACGGAAGAAAGTTTACAGCCAGATAACCTAGTACCCTTAAAAACTATTTCGGTCTGTTTAGTTGACAGCGATGTGCATGTGTGTGACGCTCAGCGCCATGTTGTAAACCTGTTCCTCTTTCCTTGTTTAGGTGATTGCGATGTGCAAGGATGTGACACTTAGCGCCATGTTGACACACGTGTTCTTCTTTCCTTGTTTAGGTGACAGCGATGTGCATGTGTGTGACAATCAGGGCCATGTTGTACACCTGTTCCTCTTTCCTTGTTTAGGTGATACGATGTGCATGTGTGTGACAATCAGGGCCATGTTGTACACCTGTTCCTCTTTCCTTGTTTAGGTGATTACGATGTGCATGTGTGTGACACTCAGCGCCATGGTCACGCTAGTCTTCCTGTTTTTGCCCAAGATGTATATAATCCTGCTTCATCCAGAGAGGAACAACCGCGCTCTCTTCACCACTTCCAAGAGCATCCGATGTCACATCGGGAGCCGTGTGGCTTCCGCGATCTCCACCAAAAGCTCCAACTCCTACTCCAGCGCCGAATCTCCCAGGTTAGACTGCTTATATTGGAGCGTCCGACCGTAGGTGCTAGATCAAAGTTCTTAACCTGTCCTGGACCTTGATTAAACTTTGGATTTAGCTTGGTGTCCCGCATTTCAGTTTTCAATTTAAAACTCATTCGTACAAAAAATAATAATAAACCAATATCTGTCCAAACACAACCAAATTCTATTTATTACATAGAACTACATGTTTCGACCTATCTCAGGCCATCCTCAGGTTCACAGTAGGTTTTGGAAACATTTTAAGGAAGAAATACGCATTATGTAGGAGAGTGAAATACATTTAAAATTATTGGAATTGTTAAAATTGTTACTATATCTTCATAAACAAGAAAAAATATGTGTGGTTAGAAGTTCTAGCGCAACTCTTACAAATACTGTGTACAGATTTTACTTCTTTGCTATACCGAAGTTGTCATAGCATCATCTCCAGTCTGAGTATATTGATGTGGATTCATTCCAATTTTAATTATGTAAGTGGGCTTCCACATTTGCTGGTCCACATTTCTAACGGGGAGTTAGTAACTAAATTATAAAAGTATATTTTACTCTTATCAATCGTACAGTTACAACCAACACATTCACTTGTAGTACGTAATCAGGCTACCTGTTTCAGCTCAAAAAGCTATTATCAGGCCATGACAGAAAACTATGAAAATTAAAAACTCCATACATTGGGTAAGAGGAAGCTCTCTTCCTTTTACAATTACATATATAAAATGTATATACCTTCCTCTTACCAAATGTATGGAGTTTTTAATTCTTATAGATTTCTGTCATCGCCTGATGATGGCTCTTCGAACTGAAACCGGTAGCCTGATTACGTATTACAAGTGAATATGTTGGTTGTGACTGTACGACTGATAAGAGTAAAATATAATTCTGTGTCTGCGTACCAACCGGGATGTCTAGTATTAAAACAAATTATAGATGGATAGCCTATGTTGCGTGCTTAATATTGCATTTGTCTGAGATGCTGCAGTCCAAGGACAACAAGCATAGCGTATAGACGCGTTGAATTCTTCGGATTTTTAACCAAAGACTTGAGTATGTCTGTCTGACATAAGGATAAAGGTCGAATAATGTTAATTTTCAGAGATGTGTCATTAGGTTCGGAGGCAAAGCCTAGAGAGAAAGAAAAGATCAATTTTCCTCGAACTTTAAATATCCCAGTTCGGGTCTCTGCATCGGCACTTTTTTTTTTTGCAGATGTAGTATTTGCACACGTAATTACACCCAGCCCCTTTTTAACGTTCGTTTTTTAAGCCTTTTTTCTTTAACGCTCCTTGCCAATTGACATCATTTCTTAACTTGCGCTCTCCCATTTTCGGTTTAACGCACTTTGGCTGTTTGCTTTTTATGACGCTTATCACCCAATTCTGGTGGGAATATCATATTTGATTCGCGCCTTTTTTATTTACGCGCACTTTCTCAGGAACGCAACTAGGGCGCAAAGCGAGGGCTGGGTGTATTTAAATTTTACAGTTATATCGTTTAACTATACGTTTCGTGCCGCGATGTATCTATTGTGCTATGTTATCATCTTCGTCTAGCAGAACATAGAGAAAGAATGTTAAAATAAATCAATCAATCAGTCAATCAATAATCAATCCATCAAACTTTTCTTTTATGGAGCCCGAAGTTCCATTAAGTTGTCACTAAACCTCCCTCGTTGTGTCTTAAACTGAGGCACTTTAGTCTACAGCTTCATATCTTGTTTTCACCATCGATTATTCGTACGTGGTCCCTTCATTTGTTTTCCCTAAAACCTCTGTCACAGTAACAGAATTAGGCGATGACTACAGAATTTGTAGTTTATGATGATTCTGCAGATATTTGTGATGCCTTTATTCAATCTTTTGTTGCCTTCAACCCCCTAGCTTAGAAGATTGAGGTAACAAAATATTGGAAACTCTAACTGACTGACTAAGTATGCTTAAGTAACCCCATGGATTAGAACCCTTCTTGAGAAGCTAATAGTTCCTCACCTAGTCAAACAATTCCCCGCATGTTGTGGAAAGAGAAGGTTCATTTCCGTGGTTACAAAAGTCCGCCACCTGTCCCTATCCTGAGCTAGGTCAATCCAATCCAGTTCCCAATTTTATTTCTTGATGATCCATTTTAATATTATCGTCCCATCCACGCCTAGGTCTTTCAAGTTGCCCCTTTCCTTCAGATTTCGCCACCATAACACTGTAATTATCTCACCTTTCCTTCATACGTCTTGCATGCCCCGCCCATCTCATTTTTTTTATTTGATCACTCAAACAGTATTTGGTGAGGAGTGCCCTAGGTAGATAAACGGTCGGGGCCCCACGCGACTCGATAGTCGTGGGCCCCATGTAATTATTAGCGAAATTGCTCCCAGATCTCTCAAAATACTGCCTTCTGTCAGAAGAAAATAATTCAATCCAAAACGAATCCACAACAAATCTTATATTCTGTACGTTTGGGCCCCCCCCCCCTTCCCACCGAGGGGTCTGCGGGTTTTTTTATCAACTCGACTCTTTCGAACCTAGGATTATTATGAAGGGCGCATGTTACACAATTACTTGTGCTAGTGTAGGTTTACATTCTCATTCATATATGTAATAGGAGATTTTCATGAATGTAGTGTGTATTTGATTCACTCATAGAGGACGTAGTTACTTTTACTGTCTGACAGATGTCATCAGTCTTCGGAAGGCTACGACATGTATATACTTCCATCTATAAGAGAAAACACATAAAGTTATGGAAATCATATTGAGTTTAATTGTGTAACATCGAACTATATCGTACTGAGTGGAATTATGTACATTAATAAGTGTTACCAGTTGTACACTAATACAACGGCATGATTTCAAACCTGACAGTGTCTTAGGTATGCTTTTATCTAATGTCTGTGTTGAGATACAATTTTCTGTTCCCCATTTTAGACCCTTGCATTTTAGGGGAAATGAACATCGTGTTAGCTGAGTATCGGAGAATCGCATCTACGTTCAGTTGCTCGGAAAGCGATCACTCTCGAATTGTTATCGAGCATAAAACACGCAGCTTCCACGAAAAATCAACAAGGCGTCTTTTCCCCTAAATGTCTGCTACAAGTAACATTTTGTTTTTTGAGAAATACAGTTACAGCCATTTATTTTTACTGCAGTTAGTATATAAAATAGTGTTTTTCTTGTATAATGTAAAATCTTTCTACCTCCTACATTTCCATCCATCTCTTCTATCTCGTGGTCACTAGGAGATGGTATAAGTTACAGAGTTTTGCAGCCTTCTTTTATCTTTTCGAAAGGTACTTTAGTCTACCACAGTTTATTAACATGTATTAAAAGTAGGCCTAATAGAAATTGAAGGACAAATATTTTCGATTGTTAGGAATATTACGACGAATGACAGGAGTAATGAAAAAACATTTTGTCTATACACAAATTTAGATCATGAATCCCCGATAATGAGGAGGCCCTGGCCCACTAGGGCTCTTGCGCCATTTGAGAAAAAATACACAAATTTATTTTTAGAAATTAAAATTAAGAGTTGGTACATGTTTCGCCTAGCTAGGTAGCAATCATCAGGCTGAATACAGGGAACATAAAAAGGGAGATATTTAGAACTGCAATTACTGAATCATCAAGCTGAATAAAAATATTTAAAAAATGGGGATATTTACAGCAATTACTAATTAGTAATTGCAACTGTTCCGATCCCACTGGCCGCGCGATTTAAGGTGTGGGTCTGCGGGCGTTCGCTTGCTGGGATTGCGGGTTCGAATCCCGCCGGGAGCTTGGATGTCTGTCTCTTGTGAGCGTTGTGTGTTATAAGGTAGAGGTCTCTGCGCTGGGCTGATCACTCGTCCAGAGGAGGCCTACCGAGTGTGGTGTGTCTGAGTGTGGTCGTGAAGCCTCGATAATGAGTAGGCCCTGCCCCACTAGCGGCTGTTACGTCATGTGAAAAGAAGAAGGGAAATGCAACTGTATATATTCCCCCCTTTATTTTCTGTGTATTCAGCCTGATGTCGGATACCTAGCTAGCCGAAGCATTAGCTGCTTGTAATTGTAATTTGTAAGAGCAAAGTTGTGTTTAGACGGAACATATTTACATTATTCTTGTGATACTGTAAACAAAATGAGGATGAATAGCCTTAGGATTAAACTAAAGTTTCTTCTTAAAAAAACACCTGTCAGGTATCATGTATTAAGATTAATGCACTATACATTCGGTTAATAACACTCTCCTTTCCATGATGTAACATATCAGGTGATGTAGAATTTATTTCTTCATAAATTTCCTGTTTAAGATTTTTTAATTCTGCCGGAAATCTATGCTTTTCAAATAGCCCCATAAAAAGAAATCACAAGCCGACAGATCTGGCGAACGGGCTGGCAAAAGAATGTCGCCATAGTGGGATATCACGCACGGCACTTAAAGTGTTCATCAGCTGCCGAGCAGCATGGGCTGTTCCTCCATTTTTTAGAACAAAATCGTGTTAAGGGAGATATCACGACGGCGTAATTCTGGGAACAGGAACTCATTCACCATACGCGCATATCGGTCAGTTGTCACAGTAACGGCACTGCCATTTTCGTCCTCGAGAAAACAGGGAGTGACACCAAACGCCGATGCTTCGTTGACTGTAAAGTGATTCCAAAGGCAACTCGTAAGGTTTAGATTCAATAAAAAGCCTCATGTTTTTTATGCACGCAACCAGACGATTCGAAACGATCTTCATCTGACACTATCAAATAAGGTAACAATCTGCTTACAAAACACGATTTTTGAAGTAAAATCAAGCTGTGACAGATCTGCACCATCTGTGTTGGTAGGGATGATAATGTAAGTGACAATGAAGTATCCGTTGGAATATTTGCTTAATATGTTGAGGGCAACGTAACGTCTGCGTTTTCATAGTCTGGGGATACAACCGATAGCAACTCGTACTATTTCAATATTCTGTAGTGACCGCACAGTTCTGACACTGTTTTCAGGCCTGTTATATGTTGCAGAAGCCGTAGATCGAAATTTAACGTACCCAAATATTGACGGTGTTGCAATCTAGAACCGTTGTATCTTTCCCAGTGTTAAAATGTCGTCTGAATATTCGTTAATGCTATCACAGACTCGTTATTTTCGAGAAAGAAGTCTCTACGGCGAGCACATGGTGAAAACTTGATCATTGATCCATGTTTTTACGAATGTCTTCCCTATTCAAAAGCTATAACGCACTTAGTTTCATCCCCTCTGCGGGGCCACCAGGGTACTACGTAAATCAAGGCGATGAATGAACGCGGCCTCACCTGTATCACAACAGATAAAACGCTCTACGTAGGCTGTTTATTCACTCTGAACAACGCGCAGTAAACATATGTAAGTCTACATAACAATTACAAGCCTGATCATTAAGCTATTCCACAGCCGTAAATAAGAGATGAAATATCTATTTTCACGTCCTATGGTGTATTGTGTACTCAATACACAATACACCATAGGTTGGTAAACAACACAGATAAAGGACAAGATCAAATGTGATCGAACAATTAGTACACATAGCCAGCCGTCAAACACAACTTTAATATCTTTTAATATTTTATACTACAAATATCTTCAATTCTAAATGCAATTATTTGTTTTAACAGAAAATACCGAAGAAAGAAAAACTAATTACTATGAACATAAAGACAAGTGATATTTAGTGCTGGTGACTTACGATAATTATGTACTGTGAAAGTGAGTGAAAAACAATTGGATGTATT
The DNA here is from genome assembly GCA_021186555.1 of Reticulitermes speratus. NCBI lineage: Eukaryota > Metazoa > Arthropoda > Insecta > Blattodea > Rhinotermitidae > Reticulitermes > Reticulitermes speratus. Next base: position 12,121,381 of record JAJKFL010000009.1, read on the forward strand.
GAAGATTGTGAACTCTCGACGACCCCCCTGAGGATGGCACAAGGTGTGACGAAAAATATGTAGGTGCAAGAAATCACTGGAAGAAATTGTAGTGCATTTGTTGGTTTGAAATAAAATTAATTAATTATTAAAAATGCACGGTATATATAACATAAAAATCACATATTGTATATTATGACAGGTCCATAGCCTCTTACAAAGCGAGTTCTCCAGAGAGTGTACTCTAGTGCTTCCTCTTTCAGTTTGCAGTATCTTCTCTGTTCCTTAAGGTCATCCAGTTGCTGCTTACGTCTTCTTCCTAGTTTTCCACTCACTTTTATCGTTCCTTTCTTCTTTCCTTCAATAATGTGTTGTAGAAAGCAGTTACTACGCAAGATGTGACCAATCCAGTTAGCTTTCCTTCGTTTTATTGTATGTAGGATGTTCCTTTTCTCCTTGCCTGTTCGTAATACTCTTACTTCTTCATTCTTTACAAAATCGGTCCCACTGATCTCCATCCTTCTCCAGTACCACATCTGAAAACTTTACAATTTATTTCGGTCTACTTTCCGAGTGTCCTAGTAATATATATGGTTAGTGAAATCAGAAAAGGAAGTAAACAAATCGGGTATTTATATTCCATACACTATATATTTTGTACCCACAACGGACGGCATGACAAAATGTATTCAGATAAAGAACCTATTAATGTTAACTAAAACGAAGTGGGAAAATTTAAAATAAGCACAGGCTGTAAGAGAACAGTACTGCTGCTGTGGTGCACCAGAGTAGTACGGTGAGACTGAATAAAGTTTTGAAAGCAGCGGATCTCCTGTTGCAGGTCCTATTACACATCAATTGTTTTGAAGAGTTAGGTATCAGAGTTTAGTAACTTCCCTTTAGTTATGGAGCTCGGATATGTGGCTTGACACACTGAAAATTTTAAATTATATAAAAGAAAAATAATGGAAAAATCATTACTCTGCGAATCACGATTCTTATTCTGTAATTATGTATATATATTAATAACTTTTAATTTGCTTATACATGGCAGACAAGTTGATATACGCCTCGTTTTCAACGGTTATGTCTAATAAGTGACTGTTGGTAACTTACCGAGAGGTACAGAAAGCCGCAGAAACGGCTGGTAGAGAAAATACTGTAAATTTTAATATTAAGACGAGTAACGAAAGTCTGGCAACGCCGGAACCAATCCCATCCCGTAGCCTTGGTCATTCACTGCCGGAGGAAACAACCCCTTGGCGAGTCTTCAGACCTCGATTGGCAAAGCTTGCGTTTTAATGGAAACCAATTAACATGCCAATTTACCTCAAATTAAGTGTCGATATGTGATACACAATTTATACTCGGAGTTTCTAATTTATATCCCCTAAATGGTTAGGTGGCCGATCCCAGTGGCCGTGCGGTCTAAGGCGTGGGTCTTCGGCCGCTCGCTTACTAGGATCGTGGGTTCGAATCCCACCGGGGGCATGGATGTCTGTCTCTTGTGAGTGTTGTGTGATGTCAGGTAGAGGTCTCTGCGACGAGCTGGTCCCTCGTCCAGAGGAGTCCTACCGACTGTGGTGTGTCTCAAATGTGTGTGACCATGAAACCTCGACGAAAAGAGGAGGCCCAGGCCCATATAAGGCTGTCGAGCCATACAAAAAAAAATGGTTAGGTGATCCGTAACACTTCCTCCACACTAATAAAATCATCGGCCATGTAACACGACCAATCTGCTTTTGCATCCTGCATACTTGTATGTGTGAATTTGGTATCCCTATGAAACTAGTAAGGCTCGAAAAAATGTGTCTAAATGAAACCTATAGCAGAGTCCGGGTAGGCAAACATTTATCTGACACATTTCCTATTAAGAATGGTTTGAAACAAGGAGATGCTTTATCGCCATTGCTTTTCAACTTTGCTTTGGAATATGCCATTAGGAGAGTTCAGGCAAACCAGGAGGGCTTAGAATTGAATGGTACACATCAGCTTCTAGTTTATGCTGATGATATTAATATATTGGGTGGAAGTGTACATGCTATAAAGAAAAACACAGAAGCTTTGGTAGTCGCTAATAAGGAGATTGGTCTAGAAGTAAATGCTGAGAAAACTAAGTACATGGTCATGTCTCGCAATCAGAATGCAGGACAAAATCACAACATAAAGGTAGATAATAAATCCTTTGAAAGGGTGGAACTGTTCAAATATTTGGGAACAACCCTAACAAATCAAAATTCCATTCAGGAAGAAATTAAGAGCAGATTGAAGTCGGGGAGTGCTTGTTATCTTTTGGTGCAGGATCTTCTGTCTTCCAGTTTACTATCCAAAAATACAAAGATTAAGATATACAGAAGTATAATTTTGCTTGTTGTTTTGTATGAGTGTGAGACTTGGTCTCTCACACTGAGGGAGGAACATAGGCTGAGGGTGTTCGAGAATAGGGTGCTGAGGAGGATATTTGGGCCTAAGAGGGACGGGGTAACAGGGGAGTGGAGAAGACTACATAACGAGGAACTTAATGATCTGTACTCATCACCAAATATTATTCGGGTGATCAAATCGAGAAGAATGAGATGGGCGGGGCATGTAGCATGTATGGGTGAGGGGAGAGGTGCATACAGGGATTTGGTGGGGAGACCTGAGGGGAGGAGACCACTTGGAAGACCGAGGCGTAGATGGGAGGATAATATTAAAATGGATCTTCAAGAAGTGGGATGGGGGGCATGGACTTGATTGATATGGCTCAGGATAGGGACAGGTGGCGGGCTCTTGTGAGTGCGGTAATGAACCTTCGGGTTCCATAAAAGGCGGTGAATTTCTTGACTAACTGACGACCTGTTAGCTTCTCAAGAAGGACTCTGCTCCATGGAGTTAGTTAGTTATACTTGTATGTGAGGGTGTAACAGACATAGATAACTCAGCAAAGACTCGCCAGAACCAATGTGATGCACAGATCAGCAGATCCCTCTTGATCTCGCTGTGAGACGCGGTGATCCCCTGGAACGTATGCGTCCCACATGATGGATATGTATGGTGGGTTATAATTGTTGTCAGAGTGAAGGTAGATGGCTTCGGCTTCTTGCCTATTACAGACGCGGTGTATCGTCCTGGTGCCGGCAGCAGTGCGCTGTCTCCCGTATTTATGATGTTTTCCAACCAAAATTAGGGTCACTCGTTCACGGCTGGTCTGCACTCTCACTGACTTTTCCTTTCTGTTGTGTTCGTCAAGCACAAGAGACAGGAGGCTTCCAAAAACTTCCTCCAGTTAGTCTTTCTAACTGCTGATGCAGTAGATGACTCCCTTTACAGGTAAAAAGTAAATTGGTTTCCTCCTATCAGGTTCCTCTTCGGTAGCGATGTCGGCGATTCCGTGTGGCCGGTCCTCGTTCATTCACCCTATCCTGCTCGTATTTGTCAATGATGGACCCGGATCCAATGATTTCCCATGCAGCATCCACTGGGTCCTTCAGCGGGCACAGGCGTCGCGTCTTTGATAAAGGTGCTGCTGACTAGTTGGCTGCTTTTTTTCTGGCCGGGCGGACGCTGGAAGTACGACTTGTAACCATTGATGGAGAGAATATTGGAATTAAATAGTACTGGTTAATTGCAAAAAAGTAAAAATTGAAATCGAACCCTGATAGAGCTGGCTAAGCGAGGGAAATAGTGGGCATTATAGCAGAACCGAGTCCGACATTTAGCCTACTTGATAGCAATAATGAAATGAATTGTGACAAGCGTTTGTTGCTGGGGATTTTACATCAACAACCAGCCGACCTTTCACTATTTTCTGTGAGTTTCTCTATTAAAAATATTTCTCTTTCCCTGAAAAGCTTGAGCGCTGGTGGAAGTTTTCGTACCAGTATTCCCGTAAGGACAAATGCATGCCAGCATGCTGCTTTAAGTTATTTTCCGTAAAGCGGAACTGTAGTCTATTTACTAGTTGTGACATCAGGGAATTAGCACCAGTTAACAAATAAGTGGGGGTATCCGGTGGCGCAGTTAGTTGAGACACTGCGCTACAAGCGGATCCGATTCCCAATGGGGTCATTGGGATTTTTCATTGGCTTAATCCTTCCACCCGCACTATGGTCTCAGGGTCGACTCAACTTCTAATAGAAATGAGTACCAGGGATATCTCTTGGGGGTAAAGGTGACCGGTGCTTAAAGCTGACAACCTTACCGCCTTCGTGTGCCGATTGTCTAGAAATCCTGAGAGCTTCAACCTTCTGGAGCCCTAAGGGCCTGTCCAGGCCTGTAGAGGGATAGCTAGCTTTAGCTAAAAAGTAAGTAAAAGTCGAGTCTCCAAGTACGTATAAGAAAAATGTAAAATGAACTTCATCCGAAGACTCTTATAATAGAAATTTGGGTGCCCCGATACAACAGTCGGTAGTACAGCATGCTACTTCTCTATTAGACAGAGTAGCACTGGGACAAGTTCTTCTCCAAGTACTTCGTATCCCCCGTCATTGTTATTCAAGCAGTGTTGTGTACTTGTACTTCATTCTTCCACCATCGACACTATGTATTAGCAATTCACAGCCTCTTTAAATAAAACACTTCTCACTCTGCATATCGCTACCAGAGTGTTGGTGTTCTGAAACAGATTTGTTATAAAGCCAGATTTCTACCGCCACATGTGAATGTCTGCACTTTGTTACAGTTATATCTATATTTTAATTCAGTAGTTGTTTTTTTCCTGGTGCTATTTGTTATTTGTATTGGTAATATTGAAGCATGTTCCTTATAATTCATAATTACTTTGTTTTATTTACTTCGTGTAGGGGATATGTATTTACTATAGTCCTACTGGGTTTGTACTTTAACCAATATTCTACTTATAATGAGACGGCAGGAAATATTGTACGAAGGGAATATCATTTCATGCACTAACTTTAGCTGCAAAATCATATACCTAAATATACATAACATTTTCATTAACTTTATACTGAACAAAAATTAAGCAACGAAACTTTTTATTTTAAAAGTAAAGTAGGATGACGAATCACCATTTCAGACTTGATTGAGTTGTGAGTTTATGTGTAGTAATCTACAAATAGCCTACCCCGTGATTGCATTGCAAAATATTAAATTTGTGGTATGGAATGTATGGACTATGGACAGCTTCGTGATGACATCATAGGTTGAAACCTGTAGCTGTGTAACGTAAACTGGATAAAAGTCTTATTTTATACGGTGTAGAATATATGTTGTGGAACACCAGTTGTTAAGATGGTAGAATGAAAGTGAAGTTGAAGCCGGCAACGTGACGCAAAAAATCATATTTCTAAAATGTCATGTTTCAAAACACTATATTCCTGAGGTACCCTTTAAGTACATTTGTGAATCACCATGGGTCTGAACAAATATAATGGGATATATTTTAGTATTCGTTTTCTTTTAAAAATGAATCCAGGGGGATTAGACTGTATTTCACTTCGTTGTTCACACCGTGCAGTTTATTGAATTATTAACTAGAAAGTACCAACAGTAATGCACAAATTTGTGCATTACTGTTGGTACTTTCTCGTGAGACTATTTGTCTAAAGAAGTAAGCTGGAAGAAGCGTTATGAACAGACGCACGTACAAGGTTCGTTTTGTCAGTCGTTCTTTTCTCTTGTGTTCACTTGCAACATTAGAGAGCGGTCCGTCACCTTCCGCAAGCCCGGGCGTCCCGATGCTCTGACCGGAAGTAATCACTCAGGGGCCGCTGTCGGAAGCAGCAGTAACAGTCGAGGGGCTCTCCACCCGCAACAAGGTCCCGCCGTTCCCTGGCGAACTCACGGCGACACAAACGAACTCATTTTATCAGGTAAGTCGCTCTGATTTAATTCTTCCACTCACTGTTCTTTCTATTGCTATTGCGGCGTGTGTTTTATCAGAGTCTTCTTCGTTTCCACAACAGTTCTGTTACTTGAACTTACGAACCGAGTCGCATCCTTAGAGGAAGGAAAGGAGGCTGGATACAGTAGACAGACTTATTGAAAACTGTATGAAATGTTACGTAATTGTTCTTCACAGGTTTCTTACAATTGTTGTCACTTTATAGAAGTTTTACATTCGACAATATCCACTGTCCAAAGTACTAATGATAGAGACCTGCACGATTTTTCAGCCGTTCTTTGGAGACCCGTTGTCATTTGATTAGTTGGCTTTAGTGGGAAAGGTGAATTTATCCCTGTGTTATACGCCATGTCATAAAGACGTGTGGGAGCAGTAGACGTACATCTCTATGTTTTCATAACCTTGACATTAGATGGAGGTGAGGGGTAAACTCCTCCGACGGCTTTACCCCCAGTACCCATTAGTTCAAGAAGATGGATGCAAACCAGAACCGCCTGGATGCTGTGAAAAAAACCGTTACTGGGCAATAAACTCCAAATTTTCTGTCGTGAAAACACGTAGACGTATCACTGTATCAACTGAGTTATTCCACCTTCTAAGTCATCACCCTTCCATAGTCGGTCTTGTGACAGGTCCATAGCCTCTACCAAAGCGAGTTCTCAAGAGAGTGCGATCTAGTGCTTCCTCTTTCAATTTCCAGTATCTTCTGCTTTCCTTAAGGTCATCCAGTAACTGCTTATGTCTTCTTCCTCCGCTTCTCGTCCCTTCTATCTTTCCTTCAATAACATGTTATAGAAGGCTGTTTCCACGCAAGATGTGACCAATCCAGTTAGCCTTCCTTCTTTGTATTGTATGTGGGATATTCCTTTCCTCCTTGACTCTATGTAATACTTCTTCATTTCTCACACGATCGGGCCAACTGATCTTGTCCATCCTTCTCCTTCACCACATTTCAAAACTTTCCAGGTATTTCTGATGTACTTTCCGAAGTGTATAAATTTCAGCTCCGTATAAAAGTTACGCTCCAAACGTAGCACTTTAATAGTTTCTTCCTTAAGTTATGTCCAATTTGCTGATGAAGACAGTTTTCTTCTTGTTGAGTGCTGCTTTCTTCTAAGTCAGTATATCCGGGAAGGAATAATTGCTTGGTTGTACCATGTGTGGGTTAGAATTATCTGTTATGGAATATACGCCAAGTTGGAGAAAGTATGTGTTATCGTATCTGTTATATAACGTTTAAATTCTAAAAACTCTTTTCAGTTTTTCTCCTTTCCTGACCCTAAAGGGGATCAGCTTCAGTTGTCCGCCTGTAAGCTGCTTATTCGTGTGCAGTTATTGCCAGTAAATCTGGAAACTTGTGGAACGAATCAACACGACAGTCTTCAATCGAACTGTACACAGAAATCCATCCTTTTTCTGCCTTATAATAAAACACTTAAGTGGAACTCTTAGCTTTCTGAAGAATACATGCAGTCATTCTACCAGGGAAGCAATAAAAATTAAACTCTTTCGGGCTACCAGCCGCATCCGGTGGTTAAATGGCGAACAAACCGACGTTTCGAGAACCATCTCCGGACTCGTCCTCGTCAGGGAATGATGAGGTCGGAGATATAAGCCCAAGAGAGTTTTATTGCATTTAGTCGGTGTGAGAGCTTTAGATTATGTAATAAAAAGTTAAAAATATTAATATAGGTAATTTAGATACACACTCAACCCTCGATTTTCGCGGGTACGTACTTCGCGATTCAGCAAATTCGCTGGGTCGCCCCAAGAACAGATGTACATCACTCGGGCCCTTCAATGGACAGGAGCATCAGAACTGTTCGACAATTCGAACAGGTCTTCGAGCCATACCGCAGGATGCTCAAGGAGTTGAACGAGAAAGAAGAAGCAGCTCATATCACAATGTTTCTGCTAAGAAAGCACTAAAAATACTAAATATGGGTTTTTATTTGGGGGGGGGGGGGCGGGCGGTCAATTATTCGCGGATTTTCACTTTTCGGGGGGGGGGGGATCTTGGAAACTACAGCCCGCGAAAAGCGTGAAATGAGTGTATTCATAGAAGAAAACGTATACCCATGTATACAAAAAGGCTGTCAGAAATTTCCTCTGGGAAGAATCCTCCAGGGAGACACTGGATAATATTATTAAAACGAAAGAAGAATAGGTGATGAAGGTGCTGGTAGCAGTAAACTGGGGCCAAGTTTAGTTTTTAGTAAACTGGCCCCGATTAATAAACATGTTCAGTGTTTGTGTACTAATTTAGTTCCATAAATAAAAAGTTAAAATACGTGTTTCAATTTGCAGTGTCTGAAAATCCAGCTGAACGTTTTTTTAGTTTACCAGTGGAGGAGTTGAAAGAAATTTAAAATAAGTGAAAGGGGCAAAGAATTATTAATATGATAGGTAAACATGAAGCAGTAAATGAGTTTGAAAATGTGCACACAGCGTAACGATACTGGCTCTTCAGCTTCCTTTTGATTATCTCGAAACAAATTTCAGTTTTAATGAAGTAAAGATTGTGGCTGCATGTTCGTTTATGTGCAATTGAAACATGTACTTATATGCATATAGACGTATAAATTCGAATTTTGTGTAGCATCATTTAATCCTTATCGACAGGAAGAGACGTCGGTAGTATTCGTAGGTGTTCTGAAGAGTGTATCAGTGACGTCGCATTCCGATCCAAGGTAACCAATGTCTATTGAAAGTGAAATTATATTCCGGGCCGAATTTGCAGTAAAGTATGAAATTTGTACCCAGTTTGCAATCATCCGTGTGTTCAGAATGGATTAAACTGACCCATAATAATTCGTAATTGACTGATTGTCTAACTACATTTAAGGACCTTTAAAAAAAGTAAGAAATTTCATGACTGAGCGTTGAGGTAAGGCACGGTTTGATGTGAAATCTTGTTTTCGAAAAAAGTGAGATTAGTTTTCTTTGTTTCGGTAATACTAGCAATAAAATATTTGATTCTAACCCTCCATCTCCCACGGTCTGTATCTTATCATTTTGCTTTTTGCTGAAAATATAAGCTTAGCACAGCCCATGTCCAATTGCCACCGGTGCCACTTTACATTTGCTACTGATTTATCCTGGATCAGTTAACAGGACTTACATGACCTGGTTTACCTAAATTAGGCCTATATGTGTCATGATTAGAAACCACACCACAGTCGGACTAACCCCGTGTTACTGTATCATTTGTGAAAAACTGCTTAAGAAAGACGACGACTTTTCACAGACCACGAGCTTTAATTTTCACGCATTACAAAAGCCAAGCATTGAGCTATGTCCTGAGCCACACACTTACTCCACACATCATTGAAGTCATTACATATTGTATTATCTTTCGCATTCACGCCTTGATCTGATGCCATGTGATATTCCCATCGTGTTTCCCGACTGAAGTTTTTAAGTATTTCTTATTCCTCCTATGCATACTAGAAGCCCAACGTAACTAACTCACCTTTATTTGATCATATTAAGAACATCTTGAGCATACAAACTTTGAATCTCCTTTCTTATTTCCTCAGGCCACTTGTCACATTCTGTCTCTGAAATTTCCAGTTACTTTCCTCAGCACCTTGTTCCCAGACACCCCCAATCTGCCTCCCCTTTGCATATGACAGATTTCCACAACTATATAAATCGACATGTAAAATTGTCTTTTAATTATTGAGTTTTATTAAGAGGCTGGAAGATGAAAAACTATCCCTCTAAACGTTTTCCTCAAATTCACAATTCTTAGATTTCATGTTCACTAGCAAAAACACGGCCGCCATGAAAATGTAATAGAAACGGAAGGCTATATTCTCAAAGTTTGTATTGTAAAAGGTCCTATTTGCTGTATTTGGAACATGGCCAGATTTTGTAAGGTCAATGCTAAGCACGTGAAACCGTATCATGGCGGGCCACGTAGTTTAATTCAGCTCCTCATTCCGTATTAAATTTTGTTACATAATTTCAACACTATATATTGCTTTAGTTCATAGGTAGATAATACATATATCTATAAACTTTGCACGAATTATTTTTATGTTCAAATGATCAAAACGGCGAAGTTCTGTGGATGTTACATCCGAGAATATTAGTCTAAGATAGCGGCATTTGCGCCGGTGGGTGTTATAAACTGAACAGAGTAGCTGAGTGCTATTAAATTATTATCGCTGCTAAACTCATTAGTCGAGTTTGAATGAATATAAAACAAGTCAAAACTTACAAAGATTGAGCATGTATGGACCGACGCATTTAGACAGGGAGGCTTGAGTAGTCATCATGAAGTCTGCGTTACTGCTGCATATATTTCTAGCCCTGTTAATCATTAGTATCTTTTACGATATACTTTTATTTTTTGAAGAATTTTGGGTCTATTGTTTAAGAACACGTTCTGTACACGTTAAAACTTTCGGACGTAAATGATTGAAAGTAGGATTAATTTGAAACTTAAAGCATTTGAAATTTGATGAACCCACACAATCGTCTTCGCAGTTTCAGAGAAGGTTTGAGCAGTCCTCATAAACTTTGTGTCCGTACCGCATATAATTGTGGATAAATTTTTCATTACTAGCGTCATTGATGACTTGGGGTCTATTCTTTAAGGATTAGATTCTGTGTACGTTAAATTTTTCACGCATAATCTCAAAATTTCCCATCGTCGCCAGGTTGTAATTGTTGACCTACAAACAATACTTAGTAACAGACGTCGTTTGTGATATATTTCCTCGGCAAAATTCGCATACCTAGCCTCGCTGGTTATCGTAAACAGAAAGCCCAATGAAATTTTTAAATGGCACCATCTTGTAATTTATTTTATAAAAAAATCACATTAAGAAGATTTGAATGTTTTTCGAAGGTCTATTATACAATTACGGACCCTAAAATAAGTGGCGCTAGTGTTGCTTCCACCTCAAAAGTTTGCACTTCCTTCATATTTCTATAACTAATTGTAGAAACGTTCAAAATACTGTGTTTGGGTATGCTCGAATGGCATAATATTCCTACAAAGTTTCGCGAATATCGGTCGAGTGCTCCAAAAGTTGAAAGATTTAACGTACAGACACACAGAACATAGTGATCTCAGAAACCTATTTGTTTAATTAGCAAAACAAGACAGGCAATGTACGTATAAACGTAACATTAAGGCGCATTCGTGTAACCATTGTAGGCGTGGAAAACAGTATTACATATTCTGTGTGTCTGTAGCCTTAATTATCAACCACGCAATGCACATGCGCTGTATTATATTTATATCTGTGGCCTCTGGCTCCACCACACCTTTCCACTTTATCTCATAAACGGCACGATTTTCGGGAAAAAGTTGACCATAAAATGTGTTTTGATTTTTTCTACCACTCTTGTCTAAAACATTTCTTATTTTAAGAAGAATTGAGCGAGATATTATCATAAATGTACATATGTCTTCATGTAAAGTACCCGTTATTCTTGTCAGATTTTAATGAAACTTGAATTTTCTCGACAGGTTTTGAAATACTCAAATATAAACTTTCATGAAAATCCGTTCAGTAGAAGCCTTCCAAGCGGACGGACGGACAGACAGACAGACAGACATGATAAAGCTAATAATCGCGTTTCGCAATTATGTGAACGCGCCTAAAAACTTAGGACAAAATGCACAAAGAAGACATTGTACTATGAAAGATATTTCATGCGAGATATGATGTTCTCACAGCGGTTTTGTTGAAAATTCAAGTCTTCTGGTATCTTACATCATGTCGACTGGTAAATACGTTCGAAGGTACGTATTGTCTTCATCTTCAGGGTTAAGTAGTCTGTGAACTTTCGAAACGTTAGAAACTATGTATTGGTCGACACGGCATAAAAGGATTTTTGCTTCACAGGATAGCGTTCTGTCCTGCTCTCTGGTGGGATTATTTTAAACCATCACGAATTGTTTGGGTGACGGCGGTTACGTTGTGCATGACAAAACGGAGTACAAGAATTCAGGAAATGCGTCAGCATGACGTTACATAAATGCGGTCACGAATAGATTCCAAGGTTATTTCCATAGCCTTACATTTAAGTCAATTTGACATGAGGAAGGGATATATGCAATTGCCATTCATGAATTAGCACTGCCTTGTTAGAAAGACGAGTGAAAAATTGCACTTCGTTACTCCTTGGATAGATATTTGTAAATGCTTCTATGCCACTTTGCACGTCCTACTGCCCTTGATATAAATTATTTCGGATGCGGATGTTGTAGCACAGCTGGCCACGCTGCATACATCACATTCTGTGGAGGAAATTTCTTTATTGCAATTGCATTTTAAACATATCAGTCTAACAATGAAATCCGTATCCTGAACGTGGCGTCCCTGGAGCCCACCCAGCCTCCTGTAGAATGGGTACCGGGTTTCTTTCCCGGAGTAAAGCGGCCGGAGCGTGGCGTTGACAACCCATCCCTATCTAGCGCCGAGGATAAAGAAAGAGTACAGATATACCTCTACACACTCTCTGGGCCTTCATGGCCTGTTCTAGGCTGAAATGTATCTATACCTTGTCCTGAACATGGAGGTAACATCGGTAACTGCTTCACTACGCACACGATGTAATATCGCAGAAGATTTCGGTTTTCATCAAACACCGCTCTCATAACCTCAAACCCTACATGCCTGAACCTATTCCAAAAAGCACTTCTGGATATTAATTATATACATGTAACCATTCGTATTTGATAAAACTGATAGAGTTCCATCACAGCTTTATTTAAATTATGGCGTACAATTAACCGACAGAAATGAAAAATTCGCCCAACAAACTTTATATTCTACAAATTCCGTGCATTATACATGTATTTATTAGTCTGTATATAATTCCAACTAATAGCACTTTTTACATACTTTAACCTAATTTTAGCGTCACAGATAGACATATTAAGCGTTAATTTTAATTATATTTTAATTAAATTAATACAGTGACATCTGGCTGCTACCTCTTATACATATTTGTACTCGTAATATATATATTTGATGACGGTGTGTATTTTATGTTATTGTACGCCCTGTTTTGCTTTGTGATTGAGCCTCCCTGAGGATGGCTTATTTAAGCCGAAACATGTAGGGGAATGTAAACCATAAAATAGTACAACATATATATTGTTTGTCCCAAAATTGCTGTTAGTTGGAACTATATATAATAAATATATCCCCTAACAAGTTTAGCGCTAAATTTTATTGGCACAAGCGAGCTGCGATAATGCAGTTGGTAGAGTGATCAGACTGCAGGCTGACTGTGCGAGATATCCTGGTTCGATTCTCTTATCCAAGAGCCCAGGCTGGCTCTAGGGTCCACCCAGCCTCCTGTGGGTACCGGTGGCTCCGTCACTGGGATAAAGCTGCCGGGGGCATGATGCTGACCACTCACCTCCATCCGTTGCCGAGCTTATGAGTGGAGCTACATGGCCACTCCTATACGCATTCATGGCATGCATAGGAAGAACATTATTTTATTTTTAAGTTTCGAAATTTTATTGGAACACTTTGAGTAGTGTGTGTGTCATTTAACAATGCTGTCCGTTGCTAAGATTAGCCTGTACAGGGTCGTTGATTGATGAATTAATGAGTATGCGGTATTGGTTGCATGGTAGTGAAAAGGGAAAACCGAATTACTCTGAGATGAATTGTAAAGGCGAATAAACAGAGGGAGACATGTATAACTCCATTATGCCTCCATTTTAAGCACGTTATGGAAAGTCCATAATAATATGGCAAAGTAAAGGGATAGATGTCATTGCAAATATGTCTGTACAGAGCACGTATTTTCCAAATATTTCTATTTACTTGCTTATTAATTCTTAATTACGGGGCTCCTTCAGTTGCAAAGGTTGAAAGTATGAAACTGAGTTTCGTTAAAAGGAACACCAGCTTCAGTGAAGCAAGAAGAAATTTTTATACATAATATTATCTAATTTTACTGAAGCAGATCAGAACACTGTAAAGTATTATATTATTTCAAGATACTTAACGAGAGAACAGTATTTTTAACGTATATGTTTTTAAATTTATTGGAGTAAAACAGAACATCAGTAAATGAGAACGCCTACTTCAAATACTCGTATATAATATTATTTAGTTTTATTGAAATGAAACAGACCTACATTACACATCAAAGCATTCAATTGTATTGAAGTGTAAAGCAGTATTTTTATACATTACACCATTTAGACTTACTGAACCAGAACACAGCTTTATAACACATAATATTACTTAACTTTATTGAAAATAAACTGAGCCTTGTTACACATAATACTGTATAGTTTATTGAAACATAACAGAGCCCTACTACACATAACATTAATTAACTTTATAGAAAAGGAACTGAGTCTTTTTCACACAATATTGTTTAGTTTATTGAAACAGAAGAGAGACCCCTCATTTATGTATAAAATAGCGTCATGTTACTGAATTGGAGGAGATCCTTTCATGTATAACATGACATGAATATATTGAAATAGACCAGGCCCTTACACATACGATTGGTTATGTTCATTGAAGTAGAAAGAAAACTTTTTACACACGTTATTGAATTTTACTGACTTATATCTCAGCCTCGTCATACTTAACGTTATTTAGTCTTACTGAAGTACAACAGAGCACAACCGCACTATGCTTACCCAAATACAATGCACGCCCCAAAAGTTAAAGCTTAAATGGAAAACACTTTACTAATACAATATATACAACACATCATTGGTGAACAAGGATAAAAAAATTATAGTTAAACAATAATGGAGGACAGAAACAAGAGATGTATAAGTTTATAAACATTTTAAAAGAAAACATTGCATAATTTTAATTAAACGGGGGAAAAGAGAACAAAAATCGTAAGGCTAAACAACGTAACAACAAACTTGAAAGGGGACACATCTCTCTGCCATTTTGACTTGATATGATAGGGTTACTTCTATATTTTTTATATTTTTATAGTGGTTAGCCTGATGGTGACTTCATTACAAGCCGAAACGTGTTGCTCAATTAATTCTAAAGGAGGACTCTTCACCAATAAATTTGCGTAGAAGAAATGTTTCTTTTGATACTCAAAACATATACAACTAATAATAATGTGCAGTGCATATCGAATCACAAAAACATTATAAATTAATTGTAAATAGTTACTCGCCCTTATTAACCCTGGCTATCTTACAGCTACGAAATCTCTTCATTATCGAATACATATTCTCGTTACTCTCGTAACACAGGTAGACCTAATCTGATTTAATTATGTAATATTTGAATGGTAGCTTCCATTGCACACCGAACAGGACTGATTTTCAGCAGGGGCTGAGATTTTCTCTTCGCATCATAGCCTTTTTCTGAGGGGATGGGTGTCAAAATTTTCGCTCATGCTTTATTAAAAACGTGAATATTATTCGAATAGAAAAGGATAAATTTATTAAATAAACGGAATTTTGTGGAAAATGAAAGGGTGGTTATGTAAAAATTGCAGTAAATATTCTTGTTGCCTAAATATACAAGTAAAATGAAGTTCTAGGGGTGCTTTCGTACGTGTGTCCTACAATTGGTACTTTGGTGGTAAAAAGCTAGTCAACAATTTCTCCAGACCTCACCCACCTTCCTATCCAAAGGGTGCCGGATTTTTTGTTCTTAGCGGTAAAGCAACCGGGGCGTAAAGCTGAATACCCACCTTTATCTTGTGCCGAGTTTAAGAATGCGTGATGCCTTATCTTTGTTCCACCCTGTCTTCATGGCGTGGTGCTCAAGTATAAGAAAAACCATAGAACACCATTTAAACATAAACAAAATTCAACATGCGAAACAATGCTCAGAAATTTTAGGGGGCATTTGAAGGAATAAAAATTGTACAATATATTATAAAAAATAGAATAATACACTGGAGAGGGCCAATGGTGTTTTGTCACTGAACTGGTATTTCTTTGTTCACATAGTGAAGTTTAAGTCAAATATACTAGCTGGAAAATTACATGTAATGATTTCCCTCTCAGTTACACCATCAAATCACAGTCTAGGCTGTAAATGCACCATCAGTTCTTCGAAAGAAATGAATTACGGTAATGTTACACGGAAAGTTTGGACGGACTGTCCTTAAAGGTACAGCCCATACTCTGAATTTTCTGATTCGTGATCGTGCCAGTATCCCTGTTAAGAACAAAATATGTTTGGAAAAATATTTTGTGGTGACAGATTAAATATATATGTCTATACCGTAGTTAATTTTGGAGTCTAATTCAATACACGTTGTGCAAACTTATTTTTAAATTACCAAATTTTGCTCTTTTTAATTGTTTTCACTGCTTATAACGCAATAATTACTACAGAGCACTTTAATGTCGGGCAACTCGTAATTTTATTTATAGAGTGTATTTGATTTTCGTTTGGTTTGCACAATAAAAGGGATCGTTTTCCTGAAAATTAATTAAATTTTCTTTGTAATGGAGATGTGATGTTTTCTGATTCGTGTAACCTGAGTTGCTAAATATCTAAGGATTTTAGTGAATTATAAAATTCCATTGACTTCCAAATTTTGCTGAATATTTTGTCGTCACAACTAAGAATCAATAACTGAAAACAAATCAGAATATTACTGTTGTTCATTTATAATTACTTCTCTGTTTATAAACGAGAAATTTGATATACGATTAGTAAATGTCTCTGCGACGGGCCGATCCGGCGTCCAGAGGAGTCCTACCGAGAATAGGTGTTATTAAGTGTGATCAGGTGCAAAAATAACCCTCTACATTAGCCGTTCTTAACCTGGGTTCCATGGATGGGTCCGTGGATGAATTTCAGGGGGTCCGTGAACTTGGATTGGAAAAAATCACAAATTTATTTGCACTAACCGGTAACTGAAATTTAGCTTTCCATTCAATAATGAATGTAGACAACAAAATAATTTATGGCCTGTAGACTCCAAAAAAGATTAACTTCAATAAATGTCACTATCTCTATTTTAAGTATTTAAATACATTTTTCTTGAGATGGGGTCCGTAGGTTTCACCAGACTCTCAAAGGGATACATGGCACAAGAAAAGGTTAAGAACCGCTGTTCTACACCTACAGTGAGTAGGTAGAGAGAGGTCAGAATAAGCAAGAAAGAAAGAAAGACTAGTAAATTAAATATAAATTTTAATTGCTGCTGATATTATACAGGTATCGAATCCGGGCCAATCCATATGTCATTTATGGTGTTCAAAATTGCTCTGATAGTTGTTCCTCCGAGTACTTCGGCTTTCCCCTGCAGTATCATTCCACCACAACTGCACCCTCCTAGTTCGTCTGCCATCAACTCTATGTAATCTTAGAAGTTGACAGCGTTGGAGTAGTTAAATTTAAAAAAGACTGTTCCGTAGCCTTTGTTGCAGGTAGTACCGAATAGTGTCGCAGCTACTTAAAATTTACCCTCCTTTTATAGAACGAGAAAATTTATTGCCGTGTTCACTTTAGCCTTACACTGAGCTTCACCTGAAACATATGAATGCAGTCAACATCATCCCACAATTTTCCTTTAGATTCCACTTTAATATTATCTTTCAATCTGTGCTTATCACTCTCAAGCAGTGTCGTTTGTTCAGGTGTCGTAATTAAATATATATATGCTTTTCTCTTGTCTGGCATACGTGCTTCATGTTCCGCCTATCCAATTATTTTGTAGTTAATCATCCTATTTATGTTTGATGAAGGATCTCAAAAATATGATCTCTTAATTGTTTAACTTTCTCCATCTTCCATTACCTTCCTGTCACTATGTCCAAACACTCTTCTCAGCACGCTGTCCATGTTTTTTTCTCCTTGTCGAAGGATGTCTATTTCCACACTGACAAAAAGCGACAAAACTGAGCTTTTTTAAATTTTAGTACTAAGGTCTTTCAAATTTAAACGAGAATTCGTTTCTAAAAATTTATTCACAATAAAATGGAGACCAAAATGAATCGGAAAGTAATGTGCGATGAAGTGCTATTTTATGACCTGAATGCCTTCATAAATTCAAGAAATAACTGAAGAAATATTGGTATTCAATTAGCAAATATTATGCTCTTTTACATTTGTTATGTAGAACACCATGCGAAATTTAACTCCTGTGAAATCAATTTTTCCGCGGGGTATGTCGTGACATAAATCTGGAATAATCAGATTTATACAGAAAATATCTGGTTGAAAATTCTGTAATAGAAAGAATGTATAAATTGTTTAAATAATTATTATATTTAACGGTGATTCTGTTTTGCAATAAGATGATAATATTACGTGGTTACCTTAAAGCATACGAATTTTGAAATAGGAAGCCACCATATCATATTTCCCACAGAAAAAAAATCAATTACTTCCTAAGGCACCAAATTGCAGAGCTGAATTTGATGCATTTTTTTTCTTAGCAACATCGTTAAACAGTTTCGGCACTCCTACTGCTTTGTGCCGCTGAATGGAAGAAAAAGTGTTTTGTTCCTTATTTCTTGTCAATTTCGTACTATTTGACTCTCCTCGTTACGTATTTAGTCTCGCTGATCTCATGCCCCTTAATCACCCTAGCAGTATTTGATTATGAGTATGAATGCTAGCCAATATTCCCCGAATTTACTTTGTCCCTAATTACACTGTTATGCAGTTTTTTGTTACTGTCATGTCCAACTTTGTCACATAATGAAGGTAGTGTTTGTGGTATGATTTTATCCTGCATTCCTGTGAAGAGGCATGCGTATCTACGAAGTTCTCTGTGTTTTTACTTCTGGTCCAGGACTGGGCTATTGTTTAGGGACCAGATAGTTCTGTTTCGGAGCGACCGTGAACTGGAGAGATTCACAAGAAATATCCGTAGTTTAAAGTTAAACGTGTCACTTCCCCGCACTGTCCATGTACCAAAATAGATAAATTGCTTCAGACTGTGCTGTAGGCACTGGAAATACGAAGAGAAGACCGACGTAAGTACATGTAGGCCTACTAGAGAGACAAATTTATTTTCGATTGAAATCTAGAATTTTATGTATTCAGTTTTTGTCAGTATTATACTTTCTGTATAGTTACTGTATATTACAACTGAATTGTTTGAAACAATTGTTTGTTACCGCGAACCGGACTAAATATTCGGGGGCTGCTTCCGGGCCGCGAGTCGCAATTTGCTCACGCATGTCTTAGACCAGCTTCTTTATTAGTGTCTAATAGAGCTTCTGTGTCCTTAGATGAATTAACCTCAAGAAAAAACAGAATGTCTTGTATCTAATTCAGCTGTATTTCTTATGATTTTCTTAGACATTCAATAGCAAAAGTTAATATCAATTCTTGGTCAATATACACAGGCTATGTTTCTTTGTTCAGTCATCATACTGTTATTAAGTTATGAATAGCAATTTTGAAGTTTAGCTTTATGTAAATTTTTGCATCTTTTACTTCTTTCTCCTAGAGTCGAAATATTACATTATTTTGGAAAATCAGTGACAGCCCAGTTTATCTGGTGAAAGGGGCTACGGGTTGGACGGGAGAGAAATCGGGGTTGAATTTCATGAAAGTGAACGTTGTTTCTCTCTTCTCTACAGCGTAGAGGTCTGCACATATGCCCAACCATCTTTCTATTCAATGGGCACTGGGGGCTGTTTCTTCACGATTAATGAACTCCATTTATAGCCATGTCTAACAATAACCATACGTATAAGGGACAGATAGTAAATCAGTACATAGCGGAAGACGTAGGCTACTTAATTATTAGGAAAGCTTGGAAAACATAAACGAGGCTAACATGAAAGAATCCGAAGCTAAAAAAGTGAAGCATCTACCTTATGACCCGTTTTTCCTAAAACATTAAATTTATACTGTTTTGTAAAATACGCCATCTTTCACTGAATATCTTAAAATAAGATTTTAAAAACCGCAGTTATTTAATATATTAATATGCGTCTTTGACTTAAATATTTTAACTGAAAATTTTTGTTTTTATTTTACGACACTGTCAGTATATCAGGCTACGCCTGTGTGATGTCGATAGTAAGAGAATTGGACAGTGATGAATTGCTGTAGATTTTGAACACAGCGGTTGTAGCCTATTTGAGGTACATGTACATTAGAAGTCGAATCCCATGTCTAAACAACAATATAGTGATTAGGCTGTGGTCTGGACGATGCGGTGTTCTATTTCCGGCAGGGGCAAACCTTTTTTTTGCTCCGACACGTTCGTACCATAATTATGGCGATTACGGGCTAAGATATATACTGATGCAGTTTGCCTAGCGATATAAAATAAGGGTCAATTATCATATGCCGTAAGAGAAACTGTAAGTGAACCCCAACTGAAACTTAAGGAACTCCCTGATTATAAACTAAACATTCTGAATCCTGTCGAACGTAGTGTAGGAAAATACATAGATTATAGTAGTTATATTAAACAGTGAACAATGCAAATTTTTCTCTTATCCAAAACGCCCAGACCAGCTCTGGGGCCCACCCAGCCTCCTATTAAACAGATAGAGTAAGGGCGGGGATTGTCGGTTAGGTCTGGTAATTCCAGATACCCCTCTGTAGGCGATACTGATGGTGCAGTTTTTTAAGGAACAGATGAATTAAGTTCTGCTTCCATAGAAAAGCTGTTGTGACCTGTCGCCATACTGGTAAAGTCAATTGCGTCCAGTGTACAGCCACTTTTGTGTGTTTTCAAGAAATCAGAGTTTCACAGGCAAGCAGAACTTCTTTAATTACGCAGTTACTGTTACATTTGTCGCAGTTCAGTATACTGCGTTCGAATGAGCTTGATTTTAACTGCTAGATGCACTATGAATGATATTGCTAGTGCCAATATATTTTGTGTAAGAACGATTCAGATTGTGGATGCGAGATGGCCGTAAATGTCGGATAGTATCCGACATTGCCTGCTACATGTCAGTTGGTCTTTCTTTTGGCAAGTCAAAGGCGTTGTTTGAAATTGAACACCTTAAGAAGGCTTAAATAATTCCAATAATGGAGGGCTCACTTGGTTCGGAAGGCATTACAACCGTAAACGCTCTGCGAATCCAGCGGTGTCTGGATAAATAACACATTGTTTGGAATTTTGCGCTGTGATTCTCTCTTTTCAACATAAAGAAAGGACGTCACGGTTGATAAACTTGGTATCTGACATCTGCAAGTACAAGACAAAGGTTATGTGGTTTGAAGTCATTGGACAAATAAGACATGGTAAAAGCAATAAGGGCAGTATGTAACAAGGAAATGGGTTATCTTGTAGCTTCGAAGAACTATAACGTTTCCCGTTCTATATTGTATTATTATGTACACTCAAACTCGGACCTTTCTCAACAATCCACTTAGTAAGCCAGAATACAATCTCAAATCCATTCTCAGTCGTCAAAGAAGCGGTAGGCAAAAATTGGTTCCAACGTTTTATGAAACGACACAGTGATAAGTGATAACAGGAATATCAATTGCGAGGATTCGGCAGGGAAGAATGTGCAGGGCAGAGAAGCACGAATTCATGTGCGTCTACTGCCTGGAGAACAAAGTGGATATTACACTTGAAAAGAAGTTCTGTCTGTTTGTTTCTTTTTTCAAAACTTCTGTAGACTCCTTTTTCGGTGTTATTTCTTCAATATTTCTCTTATTGCGGCTTTATATATAATTATTATTGATATCTAGGCACAATAAATCCTCTGATTTAACTCTCAGTATGCCAATTAATCATTAAACTAATTTTTTATTTTAAATTTCTTAACTCTTAGAGGCAGTCATAAAGCCGCTGTCTTGTGTCCTCAGGTCGTTGAACAGTTCCCAGTTCCCCAAGGTTTACTTTAGGAATATTACAAGATTCTTACTTTGCCTACTTATTGTTTAAGGTTTAAAGTGTTTTTCATTCTCGGTTTGTAATGTCGGGCAGTAGGCAACACTGACGTCTGATTGTGTCCGACATTACCAGCCACTTATCTCAGAAGCGTATTTTGCACTTTTCTTACTGAAATCATTATATCTTTGATTACATTTATCTTAATATCTTGGGCCTTTTCAGGTAACTAAATAAAGAACATCGGATGATATTCTGATACAAAATACTTTAGAAAAATTGTTCTTATATACCAAAAACTTTGAAAAACAAAAGGTATCCGGCAAAACCTACTGATGTTATTTTTGTGTATAACGAAACAATCTCTGTCTCGTGTAAGAGTGAAACATGTAAAATTGTCCCTGTGCATACCAAGAAGGCATACAGGAGGAGTGGAGGTATAGCTGTATTTATTCTCAAACTCAGCATCACAAGGAGATGGGTGGTCAGCTTCATTCACAAGCCGATTTACTCCCAGAGAGAGCATCTCCATTAAGCATGGAACAGGAGAAGTAATGAGCCCCCAGAGACGGTTCGGAAGCTTTTAAGAAAAGAAAAATCTCTTGCCCCTCTCTTGAATCGAAGCATGATTCGTCGGTCGTCCAGCCCATAGGCTTGTCACTATACTGACTGAGCTATCCTGGGTCATATTCTGAACATTTTTTCATAAATTTCACTAGTTCCCACACCGTCCGACAAGAAAGATCACATGCCGTTGTTTTCTTTGATGCGTTTAATAAATGCAGCATCCATGTTTTAATATATCGACACCAAGTAGATGCAGGCCATGTCACAGTTCAGGCAGTTTCTCACCACGGAAGTCCAGGTTTGATCCCAGGGCAGTCATGTGGTGTATATGGACGTAGTGAATGAAGGAAATATTTTCTCCCAGGAACTTCGGTTTCCGCTAATCACATGTCATTCTACCAATGCTCCATACAGCCAAAGTGCACTGTTAAATGGCAACCCTGAGGGTGCATACAATTATTACAGGCATTTACAAGGTTAAAGAAAAGTGGTAAGTATATGTACCAAATCTTTTAACATTAAAAGGCTCTACATTTTGCCTACGCAATATATTTATGTGTTGTGTGTGTGATTGTACAATCAACGCCGATGATTTATCTAAACAGCATTACCGGTTGGTGGTTATAATGGACAAGCACTGTGTTCCTTATGAGGTAGGAACTTCAGACTTCGTGTACTATTAAGGCTAAATTCTTTCCTAAATAGCCTAATATTAAACCTGCACTTGACAATGGCCTTCTTTATTGACCTTTATCTTGCGGCCTTTAAATTGCAACGTCGCTGCTGACGGCGGAGTTACTTTCATTATAAATGCCCATCCCTGCACCTGAGTGGGACAGCGTTTTTCCTTTCGTCCACAAAGTTTTAACATTTAACGGGACATGGGCATAAAAGTTAAGGCGCTGAACAGAAATATTTGTCCCAGCCAACTATAAAACTAACTCCATGGTATTGGACTCACCCCAAAAGTTAACAGCCCAGCTAGTTAGTAAACTGCCATGTCTTGTGTAAACCAGCTGTTCACATAAACACTCCACAGAATCCTAAACTGAGCCACAGTTTCACACTTCGTATACCACGACGATCCATTTTAATATAACAGTCACGTTTACATCAAGGCTTCCGGAAAGAATTGTGTATGAATTTGTCATTTCCTCCAAGCATGCTGCATGTCTCGACTAAATTACTCTCTTTGGCCTCATATTAAAATATTTCGGTTGTTTATTCACTTAAGATTCCTATTCACAAAAAACCGTCAATATAACCCTAAAAATTATATTTCTCCGCTGTTTAGATCTAAAAAATCAGGTCATCATTAGGTGGATAGATAAAAGCACAATGTTTACGAATAGCCAAGGATTTGAATACGCTGCAAGCACGTTACTAACTTTACTTCTGTTTTTTTGTTCCATAAGGACCTAGTAATGAAACTTTGTACATGTAAATATTGTAATATTTACGTAGTCATTATATCATCACTATGCTGTGATAAAGTAAAGATGTCCTTCTGCACACCATGAAGGCATAGAGGAAGAGTATAGTTAAAATTTTACTTATTCTTAATCTGGGCGCTGTACGGAGATGATTGGTTAGTTTCACGCTCCGGCCGCTTTACTTCTGGGAAAGAACCCCAGTAGTCTATGTGTATATGCATTCATTCATTCTGTAGTCTGCCGCACGAAAGGTCCTTAGCCACTTTCAAAGCGACTTGTCCACAGAGTGCGATCTAATGCTTCCTCTTTCAATTTCCAGTACTATCTCCTTGCCTTAAGCTTATTCAGTAGCTGCTTACGTCGTCTTCCCGTCACTTCTGTCCTTCCTTCTATCTTTCATTCAATAACTTGTTTTAGAAGACAGTTCCTACGCAAGATGTGACCAATCCAGTTATCCTTCCTATTTTTATTGTATGTAAGATATTTCTCTCCTGCTTGAATCTATGTAATACTTCTTCATTTCTCACACGATCGTCCAAATGATCTTCTCCATCCTTCTCGTGCACCACATTTCACAACGTTCCAGGTATTTCTGATCTACTTTCCGAAGTGTAAAGGTTTCAGCTCCGTACAAAACTAGGCTCCAAATGTAGCACTTTACAAGTATCGTCATTAAATTTAAGTCCAATTTTCTGGGTAAACATATATATATATATATATATATGCACTTCAAAGACGAATGAAATGTTAGCCCTTTCCCAGAAACTGCTAAACTGATGAGGCTGGGACATTGTGGCTCCCTATAATGCAGTGTAGCGAACAACTTCTTATTGGTGTACTGTTACGTGTATGTCGTCTGCATGGTAGTGGATGGTATAGCGATCCAAACAATTATAATGTGAACACTTCCTGTTTATCCTGTTAGTAGGAATTTGTCTTGAAGACGTCACTTAAAGTTGTAGCCTGACTCATTGGCTACTAGTACTCATACCTCTCATTAAAGTCTTTCTCTTTCAGCAGCACCATATCATTCTACATACTGTCATCCCTCGCTTTTCGCAGGTGTTGGGTTCAAAAACCGCCCGCAAAAAGAGAAAATCTGCGAATAATTGACCCCCCCTCCCAAAAAATGCTTCAATATTTTTAGTGTCTTTCTTCATAAAATATATTTAATATTTATTTTTATGCTTACATTCCTTTTAGTCATTTAACCAAAATACAATGAAAATGAAAAATGAAAAGCATTTTAATATACTTTTTGCGTACTGTCAATGTTAGTTTGCGACTGGTTCACTTTCGCTGGCCGGAGTTTCTGTTCTTCGTAGAAACGTTGTGATTGGAGAGCTGCTTCAGATCCTTGAACATGGATGCGGCATGTCTGAAAGTCGTTTCGTATTGTACCACATCTATACGAAGTTTCTAGATCCTTCTAGAATGTTCTGGAAAGTTCAGGGGTTTTGGTTTTGAATTTATTCTTTGAGCGACCCCGCAAATTTGCGAAACCGCGAAGTATGAACCCGCGAAAAGCGAGAGGTGAGTGTAAATTAAAAGGTAATGAATTAAAGACACCCTGAAAACCGCAGGCTACAACTAAGCAGACAAATGGCCAATTTAGCCTCGGACGAATTCTGAAAACGGAACAAACATCATTCAGTGAGCTGAAATGAAACCTTCAAATATTTGGTTACGTTATCTTAGTGTGTGTGTGTTTAGCGCACGAGCGTGCTGCTTGCATAATTGTCTTCAAGAACTCTGTTTATAGAAGAGATTCTCAAGGACAGTGCCCAAACATCGATTAATATTCACAGTATAAGAAGAGGACAAACAATAGATATAGGCAGTGCTTGAAGAAGAAATGCGCAGCTTTAAGGGCCGTATTTGTCGGAAATAAATACCCTCTTAAAGAGAGTCCTCAGGAATTGCCAGAAACAGGAACGTATTAATTAAGAAACCACGTAAGCCAGCAGGTCGGTACCATAAATCTGGGAATATGGGACAAAACTAGCAGAATATTCGGAGTCCGATATGATAAGTACCGAGACGGCGAACAACGCTAGGCATTGTAAGTAAAATGATCAGACCAAAATAATGAGTTACAGGAATAAAAGGTCTGAGTACACAGCATAACGGACGATAACGAAAGAAAATGAACAGAAAAGGGAACAACTCTTTCTTAAGACCAGAATTACAGAACACAAAACAGATGTGTGAGAAATTTTGAAGCCCAAAATAACAGGTGACCATAGAATGGAAAACAATAAAGCGTAAATGACCCACAAGAAAGAAGACACGTTTATTAAAAACCGGGAGTATTATTTATTAAAATCCAACTAAATACACTTAATTGGGTTATATACAGCTTATTATTTTACATTTACTATATCTCGTACATGTTTCGACTCATACTGAGCCATCTTCAGAGATATACCTACAGGAGAATATAGAGAGTATGTATATTCATACAGAATTGGCATTACATCTGCGTCTTTTTTGTATGCTGGATATAGCGCCTTCAGATATAATATTTGATACAGTTTTAGGCTCGTTCGCATAATTGCGAGAAGCGACTATTAACTTTGCCATGTCTGTCTGTTCATCCGTCTGTCTGTCTGTCTATGTGTCTGTTTGTCTGTCCGCATGGAAAAACTCATCTTCCACTGGACGGATTTTCGTGAGATTTGATTTTCGAGGAGTTTTCGAAAATCTGTTGATAAATTTAAGTTAGATTAAAATCTGACAAGAATAACGGGTACTTCACTGGAAGACTTACGTACATTTGTGAAAATATCTCACTGAATTCTTCTTAGAATGAAAACTATTTCAGACAAATTTTGTAGAGAAAATTAAAGTAAACGTTTTTTTTTTCAATATTGTTTTTTCAAAAATTATGCCGTTTATGTGAAAAAATATGATATAGGCAGATAGGCCACAAATGACAGTATAATAGGCGCAGAAAATGCGATTTGCATGCCGGATAACTAAGGTAGGAATAGAGACACGCAGCCGTAATGTTTAATATTTATTGGTTTTTCACGGCAACAAGAGTTACGCGAACGCGCCTCAATGTACTTTGCCTCTCGTGTTAAATTATTGATAATGACAGTATAAATGAATAGAATGATAATGATTAAAACTGAAAACTAATAATATATAAAATGTAAAATGTTACTGTATAATGTTATAGTTCATAGAGTCTACAGTAATTCCCGTAATATTATTAGGATGAACGAGGATGAAATGGGCAGAAAAATGTAGCAAGCATGGGTGAGAAAATAAATGCTTATTTGATTGTGGTGGAAATCTTAAGGAATGAAGCCACGTGTGGGAACTTCGGATAAATGGTAAGGTCGTATTACAGTGAATTATAAAGGAAATGTGTGTGTGTTTGAAGAAGACATTTTGGTTCAGCTGATCAGGACTTTTGAGAAAACGGTATCCGGGTTCCATTAAAGCAGATAATTTATTAACCAACTGAAAAACTACCAGCTTTTCAGGAAAGACCCTTCACAATGGAGCCAGTGTCTTCCTTCTTGATCACTTAGTAAGTGTTGGTGGCTTTCCTTTCAGTGTTGTCACGGACAGACAGGCACGCGGGCAGGCGGGCGGGCAGGAACTTTTCGTGCCTTTAATCGTCACGAGCATAAACGTTTTCAATTTGTTATTTATTGCGTGCGGTAAGAACGGACTAAGCTGTAGAATCGTTCATGTACACTTTTTGATAGACTTGTCATGCTTACTGAAGAATTTAATCGAAGTAGCCTATTTACCTCCTTCGTGTTATACTACCAAATTTTCCCGCAAGTTTTCCCCCTATTTTTCTATCCTAATTATTTAACAATATCAGTAAAATGTTTGTATTATCCTCACAAGCATACAGCTTTCTGTCCATTTTGAACATTACGTTTATATACACATATACAGTTCACATACTACTTACCTGTATTAACACATATACATAGCTTACTGCATTTTTAATTAATATTACATATAACCACTGCCACTTGCACATATATCATTTTAACTGTCCCTCCTATACTAACAAATGCAATCTATACGTGTCAAATTACACTACGTTCGAATATCCTGATAACAGCGCTAGCAGAATGGACGCGCTGTCCTCTAATGATGGTTACATATTTGTTAAAGTCTCAGATAGTCCCTTATCTGCTACAAGCAATTGACAGACGTGCGTCAGTAGCCTGGGTGTTGCTGCGCTCTGCTCTGTGGTTGCTTGCCACAAAATTACGTTTTTAAATTTGGGGGTTTTCTGCCATTTTTATCAAAGTTTTGCATGACCCAGTAGACAGGAGCAAGGAGAAGGTTCATCTTCATTGGTCCATATATTATAAAATTTGAAAGAACCTAATGATTCAACAACAGTCGTGTAATTTTTGAGTTGATATACATATCTGTAAATTCTCATAATTATAAATGTTTCATGACATTTACTCAAAGAGTATTTTTACTTTTTCTTGTGCACGGAATCTTGTTTTATGTACCTAAAGTACTACATCTCCTCAAGTTCCAGTGAATTTACCGTCGAGAAAATTAGACTTGTTATAGACAATCATCTTGGAAACCTCCAGCACCTAACCTTGACTGCAGGGCAAGGACACCATACTGTAGAATTAGGACAAATTATTTCGCAATTAAGGAGTTGTTTGCTTCCATTGTACAGACATAGTTGAGCTAGAACGACTTTTTTCATGGCCAAGTGTGCATACAGTAGTCATTTTTTGTTGCTATGAATATTTATTTCAAACGAGTACTGGTAGAATTATTATCTGCATTGAATAGGGAGCAGTGTAGATATTATATAAGAATGTGTATATAAAAGCTAGTTACCTTTTCTTCTCACCCCATGCACTAAATTCGATGAATGAAGTCCTAACGAAGGCGTCATGACGACTGAATATAGGAGATTTCTTCAGTCTAATAAATTCCTGGGCCTAATTCAGAATAAACAGTCGTGTGTGGAGAAAACACCTTTAAAATATCCAATTCCGGAAGAACAGTGGCAGCGTATACATTGTAGCGTAGATAAAATGACGCTACCCAATTCCAGAAGAACGAAATTTCAAGTGAAATATAATGGCGTGTTTTTTTCCAGTCGGCACAATAACGTTTATTGTGCCTTAAATAATTACACATCATTTACGATATGATTTGACCTGTGTAGGTCATCTTCGTGTGATGTCTATTTTAAAAACTCAGGAATGTAATAACATGTGATGCTGAATTTTATGTATTGTGTTTTTTTAAGTATATTCGTAGGTGTGTTCGCTGTGCTTGAATTTTCTTCCTGTGTTAATGGGGGTGCACTATTTTCCTGCTTCTTTGTGGTGGCACCTGTTCTGGCAGAATATATTCTCCGTTTTTATTACAGTTTGTTTTTTGTGACTTTTTTGATTTACTACTACATTTTCATCCGTTTTATGTTGTTTTGACCTCGAACATTTGAGTTTACAATTGGTATAGAGGAAATGTCACTAAAAAATTAAGATTAAATTGATTTAATCTGGTTACTGTCATGTTCAAAATTAATGTTACAATAATTACCTACTAGCTTTCGCCGTGTTTCTTCGTCTGATCATATGTGACAACTCAGGAACAGCTGAAATTGGTTATGAGATTTTATGTCCCAGATTTTTACTAATTTTTGTCGACATTTTTCAGTTTGTGGCGAAGTCGGACAACACAGTAGACGTTTCATATGAAGAGGCATACAAGTTTCTGTCGCCATCTGTATTATGATTCGTTAACTGCATATTTCGAAATAACTTTATAAATAGAAACTATAATTTATAGCCAGTACAAATATTCTGTAAGACTTACAGCTTTCGAAATAATTAGTCCTTCAATGACACTTGGATTAAATTCCAATCACTGCCGAAGACAGAGGAGTTTCAAGTTTATTTTATCCTTAATTGCATTCATGACCGTACGGTGCACCGAGGCCGGCAGCACGTGAGGAATTAAAGGTCCGTAGAGTGCACCGATGGTGGCATTGCAGAACTTGAAATGATCACTTCAGAATTGTTAGTCTGTGCGCACACACCCTAAATTTTTGATTGTTCATTTAATTCCTTTAATGTGTTCATATTCTGAATGGCCTGCAGGGTTGAATCGGTTATAAACTTAAGTTACTGAATCATTTAAGGCGATCTTCTGATATTCTGTGGAAGAGACGGAAGAAAACAAAGAGAAGACACACAGAGTGGCTGACTTTCTGACAAATACCATATTGACAGTTTCCCCCACTTTTTTCAAACCCTGCATTTTACATTAATTACTTTACATTAATGGAGTGGATACTATATTTTTCCATGAAGACGGCAACACTTGTTACGAAATATACCGCTAACTCTGTTTGGACCGGCTGAAGTATTCGACTTCAACCTTGGCACGGGATTGTCGATAGAATGAAGGATAAGGCTGATTAACGACACAACCCAATTCGTTGAGCGTAGAATGATGGAGGAGTACCACGTCAGTGAACATGTAAGAACTGGAAAGGAATAAAACCAAAAACTCCTCCCTAAGACACAACTATATGTTTAAAAGTCTGTGAACCAGCTACATGTACACGTTTTGGCTTATGATCATAGCCATCATCAGAGTGTATGTAGGAATCAAAAGGTAAAATTACGAGTTATCATGTGATTGTCACTACCAACATTCCTGTACACGGCATGGTTGACAGCTGGAAGGACATGCAGGGAAGTACGGTGTGGGTACAAGCTTAACAATTCGAGGGACGTGTCGAAGCCTTAGATCCATGAGAATTCTGTGTAATAATTCTTGTAGTCAAGTTATTATAGGCACGCCACGAGAAGTCACCAGATCTCGATATGCGGGGGGGGGGGGGGGGGGGGGGGGGGAATTCACGCTATGCTGTAAAACCGAACACGTGGTGCATAGTTACCTGTCCGTCCGGCCTACATACGTGCTGCGCCTACTCGTGGCGTGTACTTTTACTTCGAGTAACAATGCTGTCTCGAAGCAGGCACAAATTGCAAGTACAGGTCTTCATTTTACTCCGTAGCTACGAGATATCTGGGAAGACAGCGTCGCAATACGTTTGTCAGTGAAGTAATGTAGTTCAATTCCCGATAGAACGGCTGACGAGTTTTCTCGTCATCGTCACTGTATACTGTATACTGCATAGTGGGTAACAAACAGGTGGACAGACACGAAGCTACTCCTGCATGGGAATCTTGCCCACTCTCTCCCTTCACGACACAGATACATGTAGATATTTCAGCACTTTCTGCATTAGGCGAGGTTAAAGAATTAACATATTAATTTTAACTTTTAGTTGATAGAATGATATTGAAACGGGATAGCCGACGTACTAGGAGAAAAACGTGTCCCAGTGGCATTTTTGCCCGTCACAAAATCCCACTTTGACTGATGGGATATTGAATTCAGTCCCGAAGTCTCCAGTGACATGCAGATTCGTAAGTAGTTTTAAGATGATCATTAAGAGACGCAGACAGAGTGCGGACGGACATGCATGTCGGCAGCTCTTTCCGGAGGGGTAACTTTCCCTGGATCACTAAACACTATACTGTATGGTGCGTCAGTATTTTATGTCTACACTCGTGTGATAGTATGTTTATTACTGTAATTATTAGGCGGTATTAATGCACACTTTTTTCACTTATTTGGCAAAGAAAAGATTGTGCAAATTATTAGACAAGGGCAGATGTATTAACGCTGTAAATACAGATCAAGGCAAAGTGACGACATCCTACCTATTGTGTATAGATCATACGCCGTTTATTGTCTTGTTTAAAACGTGTAGTGTATTTGCTAATTTATTGCAACTGGGTTTTGAATGACGTAACTTAATTGTTCTAAAGCTAAAATTTAAGTTTATTTAAAAGTTTCTTAGATTTTGTATTACGTGCCAGTTTGTCACGTGCAGGCACTGAAGTATAATCCAGTATTTCGCACACACCAAGTAGTGTATTACTACTTTGAACGCTCGCGCGCGCGCACGTGTGTGGGGGCGCACAAGCGTACACAAAGAAGTTCCATATAATTGTTATAACATGAATTAGTTTATCGAAAAATCTAACAGACAACAGTGAACGGCGAAAATGGCACAGAAATAGAATGACAAGTTTAAAATTACTATTCTGAAAAGGCGCATTATATAATAGCACAGGTTATACATATATATTGAATGTATACATGCGTACAAAGTTAGGTAACAACTTATCAGACCAATGAGATGGCAAAAATAGAGCTGATACACACTTTGTGTCTCTTGTTCAGTATATGAGCGCGTTTCATTTTCGTGGGACACCGTTTGCGAGACATTGATTTATGTACATTTATAAGTGTATTACTTCAAGATGCAGTATTTCAGCTAGGTATTCTTTTCTTGAACAGGTGACTAATTTTGCGTGATTTACACATATTCCATTTACTTCTATGCCTCATTGATTCACTTTGTGCTTTCCTTAAACATCAGCCACAGTAACTTCAATTCTCTTGATACGAATTAGATAATTCCTTTTTTGTCGTAATGCCGAAGAAAGGTTTGTAGTACTTCCCTGTACCGGCTGCCAGACAATGCCTTGTCCATAGGATGCGACTTCATTTCATTTGTGTTCAAATCTTTTTCCTTCAGTTCACTGAAGTCCGGTGCTTCGCTCGAGCTCGCCAGGATTGCCCATAATATGGTGCAAACAATCAGTAGACCAAACACTTCCATTTCTTCAAATTTTTCCTTCAGCTGCTCCAGTGTGAACTGGTCAGGGTCGAGGTCCAGAGCTCCTAGTGTGTCCCTGAGTTCAGCGTGATATTCACTCAAGATGTGGTCTCGCTGTTGGAAACGTACTTCATCGTTTGTACTAGTACAAAGAAAATATTGGAGATCCAGTGCTGGGCACGAAAACCTTGCCAATTGGAAGTCAACGAGTCTTATGTCATCGACTTTCCCACTCTTTGGACAGTAGTGAAACATGATGTTATTGACCCAACAGTCTCCGTGGTTTAGTACATTTAGAGAATCCTTCTTTGGTTTCGTAAGTTTTATCATTTGGTCAACTGCTGTAGGAATAATTTTCCTAATTTTATTTGCATAGTGCTCATATCCGGGCCATTTTTCTATCTGGGAAGCTAAACTTTTCATGTTGTAACTTACGTGTGTGTCCATGCGTTTTCGCCCTTCCTGTGTGTCTCTAAAAATTCCCTCCGAATACATATCCATGCAGGCAGGATCACTTTTATGCAAAGCTACAGATGCCGCATGGAACCTTGCAAGAGCCCTTACAGTCATCTCGCAGTGTTCCAAATCGAGACCAGCGTTCCTGTTCGCCATTTTGTAACCGAGATGTTGCAAGTCTTCCAGTACGATAATGTTTTTCATTTTCGTGGGCATATATTTAGCAGACAGTGAGTGTAGCTTCGCCTTCATGGCGCAATACATAGCCGGCAGTGTACTGCCATACATCTGGAGTTCTTTCTCAAAACTTCGTGACTCAGACACTGCTTTCTGTAAAAGCTCACCTTTGGGAAGTGTTTTGAGAATTAAGAAATATTTGTTTATTCCATTTCCACCATTTTCATTACATTCCACCATAATCCGATAGAGTGTGCTGAGATAGTTATCACCTTTCGAAACAGCTGCCTTCACATCCATACCTGTGACAGAGATGTTCTTCTTTTCCTCTTCAGAGAGAATTACAGCCAAGAATTCACTGTTCAGCCAAGGAGGGATGTCTACTTCTCCAACATTTGTGCTCCCCATTTTATCTCCAAACGACGACTCAATAGTGCACTGAAAATATAATAAGAATTATTAGTACAGTACATTATTGTGTATAAAGCTGAAAGTGGAGTGGGCCTCCTACTTAAGTGTCATCCCACCAGTGCTAGTAGCACAGAGGTTTAAATAGTTAGCCACATTTCCTGGCTTTATAAGTAAAGACGAGCATATCTCGCCGACATATTCATGTTTTAGTATGCTAAGCCTTCTGTACAACTTTTGAGCGAATCGGCATATGTTCATGAGATTTGTAAAATCCCTACTCCAATCTCCCTAGATGACTTATTGGCGTGTACAGGGAGTACTTTATATTTACCTTTTGCCTACTGCCGAAAGTTGGGCTTGATAATTGAGCATATAGTCAGTGTCTGTACTGACTTGGTTACCCCTTGTCGTGTTAAAATGTAATAATAGAGTATAAAGCAACCTGGCGACCTCAAGAAATCTACAGTTGGCTTTTGGACTACTGGACCAAGGCATATCAGATTTTATATAGCTACACCATAGCTGTTAGTACACACTATACAATACTATAGAATACTGTCTTCATATCAGCAGCAGCAACAACAACAACAAGAACAAGGACGATGGTGCAAACTTTTCCGTTTAAATCAAACAATAAGACCAACAAATGCACTATATTGACCAATTTTATTCTGGCCTATTTCCCTACACGTGTTTCCGAACTTTAAAGTTCCATCTTCAGGGGTTTCTTTGTCTTATGCTACCGGATATTCACATATTAAAAACAAATTCACAATATATACAATAGTCTGTTGAACAGTCTTAAAACCTCACGTAAATAGATATTCGGACCACTTTGGAAGTTGTACGATGTGTACCTTTATCAGTTAGAAATATAAGATCTCACTTAAAAGAATATATAAAAACTGTTTTATAAAACGTTGTAACCTGTTCGTGGTATTGACTGTTTGTTATTATTTTACGCAACTACTGGCATAGTTTTTATATCTCCGTAGTCATTTCTTATGTGTTGTGAAACGTCTGTCCTGTCCTTTCAAGAGACCTTGAAAGGACTACTTCCAATTAACCAATGACGTGCAGAAACAGGGAAATGAGCTACTATTCTTCACCTCGAACAAACAACTTAGACGGGACCCTGTGTTGGTGTACAGTGTGTTTCACATGTGCTTAGCAATTTTAATCGTCTATCTATTATAATCTATTTTAACCTGTGTTTTTAAAAGTGATATTACAACCTACATGATTAGACATAAGTGATCTACACTGCATATGCAATTGAACGAACATATGGACGTGTTATAAGTGTAGTTTTTGACCCCCTGAAGATGGTCTGAAATCAGACCGAAACATATGTAGGGAATTTAGAGAAATTAATAAAACTATAAAACAGTTTTAAATAAATGTGCGTTTAGTTGGTTGTTAAATATTGAATGAAAATGCACGGTGAATGTAAGATAAAAAATTTGATTATCTTATTCACACAAATCCGCTACTGGACCTTCTTAAACCATTTTAACTAAGCTTAACTGCTGATCTCCTTGCGGGCTGTCAGACAGTCCGGATCCTGTTGTCTAAGGGATTATTCAGGCGCAAAACCGAGATCAACTGTTGGAACTCTTCGTCACTGATGGTATTACACTAAAAATTATGTAATAATACTTTGCTATATTCACAGTGGCTGCACTGTACATGACGTTTACTTGGAGTGGAACAACCTTACTTCTGAAGAAGCGCAAATAATTACAATAACGGCACGTCGCGATAATTTTAGAATAAAATGTTATTTTCAGATTTTTGAATATTTTACGTGATTGTTACTGACCTACATTAGAGTCGTGTATGTTTTGTCGAAGTCTTCATTCAGAATGACATGTTTAGTTGTTGAGCTCAGAATTCAGGATCACATGTTTATACACTGATCACTGAATCCAGAGTATTACGTTTATTAGGCGCGATCGTAAAAGTGGCGACAAGTAAGCATGAAGTAATCTGTGGTCTTTTGGGTAATTACACGGCGTCATGTGGTAATTATTTACCACACGACGCCGTGTAATTAAGCCAAAAGACCACAGATTACATCAACATCGCGGCGGAAGCCTAAAATCAAAGTAAGTATGAACTTCGTCATGCCTATTCGTCTGTCTGTCTGTCTGTCTGCATGGAACAAATCGGCTCTCACTGGACGAATTTTCCATGAAATTTAATATTTGAATATTTTTCGAAAATCTGTCGAGAAAATTCAAGTTCCCTTAAAATCCGACAAAAATAACGGGTACTTTATATGAAGACCATGCACATTTATGATAATATCTCGCTGAATTCTTCTTAGAATGAGAAATATTTCAGAAAGTTGTAGAGAAAATCAAAACACACATTTCATATCCAATAACTTTTTCCGAAAACGGTGCCGTTTATGAGAATATTATGTTGAAAAATATGGCATAGCCGGACAGGTTACAGATGACAATACGGCGCATGCGCTTTGCATGCTGGATAAGTAAGGATACAGACCACACTCATAATATTTAATACTTATTATTATTCCATAGCAACAACGGTTACGCGAACGCGCCTCTGTGCTACGTTATACGTACATTGCCCGTCTTGTTCTTTAGCGTTCAAGGCTCGAATGCCCACACTGATGCTTGGACGCCGCTATAAGACACGAGCCTTAGTGTTGGTTTCCGCTGAATGGATCGTCTCCGTTCAGTCTGAGAACTAATTCGCGCGAGGAGGCGGAATAAAACTGGATTACCGGCTACTGATGTGACTCGGATTTCTCGGCGGATTTTTAACAGGTGGACAATATTATTATTTCAGTGACAAAGAAGAATAACTTTTTCTGATTTATTGTTGAATTCACTGAATGCCTCCGGTAAGACGCCGCCAGCCACAATTCAACCGGCTGCATAGTTTGAAGCAAGACGTAATCACATGTAATTGCAATGTTTTGCTTAATGAGGCATTTTGTTGTCAAATCAAAGAAATAATTACACCTCCTTTCATTGTCAAATTCTACACCTTATTTTCATATCCTAGGAAGCCTCTCCAGGAATCGAAAGGCGGTCCATGGTCCGTTACATTAGTCTTCGCCTTCTCACTATATTTCTTTAATTAAAATCATTTTAATATTATCTTCCTGTATATACCCTATTATCAAAGTTATTCTTATCATTGGGGTTTCCGAACTAAAATTTCATGTCTATTTCTAATATTCCCACAGCGTTCTACGTGTCGTATCGTTCTTGATGCACAAGCGCGCGCACACACACAAGCACGCACACACATACCCTAGTACTATAAGATATAAAACACTGACTACTAAGCGGCTCTTTACGAATTTTTTTCTAGTCTCCTCTTACGTTCTCCTTCTTTAAATGCAGTAATGATGCCAAATCGCTTACCAGGTTAGTGTATCCAGGTTCCTAACAAGTCTTACTAAGGACTCTTTGACATAGAAACTCCACCAGTGTCAGTACTTCCCTTAGATGTACGCTGCTTCTCGTGAAAGCGGGTACAGTAGTAAGTTTGTGAATCTCAGTTCTAAGTAGCGTCACTTATCAGAAACTACGTTGTCATCCTTTGGCATTACAGGAGATTAACTTATCTACTCAGAAGTCAAGGCCAAGGAACACATACTTTGTAATTATAAGAGAGTGTTCAGTAGGAAATTAAAATGACATCCAAAATATCTTCTCCGTTCACTGGAAGAAGAGATAATTAACAGTCGACTTATTTGTTTTGACACCGTGCAGTGTGGTAATTTTGTACTAATGTTTTGCTTTGAAGTAACATCCTGCCTTCACCCTACATTGAGGACTGAGGTAACATGTTCTTTGAATGTTTTCTACCATCTATAGGAAAACACGGTGACAGAACACCAGAACATCACAGCATGGACCTTCATCGTTGTGTTAATGTTGTAACCGGCCAGGGTCCGTAGCTCAAGTATTGGACTGAGCTTCCAAAAGATGAGACAATAAACTGGTGGTTTGGTTGTTATCCGGTTTATATAATAATATCGGAATTAAGTCAAAATAGTAATATTAAAAAAATTAGAATGTGCGGAGAGTGTTCTTATTTAAAACCTTTTAATTTCTGTCCGCACATAAGACACGTATGCCATTAGGTAGGGATTTTTCAAATCTGATTTCCAAGAACAGGCTTGCTGGCGAGCTAGCTGTGTCTTAGGACAGGGGGGGGGGGGAAGTAAGCATTCTATGAACGTTAGATGACTCTACGGACCTAGCATTATCACTAGGGAGTATAAGTGGAGACACCAGCGCACGGATCATTCTGGGCACAGAGCTTATTCATTGTTTGTAAGACCATCAACAGCATTCACGTTCGTCGACCAATATTCTCATAATTGTCATTAATCAGTAACTATAATATAGTCAGTTGCAAGAACATAATTCTTTCTTTCTTTCCTTCCTTCCTTCTTTCTTTCTTTCCTTCATTCTTTCTTTCTTTCTTTCTTTCTTAGTCTTGACCTCTTTCTACCTTCGCATCCTAGGTATTGAGGTTAGTGTTGCCCTTGATCACACTCAATGACACATACACACTCGGTAGGACTCCTCTGGACGAGCGATCGGCCCGTCGCAGAGGCCTGTACCTGCACAACACACAACACTCACAAGAGACAGACATCCATGCCCCCCCCCCGTCGGGATTCGAACCCGTAATCCCAGCAAGCGAGCGGCGGCAGTCCCACGCCTTAGACCGCGCGGCCACCGGGATCGGCAGGAACATTATTAATAAACATAAATAAAAAGCAAGTTGTGTGATTATTATGTAAAGGTAGTTTGTGGCGATTAGAAACTGCTTGATATTCCCCGGTAAATATTCCTTGAGAGAAGCCTCGTGTTAGCCGATGATAATGGTGCAAATTCGTAACCGTGAGCCGGCCAATTTCAAGTGGACGGTTACAACGTCAAACCTTATAGCAGGAGATCAAGTTAAGCTTACGTGATCATTGCTCATATCTAATATTTGGGGCTACATAGAAGCGTGATTTGTCTCTAATCATACATATACACCAACAAGTGCACAAAATTTATATAAAATCGTAAATCATCCATACACAAGAGCTGTCCTACATGTTTCGGAGATAAATTGCCAACCTCAGGGAGACATACGAACCGTAATACAAACGCATATAAAGTCAACACATCCAATTTACATGTACAATGCTAAAAATAAATGCTAAAAATAAATAATGGCAGCCATAAAGATAAACATGTGGATATTATTTATAACGTGATGCTGACATACTCTTGAATAAAATCCATTGAGGCACCACTGTTTATCTTTTCTGTGGTTATATGCGTAGAAACATCTAGTATCGAAGTATTCAATCGAAAAGGATGACGTCCTGAAAAATGATTAATTTAAGATTAAAATGGAATAAAATGGCGTTAAAATCTCATATGGATATATTGCCTCTGGTTTTATGTGTTTCCTGCTTCCTTGCGCGTGCCTAACAGAGAACAGTTCCGTTATTTTTTAATATTACCCAACAAGTGTACTAATTGTCGCAGGTTCATAATAATATATTTAAAAACATTCCATTCCTACATGTTTCGGACTCTTTCGGCCCATCATCAGGGAGAACATCAGACGCTATTGTATAAAACAATTACATAATAATGCTTGGTCTCTTGGTCTCTGCTAGTGATGTTCGTGTGGTGACCTGTTACACTGGAAGCAGTGGATTAAGGCAGCGTGTGGCTGATATGGAGGTGTTCGCGGTACACCGTGGGCTACAGGATGAACATTGTTTTGCAGACTATTAAATTTGTTCTCTTTCAAAACATAAACTCGCCGTTATAATTGGTTGAACAATACAGCCACCTTCTGCAGGATAATTCACCCTGAATGTGGCAACAATTGAAACACAGGTTATCTTGTTTTGTTGAACATGTAATGAACGTAAACGAGTAGCCATATTTGCGTTTTATTTGTTATTGATATAATTACATATGAATCACAATACGTTATTTGTATTGGCATGTTAATATAACAGGTAGTACCAGATAACTCTTTACACGTCAAATACAGTGAAATTATAATATTCATTTTCAAGCGGAAACTCAAAGTTCACACAGTGACAGTGCATGCTTACAGAGGGTACCAGTGACGTGTACAGTGTACGTGTACCATACAGTGTGTCGTGTGGTTGCGGTGCGCACCGCAACCACACGACACGAACGTCACGAGACTCACCCAGGACATACAGATGACCTTCTTACGGCAATTTAAAATGCACATACAAACAACCACAAGACCAAACTGCCACTAATTTTCTTGATGACTACAAATTATGTAATCATTTTAGCAACTTTTACTCCATTTTATAATAACTTTTTTTTGCAATACTGTACGAAGTGGACAATATTAGACCACTCATATTCTACATACGTAATAACTGTATGGTCTATGCTAAATAATCTCTACGACCCCTTGAAGATGGTGGTTTAAACCACCGAAATACATATAGGGGAATTTTAAGAATAAACTATTGTGAATATAGTTTATGTGCATTAGTTGGTGTTAATGAATATAACTCGATGTTCAGTTCATCCAAAATATCTTGGTTAATGACCTTAATTCCTCTTTCCTCGTTACATAAACTCCATTTTAAACACTGTACCAGTAGGCAACAGCCAATCCTATATGCTCTAAATTCTACTACAGATAGACGGCTGGCACTTAACGCTTAACAAGATCTATTGCTTTTCTTGTCTTCTTTCTCGCGTGTCTTTGTTATGATTTCTTATGCTTTCTTCGGTTTGCTTTGCCTTGCTTTGTCCTCTCTTTTTCAACTTCCTTTTATTTATCGTTCATGATTTCAAATTAAAATTTATTATGTGAATACTTTTTATTTAACCAGTTGTAATGTGCTAAGAGTGGTACTTTGTTACATGTACGTAGCAAAGGATTACACATTTCCCAAGCCGGCTGCACAATCAGTTAGTTAAAAGAAAGTAAGACATGTTTTAGAATCACTTTGTAAGACAGGAAGCAATCTGTTTACCTACAGTAAGAAAAAATAAATTATTATAGAATAATACCCCTGACAGTATTATTAAAATTTAGCAAGTGAGTACAAATTTTGTACGACAGTGAATTTTATTTTACAAATATAAATCAACAACTCAAACAACCTGTGCCAGTGAAATGTTGTTTCATTTCCGTTTCAACATTAAAGCAAAAATTGTGTTACATATGTGAAAACACTGAAGCAATTCAATTCGTATTCCTTCGTCAGATCCCTTCAAATTTTCAGTTGTACCCAGTTTTCATCCGTGAAAATCAAGTCCTTGGCCAAAGACAGTCCAATAATCTCGACAGTCTTTTAAATTCAGACACACAAATTCATATTGACTTTGGTGGTCTACATATTTTGCAAATAACTAGGCTCAAG
The DNA here is from genome assembly GCA_021186555.1 of Reticulitermes speratus. NCBI lineage: Eukaryota > Metazoa > Arthropoda > Insecta > Blattodea > Rhinotermitidae > Reticulitermes > Reticulitermes speratus. Next base: position 12,162,153 of record JAJKFL010000009.1, read on the forward strand.
GGAAGCCGTTCAGTAATTGTAAACATTATATTCTAGATCTGTTTGCAATAATGTCGGTAATTCTCAAAGTCAAATACTATAAGTCACAACTAAAGAAACTAGAAACTTTTAAGTGAATGTAAGTAAATTTCTCACTTTAGAAGTTATTACTTTGCAAAGTCATAGAAGCCCCTTCCTTTCAAAGTGTGGTAATAGTTTCTGGAAAGCTTCTTTGTAACGTCTTCCTGAATAAGACTTCTCTAGAGATTTTGAATCCAAATGACTTCCTTCTTCAGTCATGTTCTCCATGTCAAATGCTTCTGCAGGATCAGCCAGAACTGCAGTCAGTACCGTGCAAGCAGTAAGTAGCCCAAATAATGACCTATCCTCGTATTCCTTCTTCAGTTGTTCGATAGTGTATATGTGGTGATCACATCCAAGTGTCGTGAGTGTATCCCGCAGCTCTGTGTGGTACACCTGAAGTAAGTGTTCAGTGTACTCAGAGCGAACGTGTTCGCTGGGACTAGTGTGTATAAAGTACTGCAGATCCAAAGCGGGAGTAGAATAACGTGAGAGCTGGAAATCGATTAGTCTGACTTGATCAGGCTTCCCTGTCTCCGGACAGTAGTGGAACATCATATTGTTGACCCAAAAGTCTCCGTGGTTCAGAACAGATAAAGAACCCGACACTGGCTTTACGATCTCCATAATTCGATCCAAAATTGTTGGAATAATCACCCGAAGTTTATCGCCATATTCTTCAAAGCCAGACCACTTTTCGACAACATTTGCTAAAGCATTGATTGTTGAGGTCGTAAAATTCAACATCATATCGCGATTCTTCTGGATGTATATGGTTTCTACATAATTATCCATACTATTTGGATTTTTATCATACAAAGCCACAGATGCTGCATGGAATTTAGCCAGGCCCTTCAGGGCCACTGTGCAATGAAGTAAATCCAAGCGATCTTGCCTGTTAGCCATCTTGAAACCCAATGTCATCAAATCTTCCAGAATCAGAGTGTGAGGCCTAGTAGTCTTGTAACAAAATGGTGTGAAATGCTGCACTTCCTTTCCTTGGACTTTTAGCTGCAAAAGGTTAAACAGAGCTGGTATTGTGATCTGGTACAGTGCAGTCTCCTTTTCGAACGCCTTACATTCTATCAGAAATTTTGCCATAATCTCCACTTCAGACAGTTTTTTTATAATCAGACCAGTCGTTTCTGTTTCCTCGATGGTGTTACACCTTTTGAATTCTACGGCGACACGATAGAGTGTACTGGTGTAATTCTCGCCTTTGCCAACAGCTAACTGAACTTTGCTATTGACTACACTTATTTCGCCATATTCTTCTCTCGAACGAAGTACATTTTGAACAAATTCATCGTCAAGCCATCGTGGTCTCTCAACAGGATCAAGCCCCATGGTCTTGAAGTCCGCTCCACCTGGAAACTGAAAGGGGGTGTCAAATAACATCTGAGGTCCGCGGAAGAAAACCGTATATGAATTAGAAAGAGTTATAGAAAGTGAAGTATGTGAAGTATTTAAATTTTATAGTTAAGTCATGAAAAATCTGTTTTTCTGTCTCTAGTTCAATGTTTTTGTCAAAAGACACCCGACGTTTACTTAATACAAATTATCTCGGATAGCGGGTTTAGATCCTCCTTTTGTTGCATGAACACCATTCTAAACAGTACAACAGGAAATAACAACTAATAAAAAGTGTTCTAAGTTGACTATAGAAAGAAGGGCTGGAAAATCATTCGCCGAATTTTAGTGTAAACCCTTAGCTATACATCTTGATCTTTCTTTACTTCTTTCTCTTTATTTTTTTCTCAGGAACATCTTTTATGCCTGTCTTCGTTTAGTTTCCTTTTATGTCATCGTCTCTCGTTTTACTTCTTTTTGCCTAACGTCCTTTTTGTAAATAAAGATTTGTTATGAATATTTTTGCATTTTGTAATTTCTAGTGTGCTTATGATTCTACTTTGCTACTCGTAGAAAAGAATTGAACAGCTCTCAAGCCGGGTGCTAGACTAATGTGCTAAGAGTAAGTAAGAAACATTTTACATTGTGTTTGCAAAGAAACAAAGAAGTGTTCACTGAAGGCAAGCAGTCAGAATTTATGCTATAGTGCCACTGTGACTGCCCTATTTTTCATATGAAGTTATAGAAATGTACAATTTAGTGCATATTTCTGTGACAGTAAATTTTAATTTTCATATTTAAGTCAACAATTTAAACATCCCGTAATCGGTAAAACTTCGTTCTGTTTCCGTTTTAACAGAAATGAAAAATTTGTGTATATCTGCGAACTTACTGAAGATAACGTAATGCTTATTGCTTGATATGATCCCTTCATGTTTTTAAATATACCCAGTTTACACCCGTGAAAATAACGTTCTTGACCAAAGACAGTCCAATAATCCTGACATGTCTTAAATCCAGAAATATAAATTCAGGTTTACATTGGAGGACGGCGTATTGTTCAAACACGTATGCTTTAAAGTGACGCGTTCAGAAATTTTAAAAATTATATTCCAGTTCACGTGAAAGTAAGCTCAATAACGTTTAAATTCAAATAACACTGGTGAGACCCCAAAATATTGAAAACGTTTCAATGTATATGAGTGTATTTTTCATTTTATGAGTCATTACTTTGCACAGTTATATCAGCCCCTTCCTTTCAAAATGCGGCAATAATTTCTGGAAAGCTTCTCTGTAACGTCTTCCTGAATACGTCTTCTCTAGAGATTTTGGATCCAAATTACTTCCGTCTTCCACCATGTTCTCTATATCAAATGCTTCGGCTGGGTCAGCCAGAACTGCAGTCAGTACAGTGCAAGCAGTATGTAGCCCAAAGAATGACCTATCTTCGTACTCCTTCTTCAGTTGTTCCATAGTGTATATGTGGTGATCACAGCCAAGTGTCGTGAGTGTATCCCGCAGCTCTGTGTGGTACACCTGAAGTAAGTGTTCAGTATATTCAGAGCGGACGTTTTCACTTGGACTAGTGTGTATAAAGTACTGCAGATCCAAAGCGGGAGTAGAATAACGTGATATTTGAAAGTCAATTAATCTGACTTGATCAGGCTTCCCTGTCTCCGGACAGTAGTGGAACATCATATTGTTGACCCAAAAGTCTCCGTGGTTCAGAACAGATAAAGAACCCGACACTGGCTTTACGATTTCCACAGTTCGGTCCCAAATTGTTGGAATAATCCTCCGAAGTTTATCTCCATATTCTTCAAAGCCAGACCACTTTTCTACAACGTTTGCTAAAGCATTGATGGTTGAGGTCGTAAAATTCATCGTAACGTCACGATTCTTCTCAGTATATAAATCTTCTGCATAATCATCCATACTACTTGGATTGTTATCAGATAAAGCCACAGATGCAGCATGGAATTTAGCCAGGCCCTTCAGGGCCACTGTGCAATGAAGTAAATCCAAGCGATCTTGCCTGTTAGCCATCTTGAAACCCAATGTCATCAAATCTTCCAGAATCAGAGTGTGAGGCCTAGTAGTCTTGTAACAAAATGGTGTGAAATGCTGCACTTCCTTTCCTTGGACTTTTAGCTGCAAAAGGTTAAACATGGCTGGTATTGTGATCTGGTACAGTGCAGTCTCCTTTTCGAACGCCTTCCACTCTATCAGGAATTTGGCCAAAATCTCCACTGCAGACAATACTTTTATAATTAGACCAGTCCTTTCTGTTTCCTCGTTGTTTTGACACCTTTTGTATTCTATGATGACACGATAGAGTGTACTGGTGTAATTCTCGCCTTTGCCAACAGCCAACTGAACTTCACTGTTGACTACACTTATTTCGCCATATTCGTCTCTCGAACGAAGTACATCTTGAACAAATTCATCGTCAAGCCATCGTGGTCTCTCAACAGGATCGAGTCCCATGGTCCTGATGTGCGCTGCACCTGGAAACTGAAAGGCATGTCAAATAACGTCATATGAGGTCCGCGGAGAATAGCCATTTAACAAATTATATGAATTAGAAAGAGATGTGGAAAGTAAAGCACAAACATTATGCAACTTCTATGCTCATATTTACATGGGAACGTACTTTTGATTGTTTCTTTATTTTGCCTCAGATTTCTCATGAATTCAGACTAGAAGGATGGTGTTTCGTAATAAGCTACCTGATGCGAGAAACAGATAGCGTTAGTTGAGATATCTTCAATACCAGCACATTTATATACACTTTAATCTTGTGAGTTTGCGCGAAACGAATAGAGAGAAACCTGGTGCAGAAGAACCGCCCGACAAGTTGGCATCGTCTTGGCTGACCCCATGTTTTTGCACACCCTTGTTTTACGTGCGTAGAGAAAAGAAGAACTGGATATCGCGCGAATCTCGACAGAAATCCATTGGACTTTCTTGATGCTAGAAAGTATGTGTTCAACATGTCTGCCGTCTGAAAAGTTCTCTATCATAAAGTAGCGTACGTAACGTGTACATTTTAACTAAGAATAATTCATATTCTACACTCAGTATTATAGCAGAATTAACTCCACAGTATCCAGCTTCAGGTGCAGGTAACTTTAGCGATCCTAGGCTGATGTCACAAGTCGGGAGAGTGTCCAAAGTCGTGTGCGCTTATGTCAGCGTGTTTTTGCATTCAGAGTGGCGGAGGTGCCAGTATCCGTCTGCTTACGTAGCAGCTGCGATCATGCGACAGAGGTAGGAGGGCCGTAGGGTTCGTGAGACCCTCGCCGAAGGTTGTCATTCAAATGACGGGAACTTTGTGAATGTAATACTGCTATACTAAGTTTGTGGACTGTGTCCGTTATATAGTATTCTCAGTAGAACATAACGTTTCGGAATGGGTGTCTGTTCTCTGTAAGGCCCAATACACGGAGCACTTTGTTCTTAGGCTCTGCCCCAGTGATTGTAAATTTCCATTCTTTGACCTTCATAAGTAGGCCTACAGTGTTTTTCTTAAGAAGCAGTTTCATGCAATGCAGTTCATATACCGTATTATTAAGTAGTAAATTGTAATTTTTCTTTTACTGCATTTACGAGCAGCACGAGTTGCACTCACTGCCAAGAACTGACTGAGGTTTGTGTCACGAACGAGAAAATCAATAAATGCCCCATGATTGTCACAAACAGTCATCAAATTGCACATCAATTTTGTGTCATCTCTTTATATTAACTTCTGTTATATGCTTTGGTCATACGACCATCGTCATGGAGATCAGATTAATACACTTTGCCAAACGCCTAAAAGTTCATCATAGTGACAATAATGATATGACTTCTTTGTCCTGACTGAGCTATAAAACAGGCATACTTGATCAGTATTGACATTAAACAGTCAATATTAATACTTGATAAGCAATTATTTTTAAGTGGGACATTCCGTTGTGACAGAGATACACAAGTATAGGAAAAACACCTGTCAATAACAACATTTTTCATATATTGGTCTTATTGTGCTACATGTTTTGGCTCATGCACAGAGCCACCATCAGGCAAAAAGTTACTAAAAGAGAGTTGCTATGTAAAATACCTTATCTATTTTACAATGAACATAATCGTTATACAATAGATAAGGTATTTTATATAGCAACTCTGTCTAGTAACGTTTTGCCTGATGATGGCTCTATGCATGAGCCGGAACATGTTGCACAATAAGACCAAAATAAGAAAATTTTTGTAATTGAAGGCTGTTTTTCCTATACTCGTGTGAAATTATTTTTACACTATAAAACCACTGCAATATATATATATGTATATATATATATATATATGAAAGATCGAAACTAATTAAAAGTGACTAATAAAAATATTATCAAAAATTTTGCTATTTATATTTGATAACCTGTATAGCACGCTGTATATGACTTCAACACTTGTAGCTCCCTGAGGATGGCTGCGGTTTGCAGCCGAAATCTATAGGAGCATTAAAACCAATTGTACAATTAGTTGGGAATAAACTTGTGTGTATTGGATCTCATCCTTCAACCCTAAAGTTAGAGGCAGCATGTTCCACCGAAAGGCCGGTATCTGTTTACAAGTCTGCACGGTGCCAAAACATAGAATACTACAGTGTGAACACTTCCTTCTGTGGAAACCTGAGAAACATTATTGGTACTGCGTTTACAGTTTGAACCAACATGTTGACAGTCGCGGTTTTGTCGTCTGCACTTCGTGTATTACATAAGACCCCCTGATAAATCTGTTGTAAATATGGCTTTTTGGGATAAATTTGAGGTAGAGTGTAGTTTCGTTTCAAATCGTATTTGGGGTCATGTGCCACTTAATGTGCTGAAATTTCGTTTAGAGTAGGGAGTGGTTTGTAAAAATTCAGGTAACACTTACTGAATTTTACTGTATAGAATCTGAAATGAGACATGAATTTGATATAAACGTTTGTCATTTTATCATCAAAATTTGCTCTACTTTGTACACATGCTTGTTCTTTTACACAACTCTTCAGCATCGGTGTTCATTTGCTGCAGATACGAATATACTGTTGCTAATGTATTGAAGGGCACATTAGATCATGCATATGTATATCTTCTAAGTCAAGAGTCTCCCGTGTCATTAAATGCTGAAACTGCAGCGTCTGAGGGCAACGGAAACAAGACGGCAGTTGGCTCTTTTAATCTTGGCACTGAGTGCAGGCAAGCGATAAGCTTCAAGTCTAGGCAGCTTTAATAACGTGGAGATGGACCCACTACAATGTGGATAAAATGCTGTGTGCGCCTCAGATTCAACCTGGGTGCTACCGAGGACAGCAAAGTCTCTGCCCTCCATGGGAACCAAACCCGATTCCCCAGTGTTGCAGGCTGCAGTCTGATCATTTCTTACAAAGGTATATCTGTTCTTATCAAACGTGAAAGACACTGATAAATGTTTCTAACACAATTTTTGATCTTACTGAGACTTGAGATCTGCGGTCTTTAGGGATTTTACTCAGCATCCCATCTTCAAGGGTTAATTGACCTTTGAAGATGGGACCGATAGGTTATCCCGAAACGTCGGTAAGAAACTACCATTCTACGCTGCGTAAAATCCCCAAAGAGTGCAGATTTCATTTACACCGCAGCGGAAGCCTGCAAACACGCTTACTGAGACTTTTTGCTTTTCTAAACGTTCCTTCAACTCAATCAAATATTCTGGGGCTAGCAGCCGCGCCAGGTGGTTGATTGGCGAGTAAACCAACTTTTCGAGAACCATCTCTGTCCTCGTTATTAGGGAACACCATCTGTTTAAAAGGCTGATGGCCACAAACTTGAAACTAACGGTGCTATGAGACACAGCAGAGAACCGACGGATGTAAAAACAGGAGGCTCACTTGTATGAACAGACGATGTAATACTCGTCCTACGGTGTAATGAATGTCTTACTGCACACTGGTACTGTGCAGGTAAACACTTTACAAATCGAACAATGACGCATTTCCCATATCAAAAATAAAATGTAAAAATCTTCACATAATCCATCGTTCACCGTGTACCTCTTACAATTGAGTATGATCCAACCACCTCAGTACACACAGTAATTCAGCTTGACACGAATCCGTAATAAACAAAATGCAAACAAATTGTGTGCATTTTGTTCGTTTATTAACTTGTAGTAGATTACTGATTATAATGCACGGAATGAACAACGTGAAGTTCAGTTTGACACGTATCGTCATTAATTCTGCAACATGTTTCGGCATTTATAGACTATCATCAGGGATATTTCAGTGAGATTACGTAGGAAATGACCTAAATTCCTCTCCATAAAATACCCAGTTCCTCTCAGTGCTTTTTGGTATATAAAATTTTAAAAGAATTTGGTAATATACAGCCTTATATCAAAATTCATTTATTCAGTAACTTATTTTTACTATATATATATATATATATATATATATTTGTGTGTGTGTGTGTGTGCGTGTGTAAACTAATGACTGTCACTAGCTACACAAGTTGTAAGGACCCACTCACAGCAACAGGCAAAAGATATTTCGACTAACACAAACTTACGTCACCAGACACAAAGTGCGTGTTCTGAGGTATGGAAAACTACATATCTATAATACTGACCATTGTATGACTCCACACTCGAAAACACGCGTAACTGTAAATATTGTATTACATACAACAGAAAAACACGATCTATGGATATGTGCTCGTAACAAACAAAATTAAGGCATCAACAACATGAATAATGTACATATATACATATACATGTATTTGACTAATTGTATAAATATGATATTTCTTTAATGTTAACTAGCAGCAGCTTAACATATTTTAATGTATATTAACAGAACAACAAAAAGGAAAGCATTTTAATGAAGTAGTAAATCTTATAGAATCAGTTTTGAGCATAAAATAGAAATAAGTTACTAAATCAAAATACGTATAATCATATGACTGCCCATTCCCGGTAAATTATAATATGTTGTATAACACAAAAAATAGGAAAGAATTTAGGTAATTTCATATGTAGTCTCATTTTACAGTCTCTAATGATAATTGTGCCGATCCCAGTGGCCGTGCGGTCTAAGGCGTGGGTCTTCGGCCGCTCGCTTACTAGGATCGTGGGTTCAAATCCCACCGGGGGCATGGATGTCTGTCTCTTGTGAGTGTTGTGTGTTGTCAGGTAGAGGTCTCTGCGACGAGCTGGTCCCTCGTCGAGAGGAGTCCTACCGACTGTGGTGTGTCTCAAATGTGTGTGATTTTGAAACCTCGACGAAACGAGGAGGCCCAGTCCCATACAGGGCTGTCGAGCCATAGGAAAAAAAATGATAATTGTATAAATGCCGAAACGTGTTGTAGAATTAATAGATGGGTGTCAATCTGAATGACACTAACAATTTGAGGTCTCCTTTCTTCCGGGATGTCGTGCTGCCTCGCTGGATGATTGATGCCCGACGTTTCGAGACGCGGTGGTCTCCTTTTTAAAGGTCAAAATGTCATTGGGAATTTCGACGCTTGAAGATGAGATTTTACTTAGTCCCGAAACGTCGGGCCATATTCCAGAACAACGAAGAGCTCAACTTCAAGGCTGCGAAATTCTAATGCTCGCATAGTATAACAACTTAATGGTGTGTAACAGCTCACTAGATAGCTGTCTTATTTATTTAAGAATTACACTTACCTCAGGAGATATCACCACGGGTAGTTGTTTAGTAATTATAGCACTTTAGATATTATGTCCTGTGCAAGATTTTGAAAAAAAAATAGCCTAATTACAACAACACCTGATCAAATGACGCGTGCTTTTACTTGAAGAGAATTTTGCGCCTTATCTGTCTCTGCTGTTGGTACAATGTTCAGTGTTATGGTGAAGTGGCTTTTATAGCACATTCGCTCATTCTGGTTCATGAAATCCCTTGCACTGCGTCATCTATGATTACATCTCAATTGCGTTCAAGTTACGCAACGCTTAAACATACAGCAGCTTCACAATTGGAGGGATAGGAACTGCCAAATTATAGTAGCTACATAACAGTTTACGCGGTGGCGCAGTTGGTTGAGGCACTGCGCTACAAGCCGGAAGGTCGCGGGTTAGGTTCCTGATGGGGTTCTTGGGATTTTTCGTTGCCTTAATCCTTCCGGCCGCACTATGGCCCTGGGATCGACTCAGCCTCTAACAGAAAAGGTACCAGGGGTATCTCCTGGGGGAGGGTAAAGGCGGCCGGTTCGTAGGGCTGACGACCTTACCACCTTCATGTGCCGATTGTCTAGAAATCTGGGAGCCTCAACCTCCTGAAGCCTCAGGGCCTGTCCAGGCATATACAGGGATTGCTTTACATGGTTACATAACAGTTGATGTCACTGTTTGCTTTTAAAAACTGATAACTAATTTCTGAATATAGCGAGTTCCTACGCACCCCATGAAGGCATAAGTGGCAGTGGAGGTATAGTTCCGATTGTTCTTAACCTCGGCACTAGATAAGGATGAGCTTGACGCCCCGGTAGGGTTACCCCCGGGTAATGAATAGTAGAGTACTCAGAAGCAGTTCTGCCCTAATCTGAGATACCATCCCGGCATTTGGCTAGAGACTGAGGATGACTACAACAAGACAGGCAATGCACGTGTAACGTAAAAATGAGGCGCCTTCTCGTAACCATTGCTGCTGTGGAAAAGCAATAAGTATTACATGTTCTGAGTGCGTGTCTATAGCCTTAGTTATCCAGCTGCAGTGCGCATGCGCTGTATTATATTGTCATCTGTGGCCTGTCTGGCTTTAACATGTTTTTTCATATTATCTCGGAAACGTCACGGGTTTCGGGAGATTTTTTTTGGAACATAAAACGTGTGTTTTTATTTTCTCAACAAATTTTGTCTGAAACATTTATCATTCTAAGAATAATTCAGCGAGGCACTATCATGTAAAGTACTTGTTATTCTTGTCTGATTTTAATGAAACGTGAATTTTCGAAAAATACTCAAATGCCAAATTTAATGGAAATCCGTCTAGTGGGAGCAGATATGTTCCTTGAGGACGGACGGACAGATAGACAGACAGACATGACGAAGGTAATAATCGCTTTTCGCAATTTGCGAACGTGCCTCAAAACCTTTCAGGAGAGCCGCTTTTCGATTTCACTCCAGCTGAGTGACATTCGACATGTTGTTAGTTTCGCCTTTGCACCGTGAAATTTGTTGGTTAATTGACTGGTTATTTGGCTGGTTAGTCAGACTTTCACTCAAAATTCGCACATGATCCAGGACCTCCTAGACATTAGGATCCAAGATTTAGATACCGCCCGGGCAGTAGGATCCAGGATGTAGATTGTGCCCGGACACACTCATCCGAGATTTAAATACAGCCGGACACTAGCATCCAGGATTAAGATAGTGCCCGGACACAAGAATCTAAATTTTACATACGGCCCGGGCTGGGATCCAGGATTCAGATAGTACTCGGACATTAGCATCAAAGATGTAGATACAGCCCGGATACTGATCCAGGATTCAGACAAAGTCCGGACACAAGGATGCAATTCAGATACCGCCTGGTGACCAGGACCCAGGATCTAGATACATACCGGACACTATGATCCAAGATCTAGATACAGCCTCGACACAAGGATCCAAAATTCAGACACAGCCTGGACACAAGGATCTAGGATTTAAACATATACCGGACACTAGAATCCAAGTTTCAGATACAGCCTGAACACAGGATACAGAATTCAAATACAGCCCGGATATTATGATCCAGGATTCAGATACAGACCGGACACTAGGATCCAGGAATCGCAGAGCGCCCGGTCATTAGGATTACATGAACCCGAGAACTAGGACCTGGAATTTAGCCCTACATACCGCTCGTATGCTAGGATCCATATTTCACATACCTCCCGGATATAATGATCCAGGAGCCGCCCGTACTAAGTACTGCAGTATTTTACAGTCATTCACAAAAATGCATAGTGAACACTTCTTCACTTTTCGAGCTCACTTCATGTTTCGGTACCATGGTACTGAAATTATTTCTTGTTTTAAAAGTAGGATAATTATAAAAGTAATGCATTGGTGTTATAGGTACCATTAAGCTTCAAATTAAAATTAAACATTAAAATAATATTCAAACGCCAATAAAAATAACGAAATTGTGAAATATCTAAAGTTATAATTAGAGACGTCAATTGTTCTCTTCTACCCTATTACCACTTCCATTGCGTACCACCGTCAAAATATATGTTCTTACTGAACAGTTTCGTAATGACCTTGAATATCTGTAATGTCATTGAAGCAAAACTATCTGATGTTACGTTAGTCCACACTGACTTTAAATCTTTGATAGCCTTGAAATTAGTCTGCCTCGTGTTGTTTCGTATTTATATTATGTATGTGAATCTCATTATGTAGTCATACACTTTTAGTGCTGTGTAGCTTTATCACCAGGGAAACAGCCCTATCCTAGTAGCTGCCACTGGGTAGGTGTACGGACGGACAACAGAGCCTGTCTGGACTCTGTGAACAGAGAAAAATCTTGTGCCTATTGGGAATCAAATTCCGGACCGTCAGTCATGCAACCCATAGCCTACTCACTACACCGTCATATTATTGCAAGTGTATAATTTATAATTTTTAACAGTTTGTTTGATTTCAGTTCTTACAGTTATTGAGGTTACCTACCGATTAACACCGGGTTTTCATGGTTGTAGCCCATCACTATTTGATACTTGTGATACACATTTACAAATCTTTTGTCTTATTAAGCCATTCATACTTGACTTTGTCTAAGTATCTGCCTAACTTTCTTATCGGATCCTTGTTATTGCATCGTAATATTTTCCTGTAGGCTACCTCTTTATTCGTATTTAACAATTCTTCATTTAAAAATTTCATTCTCCAATTTCTAGTTTCCAAGCAATCTAGTAATATGTGGTTGACATCCTCTTTACCTAAACATAAAGGGCATCTTCCTTTATGTTTCTTCGTATTACTTTCAATTGCCACACCCTTGATTGCGACCTCGCTATTCCACTTATTTCTTTCCTCGAACAACCTTCTATATATGACCTTTTACCCCAGAAGAAGTTCATTTCTCGATGTAGTCGAAGTGTAGGACTATATCTGTACATTCTGTAACCGGGAGTATAAATGTATTCTCAGTACTCGGTAGACCCTCAGGTACCAGCTGAAATAACCGCGGAAAGATGAAAATACGGCGTAGTGTAAAGGAAGGTATTACAGTGCAAGTTTGTCGTAGCTCCGGTCTTTGGAACGGCTTAAGGTATTGAAATTGAGCTTAAACAAAAATCTCTGAACCTGGATAGAAAACACCTACCCGTGTCCACTCTTATTTTCAGCCCTACGTGTAAGTTAATGACGACAAGATGTAATTTAATTGTGCTTAGTTGTATGTAAATGTCATATAAAGCGTAAACCATGTTAAATGTCACTTCTCTCTTAATGTTTCTGCCAGCAGCAAACATCGTCACAGTGTTATATAATCAGCTTCTAACTTCCGCTTCATCATTATCATTCAGCGATGATTACGTAATTCACTATACTACGCATGTTTTATCTTTAAAACGTATATTAACACTGTTGGCCTTGACTTCAGTACTTAGCACTGTACATCATTTCTGCCACATTTCGTGTCACATTTTTGCATTGCTCGCAGGCGCTAGGCAATTTTCCTGACAGGTGGCAGCAAAACTCAAACTTCCTAGAAGATTTAGGTAGAATTTGGTACTGAGGATCTACACTAAAAGTTTAATTTTACGGCTTTTTCTTATATGATGCCGTGTAGTTTGGAAGATGGGAGGAAAAGCTGCCTGATCATCAGCGTATCTCGAAGTACCGGTACTTACCCTCCAACCTACACCGCGTCGTATCTTCAAACTGCCGTAATCTTGACGCTCGTCGCCGTCAGATCCTCAAATATCATTCACTAATAATTTGGTGGCGAATTTAAGTTTGTTTCGTACGGACGCAGTGTGACCGCCACATAACATAAGAATGAAACTGAATGCTGTCGACCTTCGTTAAGAACGCCTCGCTGTAAAAAGTGTGGCATGGGACATGAAATACATATATCTCGTTAAGGGCTGCAAGATATTTTTTAAAAGTGTAGTGAATTTTTAGCGAAATGCACGAGTTATATTTTGTGACTCCACAGAGCAAGTTGGTGATTCTGACTTCTGTTCCAATTTGTCACAGAATATCGAAAGAGATTTTTATCTTCAAAGCCAAGACATTAATGGCTAATTCTTGCTGAAATAATGGATTTTGTTAAGCAATAACGTATTTGTACCCGTAATGAAGAGTAGGGACAACGAAGTATGAAAAATCGCAGAGAACACACGTAAAAATACTATTCAAAAAATTGTTTAACATATAAGTAGTAGGGCTTATTTAGTAAACACAACATTCTTTACTGTACCATAAACATATACATATAAATTACAATATGTCATACAAGAAGTCATCCTCAGGTAATATATATTTCAAAAACAAAGGAAAGTATTACATGTATGTTTAATTTCGTGTTTTTGGTTCCTTTTGTTCCAGTGTATTTTAGGTGACGTATTGTTTCTAGCAGTAATATAAATTTTAATTCAATGATACATAGTGTCAGTCAGTCCCATAACCGTAGCAGCGGGCAGGTGGTTAGGCCTTACTGGTGTACTGGCTCATGTGCACTAGCTAATTACGCAACAAAATCTAAGTGCTAAAAATCTTTGGTAGACCGAACCCAGGGGTCAAGTCAGGCCACATTTGGGCCGTCGACAATATGTTGGACACCCACCTTACAGCCTATAATATCGAATAATAAGATAAATAACACGTAATGAACTGGAGAGCAGGTGACAGGATGGGGGATACTAAAGGGTCGTTTGACAGAAAGTAACCTTGATTTCAGGCTTCCGCCGCGATGTAGATGATCTGCGCTCTTATGGGATATTACGCGGCGTCGTGTGGTAATTGTTTACCGACGTTTCGGGACAACGGATCGGTCCCATTTCAAGGGTCAAGAGTCCAAAATGAAAAGAAAGCCGGCAAGCCGTAACGTAGTTTATAAATGGGAAGGTGCGCGCGGTGACTGGTAATAAGTAAGCGTGATGACAGCCAATAGGGTTTAACCAGCGAGAGGCAGGGGGTGGAGATAGACAACGTTAGGGTACCGAGAATGCAATAAGATAAGACTGATGGAAAAACATAAATGGAATAAAGTGCGAGGGAGGAAAATAGAAAGATAAAGACAAATAAATAAAATTTAAAAAATTAAAATTAAAAATAAAAATAAATAAACAAAGTAGGAGAAGAAAAAAACCAAGCCACGTGAGGTAGGAGGGAGAGAGACAGCGTTCAAGAGCTTAGGGGGATGAAACCGGCCACAAGAAGAGTAAGAACACATAAAGTGTCGGCTTTCTTTTCTTCTTGGACTCTTGAAGATGGGACAGATACGTTGTCTCGAAACGTCGGTAAAGAATTACCACACGACGCCGCGTAATATCCCAGAAGAGTGACAGAAAGTATTTCACAAAAAGTCACATAAAATCTCAGAGCCGATGTTTGAACACGGGACCACCAGAATATGAAGCATTAGTGATATCCACCCCACCGCATCAGTCTGTCGGTGGGCTTTCCCTATCAAGTCTAGGCGATATGTAATGCCGAACTGTCGTGTAAAGCGTTCATAAACAAAAGAAATTCGCTGTTTTGGCAGAGCTTCTTGAGAAAAATATTTCCGTTGTACATCTATATTAACCACTGCCAAGCTAAGTTCAGCTTGAACAGCAAAGGCTACTTTTGCTTCACTTCATTTGCAACCTAATGTGTACACTTTACAAGCCGTAAATTGTTAGTCTCGGTACTCAATAGATGGCAGGAGGATGTATTTTTTAACTAACTAACTAACTCCAAGGAACAGAGTCCTTCTTGAGAAGCTAGCAGGTCGTCAGCTAGTCAAGAAATTCCCCGCGTTTTATGGAACCCGAAGGTTCATTACCGCATTTACAAGAACCCGCCGTTGCTTAAGTTGTACCAAAGAATCAGTCCAGGTCCGAGGCTTTGTAATATGATTCGTAACTTGGTAATTTTTTACGGTGAGGAGTTGTTATCACCTCGCCCAACCCCCAAGCTGGAGGGCCACCCCTTGTTGGCTGTCCGCGACTGCTTATTCAAAGTATTCGCAGCTACCCTCCATATTCGGAGGCCGTTCCTCCATCCGCAACCTGAGGACGCGCCATGCCGTGGTGACAGGGACCTACTTATCATGTATTTTCACTTACCAAATTTTGCAACGTAAAAATTAATGACGTTTCTTAAAGACACGTCTCGGTCGTGACATTAAAATGGTTAGAAAACTTTTCAATGCGGGTTATCCTAAACTAATAGACGAACATAAGCCTATGAGAAATATTGGCTATTGGGTTTACTGACAGCATGCACAAAACAGAGATAAATCCCACAAAAAAAATGGAAGTTGACCTCAAATTAAATTCGGTTCTTTCTGCGTTTCTGTGCTAGTTATGAAAACAGCTGGTGGCCGCACTTTATGAATCTTACTGGGGCACTTCATTACCGTTACTCATGCCTGCAGACGAATCAGATGCTGCATGTTACGTACGTAAATACATACATGCGATTCGATTTAGGCCGAGTACGTACCGCTTATTTAGCAAAATCATACCAAATTTAGAAGTTATTTGGCGTATGCGTGATTTCAGGCTTCCACCGCGGTGTAAATGAGATATTCGCTCTTCTGGCATGTTATGCGGCGTAGATTGGTAGTTACTCCGACGTTTCGGGATAACCTTTTTTTTTAGGGTAGCATACTTGTACGTGTTCCAGATTCTGTTACGTGTCATGTATGTATGTCTGCAGTTTGCACCCGGATGTACGTCAAGTAGATAGGCAAGCACTTCTTAGGAGTAGCTTTGCTTTATAACTTTCTTCAGTACTTTCTGCTGAGAGATATTCCAGATCTCAGTATCTTGCAACTGACGTTCTAACGCACGCAGAAGCTAATTCATTAGTTTTCAAACTGAAACATGAAAAGAATGAAAATATGTATCCTACTGAAGTAGGCGTATGAATATTTCTCATAAATGCCCTTTATTTACTTGCATAATTATTCGCCTTCACTCGTTTTCAGATAATATTCACTTACTTATTCGTCCGTCTATCCATTCATCCACTTATCCATCCATCCCTCCAACCATCTACGCATCCATCCTTCCCTTGTACATCCATCGATCCACCCATTCATTCACCTATCCTTCCGTCCGTCCACCCACCTTTCCCTCCCTCCCTCCATCCATCCCTCCATCCATTCATCTATGCATCCAGCCTCCGCCCGTATATCCATCCATCCATCGATTTATATATTCGTCTACTCATGGTTTATTTACAGATGTCAGTAGCTCAGATTGTAGGATGACAAGCGAAAAGTGAAATGAAAATGCAGAGGGCATGGCCTAATTTGAGATTCGCGTCCAGCGTTTGCTTGGAAGTACTGAGGAAAACCACAAGAAACTTCAGTCAAAATATCACGTGTCTCGGCGAACATGTCAATTTAATTAATTTACCGATTAATTAAAAATGAGTGCTTAATCGATTAAAATATTATTTCTCTGTTAACCTTAATAAATCCGAATGAGTTAATAAATTAATCTGCGAATAAGTCAACTTTCCAAGTCCGAGGCCCTGTATAAAATTTCCTAACATGCTGATTTTTTAATGTAAAGAGTTACCTTTGCTGTAAAAAAATAAAAGTAAAAATATGTAGAACCACCAGTTTTGTCTGTTGCTGTGTATGTGTGTGAAAATTCATGTCTCACATTAAGGGAAGGGTTTTCAAGGATAGGGTGCTGAGGAAGATAATCTGGACCTAAGACGGATGAGATAACAGGGAACTGGAGGAGACTGCATAATGACGACCTTCGTGATTTGTATTCTTCACCAAAATTTTTCGCGTGAACAAATAAAAGAGAATGATATTAGCAGAGCATATGGCACGTACGGGGGCGAGGATACATGCATACAAGGTTTTGGTGGGGCTGTCTGAGGAAAAGAGACCATTTGGAAGACTTAGGAGTAGATGGGAGAATAACATTACAATGGAATTCAGGATACGGACAAGTGGCGAGCTCTTGTGAACACGGTAATAAAAGTTCGGGTTCCATAAAATGCGGGTAATTTCTTGACTAGCTGAGAGTATTGGCTTCTCAAGAAGGACTGTGGTCCGTGGAGTGAGTTAGATAAATGGAATGTGCCTCTGTGTCACTAGATTTCGGAAAAGCTGTTTATGGGGGGACAAACACGGCGATAAAGATCTTCATTGGCTGTTCGAACACTCACGAGTGTTATTGTGGTATATCAGTATTTGCATGCCTGAACAAACTGTTCTTTATATCCCCACTAATTTGTACTGTAAACAGCGCGCCAGGATTTCTAAGTCCACGGAATGCGCGTAATATTCATGGTTATTCAGCTGTTAGGAAATTCGCTGATTTTGCTTAATCCAAAGACTGAAAGTCACGTTCAAATAAGTCCGCCGTTTGACAATCCTGAATTGAAAAATTAGTTCACACTTTCACATAGCATTTCTAAACTTCATTTTAATAATATCCTTCCACTTGTACTACAATCTTCCCATTGCTCACTTCCCTTCAGTTTTGTAATTAAACTTTAGTGGAATACTCTGCATGTCACCTGTATAGCCCATCTCGTCCTTGATAATAATGATAATAATAATGTCGGGCAAGGAGTGAAATTTACGAACACAGCAGCAGTAACACTTTAAAGAGGACAGGATACTGCTCTGAGTTAAGCCTGCTATCTGGGACGTGGCCTAAATGGCTGACCCCCATCTAGCGCTAGAAGTTAAACAACCAGTAATATCCATTTTAATATTATCAGCCGTTCTACATTTTTAAAATTTTGTTAGCAGCTATCGTTTCAACCATCCGGGTTGAAGGTTAATCACCAACAATTGCATTTCATAAGATGCTTCTCCTTCGTTCATCCCAGTTCGTGGCCTGATATTTTAAGCCTTTAAGATGAACCTTACATATTGTAATCGCATTTACGTGTAGATATTCCAAATGAAATTTACAGTGATGTTCCGTATTAAATTTTGAATTTATTTTCTGGTCCTTTACGCACGCTGAACTTGGTAGAAGTGAGTTGTTTCGACCAGGTATTTACTTTCCTTTGTTTAAATTTCTTATTGAATATAACACCGTGCTGTGCCAATAGGACGTATTACGTGCACACATATTCCGTCAATAATTCATGTGGCGCATTGCAACCAAAATAAGAGTATGAACCGGGAAGGATATCCGAGTGAGGAGGGTCTGTCGAACTTACTCTGCATACATTATAAATTTTCAAAGACAAAATATGTCTATTTTCATGTGTAAGAAGATAATTAAATTATTTGCTTTTAGGAACTGTGACAAAATAAAAGTTTAACATCTGCGTCTTTCACAGCCTGCAGTCCCAGCACTCTCTTCCTCCTGGAGCTCTGTGCCCATTCTTTTGCACTAATTCCAGCCACAAAGTTGTTTGAATTATTTATCTTTCATAAACAATTGTAGTCATCGTCTTCGATAGCACACATTTCATTGGGTTCGTTTTCTTCACTGCCCTCTTCATAAAATTTTCTCGTACTGATCTTCCTGCCTTTTCCCATTCTCACCACGTTTTCCGACAAACACAGGTGTGAAGGTAAAATCACTTTCCCTTGAAAACAAGGAAAGAAAGAATGAAGTCCGCCGACGCATTTGTGCATGCCATGACCTTAGCATGTTCACGACGCTCAACGCGCGATTATATAGTTACGTTCTTTGCACTTTTTTAACACAAACGTTCTTTGTTAACTTATCTTTTTGAGAGGAAACCAACTTTCGTCAGCATTGTAAACGTTAGTTGGTTTGTCGAAAATATATAAACCTGGGAATTTTATGTTATTTGTACCGTACATTTTTCTTGATTACATAAAACTCAACACAGTTAACGACATGTTATCTACCTAACTTATATATTTTAAAGAGTACCATACGTGTATAGCTGGTGTAATAAACAACTGAGTCCCTGAAGATGAACTGTAACATAGTTCGAAACATGTTGGACCATTTTTAATATAGACTGTATTAAATAGCAAATAATAAAGAGTGTAGATTTGTCGGATCACGATTTTATGTAAACCAGGGAATTCTTTGCGGAGCTGATGCAGATATTTTGAAATTTTTGTTTCTTGAGCCCTTTGAAACGTGAAAGCGATCGGTTTTATGATTTTATAAGAACCAGTTGTGGTTGTTGTACTTTACAACCACATAAAACACCTTTTCTAGCCATTTGAGGGTTGGATGAATATTTATGTCTCACGTTAATTGCAACAGCAAAGCTATGAACATCTGTCGTAACATCGAATGAAAAGACAGGGAAACTACATTTCCATAATATTATGGCTGTTGACAAACTGCCTGTCCTCTTCACATGAAAGACCCGTCTGGCCACCACATTTCATAACATTTACAAACTTCAATACTTACAGCCAAGAAAAAGTATGTACCAATCGGCAGGACGTCATTTCCCAGAAGGCTTGAATTTTCATCAACACCGCATGTTACAGCCTCAAATGTCGCAAGGAAGAGGCATCTTCAGATTTCCAGCCTCTTAGCCAATTGAGAACTGACATCCCGTACAGCCTCATGCATCGCATTCACTTTTATATTGCCTTCCTTATACGTTTATCTATTTTCTATAGCATGCAAATGCAATTCAGAAGAGTTCTTCGACTACCCCGAAGATGGAGGCAGCAATTCCTCCAAAATGTTGGTACCCATACAGAATGTTCCGCATAAGGGGTGCCAAACTTCAGAATGCTATATGAGTAATTTGCATTTTAATGTTTCAAGATACTGTACGGTGGTGTACGGTATCATTTCTTATGAGCCTCTTTCACGCTTACTCCAGCTTACACCTGGTAAACACTCCTCCCTCGCATTTCTCTTTTGAGACGCGCAGAATCGTGCATGCAGAACGGTGAAGGTAATTTTGAACAGTAATCAGTGTAACATAACTGAAATTTGACATTATTTGACATGATCTAAGCTAGGGGGTGCACAAATCCCAAGATCCACGTCGCCCGGGCGACTAAATCTTGTACGGCGGTACCTAATATTGTGGGTCCTCAGTGTGGAACTTGCTTCATGCCACCCATCTGGCGTATAGCATTTCAAGGTGACCCCTAGTTTTTGGAAAATTTATGCACCACTGATCCAATCAAAACTGATTTTTCTTCCGTGTTGTAACATAACTACCTAAGCTAATATAACTAACTCGATAACGTAACGAAAATTGATGTATTTTTTTGTGGTATTATCTGACACAATTTATTTTGTTGTTGTATATACAGTACGGTAAGTCTTAATTCCTGCCTTTGTTTGTGGTGTAATCGGACACATGTGCAACAGGGTAACACTTAATTGAGATCTTTATATTGTGATGTTATCTGACACAAAACATTATTTTTATACGTAGAGTACGATAAAATATACACGTAAAATTTTCGGCTACACACCACGTATGTAGGCTGCATTAAAATGCTCGTAGCGATGTAACGGTTGATAATCGGACATATGTTGATATTAGTTCTGTTCAATCAAAATGGCTCGTAAAATAACATCCTGAAGTTTTGAATACCTTATGTGGAACACCTATACACCAAACTGTACGGCTTCACATCCCAGAAAACTGTAAATTGATAGTAAATATTTACTGTTTCAGATGGATATACGTTATTGAATTACTTTATTACCGTAAAGTTAAAGTCAGTTTACGAGTATTTTGATGAGTACATTTCGGGACTCAGGTTTGTGACCCTAGAAGACGAGGAAATGAAGGGAACACAGAGCGGCAGAGCTGAGTCCCGAACGACCGACCGTACGCCGTCCTTCACGAAGAAAGGAAATACTTCTGCCACAGACATGCACGATTTAACTACTCGTTTCTCTTTAATATGACGTAAGAAAGTTTGTTTTCAGTTCTTCTTTATGCAGTGAAAAAAGAGAATGCCTGATATGAAGACCACTTCCGTCCTTTCTATCTGTCTGTCAATCCATCTGTGACCTTGTATCAACGACTAAACCATTGGTCGGATGTTCATAAAATTCGGGATAGGAGCTCTTAAGAAAAAGTTGTCGAGTATGTTAAGTTTTGTGACAATCGGCGCAGTAAATCTTATCTTGTACTTAGGGGGGGGGGGGGGTGGAGTGCATTTCTGCCTGTATTCCTTGGATTTCTTCACTGATTTGGATAAAACGTGATACCATATATCTCTGCCTAATGCCGTTCAATAATTGCGAGTTTCGTGAAAGTCGGTACAGTGAAATCCACAGTTTGCTTAAAGGGCGTAAATGAAATTTTGCCTACTTTCTACAGTCTTAGTCTAATTTGGATAAAATTTGGTACAGAAGATGTCCATAAAAATGTATAAATGTATTGAGTGGCTTGAATTTCGTGAAAATCGGGGGCATGGAAGGCCGTATTTTTCTTATGGGCGTAAATAAATTGCATTTACGTGTGTACCATGAAATCTTATTGGCGAAATGTGTGCACTGTGTTACGGAGTACATTCTCATTCTTGTTTATTATAGGTGGTAATATCGGTAAGATAATTTTACTGACATCTGTCGATAATTTTTATTTGACCCGCTTCGTTACGTTATACCCTAGAATGAAAGGTGTAGCACACACATTTTGTCGAACTGTGTATTTGCTACTAACAGGCCTCTGAACATAAATAACCTGGTTTTGCGACAGGGCTCGCTGCCCACTTAGTAATCTTATTTATCTGGGATTCATTTAACGACGCTGTCAGTAGCCCAGAGCTGGGGTTGGAGGAACAAGGTGTGCGGCCGCCCCAGGCGGCAGAGTCCAAAGGGCAGGAAAATTAATATATTTTTTTAAATTTCTGCCCTCAACAAATTATTAATTACCGAGCAAAATAAAGCAATTTTAAATAAACGCGTTTGTTTATTTTAAATCCATAATTTCTGTCAGGGGTGTCCATTGTGATTATTCGTCTCTGGTACTGACAACCTAGCTATGTCGCTGTCTGAGGCCATGTAGCTTCTAATGATTCAATGATGAATTACTAATGAATAGAAATGGATATGAAAGGAAGCGGTCTTGGCGCAATTTAGTGACTATCCTGTCACTTGTTAGGAAGGAGTGACGAAAACCATGACAAAACCCAATCGGAATACGTGGTGTCCGTCCGAGTTTCGAAAAGGGCATCTCCCGAATACAAAAGAAGAACCAACTTGTTCGGTAATCAATGTTATGAGTATGATATTCAGCGCTACAAGATGTGGATGTAAATATTTTGTGCGTAAGACACTTACCGATATCCACTGTCGTCCTCTATGCTCACACTTAGCCAAATCACACAAAAGCGTCGCTTGCTGGTTGTCTAAATAGCTAGCTTGTTACGTGATGCAGTCCTTGAGTGACTATGCAGCATCACGTTCAACCACGCATTACATGGGACTACGAGTAGGTACTTAAGCTTCAAGGGTATCACAATAACAGATTCCCCCCCCCCCCCCCATATATGAGCGACCCACATTCCGTATCAAAAGTATGACGAATAAATGCCCTCGGATCGGCTATTTCATTGCCATAACTAATCTCATGTCTCGTGATATTTTCCCACTGCACGAACCCATTATGCAATAATGATATACTCGCATGTTCCGACGTGGCTGCTCTTATCAAGACTAAACTGTAATTTTCCACATCTGGTATCTTACATGCCAGTCAAGTGAACGGATAAACCGGGTTCGGTTCCCGGTATGATTAAGACTTGTCTCTTTATGGCCAAGTTCCAACCGACTCTGGGATCTACACAGCCTCCTGTCAAGTGTGTTCGGTAGGTAATTTCCCCAGGGATTCTGCAGTTATATTCTCAAACTGATTACTGTCCACAGACCAGGAGATGATCCATGCTACGAATGCGACAGATGGGTTTGCACAAAATTTCGTGGCGAATGACGAGTTTCTCCCCATGCTGAGTGCATTTACACAGTGCACTCGCTCACTACACGCTACGCGAAATGCTTGATGTTTTCAGTCCGTGTAGTATTAGTAGTAGTAGTAGTATATACTAACCCTCAAAACAAAACAAACAACAAATGAAAACACGCACTACTACTACTATTTTATTATTACTATTAGTAGTAGAATTGTTCGTCGCTTCTACCAAGACCAATCCAGTTGTCCCGCCTGTATACAGCAGTCCCCCGCACGGGGCCAGACACGCCTATAGCCCCGCGGGGATCAACTCGTGATCTGTGGTCTGTACTTCATCTTCATACTTCGGCCACGGAAATACGTGCCATGGATCGCCCCCCTAGCCAACGCCCACCACCACACCTTTCTCTAACCCTTACGCTTTGCCCTCTACCAGACTTACAGCTTTTTTTCTAGTCATTTAGTCATTCCGATTACACGTATATATGTTGTTATAATCACGTGACAAACTTCGCCAGCGACAAGCGCTTTGGCCTGGTTGATATAGTATAAGGACTGCAGGAAAATACAAAAGCAGGCAGACAGAAGGAAGTTTCGATTGCTGTCATCGCCACCATCCCTTTGACTTCCTTATTTGATCTCAGGATATGCCTATGAACGGCTGCACTCAGCCATAGGCCTCTATGGCATGATACCGAAGTCCAGGATCATGTTTATTTCTGACACAGGAGTTAAACGCCAGATAAGGAGAACCTTATACTGTTGAATATTAAATAGATATTTTAAACCGTGTGTAGTATTGTATAATTCTCTTTATCCATTGTTTGCTTTTCTCTTACTTTTGTCCATATTGTGTGTTCATGATTTGCAACCCTTGCCAAATGTTATTCTGGCAAACAAATGAAGGAGTGCGAGATGGGTGGTGAATGTTGCATGCAAGGGGGAGAATGAGAAATGCATTCAGGGTCTGGTGGAGAAAGAGCTACTTGGAAGACCTAGTCGTAGATGGGAGAATATTAAAATGGCTCTTACAAGAATAAAGTGGGATGGCATGGGCTACAAACATCTGGCTTAGGAGAGAGACAAGTCACAGTTTGTTATGAACATGGTGATGAACACTATGTAAAATATGGGGAATTTCTTGACTGTCTGAGAAACCACTTGCTTCTCAAGGATTCTGCTCCATAGAGTTAGTTAGATAGTTAAGTTAGTTCATTTAATTGCAGTCAGTAAGGCTGTCATCAGTCAGTCAGTCAGTCATACATTTAGTCAGTCATTAAGTCATACAGTCAGTCAGTCAGTAAGTCATACAGTCAGTCAGTCAGTCACTCCTAGCTGTGTTTGTTGGAAGTAAGCAGTGTGTGTTTACACAACCTGACTTTTACAGGATTGGTGACCTTAGAACAACAGACAGAGCGACGTACCCTGTCATGCCAAACAGGCATTGAGCTCCTGCAGTATCTTCTGCACTCCTATACAGTCAGGATGCACATGTCACAACACATGAAAGACCAGCAGAAGAATGAAGCTGAAGGCACAGTTTCACACTGGGCAGAACTAAGCCCTCAAGCACTACTGGAGAGCATGAACGCAACACGATTACGGCGCAGTGTTGTTCCCACAGCACATATCTTGGAAGAGAGTGCTAGTGAACAAAGTGGCGATGAAGACAGTGGCCAACTGAAACACATCACCATCAGTCTAGGGGAATGTGAGTACCTGTCTGACAGTTCATCGCATTCTCCCATATCTTGGTCTCACAATTCCAACAGTGCAGTGTGATGGTGCAAAGTAACAATTGTTGCATATAAAATAATGGTAGGTAAGCTATCATAATTATGAAATACCACATTTCTGTGGCCAAGCTTAACATTTGAAAAATTCAGTGTTTGAATCCTAGGCCCTACATGGTCTATGAGAACTGAGGTCCTGTTTGTTTCCTCAGTTCTTTCCAATTAAATGATGGTACAGCTCACAGAGCCTTCCTTCTACATCCTTCCCAACTGATCATAAATAGTGACCCTGTCATATCCTTTTTGTTACTACAGTGTTTCTCAGTAGGATTTAAGCAAACTGATGTTAAGGGTACCATGACATTATGAATGCATAAATGATTTTATAGCTATAACAAAGTGTGCTAATAGCAATGAGGTGCTGTTGAATCATGTTTTATCACTGGAACTGCTTCTGTGGTTTGTTTTTTGTTTGTTTGTTTCTTTCTTCTTTTTTTCTTTCTTTCTTTGAGTAGTTGCTGCCTCCATATTTTTCCTATTACTTTATATTGGTTACTGTTGTGTTTCTTCACACTGGCCATTTTTAATGTCAATATTTTGGCTTGTTTATTTCTGTTTTTGTTATCTCTATAGCCTGTGCTCATCTGTTTGTTTGTTTGTTATATTATTGTTACTGTAATATTTTTCATGATACTTTATGTGGGCTACAGTTGTGTTTTTTCAGCTTGTCCATGTTCAGTCTGAATATTTGGCTTCTTGCTTTCTGTTTTTATCATCTCTACAGCCTGTGCTGTTGTTTATTTGTTAAATTGTTGCTGCCTCGATATTGTACATATTTATGTGAAAAATACTGTCATATGGGATGTGATACCATATACTCTGATATAAATTTAAATGTTACCAATCTGCATGTTGTCACATACCAGAAGGCAGTGTTCTTCATAGCCACTGCCTTGAGAGTTTTAAATCTTAATATACTTGATGTCTGTTATAGTTACCCATCTCTTCATACTATCCATTTTTTATCTCACTATTTTGAGTTCTTGGGTTGTTTGTCACATCACCAATCTGTGCTGCTATTTCTTTATTAAAATGCCTCACATGTATTCACGTTTAATACACAATACCCTTTTTCAGAATGTAAGTTTTAAACTTCACGTATTGTTTGTTTGTTACTTGTTTGATCTAAAACTCATTCCTAAAGTTTTGTTTATATGTTGTATTTTTTCCGGTGAATTGGAAAGCATATTTCAACATATTACACAAACTCAATTTATAATGCATTTTGAAGAATAGTAATACACACACACACACACACTTCTACGGCAATAACATGATTCAATTTTGTAAGACACTGAACTACGCGCACATTTCAGTGTACCACCACATACAAGTGGTTGAGAAACACTGATGTATCCTGTTGTAACTACTAACTAAATGAATTAGAGTGCCTCTTGAGAACCTAGTAGTCAGTCACCTGGCTCCTGTTCTGAGCCAGGTTAATCTAGTCCACACTTTCATACCATATTTTTAAGATCCATTTTGATAACATCCTCTCATCTATGCCTACGTCTTCCATGTGGACTTTTCTACATCCTATTTTCTGGCGAAAGCTTGTACACATGTTTATTAGATCTTATGCATGCTACATGTCCTGCTCATCTCACGCTCCTTAATTTTTTGTTCATAATCACATTTGATGAAGAACACAAATTATTGATGCTGCTTATGATGCAGTTTATCCAGATTCCCATAACTTCCTCCCTTTCTGGTCAAAATGTTCTCTTCAAAATCCTGTTCTGAAATGCCCTAATACAAGGGCCAGCAACCCTCTGGCATTTTAACTAGCTGCCTAGCTAGCTAGCTAACTAACTAACTAACTAACTAACTAACTAACTAACTAACTCACTCACTCACTCACTCACTCACTCACTCACTCACTCACTCCATGGAGCAGAGTCCTTCTTGAGAAGCTAACAGGTCCTCAGCTAGTCAAGAAAGTTCCCGCATTTTATGGAACCTGAAGGTTCATTACAACATTCACAAGAGCCTGCCACCTGTCCCTATCCTGAGCCAGGCCCCAAGGCCTTGTGCGATGTTTTGTTACACGGTAATTTTTTACGGTGAGGAGTTGTTAGCACCTTGTCCAACCCCTAAGCTTGAAGACCACCCCTTGTCGGCTGTCTGCGACTGCTTATTCGATGTATTCTATTCGCAGCTACCCTCCATATTCAGAGGTCGTTCCTCCATCCGCAACCTGAAGACGCGCCGTGCCATGGTGACAGGGGCCCAGTTATCATGGCTCTGGCATTTTAGGGCCACTTATCTGCCATAAAAGGAGGGTATATCAGTGAAAAAGGTGGTTGAAAAAGGAGACATATAAATAGTCACAATTTATTAAATAAACGTCACTCTCAACATTTCTCTGCTAATAGTTCTTCAAATTTCAAGGAGTGAAATTCGTAGGGAGACTTTTTCCAGGGCCTTAATCACTAAGTTCAAGTTGTCCAGAATTACAGTGTGGGAGCTTTCCAAGACATTCTGATGGTCAACTGCTAAACTCATGTTCTTTCTTCTACTCAGAGAGTGCTAATATAATATTATAATTATGTATTTTCTAAAAAGTATTAGAAATATTTTTTGTAGTTTCAGTACCATTAAAATATATAAAAGCTTGGAGAAATAACAAATAGTCCAAAACCCAAACATTTCTACAAATTCAAAAAACCCCTACCCCGACAAATTTTTGGGTCGAAAAAGAGGACATGTCCGGGGAAAAGGGGACATATGATAGCCGTAATTTAAACAATCTTATTCATTATCTTTATCCATTCATCTGTCCACAAGGGTATGTTGCCTTTAACCAAGCTTTCACCATTCTGTTCTATCCTCCTATAAGCACTCTCCTTATACAAGTATGTCACCTGTTCCACACTATTTTTTAAATCTCTGTGTATGTTTCTCCTCTTTATCTGTTTATCTAGTTCTTTGTCTGCTAAGTGGTCCACTATTTACCATCATACTTTCTGATACTCTCAAAGAATCATATTTCATACATATTAAACATGTTTTTTATATTATATACACCGTGCATCTTGTCACAATCTTAATAACAACCAACAAATACACTAGACAAAATACATATTCATATAATGTATATTAAAGACCCCTACATATGTTTCGACAACAAGTTGTCATCCTCAGGGGGTTCATCACAAAGGAATACAAGAACATCACATCAATTTACATGTTCAAAAAACCACACGTTAAAAGCCCAAAACATACAAATAGTATTATAAAATGGTGTGTTTATAACGGAGTACACACAAATTTTATAATACTATTCAGAGCCACTTTTCATACATCTTAATATATATTACCCACAACTCATAAGCATAATATATTTTGAGGACAAGATCCATGTATGATCGATGCAGATGCTTGTGTGCACAGCCCAAATGACTTAAAACTACTACATACACAAGAAGTGAATTGTTTTACCATTTTTAATATTTTAACATCATATTATTGTGAACTATAATTATGGCTTTTATATTTATTTGGGCTTTTAATGTGTGATTTTTTTGAACGTGTAAATTGATGTGGTGTTCTTGTATTCCTTTGTGATGAACCCCCTGAGGATAACAACTTGTCGAAAGATATGTAGGGGTCTTTAATATACATTACATATGTGTTTTATCTAGTGAATTTGTTGGTTGTTATAAAGATACTAACACATGTTCATTTCACTGTATTCTCACCAACCTTTCTTGCAACGTTTCTACCCTCTAATCTTATTCTGGTTTCAGATTTCATTCCTTTGTAAAAATGTTTTTATCTTATATGAAAAACATTCAGTTTTACCCAATTTCTTGATGACATGAAATATCGTGTTACAAAGACACAATAATTCACAAACGTTTGATCATTCTTCATATTGTAATGGCGGGGGTTGCGGGTGCGAGATTTTGGCCCGCTATCCCTGCCGTAATTTTGCTAGTTTTACACTCTGGCTGCGCTTGTGGTTTAGGTAGCGTATGTTCCCCAACAGAGGGTTCTGGAAGAAGGGTCCGAGTGGTAAATGAAGATTTGGTGCTCTGGTTTATTCTTTCGAGTTTAATTAAAGCACCGGTTAATGACTACGGACATCTGGACATTAGGAACATGCTGGTTAAAGTGTTCTGATCATCGCCCTGCCTGGCGTGTACACACATAGTACGAATGTTAAACACTACACTGCTTTATTCTATAAGATGACAAACAATGAATTAATTAGTAAATGATTGTGACTATTACTGAAATGAAGGTCTAGTCACTGCCGACTTTAGGGCAGCACGGGAAATGTGTGCCTGTTCTAACTTTCCTCCATCCGGAATTTCCAACACACCAAGCTCAATACACAAATATCCCAAATTCCTACCGTTGTTCACTTTTGGTGATCAATGTGTAACAATGCTTACCTGCGGTAAGTAGAATCACAATTAATATATTGAACATCTCTTCTTAGTTTGTCCGGTCTGGTCAATCTCTCTCTCACCGTGCATCACCCACAACCACCACCATCAGAATGCCTCCAAATCTACAAACTTTCTCCTACTACCGCTATACAAACTTCCGGTCAGCAACCAAATGCAAACTCAATTCCCTGTTGCCATGCGCTAAGTCAGCAGTCGCTAGGCCTTGCATCTTAGAACAAAACAAAACAAAATAAGGTAAAGTAACATCTACACTACAATATAATAGCTGGGTGGGAAAAATACCTAGGAAGTGAAGTATTTAATGCTATGCTGTGAGAGTACATGTGTAAAATTGTGACACAAGATCTTCCATAGCAGTAATGTCCCATTCAGTACTACAGTGACATTCTATTTATTAGATCAATTTAGAGGAGATTCAGTCTCACATTTCAGTAAAGAAATTTTGTGACTTAAGGGTCTGTGCTAATGGACCTTTTATATGTAGCCATCTTTGCTACTAGAAAATCTTGTGTATGGGTTTTTAAAATGTGTATTATCCATGACTATATTAACTGAAAGTAGAAAGACCAATTACCACAGATGCCAGCTTCAAGTCTGCTTAATGCAAGACCTTGTACCTGCCACAGTGTAGCGTCAGTCGTGATAATTCAATCTGTGGCATCTCAGTATCTCTTGCTAGCTATGACCATGCTGTGTTAACCTTTTCCACAAAGGTGAGTTATTTAAACAAACCTTCTTTCTAGCTTAAAAAAATGACATTATCTTCATGTTATAATTGTCTTCTGTTAGCAACTGTATAATTTCTGTTTAGTCAAAACATGAATAGTATGTTACAAAATGGCATGATGTGTTTATTTCAGTGATCTTACAAAACATTAAAACATATCCAGATGAGAATGGTCAGTCAGTGTCTTTAACTGAGGTATCTTGTGTATGACATGGAAAGGGTTATCACTTCAAGCAAGCCATAAATCTTTGAAGACAGTTGCAACATAATTAAATTGGGATCAATAATTTTAGAATTCGTGTTTGTAGAAGTACAAGTGTGTTCTTCCATACTTTGTGTAGCAGAAACAAAAATAAAACATGGTAGATTATACTTTAAGTTCTATCTTTTATGTAACATAATGCCTTTTAATACTGTATGTATATGTATATATATATAACACTTTTAACAACATGCTTTCAGTCTCTGCTGAATGAAGAGCAGTTGGCAGTCCTTAAAACCTGGATTGCCAATAGCAACCTCAAATTCTGGTTCACCATATAATGTGAAAAATAATTCATTAAAAGAAAATAAAGACATTCCACTGAAGATGACTACAGAAAGGATGTGTATTATGTAAAACATGCCAGCAACAAGGTATAGAAAGCTGGAAACTATAATGGGATATACAGAACTGCAATTTTGTGACAAATTTATTAACCTATACACATGCCACCTAAAGGTATGAAAGACTTGAATTTATACATTCCATTCACCAAAGTAAGTGGATTTAGCAGTCTAGGCCAAGATGCTACATTCTGTACAATGTCACTGTGTTCAACACCCACCACATCCACTGCAGATTTCTCTGCATCATGTTTATCTCTCACTTCCAATGTCAAAGAAAGGAATATTAGGGTCGCAGTTGCTTCTATGGTGTGAACATTGCAGCATCACATCCCAGAAGACTTGGATCTTCAGGAACACTACAGTAATAACCTCGAATGTGGCAAGCATTTGAACATACTAGGTTACAACACCAGAGCCCCATGTATGTACTGTAGTGAATATTGGGGCAAGGGTAAAATTTTTTGAATTTTGTGCATGATTTATTACCTTTGTGAAACAATGATGGTATATTCCAGTTGTAGAGCTAAGGTACAAGGGTTAGTTGATTTCCGTGAGACTTACACACTCAGTAGAAAGACCAAGGCTATGAGAACTGCAGGTCAGCACATAGATAGGAAGCAGTGCAAACTAGAACAATGTGTTTTAATTGGTAGATCCATATGTGGGAGGAATTGTAATAATGAGTTTGATTGGAGAATGAGTTATGAGCAGCCATTATGTGACGTATGATTTGGGTGTGGAACCGAGGTTTTAAATAATGTGGGGAGAGAATAGCTCGGGGAGTTTGGCTTCAGTTTCGGAAGGAGAATTTGAAATTCATAACCTGTAGAAAATTTGAAGGTAACAAGTTTTATTTGTAACAATGTTAAAGTCGGCGTAGATAGGAAAGCAGCCACAACATGTCAATTTATTTTGGTTAAACATTTAAGTGCAGCCTAGTAAAAGAAGCGTCGATCATTTAATTGAAATGACAAGAGAATGAATGGCAACAGTGCTTGTTTATCAACAGAAGTGATAAAGCGAGAGCAATTAAGTAGATAAGTGAAACCGCGTGCAGCAAAAGAGAAGTGGAAACGGCGTGAATTAAGTGAATTGTTGCGTCACTAATAGAGGCTAATATCATTGGCTATGTCGGTGAGTTCCGAGATGATCGGAGTAATCCTGATGCAAGGTAAGACTGGTGCAAACCTGTTATTATGTATGTGAAAAGGAAACGCAATATTCCTACTAGTGGGAAGTTAATGTGAGGCTACTGAAAGTGTGTGAGTCCAACAACGACGACAGAATAAAGGGAATTTTATTTAGAGTTAAAGAGTAGTTAATAACGGGATTATATAGGAAACGGAAGGAAATTTAATAGATTGTGTTATATTTGTTACTCTGGGTTTATTAGAGTAACTTTGTTGTATTAATAATTTTGTTGTTTGATTAGATATAGCTTTGTTAATAAATTGTTTGGTTTTTATGAGTTTGTTTACAGTATGAAATTAGGAAACCCTCCCCAGTGAATTAAATTGTTTAGTTAAGGAATTATCGTACGGAGTTACGATTGGTGGCAGCTACCAGGTATACTGTTTGTATACACCTTTGTCGTGGTCTTACTCTGGGTTGTATCCGCGGAGTAGGCCCGCGTTACAGTACTAAGCTGTTGGTGGTTTGAACAATGTAGACATGTATTCAGTTCAAACTCAGCCAACTTACTGATTATCACAATATTTTTCATGCTTCTTGTCAGTCTCTCTCTACATGAATGCCAGAATACTCAATAAGTGTCCTTTCATATCGTCAATTACTCACTAGTTATGGGGTAGCTTCCCATCTCATTTAACCTCTCCAGATGAAACCAGGCCACTAAATAATCTAAGAATAGATCTATAAAACCATCCTGAGATGGAAACTGTGTTAATATCCTCTTCTCTAAAAGTCAAACAGCCATTCATTCTTAACCTTGGCACTAGACAAAGGTACATGGTCAGTTTCACACCCCAGCTGCTTTATTTCTGGGAAAACAGGCCCCATTGCCAATTGAATAGGAGGCTGGGTGGGCTCCAAAGCTGGTCTGGATGTTTTGGAGAAGAGAAAACTCTCTCCCCTGCTGCTGGGAATTGAACAGCCGCCTCTCTTTTGTTAATAATAAACAGAATCCTCCTCTTTGGACTCACTAAGCACTTCACAGATAGACAGAGGAAAAGAAGATCAAAATTGGAAATAACTTACTTGTATTCAGATACCCAATGGTAAATGCTGAGACTAACTAGATTAGTCATAATCAGACAGTTTAGTAGTCTTTGTGGGCATAATTTCCATTAGTATATTCTGCCAGTACATAAAAATTTGCTAGATACAACCTCAAAGTTTCACACTATTACAATGTTTGTAATTGCTAATGTATGAAGAAAAGGTTTCTTGAAGAATTTACAGGTATGTTTATGATGTATCACCACACAAATTTTCACAATCCTACTCCAGTGGTTCACACTACTGAATATAGACTAGTGCCTGTGGGCTGGGATAGTGTAGTCGGTATAGTGACTCACTATTGTCTGGACAGTCCAGGGACCGAATCCCGGTGGGGCGAGATTTTCCACACCCATCCAGACCGGCCCTGGGGCCCACCCAGCCTCCTGTACAATGGGCACCTTGGGCTCTTTACCAGGGGTACAGTGGCTGGGGCATGGCGTTGACCACCCACCCACCATCTAGCACTGAGGTTAAAGGAAGAGTAGAGCTATACTTCTACTCCCCCTCTGGTCCTTCATGGCCTGTTCTAGGGTGAACTTTACCTTTTTACCTTTTCACACTGGTGCCGTGTTCTCCTTTACACTATCCCCCCCCTCAAAAAGGAACTAAATTAAATGAATATATTTTTACGAACTACATCATAAAAATTTGGAAGTTCATGCTCCTGCAGATTTGCTATTATTGACTGCAGAAGGTCAAAAGCAGCAAGATGAAATGGCCACAGTCGTCTTATATCTATACCTAGCGTCATGTCAATTGGTTCAAAAGTTATTAGGAGAGGGTGGTGACATGGGCTTGTATGTATCAGCATACCATTCATTATAAAAGAAGGAAAGTAGGTTAGAAATAGTTTCCTAATAATTGTTGATGATGTCATTAGTCACTTATCACACAACAAAATCATCAAGTTTTTACCAGTGTTTTATATTTTAATGCTTATGTTTAATAGAAGCATACACTATAGATAACATGAATTTAAGCTATTATTTTATAACATGCTTTAACAACACCAAGAATTATTCTGGTTCCCAGTTGACTGCTATAGACTAACTAATGTAATTGCCATTGCAATTTCAACAGACAGTCTTTATTAGTTATGTAACATATATCTGTATTATTTACAGATTCAGTACAGTTTCCTAACAGTAAGTGTTAAACATAACACAAAGGTGTGACTGGAGTATAAGCTTATATAGACTGATGTGACATTTTAGCACTTTCTATGGGTGAGCCACACACTGGTTGTTACATACACTGAACCAACCAAACATAATTTTGTATCAAATGATAAACCACCATATTATTGTAATCATTTGGGAGGAATGTGTAATAAAGTGGCAATCACATGCACAAAAGAATCTTAGGATACCCCGTTACATGGTCGTAACTTCTGCAATTATAGTCACTTTGGGAAATTCCATCCATGCTATGTTTTATGTTACTTCAGTTTCTGCCATTGTCTGTGTCCTCTGTGAGTGCAAACAAACACTGCAAGCACACAGACATATACAGCCTAGCTACTGTACGTGTAAACAGAAATGGATACCAAGTAAGTCTGACAGTGTTTAAAATTGTATATTGATTTCTTGACTTAATCTCAAGCTGCAAGGCTAATGATTATGAAGATCCTGTAAATCTTCAATCAAACACTAGAACAAAAATATTAGCCTTTGCTGGAACTACAGCTGTTCACTGGCAGACTGATTAATAATACAGAATTTGTATGTGCTTGCAACTGCCCATTGTTGATTCTGATGGTATCAGTGTTTCACAGGAGAGGTAGTCAAACACCAGCAGCCTTCTTTGAGAGCTGATTCATCCTAACATAAACTATGCACATGTATCTGAAGGTCTGCTGCCTGCATTAACATCAGGAAGCTACAAGTGGTGCAATTCAATTGTCTTTACTTTGTGACTAATGCACCTTGGTGTAACAAGCAAAGTCACAGGGATTTGGAGGTTCCATTTTCACCGACCACATCAAACCATTAACCAGGGGTTTTGATTCAGTTAGCTGGCACAGCAAACTCTTTAGTTCAGCAACTTGGAAGGCACTTGTGCCAACAAAAGCTGGACCAAGAGTCACCCGAGGCCTTGGCAAAAAGTGACTGTAAGTCAGAAGGTCAGTCAAGGCTACCTGTAAAGTGGTGGCCAAGTCAACAAGATATATTGTGCCTAGCACTTTTCAGTTACCCAGACTGAAGTTTCCTCTGATTTTCATAAGTTTAATGCAAATTCCAGGATATAATTAAACTATGAGGCATGGCCTGCATCCCCTCCTCTCCCAATCATGGAGGCCTGAGGCCAACATGACATCCCCCTCCAGGTTACAAAACTCCTCAGCCCATAGCGACTATGGGTTCAAACCCCAGACATCCATCCAACAAAATTTCTTCCCCTCAGAGGGACACACTGCCATTTACAGAAGAAGTCCTTAGTATGACCATATCAAGGCCTTCAAACAAGATGGGAAAATTGTTAGCATAAGCAAAATGTCTGTAATAAAGTTTACATGTCACAGGCCAGTGATGCGTTCATACACAGAAATGGCTAAATGGACCAAAGGACACCACAAGCCTCTGCCTTAGTTTTTGGTCAGTTGGTTGGTCACTTCACAGTCCACCTGAATCAAAGTCAGTTAACCTGAACATGGAGGCAGCATGTTCCTCCAAAATTTCGGAACAAACCAAGTACATTACATAATGTAAAGACCCAAAAGACAACTGTCACTTGAACAGCATAAGCCGTAAGAAGGAAAGAGATGTGTGAGTTTTACAGCGTGAAAATGATGCTGAACAGAAATTACAGCCTTTTAGGCATGCATTGACACACCTTGTGGTGCAGTTCCCACCACAAAATGTGCCAGTCAAAGGGCTATTATTCCAGATAAAACTGCTACCATAAACTCCAAGAGTTGTAATGTAAAAGTTGCCACCACATCATGGCCTGCAAGCACAGGACTAAATAACTGACCCAGTACAGTACACACTATTGTATATGGATGTGGTTAGGATTGCTATGAGAAGCACAAACTGAAAATGAATATGGTTGAGTTTGTTATGTCAGACATTGCCTAGTCAACAGATACATCCAAAACTGGTATCCTTTATTCTCTATAAACGTTTAGTAATTTATAAGCTATCCATTGAGTTCTTCTCTTTTATAATCTGTATTGCATAGCAAAGTTTTATTACTGTTTTTGTCACATTTTGGAAGGTAATGTCTCTATCAAGTCCCTTGCTTCAAGAGCCAACTGGCGCACTTCATCAGATGTTGCTATGTGCTGTTTCTCTAGGTATGCTCGACTGTTTTTCTCTGTGTCCTCAAGGAAATACCTAAAAGACACAATGGAAAATACTGATATCTCTGTCACAGTGAAATTAAAAATGCATCACTGTATAAAAGTCAAATGCACAGGTATACTTTCATTAGCTTAGTATTCTCACTTGCACGCAGTCATTAGCTCAGTACTATCACTTGTAAGCAGTCACATAATTCTGTACTAATGAGCAGAAATTCGCCCTATTTAATGGTGCTGTTACAGGAAACACAATGGCATCCATTGTCATCTGCGCATAGAATATAATCCACTACTGCCAGATTATGTGCAAAGAAACTACAAATTAAATGAAGAACTTAATACAGGAGGGTATGTAATGTAACAATGCTAATATGATGCAGGGGTTCAGGCCAAAATTAGCCTTGGCAGAACTTAGTTTTAAATAGCAATGCAACAGGACACTAGTCCAATGCCTTAGCCTTTAGGCCCAATACAAAATTAATACTTCAATGCCTTAGTTTTTACCTGAATATGTGCATATTAAGGATTACAAAATATAAAAATATTGCTTAATTGCAGACTCTGAAAATTGTGATCAACACCAGGTACATTCAATAATTATGAAGTAAAATAATTAAACAACAAAATATGGTTTTACACAAGATAAGCATTGTATGTATAACATTTTGACAAGTTCAAGTTATGTTTATACTTCTTTGGCTATTCTAAGCCTGATATAATTTCTCTCAAAGAGAGTGCTGTTATGGCAATTTAATGTCGCTGGAAACAATAAAATGTACTCAGATGTTCATCCGATTTTAACCAAATTTGGAATTTCTAAACAGATTGTCATAAAAGTTCCCAATATCGAATTTCAAGTAAATTCGTCCAGTGGGAGCTGCACTGATACAGACACAGGTGGACAAACAGATGAAATGCCTGACACCATTTCAATTGAGAACAGCACTTGTATGGCACTTTAATGTTGCTGGCAACAACAAAATGTACTTAGGTCTTCATGTGAAGTGTATAATATTTTTGCCCAATTTTAACGAAATTTGGATTTATCTTGACAGATTTTCATAGAACTCCCCAATATTAAATTCCATGGAAATCCGTCCAGTGGGAGCCGCGCTGTACATGCAGAGAGATGGACATGACGAAGGTAATAGGTGCTTTTTGCACGTATGCAAATGTGCCTAACAAGACTATATTTTAATCTCAAGCACAAATCATTTTAAATTAAGAAGGTTTTATATAATGAGGTTGATTCAATAAACAAAGATACAAGCTCAAACAATCTTCACTGTAAACTGTAAAATTAAAACAAAACATACTGTTTTTCTACATAACTGCCTTCTTTTGTAATGCACTGGGGTCCACCTGCCTACCAACCTTTGTGTGCCTGGAGAAACAAGAATTGCTATCCTGTGCCTTCAAACAATCTTGCACCACTTCTTTCTGAGCTTTGTCACTTGAAAAATGTCTGTCTCTGAACCCCTCTTTCCTTGACCCAAACATGAAGTAACTTCAGGATGATGAGTTGTCTGGATGTTGGATGTTGTAACACTTCTAACTTTACTTCATCAAGTGCATGAAGTCTGTGCTGGGCAATGTGCAATGAAGCACTATCATGCAATAACATTCCTCCCTGCAACAGCCCTTTTGGGTCAAACTGCTAGCTTCAACCTGTCCTGTAACATTTCACAGTATCAGATCCTGTTAAAGAGGTCCAACGGTATCCCAGCCAGAACAGTGTAGTCAGTATGGCAATGAGGCTATGGGCTGAATGGTCTGGGATTCGAATCCTGGCAGGGGCAAGAGATTCTTTTCTTCAGAATATCCAGCCTGTCTCTCGGGCCCACCCAGCCTCCTATTCGATGGGTACCAGGGTTCTTCCCTGGAGGTAAAACGGCCGGGGCATGATGTTGACCACTTACTTCCATCCAGTGCCCACGTTAAGAATGAGTGGAGCTATACCTCTGATCTCTCTATACATCTTCATGGTGTGCATAGGGACAACTTTACCATTTTACCTTTTACCTCTACCATCAGCATCCCAAAACCCAATCAGCATTACCTTACTGGCAGATTGTTGGGACTTGAATTTCTTCAATTTCAGAGATTGTTGGTATTTTCATTCCATAATCTGTTTCGCTTCCTGATTTAAAATGGTGTAACCATGTCTGTCGTCAATGATGAGTCTTTCCAAAAACTCCTCTCCTTCATTTCTGTATTGCTTCAAATGCCACACACATGTATCTTTAAAACTGAGTTTGTGTTTTTCAGACAATCATTTGGTACCCACACCACATACACTTCCCTGAATCTCAAGTTATCATGCACAATCAGGTAAAATAGTCAATGCTGACACAAAGCTCCAAAGCAATTTCAGTAAGAGAGTCCAGTGCCAGCGGAAGGGTGGGAAGCTGGTACAAATTACTGAGGCCTGCCTGCTCGGAAGGGGGCCCGACTATGTAGCATATGTTTTTGTCTTTCTCGGTAGTATCATTATTTGTCAGTCTTTCAGATTTAATGTAATGATTTTTAGCTGGTCCACCCTTACTGGGGGGCCTGAAAAAAACTTACCAGGGCCCGAATCCACGCTTGGCGGCCCTGACAATGTCTCTTGCTCTTTATAATGGCATCCATACATTCAGTACTGTCCCCTGTTTTCAATTGTGCTGGCAATCTGGAATACTCTACGTCAGATGTGTTCAGCCATTTTTAAAGTGGTTTACATTTTGCCCATTACAACAATTATGCCACTTCACACATGCATTCTTCTGTGAATCTCTGCTGGGGGTACACATTCACTATGCTAAAATCAAATAACTGCACACTCTTCCGTTTTGGTGAAATCCAACAGAGGAAGAGAAACTGTAAACTTGTGCTCATGTAACACACACAACA
This sequence comes from Reticulitermes speratus, assembly GCA_021186555.1. Taxonomy (NCBI): domain Eukaryota; kingdom Metazoa; phylum Arthropoda; class Insecta; order Blattodea; family Rhinotermitidae; genus Reticulitermes; species Reticulitermes speratus. The sequence goes on from JAJKFL010000009.1 coordinate 12,201,591, forward strand.
TTACTGGTGCTGCAGCACATAGGCAATGGTAGTACAGCTGTGGCAAATGGGATTGGTATGTTTTGCAGTCTTGCCAACTACTATGAATGCGTAATGATGCTTGTTTCTTCATTTATTGAATCACCTTTATAATTTTAAGAACAAGGCGCTATAAACACACTGTAAATCATGTGGCACATTCAGATGGGCTCATCCCTTATGATACTATTACATGCGCATATAACAAGACACACTTCTGTCATAATTTTGTGTAATGGTCTGATGACAAAAAAACATGTAATCAATTATAAAAAATAAAAAAAGAGTTGCTGTTGACAGAACATGAGTAGATTACCACAGTGGCCAAAAACACAATGCTATGCTACGGTTGACATCATGTTTAATTTTCCCTGTACCTGTAGTTGACCATGATACCACAAGAATTTGCGAGACCTCGAACACTTAAATCAGCCTGCCAGTTCAGCCGCCACATTACTGCTCCATTTCGAAGGTGAAAATTTGCTACCACAACAACAAAAAGAACTTGTTAGCACGAGTACATGTACTTCTTTCAGAAACAATTTATGAAAAAGTTCAAACTGCATTAAAAATGGAAAGAAACAAATCAATTCTTACAAGTTAAAAAGCAAAAGTAACAAAATCAGAGTCCTATTACTTTGTGGTGACCTTTGGGCTGCAGAAGACAGGAGGAAAGATGATGGTAGTGGGGGAAGCATGACTAAACTCACAAGAGGTAATAATAACACAGCTATAGACCTTAGTGAAAATATTTACCATAAAGCTATAGAACTTATTGAAAATATTAACCTTCATCTAAAATAAGACTCATTTATTTGTCAATCCATTGGCTGAAATAAATGCTGAATCAACAATTATATGCAGGCTTGAAACCCATGTTCATACAAACAACTAATGATGGTAAGATGTGATTTATTCTGTAAAAAGAAGGAATGTGAGAGTATGGAGAGGTTAACATTTGCAATATATACAATTTTTTAGACAGTATGACAATTAACTTTAATTTGTTATGTCTGACCAATACATTCTTTTGGATTCTGCCTAACTACAAGCTGCTGCCCACTGCTTGCTGTTGCTTATAAACAACAACATGATTCTGAAAGTTTCTGTACAATCATGTTGTTTCACACATTATTATTTCCTATTTTGTCAGTTAACAGTTTTATTCATTGGTCACATTCTGATAACATTATTAAACTTACACTTTTAAACTGTAATGTTGAAATGGTCAACACAGTTATTTCATATACATGAAGTGATCCAAGTGTATTTATGAATGCTTGAATGTAGGAACATTGTGCTCTTTCACAATTAGATTTTTGGATGAGGCAAAAATTACTATTCTAACACTATTATCATTAATTTCACACTGCTATAATTAAGCCATCAGTCTTACCAACATTATCTAGTGCATAACCTCTTCTTTTCTCCAGGTATAAATACCCTGCACATAAGCGCATTAGTGGCACTTCCAGCAATGCCACAAGCTTTGAATCATTGGCCCAGCCATTGGTTTTAAATAGTTCTTTCAATTCTGACCACAGAGTTTTAGTTTGTAGATGACACCTCAACTGTTCGGCTTCTTCAGCAGTCAGAATCTCTCTGTGGCCTAAAACAAAAGGATGCATTATCCCTTTTGTCATGTGAGTGCAGGAGAACTGAGTACATTTGAATGGAATCTGCCATACGTAACATAGTAAAATACAGTACAGCTCAAAACAAATCTGAATGGAATTAAAATTAAAGAACTATTAGCACAAAGGAGAATGGCATGGGCATGTTTTTTAGCATTCATGAGGAAGAATAAAAATGCATAAAAATTTTATGGGAAAAGACCACTTAGGAAACCTAGACATAGAAGGGAGGACAATATTAAAACTGAACTCAAAGAACTAGGATGTGTGTGGAATAGATTCAGATGCCTCAAGATACTGTCCAGTAGCAGACTCGTGTGCCTCCCCAGGGGACACTGCTTTTATGAAGGCCCATGTATGGCCAGGCAGGGAGGACTGCGTGATCAAGGAAGCTGGAGGCTATGCCGGCAGTAGTGTAACTACCAGCAGGGTCACCCAAGCTGGACAGCCTCAATGGAGGAGCCAGACAAAGTGTGTCCCCAGGGGAGTAAACCCCGATATAGAATCTTGATCCTCCAGGTTGGGGGTTGGGTGTAGGGTTAACCCTACCCCATAAAACACTGTTGTTGTGAAACCCCACAGGAAATGGGCCAATGAGAGATAGGAAGAAGAATAAGCTGGATCATGTGTGAGCAGAGTAATGACCTTTCAAGCTGGATAAAAGGTATAGCATTTCTTCACCAACTTGTGGAATATCTGCTTCTTAAAACTGATTCTGTTCCATGCAGTTAGTTTGTTAGCTAGCACTGCAATAATAGGGTTTGACTGCTATGGAAAAGGGTGAATAAATTTATTAGAAACAAATATGATATATATGCATGATATCACATAGTTCTTATGTTAGCAGTTGATTATACTGCTTAGCAAATTCATATGTGTATATTATATACACAGTTGATGCCCCATTTAAAGTCTCTTTGGGAAGTAATAGATATGTACACCAAACAAAGGAAAATCTTCCAATGGAGGAAATCTTGGGATCTGTGAAAGTGAAAGTAAAATGAGGGAAAAAACCCTTAAACTGAGGAACATGAAATGAGATTTACAGTGCGCACGCATGTGTGTGTGTGTTTTCATATTAATATGGAGCTGGAACAGCTCAGTTTGTATAGTGATTAGGCTACTGTATGGACAACCGGGGAACTTGTGTTCAATTCCCAGCAGGGGCAGATGTTCTTTCACTTCCTCATAGCACAAAGACAGTTGCTGAGTCCCATCCAGCCTCCTATTCAATGGGTACCAGGAGTTAATTCACCATGGGATAGCAGCCAGATCATGAACCTCACCACTCTTACCTTTTGCCAAGGCTAAGAATGCATGGAGCAATACCTCCACACCCCCATATGTCTTCATGGCATAGTGCTCAATTTGGCACAGGGACAAATTTGTCTTTCCATACTGACATTATATTTGATGATAATTATTATTTGGTAGCCCACCTTCATCAAGTCTTATCTAAAGACACAATTTTCTTTGACAGTATAAGAACTGGATATTCACTTACTGGAACTCTCTGATCACAGTGTGACATCTGCCTGTTCAGGTACATTAGGTACATGAATAGCAGTCACAGAATACAATTAAAACAGTTTATTAATAGACAGTGCTTAGTACATCTCTACAGATAAACTGTGATAGGGACCAGCATTTATAACAAAAAATTTGAATTAATATTATGTAGAAATTTCTAGCAAAAAATTCAGTTTAGTAATTTTGTATGTGCAGCTTGTGCCAGACATAAATTTATATATCATCTGACAAAATGTTCAGGCACTTAGGAAGTGATGGTATTTGTATTTCACTGGTTTCATTGATGATTAGTCAATGGATCAACATTCCATCAACCAATTATCAAAGGTTCTTATAACAAATAGCACATCAAAGTATTATTTCTTCATGTGTTCTAGATGTGACCACAAATTTTATTGACTAGCACTGTCCAGTTCTACCTGGACACATACTGTATGTGACACAATAACAATTTCAATTTAGTGAAAATAAATATCAGTCAGTTGTGCCTCAGCTGTTACGCACTTGACCAGCAACCATTAAGTGTACCAAATGTAGTATAAAGTTTTCTTGTTTCTTACCTCTAAAAATTCATGCTCTCTCTCTAAAATACAAGTGTAATGAATGAATACTAGTGTTAGATTTACTTTTCAAGTTTTTTGTCATTTGGTTTGTATTTGGTTAACATTTCCACAAGGAGTTATTACCTGTGGTGCAGTGAACATTGGCTATGGTTCACAGCACTTTAAAGAATGCCGAGGCGGCAAGCCCTGAATTGTCTACTTAAGGGAACTCCGCAAGGCAAACGCCCTCATTCACGGTTCAGTAATTTTGTGGCAAGAAACATACAGCTCCCGCAAAACTATTTTGGTTACAATGAAAAACTTTGGTTTATGGCTGAGCATTCAAGGTAAGTGAGCTATGTCGAATTTATATTTGTGTTTTGGTTAAAACTTACTGGAATGGAGCAATTTTGGTGTATTAACATTTCGGTGACAGAATTTGAAATTCTAAATTTATTTAGGGTACAACAGTTTGCTTATTTGAGGAAAAGGGCGAGCAGTTAATTTAACTCCGACGTGGCAATTTTAATGTGTAAATTTGAAACTAATTTTTGTAAAGCTATTTTTGTAAATAATACAGATTATTTTACTTTTAACTTTAAATTAACTGTACCACTTCTTATACGTTGGCAAATACCTGTTGTATGCATAGAGCAAAGTGCAGGCCACCTTTTTCCTGCTGCTAGGAAATTTAACACGCCGGAGAAGATAGATTGCAACAAAAGCAGAGCAGTTACTGATTGCTGCTTAGGTATATATAATTGGTTGGTGGTAGCGACCTTAGAAATAGGAGATCCAGTGATTGCCTTCTTGGATGTTACCGATAGAACCTCCTTCAGAAAATTGGGCTGCATAGTAGCAACACTCAGGGGGACGTACTACACAAGTATATTTATTTTGTTTTACTTTACTTTATTATTTATTTGTTCCTTCTTATGAGTACTGCTTAATTAAATGAAATGAAAAATCAGTACTTTTAGCTCAACAGTTTTGTTCACAAGAGTGAAATCATTAACTCTTCTCAGTCCAACATCTGGTTACACTCGACAGAGCATTCCATTGTACCAGGTACAGTATTGAGCTCAAATCGACATACTGTTTTATAATTGATTATTTCCACCAACAAATGCACCTGGACAAGATTGTCACTGTTTTCTTTATTAAAAGAGTGCCCCAATACGCATTTCAGCAATTACGCATAAGAACAAATATTGATTCACTGTTATGACGTAACTTAAGAATTGGTCTATGTAACAACTTACTTAAAAAACCCCTGATGATGGCAATATAATTGCCGAAATGCGTATTGGGGCACTCTTTTAATAAAGAAAATAGTGACAATCTTGTCCAGGTGCATTTGTTGGTGGAAATAATCAGTTATACAAAGATGCACGGTGAATATAAAGTGAAATACTGTTTTATAATGTTTATATTAGTTTTCCCTAAGCTACTGCCAACTACTGGCTGCTAATTGAACCCTGAATATTAGAGATTTTCTGGAAAATTGGAATTCACAAACACAATTTGGACTGCAAAGAGTTAAACCTAGTTTCAGTACCTTCACTTTGCTCACAAGTGTATTACCTTTCTGTGCTGTCTTCAGTTTTTCCATAAGCCATAAACGAAACACAGGAATTGGAGACAAACTAGAAAACTGACTTATGAAAGGAAATTCTGCCTGCAGTTCTGTAACAACTCGCTTGATCAAATAATTTCCCAACTCAATCCCCTGTAAAAATAAAATCAACTCAAAACTAAAATATTAATATGGGTATGGTACTTAATGCTGCACAGTGTGGCAAGAAAGTAATAAGACTGAAATAAAATAAAAATATGCAGCAAATTACAGTTCCACAACAGGCTACAATGGCTGCCTTCAAGTGCTCTGACCAGATAGTATTGTGCTGTTATTTTGTATGGACATGCTTTGTGTATGATATTTTACTGTGCCATCAGAAACATTAGAATGGAACAGCATATCAACACAAATTCTGTGTGAAGTTGGAGAAAAACCTCACTGTAATGTATGAAAAGTTATGAACAGATTATGGAGATAAGTTTCTGTCCTGAGCACAAACATTTCAATGGTTTAACCTTACGCTTCCGTGCGTATCATATATGACCCAGAAGGTATTTAAATCCCCCACTCTACTTTGCTGCCTACGCCCTGATTCAGGTAGGCAAAGTGTATATCTCCAATCTCCTCCACGTTAGAGGATATTTTTGACCTGCTTCACGTTCCGACCACTTTACCCCAGGAAAGAACGCACATAGTAACATTGAAGAGCCTTTATCGATCTGCTCTGGAAGCATAAGGAAGTTACGTAACTTGTTTTGCACTGCAGAGGAGTTGGTTTGCTTTCAGTCGACTGAAAACGACCGCTTCGTGAAAGAGCGATTCACTTGTACGAGAGTTTTATATCATATGGCTGAGCTAGACATAGGCGTAGTGATTCACACAAGTTTCCTACTGTGTAGTTAGCGTTAGTGAGAAAAAAAAACTCGAGACACCGTCATGGGGAAAGTGTGGTTCACACAGAGACTTGTAGTTCAGATGGTACAGCTCAATGTGTATGGTTCATGAATCTGAAATTTTTCTAATGTGTAGTTAGCTCCAGACGAAATGAAAACAAACTGGGCTAGTCATAAAGGACCCTTGTGTTATTATCGCAGGCAGAGAGAGAGTACTATTTCATTCCGAAGAAATATTACGTCAACCTTCCTGACAGAAGAATTTCGTGTGCAAAAATGTACTATAACTCTACTGTCATTATTCTAATAAAAACGCCGAACAAATCCTTTTATATTATTTTTAAGCGCTATTTGTCTGAAAATTAAAACGTTCAATTATTTCTTGAATGCGAGAATTTCTCTTTGTCTTCTGATATTTCATTTTAGGTTCAAAAATAGGTTTAGTATGTCTGTGATGTTGGAGAGTGTTTCAGGATATACTTCTGTTTTGCTATAAGCGGTGTGGAATGCTCCTGCAATGAGTGACGCCTAAAAACCTTCCAATGTTTAGACTGTAGCAGAGGCTAGTCTTACGTTTGTGCATGCTTCAGATAAATAAACTGTGTTCATTGAGTAGGAGAGACAAGATATCAGTAAGGATACAAGCTGACATTTTATAAAGCGCTTGCTAAACGCCTGTTTCATAACAGAGATGTCTCGAACAGCCCCAAATATGACGACATAAACTGCAAATTCATACAAATACCGAACATTATTGTGTGTATTTAGGCAGTAAGGATACAAGCTGACTTTATAAATCGCTCTGCTAAAAGCCTGTTTCATAATAGATGTCGCTAACAGCCCCAAATAAGACGACATAAACTGCAAATTCATACGAATACGGAACTTTATTGTGTGTATTTAGGCAGAAATGATACAAGCTGACTTCATAAAGCGCTCAGATAAAAGCCTCTTTCATTTTCTACAAAATGGAAGCAATTCTATTTATTTATCTCTTCTGGATCAAATAATATTAATTTTTTTTTAACGAAAGCGCAAAAACTTAAAGGGCCCACGCGGGGACAGCAGACTCGCTCACGCAGGGCTTGTGCCGTAAAGTAGGCCACTTATCTCGATTTAAAGGGCAACTCGAGAAAATAACTCCGTAAGCTAAAGGTTAAGCATTTTCACAAGGGCAGAGAAGCTGTGGAAGATGACCCTAGCAGTGGACTGAAAATTATGTCCAACCCAAAAACAACAGCACAATATACTTGCAAGAGACTGCCTACCGATTCTCAGAACGATGGCAACTTAACTGCATATGCATAAAGAATCCATAAGGTCCAATAATTACCACAGACTTGGATGGGAGAAACACTGGTGGCTTTTGAATGATGGTGCGCCAGCTCACACAGTGATAAATGTAGAGACTTTTCTAGCCAAACATGGGATTCCACTATCCAATCACCCCCATATTTCCTTGGCCTCACTCCACAGGACTTATTTATGTACCCAAAGTTGAAATTGAGATCAAAAGGTTGATGATTTGACACTATAACTGACATTCAAAAGAATACAACAGCAGAACTGACTACTATCACTGAATGTGAGTTTTCCAAGTATTTCCAATGTTTATATGAATGCTGTAATAAGTGCATTCGGTCCCTCATGGACTATCTGAGGGAAATGATTAACAAACATATTGCCCTGTGCATCATGTTTTTTATAATATTTTAGTCTCAATACTTTCTTGATTACTGAGTACTTTACCTAGTTCACATTATTGTAACTGTGCCCTGCAAATGTTGACACTGCTGCACATGCACTCAGTTGGTTCAAACCTCAATTGACAGACCAGCTATTCAGACTAATGTCTTCATGGTTATCCTCAGTCCTTCGTCATTTATATCAGTTGAGGCATAAAAATGACCAGAACTTTATTTTTAAAATGTTTTACAGTACTTCAATCTGGACTACCTGCTATATATGGCAGAAATAAAACAATATTTATTACTTCACAGACCTGTAGTCCTTTCTGTGTTGATGCTATAGAGTAAAATATAGCTGCCTTTACACAAGAAGGGTCCTCAGTGTGAGCATCAACAAGCACACCAGGACATGCTGAAGCATCAACTGAAAATCACTACAAAGTATCACAAACAAGTCATCAGAAAATGTAAATGTAAGATTTGCACAGGGCTTAGTCCTGAGAAGAAAAATGTGGATTTCATGTAAATAACATGAAGCATGAAAATTATGGCTGTGGTTATCACATCAACCAACCCATGCAATGAATAAAATATATTCATTCCTTTGTACAGAACGGCTCCCTGATGATGGCACCTTGGTGCCGAAACATGCGGGAGTTTTATAATAGCTTATGAGTGTATTTTATTCAGTGCATGAGTTGGTTGAGGTAATAATTATAAGAATGTGCACGGTATGAATAACATAAAATTATGGTTGTGGTTTAGGTACTGACATAGTTAAAATTATAAGTTATAGTTATTTCAATCAAAATATGTATTTGTGTGTATTGAAAGTTCCACTTCCTGTCCAGTAAACCTTCCAGTACTGTGGGGTGGGGGGCATAAACGAGGTCTTAGAAAAATAGGATGTCAAAGTGTGAAATTGGTTCAGGTGGCACATAATACATTTTAGTGGTATCCTTTTGTGAATGCAGTAATGAATCATTCAGGTTTGCATCTGAGTAAGGAATTGCTTGACCATCTAAGCAGCTATGAGTATAATCTTCTCAAGATATCCTGCATCAGGTAGTTAGTATATAAATGCCCTTTCCCCACTTGAAACCATTGCTGTTAATCTGTAACCTTCGTTTCCTCTGGCATTGAAATATTCATGAGTGACTATGGTGGTGGGACTTGGTGGTCTTGGACTGACATGCTGCATTTCTATGCCGAAGATTTTGGGCTTTGAAAGTGATCAAACCCAGAGCATATATTTTAATATGTCTTTCCCTTCTCTCAACTTTATTCATCGCTTGCATAGAAGAAATTTACTTCACATGTTCATATGATGAAGTCAAGCTGTAAATGATAAACATAAATCTCACCTGACATCCTTGACGTTGCTGACACAATTCCTTTCATAGACCAAGCAATTTCGTCACTCAGTGCTGTATGTAATACTACTAGTGGTTCATCAGGCATACTACTGTGAGTGTATACAAAGCATCTTCTACAAAGGCCCACTCTACGCTTCAGGTCTGTCCAGTTACGTACAGGATGGACTGCCTCATATTCTGAAATCTATACCCAAAGTGAAAAGAATACAATCACGCAAAGTAAATGTAACTGATTTATGAAACAAGAAACAAAGTGCGAAGGAAAACATGTTGACCTTGGAGATATGAAGATGCATAATGAGAAATTTTATAATTTGTACTCATATATAATGCTGTTTAGGTGATTAAACATAGATTGAAACTGGTTATTACACTTACTTATATACACATGTGGAATTTTTTTTGGTGGTATGCCAAACTGGCATCTTTTCAAAGGATACAAAAATAAAAAAAGTAAACTACAAAATTAGGAAAAAACTTGTTATTTTCATTCAATTTGCAACACACACACACACACACACACAAAATCAATAAACATTTTTTGCCTGGGTTTTCTTAAAATCAGCTGTGCCAAAATAATTGAATCGCTTATTTCTTATATCACACATATTCAAACAACTCTTTCTTAATGCCTGCAATCATGCATTACTTTACTAATCTATATGGATCATAAACAATATAAACAGTAACAGTAGGCTTGAAAGTTCATACTGAGCAGGAAACAAACACTGAATTATTCTTGTAAGATTGAGATTCTCAAGGCAGTGAGTAGCAAGATAATGGGATGTGACACCATATATGTCTTGAAGGTTTCATGGGGTAAAATGCAATAACATATTCTCAGGCCAAAGTGGGTGTCAGCCTGAGAAGATTTTATTGAGTGAACATGTGTTCATGTGTACATCCCAGAAGACTATAATCTTGATGAATTATACATGCTTGTCATAAAATTTGGATAAAATCTTTCATATTATTCATCACTGTGGTACCATATAGTGAGAAGGCATAAACATATAAAATAGATAACTTTATGCATTAAACCACATATGCTTGTCTCAGCAAATGGAAGTGGACACATACGGTTTTATGTACTATACTACATACAGTCTCCTAGCACAAACATATATGAGAATAAAAAAAAAGAAGACTTTTTATATTTTGATTAACACTTCACATACCAGAAAATATCTCAAATTTTAAAATTATATGTCCTTACTTTCTGCAACATTTCACAGGGAGATCTCCACGTGACTCTCTCCAAGTTGAGAAACCCCACAGAAAACCATAAAGACAGCAGCTCCCTGAGTGTAACATTCAGTTGCTGCATGGGTACCAAGACAGGATCTTTAACATCCATCTCTGAAATCACAGCCTGAAACAAAACATGACTATAGTAATCCCTCAGTGGTCCAGACCTCAGTGGTTCAGATCCACAGATGGTCTGGTCAATTTCAGTCACATCTGGTATTCCCCCAGGTGATCTAGTCAATGGTCTGGACCACCAGGGGGGCTTGAAAGCATCCGTACTGCAAGAAAAATGGTGTGTGTGCAGTGGAAAGAGGCAGTCGTTGTTGTTGTCGTCGCAGTAGTTGTTGTTGTTACCTATACCATGCAGTTTCTCCTCAGGGGTTCAGATCCCAGGTCATCTGGACCACTCCTCTCCCTCTATAGTCTGGATGACCGATTGACTACCGTGTTTACATGGAAACTTTCTACTCCTGCCCCTGCTGCCCCCACCATCACCTCCACTGCCCCTGCCAACACTGCCGCCTCCACCATTATGACTACTACTACTACTACTACTACTACTACTACTACTACTACTACTACTACTACTGCTGCTGCTGCTGCTGCTTCTGCTACTACTACTGCTACTACATTAGGATTTAGAATACATATGAATACTTGGGAGTAACATCACAGAAAGTGTGCGTGGTTTGTCCTAGCATGCACCAGGATAGGCAACCATCAAATGAATGTATTTGCTATTATTTACCTCATTATCAACGTGTGAAAGTCAATATTCTATCCATCCATAAATGTGTGAGAGTATGTAAGAAGATATAGGCAGTTGTATTAGAAGTTTTAAAAAAATAACTATACGAAAGTTAGACGAGTCTTATTTTCTACATAACTCCTCTATTACTCAATGCATGTGGTCCACAAGTCCATGTTTCTTGACTGTGTCAAAACAGAATGTTAATCAATGTTACTTAATCCCAACACACAATACACGGCCACTCACACATCAACATAACTTGTCTGCCCTTTTTGTATATTTCCACCAGTTTGTAACCTTTCCTATGGCTTGTAGTCACTGTTATTCTGGACTATTCCATAAATTTCACTCGCTTTTGTCTCACTGATCACCAATATGAGATCACAAACCATTGTTTTTTGTGCATTCCATCACTGGTGTGGCTACATTAAATACACCATAGTACTATCACTATTCAAAAGACAATAAGAACCAACCAGGTACAAACGAGGAAAGGTTTGTAGGTGCCATTGCCTTTTAATCATGTCAGCTTCACTTTTGATATAAAATAAAATTTTCTTAAATGTTTACTTTCTGTAAGAGTTCAGTGAATAAAGTAAATGGCCATGTGTTACTGTCACAAGATAGACAATGATTACCAATCTACTTTCCTTCTCTATGAGCTCTATTTCATAAATCATGAGTATTTTCATAACATACCTGTAGACCTCATTTATTTACTCCATATTGATTATAAGTGGCAAGCAGGTATGGGTAAGTAAACTTTGGTGTGATCTAAAAATATCCATTGCTAAGAAAATACGTAAAAGACGTGAATGCAAAAATTCAATCTCATCATTACAGATCAACGTACCAAAACATCAGTTCGCAAATCAACAAGAAATTTGACTCCTCTCTCCAGGCGACCCACATGAATGAAAAGCCATGAGTACTGTGGGGTGAGAAGATTTTTGAGCCGTTCTTCTGCTTTCATAATCTGGCGTCTGTTGCAGTCATCTTCATGTTTTTGCTGCTAGAATAAATTACCTCATATAAAATACCCTACTTCAATACATAATAGTGTAGAATACAGGAAAAAACAGTGTATAAAAGGACAAATCACTGCCACTAGCATTACGTAACTAGGGTCTTTCAACTACCAAGATTATATGGTGTCAAATGAGATAGAAGCAAGACCAAAAATTGTGATTACATGAGGAATTACAAGGGGGTGGCCACGTGAGTACTAAAGCAACCTAATTTATGGAGTCAAATGGTTTACAAGTGTGTTCTGAGATTGTATATGTGTACAAAATGGACTGGAGTTCACTTATTGCAGATTCAGAACTGATAAAGAAGCTTGTCAACACTACAAACATCACGCTGCAAAGCATGAACTTTCTTTCCCCTGTAGTTTGTTAAATACATGCCATATGGAAATTATTAAATAATGAGATATGTTCAATAATCACCAACTAATGCACATAAACTATTGTGAAGTAGTTTATGTGCATTAGTTGGTGATTATTGAACATATCTCATTTGAAAATGCACGGTAAATACAACGTTAAGTTTATTAAATAATGCTATGTTCTATCCCATTCTTAGTATGATAAGTAATTTTTGATGCATGTGACAGAGTTCTACTTGAGCTTCATGCAAGGGACCCCTCCAAACCCCACAAAACCGAAATTTGAAAACACAGATTCTGTAGATATTATGATATCAAAAGCTTTACGTGATTTCCCCTTTGGCCAAAATCAGCCACTGAAATCGGCTGATGACTAGTACATTAGAATTTTGAAAAATAAATTAATAAAATTAAAAAAATAAAAAAAAACAAGAAGATAGACACTGTGATTGGGTCAAGGAATGTGTACTTCTATTCGTATGTATATAAATACAGTTGGAAACAGTGTTATGTTGTACTTACAACATGATTTTTACAACATAATTTTTAAACTCAAACATAAATTATATATAGTCTCAGGGTTAGGCCCCCCTCCCAAGGAAAAATTCTGGGTGCACACCTGGCTTCATGTAAAACAAGATTCAGCAGGCAGTTATGATCATCAGTGTGGATCTAAACATAACAGATAAACTATTGCTAAGACATTCTGCATCTGTCACTTACTAACTAACTAACTAACTAACTAACTCCATGGAGCAAAGTCCTTCTTGAGAAGCTAGCAGGTAGTTAGCTAGTGAAGAAATTCCCCACGTTTTATGGAACCCGAAGGTTCATTACTGCATTCACAAGAGCCCGCCACCTGTCCCTATCCTGAGCCATATCAATCCAGTCCATTACCCCGATCCCACTTTTTGAAGATCCATTTTAATATTATCCTCCCATCTATGCCTGGGTCTTCCAAGTGGTCTCCTTCCCTCAGGTCTCCCCACCAAAATCCTGTATGCACCTCTCCCCTCACCCATACGTGCTACATGCCCTGCCCACCTCATTCTTCTTGATTTGATCACCCGAATAATATTTGGTGTTGAGTACAGATCATTAAGTTCCTCGTTATGTAGTCTTCTCCACTCCCCTGTTACCTCGTCCAGGTCCGAGGCTTTGTTAAATAATTCGTAACTTGGTAATTTTTTCGGTGAAGAGTTGTTAGCACCTCACCCAACCCCCAAGCTGGAGTACCACCCCTTGTCGGCTGTCTGCGACTGCTTATTCAATGTATTCGCAGCTACCCTCCATATCCAGAGGCTGTTCCTCCATCCGCAACCTTAGGACGCGCCATGCCATGGTGACAGGGACCCACATATCATGGATCTGTCATGTACTTCAGAAAAAAATGGAAGAAGAATGTGGCAGTACATCAGCCATTTAAGACTTAAAATGGCTATAATTCAGGTACAAGGGAGGTTGTGTATAATAGTCTTATCTAGTCTGGTACACCCACAAAACTACTTCCGTTAATTAAAACATGTTTAAATGAAACATACAGGAAAGCCTATACAGTAAATATTTGTCTGATATATTTCCTGTCCCAAATGGTCTGAAACTAGATGTTTTATCACCACTGTAAGAAACAGACCACTGTAAAACCTAGGCATAAACTGAAGCAAATTAAAATATATCTTAAAAAAACAGGATGGGACAGTATGGCCCAGAATCATCTAGCTCAGAATGGGGACTAATGGCAGGGCCTTGTAAACACAGTACTGAACCTTTAGGTTCCATAAAATATTGAGAATTTCTTGACTAGCTCAGAAACTGTTTATTGTCTCAAGAAGGATGCTATTCCATGGAGTTAGTCAAGTAGTGCACAGCTATACACCAAATTAAATTTTTAGCACAGCACAGAACAGACCTTCCATCCAGAAATCTACATTCTGTTTGGTGGATGTAATATACGGATTGACAGACATGTTGAATTCATGATCATGTAGAAATCTTACCTGTATATATAACAACGATTTTGCTGCTTTGCACACCATTTGATGATTAACTGCATGATCACAAGCTAATGCTTTCAGGAAACCATCTCGATGTGTCTTCAGTAGAAATTTATACACAGTACAGAGGTTTTTAACTTTACTCTGAAATATACCAGTACAGATATTTGTAGGTTAAAACTGGACACTGATCCAGCCAGCAAACTACAAGCAATGAAGGTAAATACATACACACTAGGCCTATGTATGAACCACTGCAAGGGCCACAGAAATAAAAGCTCTATGCATTTAACATTCCTGCAAATTATATGTAAAATACTGTCATTAAACCAACAATTACAAATACTGTAACAAGTAAAACTCTCAGATTACATTCAACAACTTAAGTGCAGGCAAAATCTTTATTGAAGTACCCTAATGAAAATAATAATACTGTTAAGCAGGGCTCCATAAATGTAATTTCCATTTACTTGCCACTTATGACAATGCACTCACTAATAGATTAGCAGTGTACAGCATACAAATGTTTGTACTTGTCGCTTGCCTCTTTTAACTCATCCACGACAAATGGATATTTGCGGAGTCCTGCTGACAGTACTAATACCAACAGTAATAATCTGTAACACATTTACAATTACAAGCAATAAGAACTTCCCACGCCAATTGGATTTAAACTTGTGACCACCTACACTTGAGCCCAGCACGTCAACCTCACAGCTAAATTCCATTTCACTCTGGATTATAAATTTATGTAAATATAACGTGTATTTGGGCATACTTGTACACTTTCCCAAATTCAATGACAGGTTAGGTTCGATTAGGTTAATACAGTTTCATATGTTTGGTCTAGCAAGCATAAAAATGAAACACGAGTTCTTCAGGAAGTTCCAATAGTGCTAATGAGCCCATGTCATAAACCTGTGCATATTTCAAACTTGTTACAAGGAAGGAAAAACATATTTGTATTAATGTACTTTGCTGCTAACTCCATAGAGCATGTTTCTTCTTAAGAAGCAAATAGTTCCTCAAACTGTCAAAAAATTAACCTACCACTGGAACCCAAAGTTTCATTACTGTGTTCACAACAGCTGATCAGCGCCTGATAAATTCAGTCCACACCCTCCCATCCCATTTCTTTCAGATTAATTTTAATACTGTCCTCCCATCTATACCTAAGTGTTCCAAAGTGGTCTTGTATTTTGCCACTAGGAGGCAAAAATTAAATCCATTGACTTTAATTTTGTAGGTCACATCTGTGGCCTAGTGGTTAATGTTTCTGCAACTAGCTTGAAGAATCGCTGGTTTGAGTCAGTGTGGGTTCAACTGTATCAGCATTTGTATGAACTTGCACGATTTGACGGATGGCTATGTGATGTGTGTTGTTTACAAGATAGCAGTCATTGCAGTGATGGGATACATGTGGGAAGAGTTTGAGGTACTTTTTATCTTTCTTCTTTTTTTAGGTGTCATGTCATAGACTGGTTATGACAACTCAGTATCTGTTACAGTTTTGTCATTTGTATGGTGACCACACTATTCTCCAGTTGTTACCTCCCACCTAGGCCCAGCTCCTGTATTTTGCCACTAGAATGTGAAAATTAAATCCGTCACAGAGAATCGTGGAATAAAAGGACTACAAAAACATTTTCATTATTGACATTTTCTCAGTTGCCATAATACTTCTGAAACCTACCTCAACAATCCAACTGCTAACGTTCGTGTCTCGATAATCAAGAATCTCCTTCAGAAGGTTCTTTACTCTCTGTTCATCTTGGGCAGTACTTGATCGTCTTCTCAAATTTTCACATGAAAGTACATAGTAATCAGAGTCATCACAGTCTTGCCCCATTTGGCTGTCATTGGAACGATCGGGGCTTGTGCTTAATCTTTTCGCGTCTAACTTAAGTACTCTGCCATGTTCATCATTGGCCATGCCTTTAATGTCGTGAACTTTGCTGATTTCAGACAACCCCGACGGTACACATAACCGCCTAACCTCCCTCACCAACCTCAGCAACTGGAACTGGACTCTCATCATACTACATAATCCGTGCTCTTCGTAACGATTCTCAGTTGTCAGTCGTCTGCATATAAATAAACAAGTTGTACTTCATGCGATTGGCTGGACATTGCGCTTGTGCGCTGCTGGCAGTAGAGTGAAAAATTGTGCTGAGCCAGGAGGAGAGCTGGCAAGAAGTAGATATCATCTGTAAACATGAGTACAATAGAAATGTTTGGCACGTACTGTGCTAATTGTAAACACACACACACTCCTCGCAGCAAGACAAATGAACGCCGGCAGTAAAGCATATATGAATTCGCCGAAAACCTGAACAGCTGTTTGAAAATGTACAATCCTTGATTTAACAACATTGCGTGTATCCATATTGCCTCAGTAAATACAAAATGGTTGGAATATGGTAATGTTCCGTAATTATTCTAGTGTCTGAAACGAACATAATATTGTGAGATTGAAGCAGTTATTAATGGCTGCATGAAAATATTGATTCATTTGTTTCCTTATGTCAGCCTGTGTATGAGACTTTATATGCGCTGCGTAGCCTGACGTCAGAACTGAAAATGCGGAAAGTTTTAAATTTTGTTAAAGGAAGACGAGATGACAAGAAAGGGCATGGATCTTCTGGTAGTTCGATTGGTCCCTTCTCAGAACTTCCAAGCCCATCTGATCAGCCAACACCAACTGATGAGCACTGTACAGGACTTGAACAAAAGTTTGGATATAATGTTGACCTCAGCGGAAAGGATAAAACTATTACGAAACTTCACAAGGCCGCTTGGCTAGGAAATTTGGAAAAGCTAAAAGTTAATATGAAGAAGATTGATGTGAATGTTGTTGATGAGCTCAATAGAACTCCACTGCATTTAGCAGCAGCAGGAGGGCATGCAAATATTGTGTGTTTTCTTTGGGAAAGAAAGCAAATTTCAATATTTGTGACACTGAAGGGAAAACACCATTTCTGAAAGTAAACAACATTTATTATTTTTTATTTGTGCTGTAAAGCCATTTTCATGTGCATGAGAATTTATTGTTATTGACTTATATTGTTGTTGCAGGCAGTTGAATGTGGGCACAAAGAAACCATACAACTGATGTTGGAAAGAGGAGTAGATATCAACACCATTGACTACAGTGGCAATTCTGGGCTACATATTGCAGCAAAACATGGCTTTTATGAAATAGCTTCCATGCTATTAAAACAAGGAGCGAATTTTGAAAGTTCCAATAATGTGTGTAAACAAGGGACATTGTGTTGTTGTATTGGTTGTATGTGGAAGAAGCCACTCCATATAAATTCACTCTAATTAAAAAATGACCAGCAACTTCTGTAATGCATGCATGTGGGGAGAGTGGTGGGGAGATTAGTATGTAGTAGTGCGAACTGACTCACTTCATCGAGTTGGTTCCTCCTTCAGAAGCAGTTATTGCTTAGCCAAGTAAGAAATTCCCTGCCTTTTGTGAAATATGAGTGTTAATTACCATGTTTACAACATGCCACCAGTGGACCCTATCCTGAGGCACTTGAATCCAGGACTTCTTAAAGGTCCGTTCTGATATTATCCTGCCATCTAATGCACAGGTCTCCCTATTGGTTTTATACCTCAGGGTTTTTCTGTTAAAAATTTATGTGTGTTCCTCGTATCACCAGGAAATGGGGATAGCATAGTCAGGATATGACTAGGCTATGGGCGGGGAAACTAAGAAATTGTTCAATTCCTGTCTGGAGTAAGAGATTTTTATCTTCTCCAAAGTGTCCAGTGGCTGCGAGGGCCACCTATCCTCCTGTTCAGTGGACGTCGACAGCTTTTTCTGTGGGGGTAATGTGCCTGGGATATGAAACTATTGCCATTCAAGCTGATGCTGTCCATCCCGTTGTATATATAGACTTACGTAAATAACACTACATATTCCGTCTGACACAACCTATATTTATTATTATTTTTTTCAAACACCATATTTTTCGATCAAGCTGATCATCATCAGGTGTTAGTTTATACAAAAACTTAAATGACACACCACCAAGATTACAAGTTGATTGTAATTTATATTTTATAACATTTATGAGATTTTGCAAATTTTACGTTTTTACCGTGAGTTTTAAGTTTTTGTATAAGCAAACACCTGATGATGATCGGCTTGATCGAAACATGCAGTGTTTGAAAAAAAGTAATAATAAATATATGTTGTGTCAGATGGAATACGAGTGTTATTAATGTATTGCCATTTCCCTGGCATTCATACGCACAACTTCTCTGTTACATTTTTCTTAATCTCTATGCATAGTGTTGCACATTCTTAATTTTTTCACCCAACAAATTATGAAGACGAGAGACTGGAAGTTCTCACATCATTGTTGCTGAAGGCTAGAGGCTCCTGGGTAGACTGGACTGCTTGATCTGAAAGTGAAGACACTACAATCCTCTGAAATATAGTGAACCACTTGTCTACTGTCACAGTAGCACATCCCAGAAGACCCGAATCTTCAAATTATGAAGATTGTTTTGTAATTTTTATCAGACTCTTGTTATTTCCTGTCTTTTAGGTCCAAATATTCTACTAATCATTTTGTTAGTGTGTCACATTATCTATTCTGTTAGGTCAAGAGACCAAGTTTAATATCCATATCAAATAGGAGGTAAAATTATAGTTTTGTTTTAGGGCAGGAAATGAGACTAACAGATTTGGAAGTGGTGGTGATAAGAATTCTGCTCTTGAGTTTCACTGTGAATGTAATTTTATTTATTTGCTGCTTTTCCTAAGGGGTTTCAACTTTTTTATTATTTTATAATTTTGTGCTGCATTTTGGTGATGAAACGTGACCATATACTTAACTTTCTTCGCATTTGTGTCTAGACCAACTTCCCTACTACAGTTTCTGCTTTCCATTGTAACAGTTGCGTTTTCACCAGTTCACAGAAATATATGCATTAAGTTATGGCACAAGTGAATGATAATTGCTCAGGGGTAAACAGGTGTGGTCAGGACATGTCATCATGTGGTTTATTCTGGGGGGCTGTGGTGGCTTCGATGGCTGTCTCACACAGCAGACATTTTTTAATTCTCTGTAAAGTACTGACTGGCCCTTCTACAGCTTCACGTATTGTTATCATCTTTTAATGTACCAGCCTTGGTTATGCAATTTTGAAGTTTTAACCTTCAGTCCCAGAACCCTTTACAGCTTGAGATATATATATCAGTTTTTAGAGGGTATATATGTATATATATGAGTGCACAACTCCCAGGCCCTAAGTCGCCCAGCCAACTAAGGTATGTATGGTTGTGTGTAACATGTGGGTCCTCAGGATGGAGCTTGCTTCATGTCACGCTTCTGGCACCTAGAATTTTGAGGTGGCTCCTAATTTTTGTAAAATTTGTAGATCCCTTTATGTGTATGTATAAGTTACAGTTAGAACCTGAAATCCATTAAAACTCAATCTTACTAGGTAAAACTAGTTCCAACAAAGCCCTTTTGTCAATACTACTTTTTACTAGTTACTTCTAGAAGTAACAAAATGCAGTCAACAGTATTATTATGCACTAAATATCCTTTAGTTAATACCCATAGTGACTGGTTGAAAACAGTTGTGACTGAAATCACTGACCATTAAAACCAGATGTTGGGTAAAACTAGTTGTCTCTAGGGAAAAATAATAATAACCCTAATTTGCGGAAAAAAGTTTATTATTCAAAGCACAGTACATCTGTTTTCACTTATTGCTACAAGACAGGCTGCCATGGCATTTCGAATTGCAAAGATTTCCCTTTTTCCTGCACAAGCATCACTTTGAAGTACAATTCTTCGTGCATGCATAGCGGACAAACCCTTGTTCTCTTCCTATTGCTGCTTTCCTCGCTGCAGACCTCAGAGAAATTTCATGATCTGGCACCTGTTCCTGGATCGAGAACACTTGAAAAGAAATGTCGAATTCAGATCTGAGAGAAATATAAATTATTTAAGTTCTGTTCTGTCCGTTTGACTTTCAGTTTAAATTTAATTTAAACTTCAAAATTCAGTAAACCTACCTGCAATATAGATTGTCCACCACTCCATCCTTCGTCCCGATCTTGTACAGACCGTCTTCATTTTTATCAAGCATGACTCCTTCTGCCTTTGCTCTGTCCACATCCGGAATAGGTATAATGACATTACCTCCCACACTAGCCGGAGGATGTGTTGCATCGGAAATCAATTTCATTCTTTTGGCGTGTTTCTGCAAATTTTTGTGGGTTTCTTTTCTGGCTGAAGAAATGTTTGACTGTGTACCAGCCAACGTTTCCTCTGCCTCCTCTTCGTCGTCAGTCTCATTTTCCTCTGCATTCATCTGCTTGATGACTTTTTGAAATTCATCCTAATCCTGGATGTTTTTTATAACTGCAGATGGCAACGTAGATGTTGTGATTCCAACTCTGGGCTCAGTACCGAACATCGCTTTGTATGGTGATTGTTTCATCCCTGAATGAAGGGATCTGTTTTTCATAAATTGCCCATAGCAGAGACCGTTCAACCAATTTGTGGAGTGGTTGTCTTTCATCCATGAAGCCAGCATATTTTCGATGTACTAATTGGCTCGATCTACCGAACCCTGGCTTTGACTAGGCCTTGGTTTCCCGTGAACGGTCTTTAACTTGGGCCATAATGTAGTTAGCTCGGCTATGACAGAGTTAACAAACTGTCTGCCATTGTCTGAATGTAAAATACTCATGGCACTAAATGTCAGAAAGATATCAGTCAGCTGGTAGGCAACCTCTTCAGTCCTCTTGCTTTGCAGTGCTCGCAGTAAAACAAACTTGGTCGAATGGTCCTGATAGACCATAATGAATTTGAACTCTTGGTCAGCCTGAGGTTGCATGTCAAGGAGGTCGACCTGGCAGCGGCTGTTCTTTTCTGAATGAAGAATGGGTTTGCTAACCAAGCCTTTCTTTTTCTTAGTTTTTTCTGTTGGCAGGTTTCACACATTGATAAGAAAATGTTTGTCATTTCAGATGTTACATTGGCGTATTTCCTTGCAGTTTCCATTTTCAGTCTGTCTCGACCTCCATGTCCAACAGCTAAATGAGCAGCTTCGATAACATTGTAGATCTCCTCGACTGGTAAACAGTACTTCACAGTTTCACCTCTTGAGTCAAACTTTTTATTTCACAAATTTCAAGAACATCAAATCTTTTCAATTGTCAGTATTGCAAAGGTGTCTTCTTCACGGCAGATTTTGCTTCTTCAACCTCTGCCAAAGCTGTCTGTAAACATCTCTTGTCATTACATTGTAGTGACTCTCTTTATCTTTGTCTGAATCAAGTAATTTTTCCATGAAACACTTTTCACCTTCTCCCCCAATCCTCCTCACATTGTGATTCATCACTCATGTCGTACAAAGATTGAAAAATGCGTAATAAAATTGTAAATAATGATTACCGAGTCATGCGCACTGGTCGACCGCAAACAGTAAACTGAGACAAGTACGTAAACAACACAGGGAACAGACTACGTTCCAACTGTGCAAGTGTCAGCTTGCATAACACTTTTAACTGACTTATTTCAGTAAATACTAGGTTTGCCTACTCAAAACTGTAAATATATTCGTTTCTTATCTCTTTTCGGTTATTACTAGATTTTACTAACAGTAGACTGTCAATTCTACAAGTAACTAGTTAAAAGTAGTATTGATGACAGGACTTTGTTGGAACAGGTTTTACCTAGTGACATTGTGTTTTAACAGATTTCGGGTTCTAACTGTAACATATATATATATATATATAAACATAAATATATATATTAATTTCACCATCAGTTAAGGAATGGATTTTTTGCCTCAATTTTATGCAGATGCAAATAGTCTTTGATTCTTGCATGCTTCTCACCCACCTTTGCCAACACTACACACCCCTAGACCTAATCCTTTTTGTAATTTCCTGTCTAGCAAGGAAAAATGGGCATGAGACACCATGTTCAATCCCACCATTCAGTTCCTGAGACTGTCGCTTGCAACTGTCCATAACCACATCCTTTGTATCTAACAAAGTGGACCAGCATAGTAATAATGGTCTAGATTTCTATTTTGGCACTTTGTGATTCAAATCTGTGGCAGATTATTGGTTAATGGAACTTGAAACAAGCCGTTAGCAGCTTCCAAATGATTCATACCATTCATGGTCGTCTTGTCATGTTGATAACATCCGTCAGTTGAAAGAGTATTGTTAAGACTTTGAATTGCTTGATCAAGTTACCCTACTGAAAATTCACACACGTTGAAGTCCTGATGTTGGCACAGGTTTTTTTTGTGTCTATAGTATAAAGTCTTGTCTCTTGATAGCATATTTTGAGAGCCTCCTAGTAACTGTGACACAGATTAGAAGAACAGAAGATTGGACCTGCGTCACATCTGAAATTTGTGTTTGTGAATATGTTGAGATGATTTAGTAATAATACATTTTAATTTCAGTATGGAGAGTTTCCCCTGCATATAGCAACAGTGGCTGAACATAAGGACCTAGTTGAACTGCTGCTACGATATGGTTCATCCGTTAATATCGTTGATAGAGAGAATCGCTCACCACTTATGTTTGCTGCCAAATGTGGAAGCATGGCCTTGGCACAGTTATTTCTAGAGTATGGAGCTCAGCGTGCAGTTATGGATTCAAATGGTAAGTATTGGTTTTTAGCACGTATTCACAACTCAACAATCCCATGATAAAGAGCCTTATGGAGCAGTTGATAATTATTTAACTGGTCAGAAATTTGCTTTCCTAGGAAAGCAAAAGCCTACTATTGGATCCTACCCAGAGCCATTTCAACCCACTTCTCATTCTATCTTTCAAAGGTCAACTTTAATATGGTCCTGCCATGTACACCTAGCTGTCCCAGTGGTCTCTTCCCACGAAGTTTTGCCACTTGTATTTTGTTCTCAATTTCTTTGCAACTGAAAAGTTGGGTCAAGTGACAGTGCTTCTGACTTATATTTTGGAGATACTGAGTTCAAATCTTGACTGGGGTGCCAACTGTCCCAGGGATCCACAAATTTTCCAGAAATCTAGCAGCTGCCTGCAAATTCCAGATGCCAGAAGGCTGATATGAAGCAAGTTCTCTACTGAGGACCAATAATTATGGAATGACTTGTGAACCTTACTGCTATCTGGCGTTCTGTGCTCAGTGCATGTGAACTGATACACATTTTTGTAGGTAAGGAAAAAGCTGTTATTATTATGCTGAAAATATTAGGAGCCACCATACAAAATTTGGTCGCATGGGCAACTTGGTGCCCGGGATTTGTGCACCTCTGGAATATTCGGACTCAGGTAATCTATGACTTCTCTCAATCTCTCCGCGCAAATGCTTTAGCTGTACCTTAGTCTTAACGTACTGCCAAATTGTACCCAGCTCTTAAAACTGTTGAAGCTGTTGTGATCCGTATGCTGGTTGTCATTCTACTCAGCAGTGTGCTGAAGTAAATGTGCCAAACTAAATCCTTGCTGTTGCATACCTGTTTTGTGAAGTGTTTTATAATTTCAAAAACAAGCATCACCTATTGATGCCACATGGCGGCTTCAATTTGGTGTTGTGTTCTTTAGAGCACTTGCCAACACAAAGTGCCACAGTACTCTATTTACACTCTGTACCCTTCCTAATCCCTCATGTGGAAGAACTGCAGCAATGCAATATGACCGATGTTTGCTGTAGCTTGTCTCAATCTGAGCAACTTGTTTTCCCAAATGATATGGGCTACCAGTGGGTTAATATAGGAAAGGTAAACTCTCAGCCTTTTGAATAAAGTTTTGTTAAGGGCAGGCTGGAAGACTCTGTAATTCTTCCTCCTCATCCCCCTTTTTTTAGTGCCCACTTGAATATCTGGCATGTATGGAATGGTTTAACATCCTGTCCCCAATATCAAAACACCCCACATATTCGTTCAGTCCTGTGTAACTCTTGGCTTTATAGCATGTCCATGCTTGTCACAAGGTCTTTCTAATGGGTTGTGCATTTTTGTCAGTATGTGTATGTCTTGTCTGTCTCTATAGACCACTGCTATCAAATCTCTCTTGTTGTAGATGATGTACTGCTTTGTTTAGTCATGTGTTTGGTGGTAGTATGTCCTGTGGCATTCCCTTTGTGTTAAGTCTGACTGTCCTGCAACCTTTGATTTTCCTTGCTGTCAGATCATCAAACAAGTCGGGCAATGAAGAGAAGTCTGCCTGCAGGTTATGTCAATGCCCCTCTTCCTTCCTTGTCAAGTGTTTCTACAGGTACTTATGTTGCTGCCATGTCTACAGCCATGCTTGTCCTATCCATCCTTCAGTAGATGTCCACGTCATATGTATAGGCAGACAGTTTCATAATTTGTAAATCTGTATTTGATATGTATTGTTTGAAAGTTATATATAAATCTGTATTTGATATGTATTGTTTGAAATTTATATTTTCTTTGAAAAATAGTACAGTGAAACCTCTATCCATCGTTCCCGTTACCGTCGTTCGCCCGCATGTATCGTCTGCCTTATTTGGTCCCGAAATTAGCCCCATATAAATAACACTATTTTTTCCCGCCTCCATTGTTCCTCGAACTGTCGTTTTCCCGCACCAATAGTTGAAAAATCACGGTCCTGACGCAACTTTTTCCCGCACTGATAGTTTTTTTTTAAATTTGAAGCGATGGTTTAGCGAGGTTTAAGGACCGGCATGGCCTAGTATACAAGAAGTTAGTCGGAGAAAGTGCGGCAGTGGACAGCGAAAGCACGGAAGCGTGGCTGGAAAGACTGCCATCTTTGTTGGTGGGCTACGAACAACGTGATATTTACAACGCGGATGAGACGGGGCTCTTCTACAACGTGCTTCCTGATAGAACCTTGGCTCTCAAAGGAGAGTCTTGTCATGGAGGGAAAAACTGTAAAGACAGACTTACTGTTTTACTTTGTGTTAACATTGATGGAACTGACTAACAAGTGCCGATTGTTATCGGAAAATCTCCGAAACCGCGATGTTTCAAGAATGTAAAAAAATTACCCACCAAGTACCACGCGAACAATAAAGCATGGATGACCACAGACATTTTTTCTTCATTTCTGTGTTCATTAGACGCAAGTATGGGTGCACAAAACAGGAACATTCTCCTCTTTGTGGACAATTGTGCCGCACATCCAAAGGATACATCGTTTCTAAGAAATGTAAAAGTCATACGGTACCCGGCAAATTGTACAAGTGTGCTCCAGCCCCGTGATTTAGGGGCAATAAACTGTTATAAGCAGCTTTATAGAAAACGCCTCGTACAAACAGCTGTTTGCTTAATGGATGCAGGCAAAGATACGAAAAAGAAGATAAACGTGTTGGAAGCTTTGCACTATACTGTGGCAGCCTTGCAAGAAGTAACCCAGCAGACAATCGAAAATTGTTTTCGGAAAGCTGGTTACGTGCAGGGACAATCTTCAGGCGATAGTGACGTCGTATTGACCAACGATGACGACGATTTCCGCCAAGACTGGGAAAAGTTCAGTGGCATGAACAAAGATAAATTCGAGGACTACGTCTCTGTGGACAGTCACGTGGCAACCTGTGGTGTAGAAGCAGTGCAGGAGCTGTGCGTGAGCCTCGTGACGTCCGGGAGTGTGGAGCGGGAAGAAGGAGAAGAAGAATTTGGCGAGCTTTGCTGAGACGCATGAAGCGCTGATGGAAGCAAGATCTTTCTTTTATGCGCACAGCACGAGTGACAGTGATCGTGAAAGTGTTCTAGGCCTTGAAAAATCGTACTTTGAATTGAGGAGGAGTAAAGTTTGCTCAAAACAAACGTCAATGAAAGATTTTCTCAGCAAGAAGTAATAATTATCATTAAATTGTTCTTATCTATAATTTTTAATGGTTTCCCGGTACTATAATTTCCCGTATGTATCGTTCAAATTTTCCGGTCCCCTGAAAAACGATGGATAGAGGTTTCACTGTACTATTTTATCCACAGCCACATGTTCAGGAGGGGCATAATATTTTGAGTGTGTGTCATTTAGCATGTCTTAGTTTCCATAGCCAGTCATAATTTGGGTAATTATTGTCAGTAGCAACTGTTTGAAAAGCTGAGAAACTGAAGAATGCGTAGGAACCTGTCATGTTTTATTGGTTTCCTGTAAAAAGCATAAGAAACTGTTTACTTTTCAGCCTATAGTCTCTCAAGGTGTCCCATTTTAACACTAATTGCCTATTAAAGAAACATGTCAGATTTGATGATGTTAGATACTGGAGAAATTCCATCATCTAACATGTCCAAGTACTGTTGATAGTATCAATTGGTCTCCTCCACTGGCAAAGTAACAACTGTTGCAAAATACAACGTGAAAACACTATAGTCAAGCCTCTGTGTATATGGGGTGATAAATTTTGTGTTTTACCAGTCATATCAGGAGGAAACTGTTAAATTTTGCTGTTTGTTCCACCCATCACACCTAGGGGCACACATGACAAAGGGTCTTCTTGTCATTATCAGACCTGTCATCTATGTTGTGGTATGGACAACCCTGTTTGTCAGGCCCATTGCTCAACTCCACTTGAACATTCCTTGGTGATGTGGAACTAGAAGTTATTCTGACACACTATCTTTCTGTTTATTAGTTTCATCTCAGTCTTATTCAGTCACCTCTGAATCACTGTCAAGTATTAGTTCAACATTGTCTATGTGCAGTCATGTTTTGTAATTCACTATTGAAGCTATGTCCTGTGCTGCCTTGTAGTGTGTGAGAATAGAGACAGGAACTTAAACTTTATTCCTCAGTAGCTGCAGTTGAAATAGAATGCAAACAGTGAACATTACATCTACCTTGAAAATTACTAAGGTAAACCACTGTATTACTGTTCTTATAAGTGCAGGCAGTCTGGTTTTGAAATGTGAATGTGTTGTTGGTGCATAGAAGCATGCAAGAGGTGATGCTCATAATTACAACAATTTTTGGAACTGCAGCATACAGTTGTCATTAGAAATTTCTGGCACTTCTCAAATCTGGACATAGTATAATTTTAATATATGAAACTGAAATGTGTGGAAATTGTGAAAATAAATGCAAAGACACACGAGCATGTAGACTGACTTTGGGTACTTTGTATATGTGAAATCAGATTCATGCTTTAAAAGTTAATTTTTAGTGGGTTGGATGAGCAGGAAACATGAGGAGCATTGGCAGTCCATTCGTGGACAAAGGCAGGCTAAGGGCTGTCTTAAAAGACTCTCTGATAAAAGAGCTGGGGAATTACCCAACTTGAGTAGGAACCAGCTAAGAGTAATGATGGGACTGCTAACAGGACATTGTCATTTAAAAGGACATCTATTTAAACTGGGGCTAGTAAACAGTCCCGGGTTTGATAGGTGCAAACAGGTATCTGAAATGGCCTCACATGTTCTTTGTGACTGTGAGGCACTGACAGTATTAAGATTTAGGCACCTGGGCCATCATTTGATACCAGGTGACTTTGCTGACATCTCTGTCGGCAAGGGGTTTTTCAAAGTGAAGGCCTGCTGAATACTTAAGCAAAGGGTTGCACAAAAGATCAGAAACAGTCGAGGTGTAAGGGTCATTGTGGTGTCTGCCATCCTGTACTGTACTCTGCTCTACTCTCTAATTTTTAGAAGAACTGTATAGCTTTAAAAATACAATAAATACGGTTCATTTTCTGAAACACTGCATTTTGTACTCTACCCAAGCCAGGAAGCAAAACCCCTGCATTTAAGCTCTGTCCGCTAAGGGTTTATTAGGCCATGACTGATTCCTTTTCAATTCTTCGTACTCCATGAGCTTTCCTCTTTTCCTCTTTTTATTCCCCCGGATGTAGTCACTTCTTCATCCTCAGTCCAAAAAAATGTTTCTAACTGCTTTTTCCAAATGCTGTGGTCTTACATCTTAGTGCACCAACATGCAGTGCCATTGCCTTTTACAGGATCTCGATGGAATGGTTTCCATGCTTCCTTCTATCTTGCCAACTGAGGAAGAGCATGTGCACCTGTGTTCAGCCCAGTTATCTTGTTACTGTGCGCTCTGAATCAATGTGCTGTATTCTGTTCAGTGCCTTGACTTCTTGCTGGAACCATTCACCATCCTGTTCCCACCTTGCATCTTTTTACATTTCCCAGGTTTATTGGTTGTGCCATGTCTCATGTAGTTAGTCACTGATCTGTAATCACAGAGGCTCAGGTTTGATCCCATGCCAGTGTATATGGGATTTGTGTGGACAAAGTGGCACTGTGATGGGTTTTTCTCTGAGTGCTTCAGTCTTCCCCCAGTCATTATCATTCCACCAGTGCCCCATTCTAATACTGCATTCATCTTGCACCAATGATGTGTAATCTTAGCAATTAACAGCACCATTAAATAAAAACTTCCCTGTTTCTGCACACATAATTTTCTGAACCCTTTTCCTCTCAAGCTGTCCCACTGGATTCTTAAAAATGTATGGTCTTATCTTCCTCTTATGTTTTGAAAAATGTTCCTTACTGTTTTATTTCCAGTTCTCCCCCCCCCCCCCAAATTCTTTAGGCCCACCCAATGGCTTGAATGTGGAACCATGCCCCTATTTCTTAACCTGACTTCTTCTACTCTGAAGGTGGGGTAGTACATTCCTCCAGAATTTCTAACAGATGAATGAGTACAGTACCACATCACAGAAGATAATAATCATCATGAAATGTTGTTGTCTCTTGCAGATTGGACAGCAGAAGATTATGCACTAATGGGAGGTTATCATGATATAGCTGCCGAATTGAAGTCTCCGTCTGAAAGGATGGTTATGTCTTTCACTGAAAAAAGTGTGGAATCTCAAATATGTGACACTGGTCTAGCATCAAATAAGCGATCTGTCTCAGATGCATCTCTTCCTCCTGATCAGCAGGAACACGAGAAAGAGGTTAGGGTCTAGTCCAAGCAAATGGCTATTTAATGAAACCAAAGGCACAGGACCTTTCTTGGAAAGTTGGTAGTCATGTGGCTGGCTGAGAACTATCACACTTGAATGGAGCTGCACTGAATGTCATGGTCTATTAGGTAGCAGTTCTGCTTTATATGTGGGAGGTAAAAAAGTTAAAGTTGTCCTTGTCCATGCCATGAAGGCATATGGAGGAGTCGATGTGTAGCTCCACTCATTCTTAATCTCGGCACTGGTTGGAGGTCGGTGGTCAACTTCATGCCCTAGCCGCTTTACCTGTGGGAAAGAACCCCAGTACCCATTAAATAGAAGGCTGGGTGGGCTCCAGAGCCATTCTGGACAGTTTTGGAGAACAGAAAATCTGCCCCTGCCAGGATTTGAGCCCTGGATCATCCAGCCAGTAGCTATACTGACTACACTAGACCCACTCCTATATGTGGGAGGTCCTCAGTTTAAATCTCTCCTTGGATACCAACTGTCTGACTGAGGTTTCCATGGTGTTCCCTCTGTCCAGGCAAATGCTGAAGTAGTACCTCAAATAAGGTCACAGATATTTTCTACCATGTCCTTTCCAAGTCAGTGTACACTAATCATCATATCATTCAATGGCACATGGTCTCAGCTGCTGACAGCATTACTAAATGAACTGTAAATAAATTTATGGAGCATGCCATTGGATGAACCAATTCCTGAGATTCACAACTGATATTTTCCCATGACGTTTTCTTACAGAAATTCTGTATGCACATAAAATTTATATTCAGGACTTGGCTTGTATTCAGGTGATGATTGCTTCAAATCTGAGCTGGGTCACTGGCTATCCTGACTGAGGTTTTCCCCAGTCCCATCAGGGAAATAACAGGAAACTACTTCAAGTAGACCATGACTGTGTCCTGCCACATTGTTTTCCGATTCATCATCGAACCTACACTTTAATGCTATGTAGTTTGACTACAAAGAACACCATGCTTGCTACTTGTTCTGTTTAACTCATCATTCTTGATTTAATGATCATACTATGGTTAGATGAAGATTAGAAATTATGAGTGTCTCAATTGTGTAACTTTCTGCAGTCCTGTATAGCTTCATATGTTTTATGTTCAAGTGTGTTTTTCTACTTTGTTCTCGAACCTCTCAACATATGCTTAAAACAATAAGGAAAATTATAATTTTGTATATTTTAATATCTTGTGGGTGATCAAATCAAGAAGGATGAGATGGGTGGGACGTGTATTGTGCATAGGATGCATGAGAAGTGCAGAGAAATTTTGGTTACAAAACCTGAAGGGTAAATATCACACTGGAGGCAAGGTGTAGGTGAACAGATAATACTGCATTGTCCGTATAAAACGGGGTGTGACAATATGAGCTGGATTGATGTGTCTTAGGAAGGGGACCAGTGGTAGCTGTGGAACATGGTATAGAACCTTCAGATTATGTGAAGGGCAAGAAATTTTTTGACTAGCTGACTGACTGTTAGCTTCTTGAGGCAGGCTGTGCTTTATATAGCTAGTAAGTTACTTTCCTCTTCATGTTCTGACTACAGACTCTTTCTCCAGTGTATAGCTTTCTTGTAGCACGCAGCAGTGTGTAGAATGTGAAGTGTCACTCCTACATACCCTAAACCTGTTTTTGATATATTGCCTAGGTCAAGCAGTAGCTTCATATATTGCAAAACATTCTGTTCTAGCAGCCAGTTTCAATATGCCTGTTTACCTCCAACTAGGTAAAGTGAACGGTAAAGATATAGGTGCCCTTGGGCATACCATGAAGGCATGTGGTGGGAGTGGAGGTATAGCACCACTCATTCTTAACCTTAGCACTAAATGCACAAGTGGTCAGTTTCATACCCTGGCTGCTTTCCTCCAGGAAAAAAGCCCATGGTGCCCAGTGAATAGGAGGTTGGGTGGGCCCCATATCCAGTCTGGACACTTTGAGAATAAAGAAAAAATCTGTGTGTTGAGAATCAAACCACAATTCCTCAGTTATCCAATCCATACCCTAGTCACTATATCAACAGTGCTACCCCTGCACCAACATTAAATGTTCATTGTACTTGTTCTACTGTGTGGCATGTTGTTTGCTTTTCTTCATAGGTTACAAATGTAACTGACGAACAAAATGAAGATGCTGATTACAGTGATACGTGGAATGACAGTCAGCTATCAGATTCCAGTTTGAAACAGAAGGTCAGTGTATTAATCTGATTATCATTGCATTGAGTGTGAATTCTCTGCATCAGGAAATTTGATTGAAACCTTCAGTAATAAAGGTTCTGCAAGGGACATTGGGTTTACCAAGCATAATGAATTGCCATCCTGTTTAATATAGTTATATACATTTCAAGGTTCCAAGGAACACAATTTTATCCAAATTAGATTTTTGTTTTATTATAAGTGGTTCAATCCAGAGGTCAGATCTAGCGGAAGGGTTATTGGAAGGCATTGTGTACCCTTCCACTACACCTGACCTTCGGTTTGAAATTTGCCACTGGAGCTTGCCCAGTTATGGGATGAATGGTAGATGAATGATAGATTATTTCAGATGCATGATGACAGACTTGTAAGAAGTCTTGTTCATAAGGAATACATTTTCTCACTTTGTGGCACTCACTGATTTGTTTCACTATTGGCAGTATGTACTGTTGTGATATGTGTTATAAAATGATTGTATTTTATGTTAATTCTTTCAAAGCACATTGGTATTTGCAGGGTGTTGGTCTCAAACTAACAAAGTTTCTTCCACCTTCGTCTGATGATGAAATTAGTGAAGAAAGCTTTCAGAGTCCTAGAATGCAAGAAATGAAAGATGAGGAAGTCCAAGATTCTCCACGCTCTTGTGTCATACCACCTCCTTGCAAGCCACCTAGAAGTTGGGATCTTATCCAGTCTGGTGTGATAGATGACCCAAAGGTAGGGAGAAATATGTAATCGTCATTAACCTTTCAGTGTGAAGGGCCACGCACTGTCTTGTACATAGCCACTGTTCACATTCGTGGCAGGCACTGTATCGTACATGGCCACCGTCTGTGTTTGTGGAGTGTCATGCACTGTCTTGTGCATGGCCACTGTCCACGTTTGTGGAGTGCCATGCTTGTTTTGTACGTAGCCACTGTCCACATTTGTGGAGTGCCATGCACTGTATCATACGCAACCACTGTCCACATTTTTGCAGTGCCATGCACTGGCTTGTACATAGCCACTGTCTACATTTGTGGAATGCCATGCACTGTATCATACATAACCACTGTCCACATTTGTGCAGTGTCATGCACTGTCTTGTACATAGCCACTGTCTACATTTGTGGAGTGCCACACACTGTATCATACATAACTAGTGTCCAAATTTTTGTAGTGCCAGATATTGCACTCGGACAAGAGCATCCGTTTTGTGGTTTCATCTTCCACAGTATTTTAAATATGTGAATTACTTTTGAATAACCTTTGTAGTGAAGGTTCAGGCTTTTATTTGATGTATGTGTTGGATGTATTTGTGTGTTTTTATTGAATAAACAACCCTTGAAATTTGTCAGTTGTAAATCAGTTATAGTATATGTAATTATCAGTTGCAAATATTGAAGATACTCAGAATGTTTTTGTTGTTCTGAAGACAGTAATTTTGATTCTTGTGATGGTGATGAATTTGTTGTTAGTGACAGCTGCTGCAGAAACAATTGCCAACACTTATAGTAAACTCAGAGACTCTCAAGAAAGGTGCTGGGATTGGTAGTGTGGAAACATTTACGTGGGAAGATGTGTCAAATTATGTAGGATTAAAGAAGGGTTTTATAACATATATGAACCACAAACTGTAACCAAAAATGTTTCAGAAGTGTGCAGATTCTGAAGCTGATGTAAACTTTAATTTATAGTAACAGCTGCAATTGAAACAAATCGCTATGCTAATCAGTATGTAAGATTAACCTTTTAAAGACCTGTATTTGCATATGCAGATGCACATAGGAAAACACCCTTATAAATTAATTTTATGTATTTAGACAACAAGGAAATGTAAGACATGCTGCATTCTCTGTTTTATTTTCCACAAAATGCCCTTTATTTCATAATTTTATCTTTTTCTGTTCAAGTAATGTATTTTTCATGTGCTAAAATTGAAGTACCCACCCTGGTTGGATAAAGCTTAAGATGAATGTCACTTCCATTCAGATGCAGTGTGATAAAGTGGTTCCTTGGTACAGTAGATGAATGGCATATTACCTCAGCCTTCCAAATGCCAATGGAAATTGTGCAGGAACCTACTTTCCAATCATACTTTTTGAGAAATAACATTCTGTTCACATCAAATTTTGAAAGTGTCACTTCACTAGATAGATTTTGTTCTGTATGCAGATTATTACATTTCAGTGCTGATAAAGTAAAAGTTATCATGTGTTATGGTTAGAAAGAACTCGTAATCTGTCTCTTCGTCACCCACATCAGTGATAAATTTTAAACCTTGAACAGTATTTGTCCAAGCAGAACATTCATACTCACAAATCAGTGATTTTGTGGAAAGGACATTTCACATTCTGGCAGTAGTATAAAATAAAGTAGCTCCATTACCTCTTGGGTCTATTGAATGAGTTGATAAATGATATGATGAAATTAATTTACCACACCACATTTCAGGACCGTGGTGGGGCTAGTGTTGTTCCCACCTCACAAGTTCTCATAGCTGCTATTTTGGAAGTATTTATGTTATGAAGTTAGACAGTATGAAGTTGGAAAGACTTTGCACAAAACTTTCTGATGTGCAAAGTGTTTGATGGTGCGCCCTTTTAAGGTACAGAGAGGAGTGAGAAGTGTGTGCCAATGTGGGGTACACATTTTCCAAATATGTTTGTAGCATTATGCATATATCATTAGCTCTGGTGATAATTTGTTGCAGAAACAAATTTGTTATTGCAAAGCTAATCACACTATAGATGTCCCACTGCACAAGCTCGAAAATTTATTCATGCGTCACATTAAATGTGTGCCGTACTGAAAAGGGTTTTGAATAAATGTTGTAGATCCTAAGTTACTCTAATTTATGTAAAATGTATTTGTTTTCGTATATAATACAGTCCGTGAAGGATTTGATAACATTAATTTTGGGATTTGTAAAGTAGAACTTACTGAAAGTTGTGCACATAAAATTAAATTTACTCATCAACTTAGGGATTCTTAATACCACCTTTTAACAAAATCCATTAAATAGTTCTGGAGGTGAAATATACCTATGGAATAATGGACAGTGATGCCCACCCTATTCTGCACTCATTTAAGAATCCATTAATACTATTTTTACATATATACTGCAGCAATGGGAAATATTTTCTTTCTTTGTAGGATACAAAGCATCTTTTGAAGAGAAGTTTCTTATCAGATATTGACATTCCAGAACATTTCCATTGTAAATCTTGGCAGTCATAATATTTCATTTTGTGATTAGGTTATGGAACCTCGTCGACGTAGTCTCTTACCTCTTGGTTCTCTGAGATCAAGACGTGAAAGCTTCAATGAGTCACCCAGCACTGCTGAATCGCCAAGCATCCATGGTGATAGTCTTCATGTAGGGGAAGGTGATGCGGATCAGAGGCTTGGAAGTCAGAGTTTCAGGAGAAGTGATGACAAACGAGATTCACTGACCCGTCGTCATTTAAATTTATCAGAACGTGAGGAAAATAAAGACAGCTCTTCTACAGAGTATGGAGGTATTGAAGTGAAGGATAATGGGTTACAGCTGCACAAAGAAAAGAATGAAGTCTATCCTCTGATTGGTGCAAGCGGAGATGGTGTGTTGGATAACATCAGATCTAGCAAGGAAAGTTTGAAGGGCTCAAGTTCCAATAGTGACTGGGATAGTGATGATAGTTTGCCATTGGATAATTATCCAGTTGCAGATGTAACAATCAGTCCAGCAGTTGATTCTCCTTTGAAAGTTTTCAGAGTCATTAATCCAAGCGAGCTTCATGTACCTGATTCTGCTGATGACCCCAACAATGGATCTCCATATTTATGGAATGCTGAAAAGAGGAGCCGATTTTTGACAAGAGCTCCCTCAATTGACTTGACAGATGATGATACAGAGACTGGAAGAAGCAAGTGTGGTCACAGTCAAAAGGCTGCTGAATTGGAAATGAGTAAGTCAGATGTAAATATTTCGGTTTCAGGTACTCTGGGCAGAGATGGAACATTGTTAGGTTATGAAGAAGTATGGGAGTCTAATGCACATATACCAGAAAATAATGTTGCTTTGCCAGTTTCAGCTTCAAGTGTAAGAGATACCCACATCTTGGTTAAGGAACAACCTGAAGAAGCTTTAGTTCGGAGCTCGCCTAAGTTTGATGTAACTAGTAAAGCTTTGACCTGCTCAGAGCTTCCAAAAGAGTTGTCTGAAAACCATAACACTTCTGAAGACACCCTTCTATACCCTTCACCCAGATTTGGTAAATCGAAAAGTATTGCTGTTTCAGAAAATGATGTTTGTACTGAAAGTTCCAAAAACCGAACTTACACAGGTGATGTTTATAGAAAAGATAATGGTTTGAAATTGGAATCCCATTCCTTGGATGCGATTGAACCCCAGATGTTTGTCCCAGACACAAAGATACCTCGCACAAGAAAACACACCCGTCAGCAGTCCATTTCAGTGCAGTCATGGAACAGAAGTGAGGAGCTGCATGAGAAACCGCCCTCTGCAGCACACATTGACCGGATGATTGAAGAGAACCAGCGTATCAATGCACAACTCA
Source organism: Reticulitermes speratus (assembly GCA_021186555.1). NCBI lineage: Eukaryota > Metazoa > Arthropoda > Insecta > Blattodea > Rhinotermitidae > Reticulitermes > Reticulitermes speratus. Next base: position 12,237,870 of record JAJKFL010000009.1, read on the forward strand.
GGTGTTACGATGAAGCACTGCGAGATCTGGCTCATGTATCTGTGGTAAGGAAGCAGAGTTCATTGTCTCTTCCTCGTGCAAAAGAGGCATCGAGCTTGACAAGATCTCAGTCAGCAGGAGCAAGAAATGAAGGTTTCTTTTCATTGCCATTAGCAAGTGAGGTTGGTTCAAGGGAGATGGCACAGTCAGCAATTGTAAAGAAACAAGGGTCCTTGTCTCTACCTAGAACAAGTGAGATACCAGATTTTGCTATGGTTCAGTCACTGGGACCCAAAAAGCAAGGACATTCCTCTCTTCCCAGTACAAATGACTTTGGTACGAGGGAAATGGCACAGACTGCTATTGTGAAACGCCAGGGTTCTTTGTCTCTTCCAAGAACATGTGAGATACCAGACTTTGCTTCTGCAGCAAATGAAGAATATTTGTCTCTTCCACGTTCAAATGAATTGATAGATGAGGCATTTAAAGAAATAGGTCAGTCATCTGTTACTATGAAGAGGGGATCTCATTCCCTGCCTCGTTCAGTTGATGCAAAATTGATCTCTTTAGGGGTAGATCCTGTCCCCCCTCCAAGACATAAAAAGTCTTCCCATAGGAGGAGGCGAGCTGAAAGTGAAGGGGAAGCATCTGATAGGCACTTAAAAGATGCTGTAGGTAGGTCACTTTCGTTTGATGTAAAAGCGCAATCATCTAATGGAACAGAACAAACTGCTGCCATTTTGAATTCAGCTGTGGAAAATGAAGTGGCAACAGAGAGTACACATAGCCTGAAAACAGACGAAAAACACTGTTTGGTAAGCACATCTGGCAGTAGTGACTTAAAAGACGTAAATGTGGAAAAACCAATTAGGAAGAAAAGAAAAATGCTTTTGGCAATGAGAGGTTTCTTGGGACAAAATCGTAAAATTTTAAATGGCAGTTCTGTAAGTGAATTGTCAGTCGAGGGATCCTTTGATGACCAGCCCTTTATGATGAGCAGAGACAAAACTGGGCCATTGGAACGACAGGTAACTGTTATTGAAAGGCCAGGTTTCTCTGTCAAAAGAGGTGATTCCACCACTTTGAGTCCAGTAAGGCTAGAAACATTGGAAAAACAAGAGTTGCAGCAGCAATCAACAGTGAAAGAGCATGCTGAGACGCTGAACACACAGACATCTAGTTCTTTGCTTGAGGATGATCCTCTGCTTGAAGAAACTGCAAGGTTGGTCAGTTGTTGTGTTTCTTCATTAAAACAAGAGAGAAATAAGTGCATGTCAAGTGAGTGTAACTTTTCTTTTTATTGTGTAGAGACTTAGAGTACATCAGCATTAATGCAGACATGTTCTTCAATTCAGGTATCAGTGTTTCGAATTCTGATCACTTTTAGCAAATTATGGAGCTAGTTCAGAAATAAAGATGCATAACGTATTCTTGAGTCAACACCAGACCAAGAGAATGTTGTGTACATTGCTTCCTCTGTTATCGAACATAACATTTGTGTTCTGTTTCTACAAAGTGTGGGCCAAAGGGGTAACGAAATGCAGGGCTGGAAAATTCCCAAGGACTTTCTGACACAAGCAAAAAGACATTCCATGCTGGTACCTGAAATATCAATTGCATGTGACACGAATCAACAGTATTCTTTCTTTATACTTTTCATTATTTGGTTTTTAGGTGGCGTGTAAGATCACACTGAAAAATAAAGTGTGTTATGTGTATATATGTGTGGGTGTATTTGTGTGTGTGCCGCGCGCGCGTGTGTAGGCCGTTCAAATTTAAACGAGAATTAGTTCCCTTCGAGCACAAATCAACTTGTATGAATGTGCTTGCGCTGACAAGTTATGACATGTTTAAACTTGCAACCCGCATTATTCGGGTCCCTCTCCACCTCAACCATCGGTGCAATCAAGATGGCAGGGCAAGAAATACCCAGCAGTGTTGCGCAGCATATAATTATCAAATTTCTCATGAAGGAAGGTGTCATTCCTTCTGAAATTTTTACCAGGCTTCAAGCACAGTGTGGGGATGAATGTTTGTCACAGCCAAGGGTGTTCAGTTGGGCAAAATCATTTCAAGAAGGATGAGACCGTGTTGAAAATGAACCTCACGCTCAGCGACCAAGAACCTCTGTCAATCCAGACAACGTTTTGAAAATTGGTGAACTTATTCGGGCTAATCGTAGAATAACTGTTCTTTATCTGTTACAGGAAGTAGGTATTAGTGTAGGGAGTGTTGACAAAAGTCTGCACAACGAGTTGAAGGTAAGTAAAGTGAGCGCAAATTGTGTCCCACAGCTCCTGACACCAGAGCACAGGGAAAGACGTTTAGTGGCCATTACTTAACTTTTGCAACGATACGAAAGAGAAGGAGCCGAATTTTTGGACACAGTTGTGACGTGTGATGAGACCTGGGTCCACTAGTTCACTCCTGAATGAAAAACAGTAAGTAAGCAGTGGAAACACACCCATTCTCCACCCCCCAAAAAAGCGAAAGCAATTTTTTCAGCGGGGAAGATCATGGCTACTGTGTTCTGGGGTTCAAAGGGTATCATTCTCCTGGACTTTTTCACTGGTCAAAAAACCGCCAATATTCAGCTCTCCTGAATGAAAAAGTGCAGCCGGCAATCCGCTCAAAGCGAAGAAAAGACAGAATTCAGTTTGCTTCCTCCAAGACAACACTTGTCCTCACACTGCAGCTTTAACGATGGCAACTCTACTGAATCTGAAGTGGGATATACTGCCTCATCCACTGTGCAGTCCAGACTTAGCTCCATCTGATTATCATTTGTATGGACCAATGAAGGGGTTTTTAGGAGGCAAGAGATTCTGGAATAATGATGAGGTCATTGCAGCAGTGCGAAGTTGGATACATGAGCAACCGAAAATCTTCTTTAAAACTGGAATTAAGAAGCTTCCAGAACGTTTGCACAAGTGTATGTCAGTCAATGGGGGACTACATTGAAAAGTAGCGTGTAAAATGTTTCCATTTTATTGTGAATAAATTTTTTAGAAATTAATTCTCGTTTAAATTTGGATGTCCCTCAAGTTGTTGTTAAATGCATGAACTGAATTCAACTGGCTTACGACAGAGTTAATTGACAGCCTCTTGTGAATACAAAGATAAACCTTGAAGTTCCATAAAAAGTGAGGAATTTCTTAACCATTTTGGCAACTGTCCATTTATCAAAAATGACTTTGCTTCATGAAGGTATTTACCTTGTAGTCATTAAAAAAGAAAACATAGGATAGTGATGTAATTTGGTATCAAAGAGTATGAGCCAGGTAGCTCAGTCATTGTAGTGACTGTTGAATGGACTGGACAACCAGCGAATCAGTGCTTGATTCCAAACAGGGGCAGAGATTTTTCCCTTTGGCACTGCCCAGACTGGCTATGGCACCCATCCAGCCTTCTATCCAATAGGCACCAGGGTTATTTACCTTGTGGATAAAATGGCTTGGATCATGATGCTAACTACTTGCCTGTGTCTAGTGCCAGATATTAAGAAAGATTGGAGCTATACCTGATAAGAAGGCAGAGGTGTGCAGTGGGCAGTGGTGCCAGTAATCATTTACCTTTACATTTTACCAAAGAGTATACTGTGCCAGAACTATATGTAATTTTCATTTAACATGTGCAGTGCCTGAAAATTATTGACAAGCCATGGAGACAGACAGTGTTTGAAGATGTGTTACTGTACAGTTGTGGACGGCATTCTTTTCCTCACATTGATTGGTCTAGAGACATCAATCATTTCAAGTGATAGAGTTTCAAGCATATGTTATTTGCATATAATGTTTTGCCTCTTACCAGATATTTAATATTGTGATGTACTAGACTTCAGTAAACTCTGACACTGTTGTTTAGTGCAAAGATATAAGGCATGCAGCATAGTTCATATTCATTGGCTTCCATGTAGGCATAACATGCCAGTACTTCTGAGGGCTTAAGATTTTTGTAGTCATTATGAATTCACCTTGAAGATGAATCTGCTTTCAGTAACAGTAAGTAGTGAATTAGAATTGTCCCCTTTTCTAGCCCTGCTTGGCATTGGATGGAAATGAGTGGTCAGTTTCACATTGCTGTCACTTCATCTGTGGGTAACAAGCCCAGGTACCCATTGAGTAGGAGGCTGGATGGGCCCAGAGCTTGTCAGGGCACAGTGGCAAAGAAGAAAACTGCTGCCCCTGTCAGGAATCGAACCCTGGTCAATTAGCCTATATCTTGGTCCTTCATTACCATGCAGACTGAGCTGCCCCAGCTTCTCATAACAGTAAATCATCCATAACATAAAATATACATCTCACTGACATGTTTCTCATGAGACCATGTGGTGTGGTAGACTTCTATCTGCAGTAAATTAGCTTCTGAGGTTAAAAAAAAACAGCTGGTATACATCCATGCATTCAATTTTGAAGCTGGTACTGATTGATTTATTCGTTGAACAGAAGCTGATAGAACTGGTAACCGAGAAAAGCGAAGTCTTTAAAACTGTTTATTCGTGTGTATGTTAAGGCTACATATTACTCATAAAATACTTTACTTCCAATTAAATTAGAAGCTTATGCTCCAGGAAATCTTATATCCTAAACCAGAATAAATGGGTGCTTTTTGCTTTGTATTGAGAAGGCCCCTAGTTTGAGTCCCAATCTGAGAACTATTCATACTGACCGACTTCTGGCCTATCCTTTTCAGAATTCAGCATCATTAAACTAAAGAGTCTCATATGGAATGCAACTACTGGGAGATTAGCAGAGATAGAAAGTTGCACAGATATAAAATTTGGTGTTTGTATACCATTCCTTGTTTTCGGTACTGTTCAGCATACTTTCCATACTTCATAAAAAGAAAAAAAAAAGTGTATATCCATGTTTTTTTTATCTTAAGACATCCCGTTGTGTTTGTACAAGTCACAAAATAGTCATTTTGTTTCATATCCATGTGTGCGTGCATGCATGCATATGCGTGTATGTGTGTTTATCCCCGAAAAAATTTGGGACTATTTGGTGGATTTTCATTAACCTTATGAATTTAATCCCACGAGAAGCAACTTTACTTTTGTACTTCTTAATTTTTTATCATCAGTAATATGAACATACTGGACATGGAAATTTGTGAATTGGAGGTAACACAAACACCACTTAATACTGGGTCCTAATCAGTAAAAAATATGCAAGTTTTGTTGTGGTAATTGTTTTGTTGAATGTGCAGTAAAACAACATGATGATTCTGGAAGACTGCATACATAGCTTTCAATATTTCTTTTGGCAGCTACTGTTATGAAATTTGCATGGATCGTAAACACTTACAGTGTTTTGTGAAGTGTTTGTATGTGTATATTTACAAACATGGCAGTATTGTAGACCTATATATGGTGTGTATTGTATAAAATAGTGACAATCTGTAGTTAAGGACGTTTTATGCAGAAGTTAGTCACTGTTAGTTTGTTATTGTTTCTGTCCTGAGCATGTAGATTCAAACATTTGAAGGACAGTATGTTTTAAGTTCTTGCATTGAATGAGACCATATTACATGTCATGCAAGACATTCTTTCTCTGTAAAGAAACCAATGGTTAAATTATTGAGAGCCTTTTGTAATCTTATATTTATGTTTCATTACAGATGTGGTCAAAAAGATGATGACAAAGTCTTGCCAGACCCTCTTCAGAAAGGTATGTCTTAGACTTTATTGGACTTGTAGAAATGGGATAAGACTTGCTGCTGCAGCTTCAGATGAGTGTATTTTACTGGCTCCTAACCGTAGATAAGTGTGGAGCATTGATAGGATTATAGTTGACAGGAAAACCTAAGTACCCAGAGAGAAACATGTTCTGGTGTCATTTTGTCCACCACAAATCCTAAATAATTCAGGCCCTGTAGCCTGGGGCTGTTTGAACGCACATGTAAGAGGTTCATTGTCTTACTGTTTACATGACTGTCAGTAATATGTTGGTTGACATAATACAGGCAGAGTAAGGGAAGTCGCATATATATTCAGAAAATATTATTAGGTTTTAAAATACTGTTTCTTTTATAGAAATTCTGGATCTTAACGTATAAGATATGAAGTAAGTGAACAGTTAAGTTGTTACATACTGAGGAATTGCTGGGCTTCTTGTGGACCAGGACACTTCAAGTAAAATAAATTGATGCCTAAACCATCAATATTGAGTCTAGTTATTGCCAGTGAAGCAGTAGTAAACACTATACTGTTGTAGCTTTCAGACTGATGCTATGGCTATTGCAATTATGAAGAGATACATTATGTAATATTCTCTGACTCTTGCTCTGTCAATTGCAATGATGAACAGATATGTAATGTAATATTCTCTGTTCCTCACTGTATTTTTTTTCTTTTTGTTTAGCTTGAGTAGTGTGTTACATTAATTGCTAATAATGTAATGTTTCAGCGAGTCCAGAAACACAGAGTGATGATGCAGAAAGTGGACTTTCATATAGTGACTGTACTCCACAGCATGGCTACATACCAAAGGTAATCTATACACTTTGAACTGCCTGTCATTGTTTCTGTAAGAGTGCAGTTGAATATTATTTTTTGGAAAAGAGGATGTGTCCAAAAGCTGAAAGGTGGACACGTTCCATCTTTAAGCTAACTGATTCAGTTTTGTTGGAGATTATCCTTTCTCTGAAGTGTATTTAATACACATACACATGACACCAGTCACTGATTCTACTCATGATTTCAGGTGATAGATTTTCATATACTGATAAGGGTTTTGTTTTCCGTCAGCCTGCATTAGTACATTATACCAACACCTTTGTTCATAAAACATAAGCACTTAAAAAGTGTAGGTACATGCTTGATACCAAAGCTGATTGGAGAGGTTAAATATTTTCCTTTTTCCTTTTGAAATTAATTTTTTGTCAAAACATTGGAAGTTGTGGTCTCACTTTTCTTTTATGCTTACCTGATGAAAATTTGGTTTCTCTTTTATTTAATAGTATTACATATATACATGCAGATTTTTGAGAATGTTTTTGTAAATTCGTAGTGCAATTATATCTCTTTTCCTATGTTGAACATCCCTACGGAAAGGAGGAAGACAGTTGAGAAGTTCTATTGATGCTTGTGGTATATTTGACTATTTGTTTATTTATTTATTTATTTATGGCTTATTTTATGATGCTGCTGGTGTAAACACCAAGACATTGTTATAACAAAGTGATTATGAAGAAACAAGGGATATTCAGTAAGTAACGTCAGAGAGTGTTTATTACTTTAATGCAGTGTCCATCAAAACAAAAAGTAACATACAAACTCTGTTTTTCCACATAATCACCAAAGTGATTAAGTCATTTGTCCCACCATTGCACCACCTGTTCAGTTTCCAAAGGAGAGAAATCAGGTGTCAATATTTGCATCTGCTGACACATCTCAGGTTTTACCTGATTATTACCTCAGAATTGCTTTCCAGGTGCTTCTTCAGTCAGCCACAAATGCTGAAGCTGCTAGGCACCAGGTCTTGGATGTATGGTGGAGAGGCAAGACAGGACTGTGATGTGGCCTACAGGGGTGTGTATTGACATGCAGGCTTTCTCTGTCAACCACCCACAGTGTTTCTTCTTGAGGGCATTCTTCAGGTGCCAGAGTGCTGTGCATTAGTGTTCTCCATTCATTATAGCCCCATGGTCTAGGAATGCGGGGAGAGACATCCCAGTGCATCCCAAAATTCTGCTGACTTTACTCTCCTCTTGCCCTGGTGCTCTTTACTTGTATCATCACCAGCAATGAAGTGTGAGTTCTTTGACATCCCAACATCAGAATCAGCATTGGTGGAGTGGTAACACATCACATTTCCCACAAAAGGAAGTTACAGACTTTGTAGTCTTCAGGAAAGGCATTATTGATGGTATATTTGGATGTGTTGGTCATTATGCCTTATTTCCTGGACTATGGGGCAAAAATAAATGTGTATGACAATGTGCAACACTATGGCCATCCCATCGAAATGTTCAGGCTTGCTCACAAAGAAAGTTGTCCTTCCCCACAGCAGTGCGCACTCCCATATAACTGCTGATTAGGTTCACTGGTAGTGTGTTTTTCACCCACCATACAGCCCTGACCTTGCAGTTACTGACCTCAACATCTCTGTTCCACTGAAGAAGCCCTCCAAAGATAAACATTGCTGGCATGATGACAGATGAAAGCTGAGGTGCAGTGGTGGGTGAAAACACTGAACCCTGATTGCTTGTCAGATGGGTGGTGCAACACTGGGACAAGTGTCAGTCACTCTGGTGATAACCTTATTTACATGCACATTGCCCTGGTTTTTCATGACTACTTTTAACACTGAAATTAGAGGGGCAGGACATTATGTAGATTATTTTTCTAACATACCGTATATTCTCGAATCTAATGCGCATCCGAATCTAATACGCACCCAGTTTTTGGCGACTTCTTAAAAAAAAAAAAAAAAGTTAGTTCGCGATTCTAATCCGCACCTTTCCTTCAACCACCCCTTGCCCACGGGGCGACTGATTGAATAATATTGGATGTTACCAATGCGTTAAAATCCGACGCTACGCCTGTGGCCGATGAGTCATACCGATAGAGGTGGGGCCTTTCTCAACAGACGTGCGCAATCTCGTCTGAAGCCAGCTGAGCATTAGTTGTTGAAACGTGGGAGGTGCTTGTTCCAATTTGTCGTGTACCGTAGTTATGGAAGAGGGACGCCTGAAATCTAAACGACTCTCATATACGGCAAAGTTCAAACGTGAAGTTATTTGGTGCGCAGAGGAGAATGGAAACCGCAAAGCCGCTGCAATTTTTGGAGTTGATAAAAGCAACGTTCGACTATGGCGGAAACACAAGGCAGCGATGACATTGTATGGGAGGACGATGTTGAAGATAAAGATGATAGTGACTGGGTGGAGAGCACGGATAACGATTCAGTTATGAGTGATGACGGCGAGTCTGATGAATAATAAATTATAATAATAAATAATAAAATAATAGGTTATTGTATTGTATTGTTCTTACAGCACATACAGCAGCTCAATCATTTTTCCAAAATCCAGCTCTAGACCGCGAATCTAATCCGCACGCGAATCTAATACGCATCTGATTTTTTGACCCTCTAAAACTGTAAAAAGGGTGCGCATTAGATTCGAGAATATACGGTATTGTGGTGCTGTATAGCAAAAATGTTCACACATTGAGCATATTTATTTTTCTATTGTACACGTGCTTTTCTTTCTCCCCATATAATAGGACATAACTACTGTCTGTAAAATTAAATTCATATATATATCTTGACCTCCTGTCTTTGCACTCCTGTGTTCTCCCCCATTTAAATGCATATGCACAAATCATGATCAGCAACTGTGAGTTATGACTGCCCCTTACAAATCCTAGACACAATGGAGGAAGTCAACTGATCTATTCTAAAAGTAATGTTCCTTATTTGTACTTTTGAAAGGGACATCACAATGTGCTAAAGCAACACCTTCAGAAGGCAACAGCAGAGAAAGGACGATTGGAAGAAACTGCTGCAGAATTGGGAGACAGGGCCGAGAAGCTCAAATATGAATTGGCAGAAGCACATGAAGCAGCTCGCAGCCGTGATGAGGTAATAGCCCTGCTTGAGGACCAACTGAACAACCTGGAAACACTGTATACAAAATCCTTGGAAGAATCACAGAGGTACAAATTACGTTTGGGTAATTTGGAACAGGAACTGAAACACCTCAAAGACGTGTGTGCCAAGGTAAGTTGTTGTTCATGACCATACATTCTCAGATTTAATGCTGAATGTAATGTGAACTCCTGTACAGAAAGGTTTCAATTAAATATGGTTGTATATCAGTTGTACAACATTTATTGGATAATTTCTAAATACAGTCAATTCATGTCATTATACAAAACCATCTGTTTTCCTTTTTATTGTAATCAGCAACAGGTTATAAGCCATTCCAGGCTTGTTTCAAACTTTGTGGATGTTAGTCTGTCCATCTTTTGCTTGGTTGGCTTGCATTTCTTCTGCTGGTTGGAATGTATTCATATACTAATTTGGGAATGTGTGTGTTATTCTTAATAACTGTCACATCCACATGTGTTTGTAATCTACATTAATGTCATTTAAATTGTTTATATTTAGTTCCTGTCATAATTCCTCATTCGTTTTATGGTTGCATAATATGTCCTTCAAGTGATCTCAACAACTTTGTCTCCACTCTCTCAGTTAATCTCTCATGCTGTTTCAGTAAAGTCTATTTCTCACATCCATACGGGAGTGTTGGTACCACCACTGTGATATATGATTTCAACAATATTTCCTTATGACGTTTTTATGTACGTCATTATCATTTATGTACAATGCACTGTGTCACAAATTATTAAATTCTTTTATTTATGTAACTGCTAAAAAAGCTATTTTTCCTCTAATTTAACTATTCATTGTTTGTGAATAACTATTTTTCCTCTAATCTGCTGACTTCCTTTAAGCCATGACTTAGTTTCAACAGTAGAAATCTTAAAGTTGTGTTTCTTACAGATTATATTTAAAGCTTGTAATGCCCACAGAAGGTCATCTTGTTTTTACAACTGTTGCCTGATTGGCAGCAAATAACATATTATTTAGAATATTCTAGTTTATTTTGAAGTGATTATGTAAATTAGTTTTCTGTTGTCTTACAGTGTTGTCCATGTGTGTGTGTATATATATACACACACAGTAAAACCCCTATTTAATGAATTGCTGGGGGATTAGAATATATTTATGTAAACCGAGGTTTACATTAAATGGAGGTTTTCAATTTATATGGAGCTATTGTCGGGACATGAAAAAATCATCACTAAATCCGGGATTTCACTAAATGCGGGAACACTAAATCGGGGGTTTACTGTATATATATATATATATATATATATACAGTAAACCCCCGATTTAATATATATATATATGTATAAATATAAACAGTGAAACCTGCCCGTAGCTGAACTGCGAGGGACCAGAATTTTTTTCTATTCCTGGCAGGTTCCGGTTCTTACATATACTTGAATTTTGGCAAACCAGCCTGCTCCTTCTACACAAACATCACCAGTGTCACCACAGACTTTATTAAATATCATTTGATGTCTCTTTCTGAAACTTTTTAGTCATCCATTGGATGCCCTAAGTTTACTTTCTTCCAGCTTTTTAGCCACTTCTTTTGCATGTTCCTGTACCTCTATTCTGGATAGTGAAAGGTTTCTTAGTGTGGCACTTACAATCCACTCCCACACAGTCTCACTGCTGTATTCATTTCCAGTTTTCCTGAGTTGCCATTTTATTGAACCATTGTTACAATTTAGCCACTGGTTTCTTATTTCTGACCTGGCTTTAATATGTCATACACTTTGAGTTTTCCCAACGTTAAACTTTGCCGTGATTTGTTTCACTGACAATTTGTCTTTTTTACTTCAATCACTGTTCATTTGTGTTGAGATCAAGCATGAATCCTTTCTTTGGATGCTGTTGCTACATCTAAATGAGAAAGTAAAAGTCTTTGGATATTTTACTAGAAATGGCATGGTTGTCTATTTCTGATGGGTGTAAACCTTCCGCTAGCAAGTCTAATTGTTTGGTTTGGTTGGAACGTAGAAACATTTAAGGGATTCCCTCTGTTTGGGGTGTGAAGGTATGTGCCTGTGACTATTACATGCAAAAATACTGCAGGTCTTTGTCAGTAAACCATTGTTTTCTGGACTGGTGCTATGCACAATTCCATTTACTGACTAGTTCAATCCCAAGAATTTGGTAGCCTTCAGTCCATACCCTCCCCCTACTTTTCTTCTGGCTTAGCTACACTTCCTAACAGTATCGCTCACTGGTGATAAACAGTAGACAGTGGAAAGGTACAATCATGTTGGAAGTACAATGCAGAACACAATTAAATAAAAACATGAAGAATAATTTCTGCTAAATTCTTGTCCTAGCTTTCGGTTTCCACATTAGATAGTTTCTGTTCATAAAAGGTGGTTTTATGATGTTTCTTACACAATATCCTCAGGACTGTAAAAGTTTTTTGCTAAAGACACTTTTCCATTCTGTCCAGGTCCCGTGTAACACAGGTTACATTGTGTGTGTGTGTGTTAGTGTTAGTGTTGCTGTTAGTGTTAAAAAGTGTGTGTGTTAACAAGTTTTGGTGATAATGGGCACCCTTGTCTGACTCCGTAGTTTATTTCTACCATTTTTCCCACTTCAAACTGTTCGTTATCTGTTGAAATGTTTGTATCTAGACATAAGCTTTGTACCACTCTTATTAAATACTGTGAAAAGACTGTTAATCATTACTTGCCAACTATTTTTGACAACTTTATCAGAAGTCTTTCTCATAATCCAGGAAAGCAGGTGAAGTCAGTAAGTTAAATTCCCTGTATTTCTCAGTTAGTTGGTTAATAATGAAGATACAGTCTCTACATCACCTTTTCCTAAACCTATTCTGGGTGTCATCTAACACATGCTCAGATATAGTATTTATTCTTCACGTGCTTATCTTTGCATACATTTTGTTCCCAGAATTAAGCATATTTATACCTCTGCCATCTTTACAGTTCTGTCTGTCTCCCTTCATGTAAATTAGAGCAGTTAGCACAATGTTCCATTATTATGGTACATATCCTTAATTCCAGCAAATATTAGTGGGATCTAAGAGGTGTATCAGTAAATTCTGGGAGGCGCACTTAAAAGGTTCTGTGTTTAGACTGTCGGTTCCAGGCAACTTCCTGTTTTTAGAGCTTTTGATTGCTTCTAGCAGTTCTTCTGTAGGAGGTAAAACTTTCCCATAAACAAGTCATGAAGAATCAGAAGGGGGATGGAATGTTGGGCTTCCATCCTTACTTTGACATTTGGCACAACTAGGATGGTAGAGCTGTCAGCTGTATGCACCGGCCACACTTTACCCCCAAGGAAATTCCTTGGTACTTATTTCTGTCAGAGGCTGAGTGGACCCCAGGGCTACGGAATGCGGACAGAAGGAATAGGACTCTACCGGGAATCGAAACTGGAATCTCCCATCTTGTGGCATAGTGCCTCAACCAACTGCACCACTGCTCACCCCAGCAGTTCTTCTGTAGCTATGAGATCTATGTACTCATGAACACTTACCGTGATTTCATTTTATTATTATATTATTATTATTATTATTATTATTATTATTGTTATTATTATCTATTTATTTATTTATTTGTATTAATTGATCCTTCAATGGTACACGACTGTTGGATATAGAATTTGTCAATAAACTTCTCTCAAAAAACATTACATTTAGTTTGTCATAGTAATAATACAGATAGTTTGAAAAATATTGATATAATCCAACCTGGTCATTACCATAACATAACATCAATTTTATTATTGTATAACATGGTTTATAATTAGAATACTGAAAAGAGGAATCTAAATTAATCACAATTACAATATGGTAATTATATACAGTAAAACCCTGATTTAATGTTCACGCATTTAGTGAAATCCCGGATTTAGTGATGATTTTTTCATGTCCTGACAATAGCTCCATATAAACAATAAACCTCCATTTAATGAAAACCTTGATTTAGTGAAATGTATTCTAATCCCCCAGTAATTTTACTGTAATTATATTACAAGGTTTATATTCAAAATATTCATTCAATGTATAAAATGATTGTGTTAATAAAAATTTCTTTAGAACAACCTTAAACCTCTGAACATTACTGATTATGACTATGAAGCACCATTATGCCAAAGTGGTAGGGTCCCTTTTGACAAATCTTTAAATGCGGAGAAGGTTGGAAAAAATTTGTATTGTTTCTGGTATTAAAGCTATGTACCTCTAAGTTCATTTTGAATAAATTTTTATTGTTTACCATAAATACAGCCATAGAGTATATATATATATATATATATATATATTGTGAAGCTAGAGGTAAAATGTGTAAGGTCTTAAAAATGCTCTACAAGAAGCTCTAGGTCTAGCATCCATTATTCTAATAATTCTCTTTTGTAGCCTAAATACCCTGACACTGCAAGCAAAATTTCCCCAAAAGACCAGTCCATATGTTAAAATGGAATAAAAAATGAGCATGATAAATCATTTTCAATGATTCAAGTGATAATGTTGATCTTAGCATTCTAAGTACAAAGCAAGCTTGATTCAATTTAGGAATAATCATTTCAGTATGCTCACTCCAAGACATAGTACTATCAATCAGCAATCCCAGAAGCTTCAGTTTTGTTGTTTGGTCTGTCTGTAGTTGTTGATAGTAATCTGACCATGTCTTTTTTTTCTTTAAAGTTCTTTCTTTATTTCTCTGTACAATTACATAGTCTGTTACACAGGAATCTAAATACAATTGTTCCTTTAACCAATTGCCATGACCATGTCTCTTCTGTAATGGAGTTATACTGGAGTTGTTCTTTCTCCTCTTAATTGTTTTAGTTCTTTAAGGCCCTCTTCTATCTTCCATGTAAGTTATGTTGTAAATGACTGACATATTGTTCCCACTTTCTTAAGTGTTTTTGTAAATTGTCATTTTTCCACTTTTTTTTTAAGTAAACACTCAACTGCTGCACATGCTTCTGCACTTCCCTCGAGTCCCTATGCTTCTGTTATGGCTTATGAAAATCAGAAGTCTAAAGACCACATTGCATTCCATCTCTTCATGGTCAAGCAAAACTATCTGTTTGTCAAAGCTAATAAATTAGAGCCTTCCAAAACTGTCTGAGAGACAGATGAGGGGTTCAAGTACACTGTTCAGAATTCTGTGTTTATGATGGGTTAAACATGCAACATTTCTGCGACATGCTCTTGGGCAATGTTTACTTGAACATGCAGTTTTCTGGTATTAATTTTCAGTCTTGTTACTGCACTCAGCTGATGTACTGATAGAAAATTTCTTTACTGTTGAGTACATATAACTGCACTGAAAGTTTAATTGCATTCAAATTATATTATTGCATTTTGATTTACTGTTATTGTTCTAACATAGAATAAAATAAATTAATTTCATTAAGTCACCAGATTTTCAGTTACAGCATCTAGCAAAATACGTAACTGCATTGGACATGTGCCAATATAAAATATGCGGTTTATTATCCACAAGAAATTTAAAGGAAGCAAGGTATGCATTAGGTTCTTGCAAATGTGGTGATTAACTCCCTGCTGTGGAGTTGTTCTTGAATAATTGGTGGGTGTTAAGTTGTCAGTAAATAGTGTGACTTTCTTGTTGTTTCAGCATGAGAATGAGAAGTCTCAACTAGCTGAAATAATTAGACTGAAAGAAATGGAGAAACTTAATCTTGATAAGACATTGACAGCAAAGGATGAAGAGAAAAGGCTACAAGCTATAACTGGGGAGAAGGAATATGAGCAGAAACAACAAGAATTGGAGATCCATGTGGTAAGTATGCAGTACACCAAGGCCTTGTTTTACACCCGTTTGTTTTATGCCTTTTTGCTTTAATGACCCTTACCAATTGACACCACTGTTTAATTTTCACTCCCTCATTTTTGGTTTAACGCCCTTCGGCTGGTTTATTTGCATTTATTTGTATTTTTTTCTATGGGAGTAGCATTTTTGATTTATGCCTGTTTGATTTATACTCACTTTTTCAGGAACATAATTAGGGCATAAAACAAGGCCTTGGTGTATTATCTCTTCACAGGAGAACTGAGAAATGTTGCGAAGATCAAACTGAATTTCACATGAAGTGTGGGTTATAGTGGATACATACAAACCAAAGTGAAATACAGATCTTATTCCACGTTCTTCCTTTCATTCAGTATAAAAAAAAGATTTTCACAATTTCAGTCTTTCACCTAATATCACTCAGGTAATCAACTCCGTGTCTATTAATTAATTATTTTATTCCAACAAATGCACTACACTATTTTAGTGTTTACTTGTCCCTACATATGTTTCGGCACTGCTTGTGCCATCCTCAGGGGTGTCGTCAAGAGTTCACAATTTTCAGTGCTTCCAATTCACTTTCACAACATAGAATTCACTATCACTGAATATCACTTATCTTCTTGTTCATGGTGGTTAGCTTATCTTCTTTGGTGTTTTATTAAAATTGAATAACTAAAACTTTATAACTGAAGATAGTTGTAGTATAAAATATTAAAGGTTATTAAAGATTTTGTTCGACATCTGGCTATGTACGAGGTCTGACACAAAAAAAACGAGACTGTGTCTGTAACTATTTCTGTTTGACAAATTCAGCAAATTAACTACGATCACCTTCAAAGTCGTTCCCTTCTGAGTTAACACACAGCTGCATACGATGCTGCCAATGTTCAAAGCAATTCTGCATGTCATTTTCTGTCAGACTGTTGAGGATCTCCGTCGTTTTTACTTTCACATCTTCTACCGATAAAAAATGGGTCCCTTTGATCACCGACTTGATCTTTGGGAAGAGGTAGAAGTCACAGGGAGCGAGGTCTGGTGAATAAGGTGGGTGCTCCATCACAGTGATGTTTTTATTGGCTAAAAACTGCTTGCAAAACGTCCGAACACAATTCCTGGCGGCGTTCTTTTTGTTCATCTTACAGAATTTTTGGAACCATTTTTGCACAAACCTTTGTCATGTTCAATTCTTCCGTTAGAATTTGTCGAACACTTTCCCTATCCAAATTAACTTTCTCAGCTACTGCTCGAACACCCAACCTTCTGTCTTTTCGAATCACATGTCGCACTTTTTCAATGTTGTCATCGTTAACAGCTGTGCGTGGCCGGCCTGGGTGATCATCATCTTGCACGCTTTCTCTGCCTTCCGAAAATCGTTTGTTCCACTCAAAAACGCGTGCACGAGATATGCAATCTTCACCATAAGCCTCAGTCAATAATTGAAAAGTTTCCGTCGCGGATTTCTTCAGTTTAACAAGAAACTTGATGTTAACTCGTTCACTTTTGCAGTCCGACATTTTCCGTCCGAGGGTAAAAACACACCTATATTTGAAGATGCGTCAACTTGTACTGAGTGAAGCGATCGAGCTGAAACTTGTAACACTGTGACAGGACAGATCATGTTCCGTAGCCATTTATTTGTTTCATCCCCCCACTCTTGGTTCCAGAGCTATAGGGTTAGTCTCGTTTTTTTTGTGTCAGACCTCGTATATTAGTTGTGCGATCATATTTGATCCTGTCATTTTGTTGTGTTGTTGACCGTCCTCTGGTGTCTTGTGTACTGCCTAGGTTATGTATTTTAGTTGTGCTAACCACCATGAACAAGAAGATAAGTGATATTCAGTGATAGTGAATTATATGTTGTGAAAGTGAATTGGATGCATTGAAAATTGTGAACTCTTGATGACACCCCTGAGGATGGCACAAGGAGTGCCGAAACATATGTAGGGACAAGTAAACACTAAAATAGTGTAGTGCATTTGTTGGAATAAAATAATTAATTAATTATTAAAATGCACGGTGTATATAATATAAACCCTGTGTCTATTTAATAGCAAATCATATGCATGTCCCTTGTGTTGCCAGAATGCAACAATCTGACCTGTTACAGCTATGACGAATAAGTGTAAACTAACGGAGTCAATAAAGCAAGCATTAAATCCGCTGTCCCTTCGTGAATGGTTTTTAGTTAACCCTTTATGGCCGAACAGGAAAACACTGTCCCAGCAATTTAAATTCCCTCAACAGCTTAAAGGGAAAACATTGTCCCACAACGCCATGTTGGTTTTAAAATTTTCCGGATTTATAATTACACGTCTCTTTTTCACAATATTTGTCTAAAGGGCTTGAATAGGCATACAAGATTGTGTGAAATTTAATTCTAGTTAAAATTATCGCTAATGAGGTTTAATTTTTCTTACTAACAGCCTTATGATTTTTCCAGCAGTCACAAATTATTTACCATTGTCTCCAGGTAGTAGTTCTTTTTTCCTCATATTGGCGAAGTGAAGCAAATACACACACATAAAGGACCTTCTGACAAGTCTCTGTTCCTTCATAAAGCCCTTCCTGTAAAATCCACACCCCCTTAACCCATTATTTCATCAAGAAAACGCTATTGAAAAAGATCAGTTCAGTACTTGCAGTGGTAAAATTTATGTACATTTGTGTGTTCTGTCTTTCCATTTTAGTGTCAGTAGGCCCTCAGAAATGCAGTTTGGTGTGATATACCTCGAAACTTGGGGTAGCACACAACCCTGTGTTGCATTCTCGACACTTGAATTTAGTTCTTTTTGTTTGTTTTTGGCGGTACACACACGGCACCGAATTCTCTTACACTGCATAAGCCAGTTGCTGACTCTGTGGTCATGATTTGAGTGTCTGCCCTGCGTGGCCTGTTGCATGTTATTGCTGTGGCAGGGAACAGACTGAACTGTTGAATTGAAGATAGACATAAGCATGAACCTAAAATTCAAGAAAAGTCACGAAGAAATCCTTACAGCAGAATGAAGGACATTTGCCTGTGGTCCCCACATTGCACTAACCAGAGCAATGAATGTCCATATGCATTCCTTACCTCTCCCACTGATCGCATATGAACTCATTCACCTCAGCACCCAGATAAGCCAGCACTACCACCAAACCTAAACATCATCATAAGAATGAAACCTAAACAATGTCTGAGGAAGTACAATGACATGTACAGTCAGCTCCAAATTTTATAGCACATGGTCTCCACTTACAGCAGGAGCTATTTTAAAAGAATAAATCTAGAAAATGAAGCTTAAAGTGAAAAATAAACAAAATAAAAAATTACCTTCATCTAAGCTGTGTAAAAATAGGTGGATTTTCTTGTAACTTGCATAACGGGTAGATGGATTCATTCTTAAGGGTGTAATTTTTATTTGAAGTGTTTATCTTTAAAAATGTATGAAATACAATGGATAATATCAGCAGGTACGAAACGGGCATTTAAAGCGAAAAGATCCCCGACCGTCAATGGCTACTTTGGGATTTAAATCTCCTGTACTATAAGGGTTAATGCTACCCTCCCAGGGGACACCGCCTTAACGAAGCACTGTCCGTGCGGGCGGTGAGGGTTTGTGTGCCCCAAAGAAGCTGGGGGCTAAACCGGCGGTAGCTTAGCTACTGGTAGGGTCTCCCAAGCCAGGCAGGCCTCAGCGGAGGGGCCAGACAAAGTGTGTTCCACAACGACCTGTCAGAACCAATAACCTGTCCAAAACTTCCTACCTATATTCCTATGAGTCACCAAAGCTAAGGTGTGAGGCATCGTGCCGAGGGCTGCATGGCACTGGGGTGGTAAAACAGCAGTGTTGCGAACGATCCCCTCGGGGAACAGGGCAGCACCCCGTTGTATTTATGCCTTCCACCCGCAAGGGGCTCTGCGGGTGGTGACTGTTATTTCCCCATTACTCGTGGGAACAAAATGGACACGGAGAATTTAAAACCTAAACAAGGAGCAGATTTGGCTGCAGACTTGTTAAAAGAAGACTCCCATGTGGAGGTTGAAAGTGAATCCGTTGCTGTTTCTTCAGAGGAGGACAGACTAGCTGCAGGTGTCTCTACGATCAAACTGCAGACTGGGCGTCTCTCTGGAGCGCAGCGAAGGAAACTAACTAACTAGTAGATGAGGGTGCTGCAGGTAAATCTTCATCACAGTAGGGCGGCTTTGGCAGCCCTCTGTGTTGCAATGAGGAACTGTGATGTAGCCCTCATACAAGAACCATGGATCTACATGGGAGCTGTCAAAGGTTTAAAAGAGGTAGGTGGAGAACTAATTTATAGTAGATCCAATCTAAATCCAAGAACCTGTATTTTAGTCAAGAAAGACTTTCAGATACTGCCGATGATGCAATATTGTTCTAGAGACCTCATGGTAGTCAAAATCAGGGGGTCGTGTGACAGGGGGCCGAGGGAGATCATTCTTGGATCGGCCTACCTGCCATATGATGAACCTGAACCCCCACCCCATAAGGAGTTAGAAAAGCTGGTGGCAGGATGTAGAGCCAAAGGATCACACCTTGTCATCGGCTGTGATGCAAATGCGCATCACACATCCTGGGGAAGCACAAACATCAACACCAGAGGTGAGTATATGTTAAACTTCATTATGGCAAATAATTTAGACATAATGAATAAGGGTAACAGGCCTACTTTTGTTACTTGTAACAGGCAGGAAGTCATTGACATCACTATTGCCACCTTCTATGCTGGCAATTTTGTTAAAGATTGGCATGTATCTGAGGAGGTAAGCTGTTCGGACCACAGATACATACGATTTAACATTATGGGAATCGACCGTTCAGTTGAATTCTATCGCAACCCATGCAGGACTGACTGGGAGTCCTTTAGAACTGACCTGGAAAGCCACCTGTGAGGGATGAAGGATAGGATTACCAATTACATTGACCTGGAGATTGCTGCAAGGCAATTTCAGGATGCTATTAATATGGCATACAATGATAATTGTCCTTCTGTGACAAGGCAGAACAGCAGGAATATATCTTGGTGGAACAAGGACCTTGCGGACAGAAGGAGGAAAGTTTGCAGATTATTTAATGCTGCAAAAAAGTCAGGGAATTGTACTGACTATAAGAACAGCTTGACTGATTATAATAAGACACTAAGACAGGCCAAGAGAGAATCCTGGAGGAGGCACTGCGAGGAGATAGAAAAGGCTCCTGAATGTGCAAGACTCCAGAAGATTCTCTCAAAGGATGGGCAAAGTGTAATTAGCTCTCTCCAGTTAGAAAATGGAGAATACACTAACACAGAGAACGAGACTCTGGAGGAATTACTCAGGGTTCATTTCCCTGGTTCAAAAATACTTAATGAACCTTCTGGTGGATGGGACGGTATTGAACTGGAGTCTCCGGAATGGAAAGCATCCAGGAGTGACTGGGCATTCTCCAGAAGGGTCGTAAGTTTTGGAAAATTGAAATGGGCTGTTTACTCATTTCAACCATATAAATCCCCAGGTATGGATGGAATTATGCCCATCATGCTACAGCAGGGTTTTGAACTGCTAGGGGGAAAATTATTAAAATTACTAAGAGCTAGTTTGGCCTTAGGATACATCCCGATGAGCTGGAGGCATACCAGGGTGGTGTTTATTCCAAAACCTGGGAAATCTTTGACCCAGGCAAAGTCCCTGAGACCTATCAGCCTCATGTCTTTCGTACTCAAAATACTTGAGAAAGTAATCTATGTACACATCAGGGATGGTGTTTTGGTTGAAAAACCACTTCACCAATACCAGTGTGCCTATAGGGCAGGTGTGTCCACAGAAACCGTACTTCTCCAGGTGGTAAGCAGACTGGAAAGATCTTTGACAAATAAGGAGGTTGCGCTGGGTGCCTTCTTGGACATTGAGGGGGCATTCGACAATACCTCCTTTAATGCAATTACTACAGCTGCCAGAGAACGTGGACTTGAGGAAACATGTTGCAGATGGATCAGGTCCATGCTTGAAGGCAGACTGGTACATACTTCCCTCATGGGCAGCAATCTTACTGCCCAAGTTGTAGGGGGGTGTCCACAGGGGGGAGTTTTGTCTCCCCTTTTGTGGAATCTAGTAGTAGATAGGCTTCTGGTAATAACCAATGACCTAGGATTCAGAACCTTCGGATATGCTGACGACATTGTCATCATAGTGCAAGGCAAAATTGAACACACTGTCAGGGAACTTATGCAAAGTGCCCTGGTTGCAGTGGTAAATTGGGTTGTCAAAGAGGGCCTGAATATAAACCCTCATAAAGCAACCATAGTTCCCTTTACCAATAGAAGGATAGTGAGGGATTTAAGACCGATTACACTTCTAGGTAAAGAACTTGTGATGTTGGGGGAGGTTAAGTATTTGGGAGTGATTCTAGATTCCAAACTTAACTGGAACCATCATCTACAGAAAATAATTAGGAAATCAATGACCACCTTTACGGTGGTCAGACAAATGTATGGTAAGAGATGGGGACTTAGACCTAGTATGTTGCATTGGCTCTACACTAGGGTAATCAGACCATCTATTCTCTATGCTGCCTTGGTTTGGTGGCCCAAGGTTAAGCAAAAGAGTACCAAAAACCAATTAGGCAGGATTCAAAGAATGGCCTGCCTAGCTATTACAGGGGCTATGAAATCGACCCCTACTGCAGCAATGGAGGTGCTTCTGAATCTGACTCCGCTAGATCTATTGATTATGGCGGAGGCGAGGATGGCACTCTATAGACTGAATATAATTGAGCAACCAAATGTTCCCAAAACAGAAGCAGGTTTGCTGAATATCTGGAGGAAGGTGGGTGACCCTGTATTTGATATGCGGTCAGACCACATTACACCAGTGTACTACTACACCAAAAACTACATGGTTATTATTGACCAGGAGTTTTGGAGGAATAAAAATCCAAGGCTTCCCAGAGACGCCCTAATCTGGTTTACAGACGGATCAAGGAATGGCTCAGGGACAGGATCTGGGATTCAAGGCATAAGACCAGAGAAAGGCTTCAGTTTCTCTCTGGGTAAATTGGCCATAGTTTTTCAAGCCGAAATACATGCCATTCTTCAATGTGCATGTGAGAATATAAGAAGGGCTTATCATAATAAGCAGATCCTTATTTTCTCTGACAGCCAGGCGGCACTTAAGGCACTCAACAGCCCAAAAGTAACGTCGAGAATAGTTGTAGAATGCATGAATGCTCTCTCTGAGCTGGCAGAACGCAATGAGGTAACCCTCATGTGGGTGCCTGGGCATAGTGGCATCCTTGGTAATGAAAAAGCTGATGAACTTGCAAGGCAAGGTGCAGCTAAACCATTACTTGGCCTAGAGCCGGCTCTTGGAATACCAAAGTGTTCAGCAAGAGAAGCAATCAAGAACTGGACTGAGTGTCAACATTTAACTACCTGGAACAGTATACCAGGTCACAAACATGGTAAACTCTTTATCAATGGACCATGCAAGAAGAAAGCTGATGGCCTGATTAAATTGAGCAGGAATCAACTTAGATCAGTAGTAGCATTCCTCACAGGACATGCACCTGTGAGGAAGCACTTGAACATAATGGGCCTCTTTGAAGGAGATCTGACCTGCAGATTTTGTGGGTCGGAGACTGAAACTGTGCACCATATTGTTTGTGGTTGCGAGGCACTGGCTCGACAACGTTATAAGCTCTTTGGGAAGATGTTCGCTGAACCAAGAGATATAAGCTTGGCTCCACTAAAAGACCTGTGTCTCTTTATTAGTAGCACAGGGCTAATGAACCAATGCTGAAAGAAAGACTAAGGGTGAGCACAATAAGCCTAAGGCTGCGGTGCATCCGGAGCGAATGCCGACGGGCCCATAGAAAGAAGAAGAAGAAGAAGGGTTAATGCTTGCTGGGTTCACCACAAGATTCTACAGAAATTCCATCATAGAATGTATACCTTTATGAGGTACTGTCCAAAGCACACAAACACAGAAATGGGGCAAAGACACACCATCAGAAGTAACTGAAGGTTAATTCAGAAAGGATATGATTGGCAACATGTATGAGAGAAACAAAAGAACATACATGCATGTGCACATGCCCACGCACAAACACACACACACACACATGCGCATGCATGCAGTTCCTTTTATACTTTCTAGTTTCTTTCTACCTGATTTGCCTCCGTCCCCCCACCCATTAAAAGTTATTAAAAATTTGAAATTAGCCACGTGCATTACATTCGTGTCCTATTAATATGAATTCTTGTGGAATTAATCTCAAATTGGGTCATTGTTTCAGCTTTCTGTTATCATGTATAATTACAGAGTTCTTCAAAGTTTTCTGTGATCTTCTATTCCTTTAAAATGCCCAAACCACTTATTTCATCATCTTTATTCTCCTTTTCAGTATTTGACCAACTGAGATCTGCTGGGATATTATACAGCTTTATCCTTCCATTAATTCAGAGGTCTTCCCAAACTCTTTCCTTTTGGTTGATATGTCTAACCTTTTTTTGGAATTCTGTGAAGGCTCATTGTGTGTACATGTTGTTTCCAGTTTCTTTATTTTTTCTAAGGTCTGAGAAGGTGTATCTCACAGCCCCCTCATGAAGCACATTTCTGCTGATATCAGTCTTCTGTCATCAGTTTGTATTGCCTTCGACTTATTACTGTAAAATGAAGTGTCTTATATAAATTTGTATTTTCGTATGCTTAGAAACTAATGATGGCTTCAGGATGTGATTTATAATTCCTAGTATTGTGAAAAAATGTACAATTTTTAAATTTACATTATTTGCTCCTTTATAGTACGTATTACTGGTACAATCTAAATAATTGAAGAAGTTACTGTGTTCCACTGTTTTTTCATGAAGGTATATCTTGCTTCTAATTAGTTTTTCCCTTCTAAAACATATACCGTATTTTTCGGCGTATAAGTCGCACCGGCATATAGGACGCATTCCAATCTTTTATGCAAATTTTTTGGAAAAAAATAATTTTAGTATATTTTATCATGCATTTATTGAATAAAAAATACATTGATTTTTCAGGGAATTCTTACATAACAAATAATCTCATTAGCAAAAATATTTTAAGTTACGTTAAAGATATTAATCTCCATCCTCAAATCCACAAAAATCGTCATCTTCAGAGCTAGATACACGTGACAGTTCTTCTGGATCAGGAACCAAGTCATCACTGTCTTCAAACAATAAATTATCCTCTGTACCATCTAGGGAATTAGTAATGCCACACTTCTTAAAAGATTTAAAAACTATCTCGGTTTTCACTGCATCCCACAAATTCTTAACCCATTCACACACTTTCGAAATAATGGGCTTCTGCCTTCTTCCTTTTGGCATCTCTTTAAAATCTGACAACTGCATCCAGCTGTTCCACTTCTCCTTCATGAATCCTTTAAATGGTTTATTAATTGAGACATCTAAAGGTTGTAGCTGGCTGGTTAGTCCTCCTGGAATTACAGCTAACTTAGTTTTCAACTCACTAAATTTATTCTTAATAGCTTCAGTTCTGTGACATCAAAACTGATCCCATACTAGCAAAGCAGGTTTCTTTAACAGTCTACCAGGTCATCTGGACCACAACTTTTCTATCCATAATTTCATCCCTTCCTCATCCATCCATCCTTTTGGGTGAGCATGAACATAAACTCCTGCAGGGAGTTTTTCCTTGGGTAATATTCTTTCTTTTAAAAATAAAAAAAGGTGACAATTTTGTCCCATCAGCACAGCATGATAAAACAACAGTATAATATGTTTTCTCGTGTCCACAGGTTTTAACAATAATACTTTTTGCACCTTTGGAATCCACTGTCTTGTTCGAGGGTACATCGAAGGTCATGGGGACTTCATCCATATTTGCTATCTGTGAAAGCTCAAATTTTTCCTGTTTCCTAGCATTAATGACAAGTCTGTGAAACTCAATAATTTTATCTTTGTATTCAGTTGGCATCTTTTGTGATATTTTTGTTTGAGCCCACATACATAAATTATTTCTCTTCATAAATCTAAAGCACCATGATGGTGAACCTGTAAAGTCAATTATGTTTTTGTCCGTTGCCAATAATCTTGCTTGGTGAAAAATCATTTTTGTAGATACTGTAATACCAACGAATGTAAACAAGTAGAGTAGACTTTGACAGATCAAAATTCCCCATATTTTTTTGACGTATAACACGCACTGGCGTATGGGACGCACTCCATTTTTCAGACAAATTTTTAGGTGAAGAAAGTGTGTCTTATATGCTGAAAAATACGGTAATTTATCAAATAATACAACCAACAAGGTGCACATTTACTGATCAGAAATAGATTTATTATTTAACCTCTCCTGTATGTTTTATCAATACTTAGCTCTGTAGAGAATATGATTTAGTGCAAATAACATAGGATCATTGTTAAAACTTATTCTAATTGAAATGTTTACATGTCTGGTAACTCTCCATTTGTCTCATTTTATTATATATGATACATAACAACAGAGAAGATTACAGCAATGTCTCACACGTCTATTAAGTTCTTTGCTTTCAGAAATTCCTGACTATATTCAAACTGCTATTAAGTTTCATTTGAAAGTTTCATATACTGCTATAATTAGTTCATTCTGTATACATATTATTCTCTGTCCGAAATTCAGTTGACTTTTTCTGCTAACATTGTGAAATGTTTCTTTGAATGCCAGATGTGTTTCAGTAATTAAAATAAATACATAAACTAACACTGGAAGAAGTGCATCTAGGTACACAACTAGTCGTATTTTGTGTGATCATGAACATGAATACGTTCCTCCCTCAGAGTACTACTAAGATCTGTTTTACACCATTCAAACTCACCAACCTTTCAGATGTAATTTTTAACTAAATAAACACGTGGAAGATTGTAATATTTACATTATATCTGTGCCATTATTCTGTATGAGTTGTTTACTGTGCTGTGATTTGTAGATGTATTGCATGCAATTAAAACAGTTGAACTGTTCTAATTCACAGAACTATTTAGAAATAGAGAATAATAAATTAAAAGAAGAGGTATGTAAACTGGAAACAAAGAATGAAGACCTTAGGCAGAAACTTAATGCAGTTGTTTCTAGAAATCAACTTCTGCTTGAAGAAAAGGCTGCCATTTGTGCAAGAAATTCTGTTGACATCGAAATATTACAAGATCATTCAGAGAAATGGAGACAGTTGTAAGTTGCAACTGAAAGCCTGACTTTGTGTTCCAATTGCTTTAAACTAAATATGGTATACGAAATATGTCAGGACCTGTTATTTTCAGTAAACTTGCAAGAAATAGACTTGGTTTCTTACAGCTTTTCTAAATACAAACATCATGCTAGAGGATGTTAATAAGTAGAATTCCTTTAATCCAGCACCTGATAGTCTAGCTCTCATGATATTTCAGTAATTGAGGAAACTAGTCACAGGACTGGAAGTTCTGCCATCCATAACTTCCAGTGTGCAAACTGATTCTGTGACTTTATCTTGAGTTATCCAAATCTTATTGAGCCCATCGATCTATTGTAATGGCTTCAAAAGATCCAGAGCTGGGTACACAAGGTACTGCTGTCAAGAGGAAACATGTAACTTTAACGATTCCTCAGAAAATTGAAATAGTTAAGAGGCTTGAAAGCAGCAAAAGCTGAAGAGAGGTTATGGCTTCATACACCGTTGGATCATCCACCATCTATGATATAAAGAAACAGCAGGACCATTTACAATCATTCATGGCGTCAAGTGAAAGTGTGAAGGACGTTTTCAAGGGACAGAAATTGAAAGAGCCTAAATTAGCGCAATTGGACAAGGTGTTGTGCAAGTGGTTCACAGCAATGCATTCCAAAGCAAAACCACTGTGCCTTTGATAATTGAAAAAGCTAGGCCTTTTTCATGATGAAATGAAAATAACTGACAATTACACATTCTCTGGGGGCTGGCTGTGAAGTGTTTAAGAACCAGCAGCTGAAGGATATATCCAAATGGAATACTCCTGTGATTAGTTGTGCACACCAAGTATAGGAGCTGTAACAAAAATTTTGTCAGAACTTAGGTCAGTAGAGGTACTGTCTGATAATCCGGAACATTTGATAATCCGGCACCTGTCTGATTCTCAGGGTGCTTGGTTAAAGGAATTCTGCTGTATTTTATTTTTACTAAAATGAAACTTTGTGATATTCTGGATTTTCACCTCATGTTCTAGTTTCTTAGGAAAAAAATTTGCGTATGTCCATGCCTCAGTCTGTGCCCACTAATAACTTCACAATCCGTTTATGGATTTACATGAAACTTGGTGTGACCATCATTCATCACCAGAAGCTTTCTCAAGCTTGTGTTTTGTAATTTCCTACCATTGATGGAAAATGGATATGAGATTTAGGATTTGATAAGTCAGAAGTCTCTATAGGGTAGCGTACATTCAATAGAAACATTTGCTGGACAGTGAGCAAAATACTATAAGTTAAATTTAGTGGGAGAACAGGGTGTGAGATGGGTTAAGGGTGGCACAGAATGAGCAGAACATTTTACATGTTTGTGTCAATGGAGAATGGAAAACATCACTTGGGGTGAGGGTTTTTTATACATAAGGATACAGATCAGTAGTTATGGTGATGAAGTTTATTACTGATAGGATATTTTATATATTACAAAAATGTCATTATGGTGGTGATGATGTTCTGAACATAGATGCCACTACTGAAGTCTCAAAGTTAACTCTGTACATAAACAAAATTTTTGGGTATAATTAATGGGCATTTTGATGTAACAGGGCAACTAATGATCAGTTTTGCATTTGTCAGAGTCCAGTCATATGCTGCAGCTGTTTGTTGAACCCCAGGGCTTGATGCCATCACCCTGACTGTAGCAGTATCTATTTCAAGTAATCCAGTATACTCAAATCCATATCTAAAGTTATTTTGTTAACGCAGTCCACTCCTGCTGTGCTTGGTGTCAAGATGTATCCATACTAGTCACCAGCACACATTATAGGCCATTCCACTACTCTCAGCATTTGCTCAGCAGTTGCTTCTCCTACTTTTAGATATGAAACGTGTGTGGAAAATCTTCAGTTGCTAAGTTCATGTAAACCTTCAGTTGACACTGAAGCCCACACCAGGCATGCTGAAAGAGAAGATTTTAGGGATGAAGTACAAGTTACTCAAAGAAGTGAGGAAGCAAAAGAAAAAAGTTATGTTATTTTGCACTGTAAAATACAGGTATGTATGTGTGTGTGTGTGTCTGTGCGCGCTTGCGTGTGTATTATGTATGCATGTGTGTGTGTGTGTGTGTGTGTGTATGTGTGCATGTATGCATGTATGTATGTAACATTAAAGCTGCTATCTCAAGTGCCATTGTGTGGGCCTTTTACACAATTCTACACACTGTTGTAATTGGCCTGGCCCTGCCTTCACAGGTCTTCTTAAATCCAATTTTAATATTTGTTTACATATTTTCTTCATCACTCATTCTTGTCATGAGTTTAGTTGTATTTCATGTCTTCCTTCCTCTTTAACATTTAAAAAACAAATTCCTCCATTGTTTGTTTTGCTGTTTGTCTAACAATGTTGCTCCTTCAGCTTGTCTCAGACACATTTTAGAAATTCAAATTTATTTTAATGACACATATTGCACTTTCTGTTAATGTTTTTGTTCTTAGATGACTTGTTGCCATTCTGAAATGAGCATCACATACCGTAGAATATAGTATAGTATAGTAGTAGCAGCAGTATGATGATGATGATGATGATGATGATACAAATATTTGTACAGTGTGGGTTATCAGAGTAAAATATTGCATGCATTGTATTATCATATTGTAACTTACAATTATTACATACATTTTAGATTGTTGTAACATACACATTCCTTATAATCACTGAAGAAGCTAAAGATATACAGAACCATAATTTTAACTGCTGTTTGATATGAATGTGCAGCTTTGTATCTGATGAAGGGAGGAATATGGACTGTAGGAGTTTGAGAACAAGATGTAGATGATAATTTTTACAACTAAGAAATAGCAAGTAACAAGAGGATGGAGAAAATTACATAGTGAGGAGCTTCCTGGCTTTTGCTGTTTACCTTATGTGGTATAATTGGTGTAATTTGTTCAGTGAGAATCAGTTATTTGGCATTTGTAACACAAACTGTGAAATTTGTAAAGGCATAGAATTTTTTTTTGTAGAGAACCTCAAGGGAAGAGATCACTTGTGAGAGATTGACATAGATGTGGAGAATATATTATGCTGCATGTGTTCATCATCTTTGTTGTTGATGTTTTTTTTCTGTTCTGTTTTAGGAAGATGTTCTGAATGCTGTTCAGCTGCTGAATGCAGAGTATTCAAAAGTTGAATCTTTACTGTTGAAACAGAATGAAAAACTTGAGTCTGTTATAAATAAGCTACTGGAGATCTTAAGGGGTCCCTGCTCAAAACAGGTACCACACATCGAATCCAGCATGGAGACTGATACTGCATACACAGCAGTGAAACAACTGGAGGATCTGACATTACTGACCAGTGAACTCAAGGAGCAGTGTCAGCAACTTCAGCAGAGACTTGAAGACGTAAGGATGAAGTCAGAGACACTGAAACACAGTTTGTTTACTGGCTCAGAGGAAGCCGCAGTGACAGAAGGGGAACTGAGAAAGGAGAATGTGTTGTTGAAACAAGAGACAACAAGCCTTTTGGGTGATAACTCGAGAGCATTATGGCATGAGCTGAAGAATGAGAATGCCAAGTTGAAAGAACAAGTAGGTGTACTTTTAGGGCATGTCCAACAAGATGAAGTGAGGGAAGTTACAATGAAATCAGACCAGAGAAATGGTATACAAGCAGAAAATACTGAGCTTATGAAACATGTGGCTGAACTGAAGGATCAGATAAGGAAAACTGTGGGCTGCTATGATCAAGGTATTGTGACAGACATAACCATGTTTACATTTGGAAAGAATGTGGGGCTAAATGAAGAAGATGAACTTGGCCATACAGCAGGCAGGAAGTTGCTGGAACAGAAAACAATGACTGGACCTATGATATGGGATCAGAATCCAGATCATGCCCAAGAATTGCTCCTTGAATTGAGGAGTGAAAATGTTAGGTTGCAAAGACAAATGGATTCTCTTGTGCAACACATCAAACACAAGGAAGACATGATTAGTAAGGAAACCATGACAGCGACTATGCAGCCACCTGATGAACTGCTTGTGGAAAATATGAAACTAAAGCAGCAAATAACCTTACTTATGGAGAATATAAAAGAAAACAATGTGATAGAACAAGAAATAATGCCAGAACATTTGGCTTATGAGCTCCCAGAACAGTGCAGGGACCTGCTAAATAAACTGAAAATAGAGAATACAATGCTAACAGATCAATTACAATTGTTTGAGGTGCATTTGAAAGAAAGAGAGGCTAAAGAAGACAGGGAAACCATGACTGATCCACTGGAGTGGAAATTGGTACAGAAATATGAGGATGAGACTATGAAGCTTAAAGCAGATATGCTGTTTTCTGATAATAAAATTAGGCAATATAACAAAGAATTTAATAATTCGGGGACAGATTTTGGAGCAGTGTTGGAAGAGAATGAAGTGGAAGGAGCTACCTGGTGTGTTTCAAAACTTTGTGCAGCCATGTCAGATAAGTGCTGTTCAAATGAGGCATTTATTAAGGGTCAGAATGTACAGAAGGCTTTTGACGAAAAGTTGACAGACCAAAAAGAGGTTGTTATGGAAGATATGTTAGCAGAAAACAGGGAATTAAAGGGACAGTTAGCATCTGTCAGACTTGAACTGGAAAAGTTTCACATCAAAACGATGGTGCATGAAGTACAGTCTGTGAAGACGAACGTTCATACAGTTCAGACAATGACAGATCCAGGTATTGAGTTGGTACATGTATCTATGGAGAATGCTGCCTTACATGCTCAGCTGCAGGAACTGACTGGAGAATATAAAAAGAAAAGTGAGGACCTGGAAAGAACATTAGTACTACTGAGAGAAACAAGAGAAGCTTCCAGCTTCCTACTTAAAGAGGCTCGGGATGCAAATGCACATGAAAACACTTTACTGAAGAAGGAGTTTGAAGAGATGAAGCAAAAACGTAAGAATCAAGAGCAAGAAATATATAAAAGCAGAACAGGCACTACTAAAGAACATCATTCAGCCAAAATCACAGAGCTTTGCAACTTATTGGATTACTTGAGGAAGGAAAATATTGATCTGCAAGCACAGTTAAAGAAAATGTTAACTGAGAAGGAACACAAAGAAGAGGATGAATATGGATGTCATAATCTCCAGCAAAGCCAAGAAATTTCCGAAGATGAGTCAGTAGGTAATTGTGATTATAGGGTGGTGACAAAAAAGAGTCTTGATTCATTAGCCCTTCTGATTTCCATGGGCTACCCAGTCTCTTTAGAAGAAGCACAACACAGAAAAGCTGGAGGCATAAAGGCAAATAATGCTGACACATTGGATATGGCCATGCCATCACAGAATGTGAGTGCATCCACCGTCACTAATATACCAGCAGCAAATCGAGATGAACCCAAGTTCCCCATTAGGACAGATGACATATGTAAAAGTGAACAGAATTTTGGTGATATTTCTTTGTTGAATAAAGCAAAACAAAATTCACAAAATGCTGAAAGTACATCACAAGTTCCTATACATTCCAATAGAAAGAAACAAGACTTGGAAGATACTGAGTCAACAAAGTTAACAATCAGCAAGTATCCTGGAACTTCCATGCAGATCACAGGCATAGGAAGTAAGAGAGAGGAGCAAGGATGGTGTATATTTAAAAATAAATCTCAAAATCCCAGTTTGGTCTCACATGGGAAAATGGAATCAGACCATATACCATCAAAATTAACACGAAAAGATTATGTGCCAAAGCTGCAACCTGCATTAGCTCAGGGGCCTGGTATGACGTTGAAGCATCAGCAAATGGACAAGGATAATAGCAGCTGTAGTTCTGAAGTGATGCTGGACATGACGTGTTGCCAGAACCAAATGCTGTATGGTCTGTTAAGCGAGAATATGAATTCGGACGTGGCATCATTAAGTAAAGAGCCAGCCATGAGAGCAAACTTTCGATCTTACAGGGATGCAGCAACAAATACAACGCCCTCAATACAAAATCGTGAACTTCAAAGGGAACTACAGTTAGAAAAGGATAAATGTAGAAAGTATCAGCAGAATGTAAAAAAACTAAAATCTGATGTACAGTTCCTGAAGAACAAACTTGGTGAAGGTAGAAAACAAGGAAAAATAGAGTCAAACTTGGTCTTGAAACAAAATAACACCAATAACAATTCATTACTGACTGGTATGCAAAGCCCTTCACATTGTGAATCAAACATGGCTGAATTACAGAGGCAGGTAAGCATCACTAAGGCCAATTTTTTATGCTTATGTTATTCTTCTTGTGGATGATAGCATTATGCTGCCATTCTTTATGAGACATTGCTATCTTTTTGATTAGTGTGAAGTGACAGCATTGGTGTCGCCTTATATTTATTGTGTGTATTGTTGTGATTAAGTGGGAAATTCTTATTTTTTACTTGGTAGTTCTGATTATGTATACGAGGTGTGGTAGAAAAGTAATGAGACTGATTTTCTTTTAACCATGAATTTTATTCTTTTTACAAATTAAGGTTATCCCCTTCAAAATAGTTCCTTTGGGCAGCTTTACAGTGACGGAGGCGTTGTTTCCATTGTTCGTAGCAGTGCTGGAAGGCTTCTGCTGGAATACCTTTCAGCTCGTCGGTTACGCTCTTCTGTATATTATCCAAAGTACCAAAATGGCACCCTTTCAAGTGGTTTTTGAGCCGGGGGAATAAAAAGAAGTCGCAGGGACTGAGATCCGGCGAATAGGGGGCTGAGGAACCACAGGAATGCTTTTGTCTGCCAAAAATTCAATGATGGAAACTGCCGTGTGAAATGGGGCGTTGTCGTGGTGCAGCATCCAAGTGCGTGCAATGCCCAAATCCCGTGTTAAAATTTGATGGACGGTAAACCGGTTCAAATGTAACTCACTACTGATCATTCTGAACGTCAATCAATGATCTGACCTCACACGAGACCTCACTCTTTCCACATTGTCGTCCGTTTTTGAGGTTGAAGGTCTTCCCGCACGAGGTTCGTCTTCCACTTGTTCTCGTCCTTCTAAAAAGGACTTGTGCCATCTGAACACTTGTGCCCTTGATAGGGAATGTTCTCCATAAGCCGTTTTTAACTTTTCATAAGCCACAATAGCGGATTCGCCAAGCTTCACACAAAATTTGATGGCACAACGTTGCTCAAACTTTTGCCGGTCCATTTTCGTAACGCACCTCACTTCAGACGCTCTCAACAATCGCGTAGCAACTGTAGCAAGTTCAAACTTGTACTGAGTCTACGGCAGGGGTTAACCTAACTGCCATGTGAAGGGGGAGGCAGCAGCATTGTCGGTTCGTGCACAGCGTTGCCAGTCTCATTACTTTTCTACCACACCTCGTATGCTAAGTAATAAGAGACATAAATTTAGAGAGGCCCTTCTCAGAGCCACCTCTTATGTAAGTGTATATTTTTAAATTCCTTTTTTGTGTAGAAAGTCTATGTCATTTTGTAGCTTGAACTTAATTTTTGTACCTTTTTCCAAGTGTGGTAAACATGCAGATTTGTGTTTTAGCAAGTCCATAGTCTTCTACTCAGTTTGAATCTTGTGTGCCAGTTTGCCAAGTGTAAAGACTGAGCAGGTTTTTCATTTGCATCCTTACTAAACATTCATGATTACATTTCTGTCGCATTCAATGATATACAACCTTTGGAGATGACAGACCGTCACTGACCAGTATGTCTCAAACAGTGATGTTCCTGATTTGTATTTGAGAATTTTCCAGTTTGAATCTTGGACAAGACACTAGCTATCCTGCCTGCAGGTTCCTATACCTTTTCTTCAGTCCCTCCAAGCAAATACTAGAATAGTACCTTGCAATATGTCACAACCACTTCCTTTCACATCCTTTCCAATTATCATCATATCCTTCAATGCTTATTGTCTTGATTTATTGACAGCATCAGCAAATTGATTACAAAAGATAATAGCCATTAAATGTCTTGTAGAATAAATTGGCCTTCCAGGTAAATGACTAGTAAAGGGATATGACGAAGAACATGCTGTAAATAACTGTAATGTTTAATGGGCACTAGAAACTAAAATATAGCAACATGTAAGAGCAATTTGATATCTTTCTTTTATGTTCCTGAATAAGGTAATTTGAGTGCTTGATGATGACATATTTAAGTCAAAATATGATGTATGATTTTGGTGGCAGTGTAGTTGTTTGACTTAATAGCATGACATTATATAAATATTTTAATGCATGACACTGATTTGATTGAAAAGCTCATTACGTGCTAATAAATATTAAACAATAATACAGTGTACTTTATTCTGTAATCACCGTGCATCTTTTCACAGTCACTATTTATACACACCAACTGGATGCAACTTTATTAAAAAACTGTATAGTTTTTTAAAACATATTTAAAAACCTTTTAAACCCTACATATGTTTCGGCTCTTATAGAGCCATCTTCAGGGGTTTATCGTCGTTAAAACTGCATGTATTAAAACGTCGTTTTCATTGGTTCACTTTTGGCAAGGTTTCCCACTTTTCACCGCCTGGCATGCACAGACACCACTTGTTATTCGTACTAAGGTAATATATTAATGTTTCGGAAGGTATTGTATTTGATGCATGGTACTGGTTTATCTTGTTCATTAGGTCGTGTTTTTCATGGTGTAGGCTGTACTGTTTGTGTGCGCGTCTAAAGTTGTAGTTTGAGTTTTACATGACCTAATGAACAAGATAAACCAGTACCATGCATCAAATACAATACCTTCCGAAACATTAATATATTATCTTAGTACGAATAACAAGTGGTATCTGTGCGTGCCGGGCGGTGAAAAGTGGGAAACCTTGCCAAAAGTGAACCAATGAAAACGACGTTTTAATATATGCAGTTTTAACGACGATAAACCCCTGAAGATGGCTCTGTAAGAGCCGAAACATATGTCGGGTTTAAAAGGTTTTTAAATATGTTTTAAAAAACTATACAGTTTTTTAATAAAGTTGCATCCAGTTGGTGTGTATAAATAGAATAATACAGTGATTTGGTTCAAATACTTGGCATTATATGAATATTTTAGTGTCAGTCAGTAGTTTAATTGATGAGCTCCACATTAAATATTTTAGCAATAGTAGAACGGTGTGATTGGGAGCTAAATGGTACATAATAAAACCAACTGTTGTATCCACTGAACACAACTTGTATTTTAGTGGTATAAGACCTGGCTACATGTACACATTTTGGCTTTCAAGCAGCCATCATCAGGCTGTGTAAAATAAGATAGAAAAGATAAAAGTTTACAACTCTGATTAATAGTCGCCCAAGGATGAGATCTCAATCTTATTACAAAATACTCATAATGTCATGTATAAAAAACTGTAAGCACAAGACCTTTATATATAATGTATGTATAAAACAGTGGCTCTGGATCATAGCTGTATATCATACATAAGAATTCTATTATCTTGTTAAGAACATGTAGGCTTGAAGGAAGGGTTTAGATACAGTAAGATCTTAGGTAATTAAATCTGGCAGATTATATGTGCCACATCTACCAGATTTGATTATCTTAGATGTCATTGTATCTGAACATTGCCTTCAAGCCTACATGTTTTTAACAAGATAATATAATTTGTATGTATGATATACAGTTCCAATCCCAAGCCTTCATTTTATGTGTGCATTATAGAAAGGTTTTGCCCTTACAGTTTTTTATATATGACGTTATGAATAGTTTGTAACAAGATTGAAGTCTGTTAATCAGTTGTAAAGTTTGATCTTTTTATCTTCTTATACGCAGCCTGATGACGGCTTCTTGAAAACTGTCACACATACATGTAACCATGTTTTAATCCACTGAATTAAAAGTTGTGTTTGATGGACACAGTAGTTGGTTTTATTGTGTATAACACAATGGGATGAATTACCCAAACAGTATATAACTACCATTGATTCATTGTGCTTGGTTTTAGATCGCTGAACTTGAACAAAAAGTGCGAGAAGAAACTTCGCTGAGATTTGCGTTGGAAGTTCAAGTAAATAAAATGGGATGTGAACTTCAGGTAATGAAACTGGTAATTTATTATGAAGAGTCTTTCTTTTTAAACTGTGATACAGTTATTTTCTAACACTGTCAAAGTCAGGGTTGTGCCACTCACCAGATGCTCCTCAGGATACAGCAATGCATTACTAGAATAAATCATATCTCAAAGCTGACAGAATCTTTGTAAGGCTTTTTGCGTGTGTTTAATTTGAAATTAGTACAGACTCTTGTAAGAACAACATCTTGCACAATCCTACATTTGAACATTGCGATTTATTTTCAGAAAATTTATTTTTTCTGTTAAAAAAATGCTTTATCCTAGTATCTTAAAGTATAGCTAGAATATGGCAGCATTTATTGGTATGGTTATCCCTTCAGTATGTGCCATTAGAGGGATGTCAGGAATTCTTAAGTTCCAATTGACAGTGATTTGTGCATTAAAATGAGACTTATGCAAACACAGACATTGAAATATTCGCCATGACTCTGAAAGGTTTTGAGGGGATTGTGTTACGGCACAGTGACATTCTGTCTGTAGTCTGTGTGTGTTGTGTAGTTTAGTGTATATCAAATTTTGTCTTAATGCTTTCAAAAATTGTAAAATAGATGATGAACACATGAACATACTGGTTACAGAACAGCACGGTTTTAGAGACAATGTATCTACACTAACCACCACGTTTAAGCTTGTACAAACAATATTTAATGCTTGGAATACGAAAGTATATATAACAGGAATTTTCTGTAATCTAACTAAGGCGTTTGACTGCATAAACCATTCTCTCTTACTTTCAAAGTTGGAATATTATAGGATTAGGGGTGCAGTCTTGAATTGGTTAAAGTCTTACTTGAGTAACAGGAAACAAAGAGTTACTCAAATTTTTTTAAATCTACCTTGTTATTTTTCAGACTGGGAAGTAGTTAAATATGGATTACCACAGGGATCTGTACTGGGTCCTTTGCTTTTCAATTTATACTTAAATGACTTTCCATCCATAGTCAATGAATCTTCTAACACCATACTTTTTGTGGATGATACTAGCATACTTGTCTCATCTAGTGATTATAATGAATTAAATTTCAAGTTAAATTCAATACTAACTTGCATTTCCAATTGGTTTAAAAAAATCAGTTAATCCTAAATCTAAATAAGACAAGTATAGTTAAATTTATGCCCTCTCAATCGCTTACTTATCCCTTAAGCACAACATATAATGGTCAACTTCTTAAAGTTGCTGAATCCGTTAGATTTTTAGGTCTACAACTAGATAGTCATCTAAACTGGAAACTGCACTCAGAAGAATTGTCAAGAAAGCTGAGCTCTGTCCCTTACATGATGAGGAAACTATCTTATACACTTAATCTAAAAACATTATGAATGGTTTATTTCGCATATTTCCATTCTGTAGTCATTTATGGAATTATTTTTTGGGGTTCTTCAGCATCAATGCGAAATGTATTCTTGATTCAAAAACAGGTTGTAAGGATTGTGCTGGCACTAGGACATAGGAGCTCCTGTAGGGAGGCTTTCAAGAAGTTAGACATACTCACTGTATCTAGTATGTATATTTATGTCATGGTGATGTTTGTAGTAGGAAACCCAGATATCTATCAGACTACATATTTCATGGTATAAACACGAGGCAGAAAAACAAACTGCATATACCATTTATGAAACTTTCTGCTATTCAGAAAGTCGTACTTTATTCGTCAATAAAAGTATTTAATGTACTACCTTCTAATATAGTTGATCTCCAAAATAATACATCCAGGTTTCGTAGTGATTTACAGAGGTATCTTGCAATGAATGTTTTTTATTCTATTGATGAGTTCTTGTCTACCTCACCCATTGTTAACTAATATTATATTAATTATGTATAAATCTTATGATGTATGAACTAATTTTAGATGTATTGTTAATATACCTAACTATGGACAATGGATTGCTATTCTTTCTATTATTGGACGTTTACTGTGTGGATATATAATGTGGGTGTGCTATTTATAATTACTACTATTCCATTTCTCATTTGTTACATTGTTTTTATTGTGTTTCTTTGTAACTTGTCTTCTTACTATTGGACATAGATGCTATCTGCATCCGTATCTTAACTATGATCAATTTCATATACAATCCTTGTAGGGCGAAAGATGAATCTAAGAAATATGAATGTAAATATAAATATAAATACAGTAAAACCTCGATGCATCATTTTTTAGGGGGATGAAAAACAAGACCGATATGTAGGGGAAGACAGTAGTGCCGGGAAACCATTAAAAATTATAGATAAGAACAATTTAATGATTATTATTACTTCTTGCTGAAAAAATCTTTCATTGACATTGTTTTGTGCAAACTTTACGCCTCAATTCAAAGTACGATTTTTCAAGGCCTAGAACACTTTCACGATCACTGTCACTCGTGCTGTGCGCATAAAAGAAAGATTTTACTTTGATCAGCGCTTCATGCGTCTCAGCAAAGCTCGGCACAACTTCGGGTTTGCCATCTTCTTCTCCTACTTCTTCCCCCTCCACACTCCTGGACGCCACGAGGCTCACGCACAGCTCCTGCACTGTTTCTACACCACTGGTTGCCACGTGACTGTCCACAGAGACGTAGTCCTCGAATTACTATTTGTTCATGCCACTGAACTTTTCCCAGTCTTGGCGGAAATCGTCGTCATCTTTGGTCAATACGACGTCACTATCGCCTGAAGATTGTCCCTGCACGTAAGCAGCTTTGCGAAAACAATTTTCGATTGTCTGCTGGGTTACTTGTTGCAAGGCTGCCACAGTATAGTGCAAAGCTTCCAACACGTTTATCTTATTTTTCGTATGTTTTGCCTGCATCCATTAAGCAAACAGCTGTTTGCACGAGGCGTTTTCTATAAAGATGCTTATAACACTTTATTACCCCAAAATCAAGGGGCTGGAGCACACTTGTGCAATTTGCCGGGTACCGTATGACTTTTACATTTCTTAGAAACGATGTATCCTTTGGATGTGCGGCACAATTGTCCAGAAAGAGGAGAATGTTTCTGTTTTGCGCACCCATACTTGCGTCTAATGAACGCAGAAATGAAGAAAAAATGTCTGTGGTCATCCACGCTTTATTGTTCGCGTGGTATTTGGAGGGTAATTTTTTTATATTCTTGAAACATTGCGGTTTCGGAGATTTTCCGATAACAATCGGCACTTGTTTGTCACTTCCATCACTGTTAACACAAAGTAAAACAGTAACTTTTCCCGAGTCTTTTGAAGATCTTGTATAAGATTATACATGCATCTCAATCTCGCGGAAAACCAAAATGATAGAAATTAAGGCAATTTTCTCATTCTGGTATTTGGTTCAACACGCAGCAGGCAATAGTGAATTGAGTGATTTTGTTGACCTAAGAAGCAATACTAATGTAATTATTGTAACAGTGGCTCATAGATATGATTTATCGGTGGACTCGTGTGTTAATAATGAGGTCAAGACTTTTAGTAGGAAGCTATTCAAAATTATGAAAGCAAAAAGTAATGTTAGAATATTAGATAAAAGGTTACACAGAGAAGACTATACAAAATATGGCCTACACCTGAATTCTGTTGGCAAGATAAAGGTAGCGAAATCGATGAGCCTAAATATAGTGCAGCTACTAAATGGGAAGGAGAATCATCCTATATTTTTGGAATGGAAAATGCATTCCAGTGTTGTTCTACCATGGACTGATGACAGTAAGGATCAAGAAAGAACTGAAGAGGATCTAAATCAACAAACGCCCAGTAGTTTTGCCTTCAAACACATCCAGTACATTAGGAAGACCAAAGAGAACTCCAAGAACAAGAAGTGATGATTTTTTATGGACAGCGACCTCATCAAGGACTGTGAAAACTCAAAAGTAGTGATTTTCATCAAAATATTTGTAGTCTCTGGACAAAAACGATAGAATTGGAGGTTCTGCTAAGCTTGGAGTTAATGCATGTAACTGTTATTTGCCTTACAGAACACTGGTTGAGTGATCAAAAACTGAATTGTATTAATATAAAGGATTTTAAGTTAGTAAGTGCCTTTTGCAGGAGTAGCAGTGAACATGGTGGATCTGGTATCTATGTAAAAATGGTATTGAAACTAAAGAAATAAGTTCTCTGGCAGGTATAAGCGAAGAAAAATTGTTTGAAGTGTCACTAATAGAACTGCCCAAACAAAAACTACGCATAGTGTGCATATACAGATCACCAAATGGACAGTTTGATAAATTTCTAAGTAAGTTAGAGTTAGTTTTGCCAAAATTATTAATGACTGATAAGTTGTTGATTCTTTGTGGTGATTGGAATATAGACTTCCTTCATAGTAATAGCAATCTGTATGATTTAGAAGGATTACTTTTGAGGTATAATTTAGTAAATACTGTCCAATCCCCTACTAGAATAACAAAAAGTACAAGCACATTGATAGATGTAATGATAATAATTAAGAATTACTATACGGAACCTGCAACAGTAATAGAACTAGGATTATCAGATCATCAAGCCCAAGTATTACCTGTGTTGCTTAACAGCCGCACTAGAGTAAACCGCAAAGTTTTGAAAAGGCATTTTGGAGAAAATAATAATAATGAATTTAAATGCTTATTACATAAGCTTTCTTGGCAGGAAGTATTTTTGGAAACAGAGGTGAATGAAAAATTCAAGGTTTTTATGGACTCTGTTTTATATTATTTTGATATAGCCTTCCCATTAAAGTTCAGGCATAGCAAGATATCATCAAGGAATGGATGGATCACACAGGGTATAAAAAAGTCTAGTAAAAGAATGAGATTTTTAAACATGTTAAAGAAACAACCTAATCTCTCAGAAGAAACGAAAATGTATATTGATAATTATAAATTAATTTATAAAAGAGTACTTAGAGAAGCTACAAGAAAGGCTAATGACAGGTATATACGACATGCAAAACATAAGTCTGAAGCTATATGGAAGATCATAAACAGGGAAACTGGGAAAACCTCCTCCAATAAAACTGACATTACATTAAATTGGAACTTTGAAGAAATTACACATCCAGAGAAAGTAGCCGAGGTATTTAATACTTACTTTTCTACTATTGCGGAGGAATTATTAAAGAAAAATGGTAAAAGTAGTTCTCACCCTCCAAATCAGCATTTAAAAATAAAAGAAATCACTAAAACTATGTTTTTATTTCCAGTAACAGAAAGTGAAGTGGAAAAAGTAGCAACGGATCTTAAGAATAAATTATCGGCAGGAATTGATGATATACCTGATTATGTTGTAAAACGGTGCATACAAGTTTTAAAGAAACCTTTAGCAAACATTTACAATGCGTCCCTAGAATCAGGGATTTTCCCAGATCAATTGAAAGTAGCAAAGGTTATACCGTTATATAAAAAAGGGAATAAAAATGATATTAGCAACTATAGACCGATAGCTCAGCTATCGGTTTTTTCAAAATTGTTGGAGAAACTAATGTATAATAGATTAATGGTATTTATAGAAGGGAATGAAATTCTAACTGAAGCCCAGCATGGGTTAAGGGTGAAAAAATCAACTGAAACAGCATTACAGTTTTTTGTTGAGAGTACTCAGGAAACTATTGAGGATAAGATGAACCCAGTTGGAATTTTTTTAGATCTTACAAAAGCATATGATGTACTTAGTCATAAAATCCTATTGTCTAAGTTGAACTCCTATGGAATTAGGGGTGTGGCAAACATGTGGTTCCATTCTTACTTGTCGAATCGGAAACAATGTGTGGAAGTAACAAGTATGAAAGAAGGAAAATATATTTCAACTTCAAGGAAACTTGAATACGGTGTGCCCCAGGGTTCAATTCTTGGTCCAGTGCTGTTTCTATTATATATAAATGACCTACCATTAAATATCACTGGATCGAAAATAATGTTATTTGCAGATGATACAAATATATTAGTATCCGGGGAAAATATAAACATACTTCAATGCAAAATAATCAAGGTTATGAATGAATTACAGACATGGTTTAAATTAAACAATCTTGTAGTAAACACTGAAAAGACATTGGCAATTCCCTTCCATACCATCCAGAATAAGAAGCCAATGTTACCTCAGATTATTCTTGAAGGGAGAGATGTCCCCTATAACATAGAAACAAAATTTTTGGGTATATACATAAACGAAAATATGAAGTGGAATAATCACATCAAATATTTAAGTTCTAAGTTAAGTACAAGCTATTACATGATTAATTCCTTAAAGAATGTAACGAGTCCATACATCCTAAGAACTATGTATTTTGCATGTTTTCATGCTCATTTGAGATATGGATTGACCCTGTGGGGTGGTGATCCTGAAAGTATAAGGATTTTTAGATTACAAAAGAAAGTAATAAGGTTAATAGGGAAAGCAGGCCGATACGCCTCTTGTAGAAATCTTTTTAAAGAATTTAATATACTTCCATTGCCATGTCTATATATTAGTGAGGTTGTGTGTTACGTAAAATCGAATATGGATAAGATGAAATGTAATGAAAAAGTGCATGACTATTGTACATGCCAAAAAAAGGATCTTCATGTTCAGTTCTGCAGAACCACTCTTTTTAAAAATTCCAGTGTAAATGTGGACATAAAATTGTACAATAAATTGCCTAATACAATAAAGGGATTAGAAAAGATACGGGAATTTAAAAAAAAGGTTAAAGTATTTTTACTGCAACATACTTTTTATTCTGTGGATGAATACATGTCCTACTAGGTTTCACTATTAGGTTTTTCTTTTTATGCACAATTTTATTATTTTAATTACCTGATAGTTTGTATTACTGTACCATACGTTGGTGTATAAGTTGGTATTATTTAATCTTGATAAACTCTGTGTTATATTCTAATTCACAATGTTTTCAATAATTTTGTTAATATTTTTATGACTGAAATTGATGAATGTTTTATATGTATACTAATTTGACGTGTCCGGTGTCATGTGTATGACTGGATGGACTGAATAAATGAATATGAATATGAGTCCAGGCAGCACTAATACATGCGCGCGCAGCGCACTAAATCATCGTTTCAAATAAAAAAGAACTATCCATGTGGGAAAATGTTGCGTCAGGACCGTGATGTTTCAATGATCGATGCGATAAAACGACAGTTCGAGGACCGATGGAGGCGGGAAAAAATAGTGTTATTTATATGGGTCTAGTTCCGGGATCAAATAAGGCAGACAATATATGCGGGAAAACGAAGGTAACGGGAACGATGCAATGAGGTTCCACTATATATATATATATATATATACACACACACACACACACACACCATCAACATCAATAGAACAAGTCTGAAAACTGACAGAAGTTTTTAACCCTTCCTGTGCTAACTTAGACTTATGAAACCAGTGAATTATGGTGAGATGGTTTATTTCAACTTTTACTGTCAAATATAGAAGTTACTTGGAAAAGAAAAAGGTGGAATTTTTTAACAATATATCTTGTTTGCAGCATTAAAATGTTTAATTCCAGTTTTCCAATCTCATTTGCAGCATGAAAATGTTTAATCTCAGTTTTCTAATCTAATTCGCAGCATGAAAATGCTTAATCTCGTTTTATTTTTTAGGAAAAGTCGCAACTGGAGAGAGAGCTCAATATACTACGTAATCGCCTTGAGAAAGATTTTGTGTCACATTATGAGATGGAGCAATTGAGGAACAGTTATGAAGTTGCTCTGAGCCGTGCAAAATATGAAGCTGAAATGGCAGCACGTGATGATCTCAATGAAAAATTGTGCCAAATAAATACATTCATAGAAAAACAGGTACATCTGTTGGCCATGCTACTGTCACTTGTACACTCAGTGCAACAAAAATTCAAGAACTTAAAATTGTCTTGTTCTGATGTCAGAAGTCATGTAAGCATACAGCTGGTGCCCTAGATACAATCATTTATTGTACCCTTTTATTTGTTCATATTATTTTTTGTTACTTTCTATTAATTACAATTACTGTATAAACTGAATATATGGTGAGTTAAAAAAAACAAAGAAAGAACTAACCACACAGAAAAGTAAGGATTGCCTTATAAGTGAACCTTGTGTCATTTCCCAGTAACATGTCAGATAGCATGTGTAAAGTGAAGTT
The DNA here is from genome assembly GCA_021186555.1 of Reticulitermes speratus. Taxonomy (NCBI): domain Eukaryota; kingdom Metazoa; phylum Arthropoda; class Insecta; order Blattodea; family Rhinotermitidae; genus Reticulitermes; species Reticulitermes speratus. Next base: position 12,282,496 of record JAJKFL010000009.1, read on the forward strand.
TCTGTGTTAAAAAGGATGTATTGATTTATTTTCATATTGTACATAAGACCAGTTATATATATTATTTTTAATCTTATATCTGCCTCTTTGAAACTTTGTTAATACTTTTATTACAGTTTCTACATTTTCTGAGTTTTTTCTCGAAATACCCAAATGGGAGACATGAAGTCACCTTTTATTCAGGCTTATACAGTACTTATGCCAGATATCTGTTAAGTGTACGTGCTGGTTGACAAGTCGGCAGGATAATATAATTGACTATAACCCTGCCAGTTGGCATTGTGCTATCAGCTTTTTCTTCTTCATCTTTCAAACGCTGTATTTACAGAAATACTCATTTAAACTGTGCAGGGTTGTGTCATGGATCAGACAGTTAGCCACTGGGCTCCCACTGCGGAGGCCTGGGTTTATTCCCAGGGCTGTCCATGTGGGCTTTGTCGTGGACATAGGACAGATTTTTTATGAGCACTTTATTTTCCCCTTTTCGGTATCATTCCACAAATGCACCATATTCTTTCGTCTATCACCAGTACTATATGTATATTCATAGCAATTGTCAGCATTATCAAGTAACTCACGTAACAACAAAATCAGCTGTGCAGTTATTTTATTAAACTGTATGTTTCAGAAGTTACTGTGCTGAATTGGTGAAGCTAGAAGTGTGATGGAAGTACATGCTGCTGTTATTTTTTTGTGAGTTGTTATTCACTGGAAGTCCGATTTAAAGATTCTGTGTTCGAATATGACTGCAGACAAACAGTTTTATTGGCAAGAAGCACATTCGGTACAAGTGTTTTTATTTCTTGAAGTACACTACTTGTGCAACACATGAATTAGTGTGTTAGCCCTTGGTGGGGATCTTTTCTGTAATGTAATGTCCAAAATCCCTGAGCTTCAACAGACTTTGTCTCAGCAAGGACGCAGTTGGGGATCAGACATGATTTTGAGATGAACTGACTGCATCTCAAGTGGCAGTGAGCATTTCTGTTTCCTGGAGGGAGGTCGGGCCAGGTTTTCTCCACCTCACTTTTGCTAATGCAGTAACCTGAGCTGAACTGTGTATGTGCCACAACCCAGTTCCTTGCCATCTTCCAACCATTCCATCTGTCTGGTACTTCGGTAGCCATGGTCATGCCATGGACTCTGAGACGTGAGGCCATTCGCTTGCAGTACCAGCAGTTACTTCTCTGTCCTCAACAGGAGTGAGGAATGCTTGAGAATAGATCAGCCATGATCAGCCATTGTGATAGGACTAAAGAAGGAGCAGTTTGTGCCTCATACATCAGTTCTAGGGGATAAACCAGTGACACAAAGGGATATTCAAACACCTCTCTTTGAACATAAACCACAAATTTTATGTACAGAATGGCAGTCAAAAGTATATGAACCTGACTCTGAGTTTCTTCAACATACATACCGATTTCCAACTCAGTAAGTAATAAATAGTAAGTAAAACTTACAGTGCACTAATATAAGACCATTTAACAGTAAAGTTGCCTTTTATTGTTATGTTCAATCTCTAATGGGATTCATATGAGATGAATGTGATCCATGATTTAGCCTGTGGGGTTCTTAACATGGTATTGAAGATTCCAGGTCTTGAAAAGGGCCTTTCAAGGGCTAACATACTAATCCTTATTTTGTGTAAGTAATATACTTTAATAAACATAAACATTTGTAAAATATGTGCCACTTGCAAATTGAGCTTGGAACCTTGCCAGTGAATAGCAAAGAAAAATAACAGAAATATCTGCATCACTCACAGTTCTAGCTTCACTTAATTAACTTTTTAACATATTAACTTTTGAAACACTAATATACTGCATAATTTAGGTGGGTACTTGTGTCAGTACAACATTTGAAAGACAAATATGAAGAAGGAGGAGGAGGAAAAAGAGGTGGCAGTGATGGTGGCTTGTACCATAACTCTACCTGGCATAGTTGACATCTACTTCAGTTCTATTTTCCTACTATTTTTTCAAAGAAGGACATCCCATTGTGTTTTTATAACTGAATAATTAATGAGATTGCTGTCAAACACAACTGTATTTTTTACGTTATATTGACCGTGCATTCTATAGCAATTGGAAGTTATTTATTTATCATAACAACTCATGCACAATTTTACAATATTATTACTTCACCCCTATACATATTTCGGCATTCAGAATGCCATTCTCAGGGGGTAACAGTGTTAAAATCACAGACTATACATCGATTGCATAAAATGTTACATCCATATGAGTAAAATGTTGAACATTAAAATATTAGTCTATTGTTTTTGAGTCATGATTGAGCTCATACACTATATGTGTATTAAAATATCACTAAAATGTTAAAATTGTTACACTTTTTTAAGTTTTTTAAATTAGTGGCAGATTTGGTCTTGTATCCTTTTGTTACCGTAGGGATGTAGTAGTTTCTGTATATGTTGCTGTGTGTTACGTCGTGTCAGCTCCGTTCAGCCGTTGTGTGGCTTAGCATTCTATCATTGCTTTCCTTTAAAGAAATTCAATAAAATAAAGAGGAATAATGACTGGATAACAAAGGGCATAAAAATATCTAGTATTCGCAAAAGAGACCTGTATCTAATTAGTAGGAACTCGAACAATACAAGAATAAAAAACCACTATAAAAAGTATTCCCAAGTTTTATCAGAAGTAATTAAAGCAGCTAAAAGACTTCATTACAATAATAAAATTATAAATTCTACTAATAAGTTGAAAACGATTTGGCAGATAGTCAAAACAGAAACTAATACTAAACACAAAAATCTCAATATGCCACTAATCAAAATAAATGGTAAATTAAGTCACAACAATCAAACTATAGCTAATGAATTTAATAGATATTATGCTAATATTGCAACTACAATTCCTGCTGATAACTCTTCAAATAACAGTACAATCAGCAGCTCACAATCACTGGCATATTTATATAAAGCCTTCCTATTATAACTTTCACACAAATGAAATAAGAAATATCATATAGAAACTAAAAACCAAAAACTCATCTGGATATGATGAAATTTCTATGAAAATATTAAAAATGAGTACTCCTTACATAATATCTCCATTAACTTATATAATAAACAAGACATTAGCCACAGGTACATTTCCTTTAAGAATAAAATATGCCCAAATTCATCCTATATTCAAAGAAGGTGATACGACTGATATAACTAATTATAGACCAATTTCTCTATTGACATCATTTTCTACAATTTTGAGAAAGTAATTTATAAAAGATTGTATGCACATTTTGTCAAAAAAAAGTATTTGCTCCTGAACAATATGGATTTAGAAATAAACTATCAACAGAACTGGCCTCTTATAAATTACTAGATGCTGTCCTAACATCTGTTAATAATAGATCAACAGTGGGTGGTATTTTCTGTGATATAAGAAAGGCTTTTGATAGTGTCAACCATACAATATTAATGTCTAAAATGGAATTTTATGGTATAACAGGGAAAACATATAAATTGATTAAATCATGCTTAAGTGATAGATACCAGAGAGTTCTAATAGGAAATAATAGTTCAACTGCATTCTCTTCTGAGTGGGAAATGGTTTGTACAGGTGTACCTCAAGGCTCTGTATAGGGCCCTTTGCTTTTCCTCATTTATATAAATGATTTGCCTTTCATGTTAAAGGATACTGGCACTCCTACTTTAGTTGCTGATGCCACAAGTATAGTTTATTCATATTCCAATTCAAATAAATTTATAAAAGAACTTTACTGTTCTAAATATCTGGTTTGCAAATAATATGCTTACATTAAACTATAATAAAACTCATTTTATGCAATTCTCATGTAAACCTAATAATAATATTATCAATCTATCAGTAAATTACAATAATAATTATATCTCAAATACACAAAGTATAAAATTTCTGGGATTAATACTGGATACTAATATTACTTGGAGGAACCATATTGATTATTTACATACCAAATTAGGTTCAGTGAGTTATGCTATTAGAATACTAAAACCCCTCATGCCACTGACAACCTTGACAAATATTTACTTCTCCTACTTTCATTCGATAATGTCATATGGGATAATTTTTTGGGGAAATTGAACACACAGTCATTCTGTTTTTAAACTTCAAAAAAAGGTAATTAGGTTAATCACGGGTATTGGGAAACGTGACTCATATCGCGAAATTTTTAAATAGTTAAGTATCTTGCCGTTTTATTGTCAATACATATTCTCAATATTATTATTTGTTATTAAAAATTACAAAATATTCTTAACTAATTCTGAAATTCATACTATCTGCACAAGACATAGTGCCAATTTGCACCCTCCACTATTACACTTAACTAAAGCTCAGAAAGGTGTGTATTTCTCTGCTATCAAGATTTACAACTTCTTGCCCCAAAGAATAAAGAAATTATCAGGCGATGCAAATAAATTTAAAGTTACATTAAAAAAATGTATTCTACTTCTCGTTGGTATCTTCACCTTGCCGTGGTAGAGGGGCTTGTGAGTTCCAGTGACCCTGAGAGCTAAGCCGGCGGTAGCATTGCTACCAGTAGGGTCTCCCAAGCTGGACAGATCAAAAGGGTAGGAACCAGACGAAGAGAGATGCCTAGGAGATGGGAAACCGAATAAAAACTCCCCTGATGCCGGAAGCAGCGACATCAGTAGCGACATGAAGCACAGAGCAAATGATGCTCGAGATGGTTTATGATCGTGTGGCAACAGGCGTGACCAGAGTGGTCTGAACGGCTGCTGTACTGCGATGTGGAAAGCAAATGGAAAAACTACCACATTATTACTTTTCCTGGATAGTCTCTTCCAGAAACAGAGACAAATGCCAAATGCGAGATGCTTCCTCTGGAGACAAAACATTCCGGAGGTAAACTACTCCCCCATTCGGATCTCCGGGGGGGAGTGTTTCTAGGGGAGACACCACGCGGTAATGACTACAGACAAAAGCAGAAGACACAGAATGAACATAACAGCTTCAAGATGGGCACTTGGAACGTAAGGACCTTGAATCAAGGAGGAAAACTCGAAAATTTGAAGAAAGAGATGCAGAAGAACGCAGTGTCTGTGCTAGGTGTTAGTGAAGTGCGGTGGAAGGGTCAAGGTGAAATAAAAAGTGGTGATTATACAGTGTATTATTCCGGGGGTGACAGTGCTGAAAGAGGCATAGCAATAGTAGTGCATAAAAGCATAGTGAAAAGTGTTGTTAAGAAGAGGTGTATAGTGACAGAATCGTTGCTATTAAATTGCAGGCAGAACCGGTAAGTATTTTGATAGTGCAAGTGTACATGCCAACATCGGACTATGAAGATGACAAAGTGGAAGAGTTGTATGATATAATTGAAGAAATTCTTGAAGAGGATGGAAAGGGTGCGACAAACACGATTATAATGGGAGATTGGAACAGTGTGGTTGGAGATTAAGCACATCACAACACTGTTGGACCATATGGACTGAGAAGGAGGAATCAGAGAGGTCAAATGCTTATTGACTTCTGTGAAAGAAATGGACTTGTTATAACAAACACATGGTTCAAAAAACCTAAAAGAAGATTGTACACGTGGAAATCACCAGGAGATAGGAATTGATATCAGCTGGACTATGTACTAGTGAAACAGCGATTCAGGAACAGTGTGAAGGATGTGCAGACAATGCCTGGAGCAGATATTGACTCTGACCACAATTTACTGGTTGCAAAGATCTGCACCAGATTGAAGAAGATCATGAGGTTCCACAAGAAAAAACCAAGATGGGATTTGGAGAAGCTATATGCTCAACGACAGGTAGTACACGATAGACTAGAAGAACAGCTTGGCGCAATCAAATGTGAAAGTGGGAATGTGGAAGTGCAGTGGAACAATATCAAGAAATGTGTGTTAGATACTATGAGTGGTTTGGTTGGAAAAGTCGAGAGGAGAGCAAGAAAGCCATGGATTACACAGGAGATGATCAGTAAAATGGATGAACGAAGGAAATGGAAGAATGTCAACAATGAAGAAGGAAGGAAGAACTACAGAAGACTGAGGAACGAATTGAAAAGAGCCACGGACAACGCCAAGAAGGAATATCTGGAGAGCATATGCGACGAGATCATAGAATTTCAAAGAATAGGACGTTATGATTTAATGTACATGAAGACAAAGGAACTAGGTTGGAAAGAAAACCATGGGATTCAAAACATTGGCATCGAAGACTCTCAAGGCAATATAATAATAAATCAGAGACGAGTATTACAAATTTGGGAGAATTATATCACAGAGCTCTACGATCGAGCTAATCGACCAGAACATCTAGACGTCAAACCTGAAGATGAAGTAGATGAAGACGAGAAAGGCCCTTATATTTTGCAAAGTGAAGTGGAAAAAGCTATCAAGGAGATGAGGGATAAGAAGGCTACAGGAGATGATGATGTACCTGGGGATGTACTCAAATTGTTGGGAGAAGGTGGTCTAAGGCTAATGACACAGATGATCAACAGCATGTATGTAACTGGAGAATGGCCCAGAGATTTTATTGAAGTTACAATGATTGCCTTAAAGAAGAAGCCCAAAGCTACAAAATGCAGCGACCATCGCACAATCAGCATCATCGCTCATGCAGCAAAGATAGTAGTGAGGATACTTAGAAGAAGGATTGAGAGGAAAATTGAAGATGCACTTGGAGAAGATCAGTTTGGATTTAGAAGAGGAAAAGGAACTAGGGATGCAATTGGGATGCTGAGAATAATATCAGAACGAACCTTGGTCATAGATGAGGAATTGTGTGCTTGCTTCATAGACTGGCAGAAGGCATTTGACCGTGTCAACTGGACCAAATTAATGCAAATCCTAAAAGGAATTGTGATAGACTGGCGCAAAAGAAGATTGATCAGCAAATTGTACATGGAACAGAGTGTCAAAATACGACTGGACCAAGGGGAGACGAGAAGTGTGAAGATTGGAAGAGGAGTTAGACAAGGTTGCTGCTTGTCACCGATTCTGTTCAACTTATACAGCGAGTACCTTACCAAGGAAGCTCTTGAAGGGTTTGGAGACTTCAAAATAGGAGGACAAGTAATTCGCACTGTGAAATATGCAGATGACCTTGTGCTACTGGCTAGGGAAGAAAAGGTGCTACAGGGCATGATTGATAGACTAATTGAAATTGGAAGACGCTATGGAATGGAAATGAATGTGGGAAAAACTAAAGTAATGAAACTCTCAAGGCAACCATCCCCAATGAAAATTATGATAGATCAAAAACAATTGGAGAATGTGGAATATTTCAATTATTTGGGTAGCATGATAACAAGTGATGCAAGGTGTACACGTGAAATTAAATCCAGAATTGCCATGGCAAAAACAGCATTCAACAAGAAGAAAAATCTTTTCACCAGCAAACTGGAATTAAATTTAAGGAAGAAACTAGTAAAGTGCTACATTTGGAGCATAGCTTTGTATGGTGCTGAAACGTGGACACTTCGGAAAGTAGATCAGAAGTATCTGGAAAGTTTCGAAATGTGGTGCTGGAGAAGAATGGAGAAGATCAGTTGGACCGATCGTGTGAGAAATGAAGAAGTATTACACAGAGTCAAGGAGGAGAGGAATATCCTACATACAATAAAAAGAAGATAGGCTAACTGGATTGGTCACATCTTGCGTAGAAACTGCCTTCTGAAACACGTGATCGAAGGAAAGTTAGAAGGAAGGATAGAAATGACGGGACGACGAGGGAGAAGACGTAAGCAGCTACTGGATGACCTTAAGGAAAAGAAAAGATACTGGAAATTGAAAGAGGAAGCACTAGATCGCACCCTGTGGAGAACTCGCTTTGGAAGAGGCTACAGACCTGTCGTAAGACAGACTACAGAATGAATGAACTAAACTCATTCTACTCCTTGGAGGAGTACTTTGCTTATGATACTAAATTTGATCCTGACAAAAACTGAAATTTTTTTATTACCATCCCAAAGCATAATAGTTGTAATTAACGTGTGCCTATTACTTCATTTTACTAGGTCTATATTATATTAAAGATTATTATCCAGATGTTAGCATGATTTGTTATTCTAAGCTTGAATTATTTTATTATTGTGTTTTATATATCATGTCTGTTTTTACAAATTGCTTGTATTTATTTGACAATGTATATATTATATAACTTATTAATTCATATGCTGTTGACCAAATCCACAACCTGTTTTTGTCTTTGTGACTGTATATTGGATCTATGGATTGTAAATAAATGAGAATGAGAACAGTCATCAGCTTCATCCTGTTGTGGAACTTAGTCACACAGCTTGTTAAAGGCATTTTTTAAGTAATACATATATTTTTTCATATTAGGCAGAGATACAATATACTTGCTTAGTAGATATCTGGCCTAAATAAATGTTATTAATTGAGGGCAGAAAAAGGCCACATGCAGGCAATGCAAGGAAGTTATGAATTATTTTAATTATGATATTAGCTGTATGCTTACATAACTACCAGCTTCAGATATAGAAAATTTTAAGTGCTTAATTTTGGTTGCATAGAGTGTATGTGATGTGTTAAAACCTTTGCTTTTGTTACAAGTTTAAATACCTTTGGTGTGAATAAATGCAGCAAATATAACTTTGAATCTAACTCTTTAATTTTCATTTAGGTTCAAGAACAAACACATCTTAGCCAGTTAAGGAACACAACTGAAGCCCATATGAAGCAAGATTTCCAAGAAACACGACTTAAACTTCTGTCAGAGTTAGCCAGAGTTCAAGCCTCTTTACAAGCCAAAGGAGAGGAAGAAAAAGAATTGAGAGAGAAATGTGAAAAGTTAACACGCGAGTGTGAGAAAAAACATGAAATTAGGAGGAAGAAACTTATAGAGAAATCATACAATGTAAATCTTGCCCCAGATTCCAATTTGTAAGTGCTTCGAACAGTTTCTAATTGTGATATTTTATGTTAGTTGTGTTTTATGCCTCCAGATAGGACACCAGCTACAGAAATTCATCTTGAATGTACTAATCACTTAAGAAATTCCAGTTGTCCATTGTGTCACAGTAGTCTTCTTGCAGGCATTTTACAGGAGATACTTAAAACTCACTATTAATATGATGATGCTTGTTTTGTAGATTTAATTATATTGATTCCAAACATTCACTTGTCATAGGTGAGGGGTAATGTATTTGTGTAAGTGAGCTCTGTCTACAGGTGTGATTTGTGACCATCTTGCAAGAGTGAAGGTAGGGTATATGTTTTAAATAGAAGCACTCGTAGACAGAACAGGGTGTCTATTTTCTGCCTGTGATAAGTTTATAGTGAAGATGAAGGTAGTGGCTGGGAGATGCAACTTACAGTTTAAAACAGCATACGTATAAACATACAGTTCCTGTTTATATTTTGTCATTATAGGAAGGAGAAAGAGCTAAATTCTAAAGGTTACATGTTGGATGTGAGATCACCCATACACCAGTCAAGTCCAGTACAACCTGTGATAAGTTCTGTACCCAGTCCAGGAGTTGCAGTGACGACCAACATATCTGATGCCTGGCAAACTGAGCATCCTTTCAGTCACATCTTGCGCAGGGAGCTGGAGAGGAGCATCCGCAAACACACACGAACTGGTGCGTCAGCATGATTGTGAACTTTCAAATTTCAAAAGTTTGTAATCCAGAAGACCTTAACCCACACCATCACAGCAGTGAAAGCCTCAAATCTTACACTTTTCATAACACATTTTCACAGAACTTAATGTCACATAGTATGCAAGGTGCCATAACCCCAGATGGTGGTGGGTAATTTTCAAATTCATCAGCCAAGCAGTTAGCTTATAATTCAGAAAATCCTCAGATTGTATAAATGACAGTCGTCAGCTGGCAACCACAAAGAGCTACTCACTACAGAACAGAATAACAATACATGTATATGAAAGTACATTAGATTCCGGTTAATTGGGCCGTCGGTTAATCGGGGCAGCTGTTTATATGGGACAAATCTTTCGAGAAAATTGCCAGGGTTTTCTTCGCTTATTTGGGACAACATGCCGTTTAATTGGGACAGGAGAAACCATAGAAATCCAAGAAAGTATCCGAATTACTTCACAAATTTTGTGCAGATGATATCTACAGTGCTGATGAAACAGGCCTGTTTTATCGTGCCACGCCAGATGGTTCTCTATGCTACAAGCATGTAAAATTGTTGGGTTCTAAGAAAGCAATGTATCACATAACTGTGTTATGCTGTTCAAACATGTCAGGAACTGATAAAAAGAAGCTGTTGGTTATTGGGAAAAGTGCTAAGCCTCGATGCTTTAAGGGGCTAAATATGGACAGTTTACAGGTCGAATACTGTGCTAATAAGAATGCATGGATGACTTCCGAAATTTTTAAGAAATGGTTGATGAGGTGGAATGTGGAGTTACAGCAGCAATCAAGAAAAGTTCTTCTGATTCTTGACAATTGTGCGGCACACCGTCAGTGTTCAGTGTTTGAAAAACATCCAGATGGAATTTCTGCTTGTCAACACTACATCCTTGGTGCAGGCAATGGATATTGGAATCATAAAAATATGAAGATGAAGTACCGCGGAAAGTTGGTGAACCACATCCTAGATGCGATTGAAGAAAATCTACTGACACAGCCAAGGAAGTGAGTTCAAAGGTTAACCTTCTCCAGGCAGTACAGTTTGTTGCCGATAGTTGGCGAGAAATAGGCAGTAAGACAACTCAGAACTGTTTGTGTCACTGCGATTTGAAGCATTCAGGCTTGGAGATACCTGAAACAGCCAAAAGTGAATATGAAGCCATTTCAGAAGTGCAAAATGGTAGGAACTATGAAGAATTTCAAGGTATTGACAATAATGTTGAATGTTACAATGAAAATGAAGATTGTGAAGATGAAATTGTTGAAAGCATTCTATCAAGACACCAAGACGAGGAATTAGAAGGCGAGGAAAGCGATGAAGATGACACATCTGAACTTGAACGAGGGACCATACAGGATGCCAGGAAATTTATTGATCGGTTAAGACGATACTTCATGCAGGAAGGCGATGAAGTCGGTCCATTGTCTGCACTGGATGTCTGTGCTGATTTTGTTCACTCACTATCAATAAAAAGAACATGGCAGGGTACACTGGATGAATTCTTCCGGCAATTAATAGGATTAGATTGAAGGCCTTTAAAGACAACAGACGTATCCTTGGACAGGTCATTAACTATGTTGATATTGACGATGTGGGAAAATGGAAACAGTTCAACATGAATAATATTTAAATATTAAATACATATTTCACTATTGTTTGTTCTATAATCATTTCAATAAATGATTTGTTCCTGAGTGAAATGTTAGTTCGTCTTTTTATATCTCAATAACTATTTACATGAAACTTCGCATAATTAGGGCAGCCGCTTAATTGGGCCAAAGCATTCTAGTCCTTGTGTGTCCCAATTAACCGGAATCTACTGTACTACAAAATTAGCAGATGGTCATCTGACTATCCTTCACTCTACAAGTGCCCAGACAAAAATATAGGTGGTTATGTGAGAGAGAGAACTGAAATATACCATTCTCCTACTCTTAACCCCAGTTTACAGTAAAGAATTCCTTTCATCTCAAAGGCATACAAAAAAAACTGAAATGGCAGGGTTTTGTCAAAGGAAAGTCAACTAATTTATGTGTAATCTGTGGTCTTTTGGGTGATTACACGGCGTCGTGTGATCACCCAAAAGACCACAGATTACATCAACATCGCAGCGGAAGCCTGAAATCAACTAATTTATGTGTTTGTGGGCCACAACTGGTTAGACTCTATCTTAATTTTAATTGTATTTTAACCTTTGGCATTACCTAAAAAGTTTACTGTAGGAAGGAAAACTGTAAGCTATGAAATAAGTCAGCATGACAAAGGCGCAAGCTTGTAAAATACCAGTATAAAAAACTACAGAATTCCGTACAATAGATACACAGAGCAGAACCTATACAGAATATATGCACAACATAGCTGAATGAGCATCACTTTTTAAAGGCTATATTACCAGGTTTAACATTCAGAAATTCTACATTCTGCCCAGAGTGCATTTATGTGTCGTGTATGTCTTGGAGCAAACGATGACTTTTGCCCTGTACAACATTAACTGTTGGTTTTTGTAACCGAAAAGGAAATTGTTTACTGTACAATATTGACTGGGTCTTTAAATAAAACAGATTTAGTTTTGTCCTTAACCTGTCACCAGTTGTCGGTGAGAATCTGATGGATGAATGGTCATGCATTGGTAGCAGCATATGTGTACAAATTAAATGAGCAATGTCAATCCTCGCATTCCATTTGCTCTGTTACAGATTCCCTTACAGAACATCCCTCCACCAGCTCACCCCAAAAGGCATCTGAAGAACATTTGGAACTCCTGAAGAAGAAGTACTTCCTCCACTAACTTTTCAGCTTAATGTTACAAATTGAAATGTTCTTCCTTACCTTTAATTGGCTGATACAAAGCACATGGATGTAAACTTAACCAAGTTAAATTAAGTTATAAACCAACCGATGCACACTAAAACCACTTTTTTAAGTAGCTTTATTATAAAATTGTTAAAATTGTACCCCTACACGTGTTTCGATCCTAGGATCATTGTCAGGGGGGTTTTTTTACAAGATTTTAACTTATGTTTCAAAGTGCAGATAGAGTATTTTAAATCATGTGTTGAAGTGACTGTAGCTTTTAGCAAAAAACCCCCCTGACGATGATCCTAGGATCGAAACACGTGTAGGGGTACAATTTTATAATAAAGCTACTTAAAAAAGGGGTCTTAGTGTGCATCGGTTGGTTTATAACTTAATTTAATATGACGAAGATGCACGGTGTCAGCAGTGTGAAATTTAACCAAGTTAGTTTTCTTAGGTTACTAGATATCTTCCAGTTTACTGCTTCCAGTATTACTCTTATGGGTAACATTACCGTTTTGACATCCTTAAACTTTAACTCTTCTATTGCTACTGACAAAATGATAAGATGTAACAATTTGGGTAGTCACGTAGAAAATCAAGAATTTAGTCCTTGCAGAGAAAATAACCTAATATTGACAGCCAAAGGCAAGGTATTTAGTAAGACATGTTGCAGTGAATATAATATTCTAATACAATGCCTAGTCTTTCATTGTGATTTTATGTATAGGTGTGACATATTGGTATGTACAAGACACTGTTAAGTTGAATTAGTTCATTATGTGGTGATAAGTTTTATTTATTATGTTGTTATTTAGCCATAGATAGATTTATTATATATGCTCTTTTTTAATTAAAATATACCACAATGAGATTGTCTGTTAATTGTACATAAGAATATAATATATCCATTCTTTTCTGGTGAGAAGTGTCTTTGTGATGCATCTTCGACTCCTGTTACACACTTTAATAAATCACATACTTGAGATGTTCATGGAGATTTGACAATAATTTTGTGTTCATTTTTGTGTAATTATACCATGTCATGGAGGGCTGGATTGTGGAGGTCTCATAAAATTTGTCTGTCTTCTAGGTGACTAAACATTGACCTGGTACAAATCATCACATGGTGCTCTCACATAGTTTCTGGACTGACCATGAGATAACACTACTGCTGCTAGCACAAACTTCTACTACTAGATATAGATACAGTAGAGTCTACTGGATCAAATCCTACTTGAATAAGCCTGTAGCATGTGTGAATGTTGAGTAATACAGGGTGTCTACAATGAAACGCCCAAATTTTAACGTATTCTCAGGAAGTAAGGAATAGAGATATGGCCTACTTATTGACAAATATCAGTCACACAACACATCAAGTTTAATTAAAAAAATCAATACACTTGTACGTGAGTGCCGTTGGTGACACGAAGGATATCAAGTCTGTAATCAAGTTCCGCCCAGGTCCGCTGCAACATGTCCGGAGTGATGGTACCGACAGCTTCCACAATCCGGGCCCGGAGGTCTCGCACTTTAGTGGCATATATTCTGTCCTTCACGTATCCCCACAAAAAGAAATCCAACGGCGTGATGTCAGGGGAACGTGGAGGCCAATCCGTTGGTCCATCTCGTCCTATCCATCGGCCTGGAAATGTTGCATTCAGAGCTCGCCGCACTTCTAGCGACCAGTGGGGTGGAGCACCGTCTTGTTGAAAAAAGACATTTGGCTGCAGGCGTTCCAGCTGAGGAAAGGCGTAGAGCTGCAGCATGTCCAGGTATGAGCTGCCTATGACAATCTTCTCCGCAAAGAAAAACGGTCCGATGATTATGTTGCACATGACGCCACACCAAACGTTCACTTTCGGGCTGTCTCGCACATGTTCCATGACACTGTGCGGTTGCTGTGATCCCCTTATCCGAACGTTATGCCTGTTTACAGCACCAGAGACATGAAAAGTGGCCTCGTCTGAAAACATGATGTTTGTCAGAAAGTTGGGGTCTCTGTCGATTCGGTCAAGCATGTCACAGGCAAAACTGTGTCGCCGTGGCTTGTCCTCTGGTTTCAGCTCCTGCAGAATCTGCACCTTGTACGCATAGAGACGCAACCGCTTTCGGAGAACCTTATGCACAGTTACTCGTGGCATCTGCAGTTCCCGTGAAGCCTGACGAATTGACTTCCTTGGACTTCGGATGAATGCTTTAAGGACGTTCTCTACCTTCTCATCGGAGACACGTTGCCGGCCTCCTCCGTGCCCTTTCAAGACGCTCCCAGTCTCCAGAAACTTGTTGTGCCATGCTTTAATCCTCTTGGCGTCTGGTGCTGCTTTCTGATAAACACGACGAAACTCCCTTTGCACCCTCACAATGGACTTAAACTCAGAAAACCACACAACAACTCGCGCCTTCTACCGAGCTGACGCCATTTTTGTGTGAAATGACAACAGCGCCCCAACGGTGGCCCGTGAGGTAGCATAAAAATTGAGGCGGGAATTTGAACTCCTGTAGTACGCAGGAGACCCTTAATTCTCATAATGTAATATGAGTTCTTTTTTAGACAATTACATTTCTATGGAATTCGAGGAGTATCTTAAACAGTTCACCACGTAGTCTGACAATCCTTAAGATTGAAAAGGCAAAATTTAAAATAGCAATAAGACAATACTTCAATTTATTCTAGAATAATGCCTTATGTGTAAGTGATCTATAGTACACCTTATACTATTCGTACCGTGCATTTTTAGTCTATCATACATCTCTTTAACCAACCAATGCACACTTATTATTCTTTATTATATAATACAATTAACCATAAAACCAGTCCAATATATTTCAAATCCCTATTTTGGGATCATCATCAGGGACTTGGATTGTGAATTACACAAATTACAAATCAACAATAATGGTACACTTTAAAAGTACAAAAGTTAAAATGTAGGGTATCGCAGTTGTCTTCTGGTTCCACTGTGCATCAGAAGTTGTGTGTCTACACACACAACTGAGATACCTTAAATTTTAACTTTGCACTTTTAAAATGTACCATTATTGTTGATTTTTAATTTGTGTAATTCACAATCCAAGTCCCTGATGATGAACCCAAAATAGGGATTCGAAACATGTCGGATTAGTTTTACGGTAAATTGCATAGTATAATAAAGAATAATAAGTGCGCATTGGTGGGTTACAGACATGTATGATGATCTATAATATTGTTTTATAAAATGTCTATAGAATTTGCACTTTAACAATTGTGTATAATTTGTGTATGATTTGTTCCACATCCTGTTGTCTTTGTGGCACAGGGAACCATGGAATGTATGTATATATGTATGTATGTATGTATGCATATATGTATGTATGTATGTATGTATGTATGTATGTGCATCTTGAGGTTATTACTGTCAAAGTGTTGGCATTTTCTGAGTTGCTGCAGCTTATAGTGTCTTGGTTGCAGATCACTGTCCTGCCTCATTGCTCAACAAGCAGTACACTATACATTACAGAGCAACAAATTGCTTTGGTTATGATGAAATAACAAATAACATTTTCAACATTATAGAGTACTCTAGTGGAGAAAATAAATTGTTACTAAACTTATTAACAGCAACAAATGAACATAATGAATACATATACAGCATGTATTAGAAAACCCTACATATGTTTCGACAGGTCTTTGCCATCATCAGGGGGTTCAAGCAGTCGTGCACAAAAACTTCGCATCCATCCACCTGTTAAAACATGACACACTAGAAAGTCAAACCACACAAGTTCACAATCACAGTTCATAAAATAGAATGTTGAAAGATTAAAAGGGTATGCTTCTGTTGTAATAGAGGATCATTGCTCGTTAAAAGCCCGAGCACACAAGGTTATTGCTTGCAGTGTGCTGGGAACTTTTAAAGAAGTGACGATACACTATTACAACAGAAGCGTAGTGTTTTAATCTTTCAACATTCTATTTTATGAACTGTGACTGTGAACTTGTGTGTTTTGACATTCTAGTGTGACATGTTTTAATAGGTGGATGGAAGCGAAGTTGTTTTGCACGACTGCTTGAAACCCCTGATGATGGCAAAAAACTGTCGAGATATGTAGCGGTTTCTAATATATGCTGTATATGTATTCATTATGTGCATTTGTTGGTGTTAAGTTTATGACAAGATGCATGATCTGTGTAATATAAAATGGAATTGTTAATGTTTAAAAATGAATCATATGTATATGTGTGTAAAAGTTGCTAATTTCAATACAAATGTCTGTGATCCAAGGATATTTCTCATTGATGATATCCCTATATCACCTGTTCTTAATCATTATGAATATTAAGTTTTTTCTGTACCGTAGTCCAATTTCAGTAAAGGGAATTTGGGCTGCTGTGGACGAAATGTTTCTTCACCTCAACAAGCTCTTGTCCATCATATAGAGAAGCTACGCAGCCATGTCAGAATTTCACATTTATTTGTGTGATAAAGTGACAGTGATAAAGTGAGGGAGCAAAGCGGTAAAAACTGTGAAGTACAAGCCGTGTAGTTAGTATAATTCTATATTTTACTTACTGACAACATACAATTGTATGTTTCTGTGTGTTGACTGCATTTTGACTGTTTCATCATCATCATTAGTTACACATCTTGCCATTTGTAGGTGGTTGCATTACTTGCATTACTTGTCTTTATGTTTTGCACTGTTGCACCCAGTTGTTTCGTCTTGTTGCTATCGCAGGCTACTTGTTTACTACATGTATTTCAGTTCTTTTATTGTGACTTGTTCACTTGTTGGTTGTCCTGTGACAGTTATAACTGCAGCATCCACAAAGTGAAAATGGCAATTTTACAGGAGCGAGTTACTCTGAAGGAAGTAAATGTAACAGAAATTCATGTCACAAGTGCAACAGGAAGAAATACAGTGAAAGATATGAAAACTGTGAAAATAATACAGCATACGATAAATGGCTGTTTGTTAGGATGATACTGAAGATAATGCAGTAGTTAGCATGGAAACGTTTGTGTCAATAAATAGAACATACGTGTAGCTTGTTGGTAATTACAGAAGAATACAGAGGTTGGATAGTAGTGGATTTTGTTACCGATTGAAGCAGTGAGGCACGTTCTGTTTGTACCCACTTCGGGCATAGGTGCCGCAAAACGTCGTAACGAGCGTATTAGTTGTGTGTGAAAATACACAGATGGAAGGTCACACGTTGCCAACATTCATCGTTGACTTAACTTGTCTGTATACAAGATATACTGTGCGTTGGGATATATCTGTGGTTGTAAAATGGGTGTGAGAAGGGTTTAACATGTTTTATTTCTGCCGATAACCTCGAAAGTGTCCATTTTGTGGACGATTATTCAAGCAAGCAAAGTACGGATTCTTGCACTTCTCTCATTTCATAAGTGACCCGTTTCGACGATTTCGTTGTCTCCCTACCGTGTGATCGGGTAAGAAAACTGGAGCGCTGGCGAGTGCTGAAATTTAAACAGTAACAGTACGTGTCTAGTAAAACTTGCATATTTAATAACCTCTAACTAACTCCATGGAGTAGAGTCCTTGAGAAGCTAACAGGTCGTCAGCTAGTCAAGAAATTCCCCGCGTTTTATGGAACCCGAATTTCCATTACCGCACTCTCAAGAGCCCGCCACCTGTCCCTATCCTGAGCCATATCAATCCAGTCCATGCCCTCCCATCCCACTGCTTGGAGATCCATTTTAATATTATCCTCCCATCTAAGCCTGGGTCTTCCAAGTGGTCTCCTTCCCTCAGGTCTCCCCACCAAAACCCTGTATGCACCTCTCCCTTCACCCATACGTGCTACATGCCCCGCCCACCTAATTCTTCTCGATTTGATCACCTGAATAATATTTAATAACCTCTGCTACATGTATCTTCATTTCGTACAAGACATCAACAGGCTGTACAGAACTTTAAAGATCCGATAAACCAAAGGTATAAATTAAAAGTTAAATAAGAGATGTGAAATTGTTAAAAATTCTTATAGTCTCGCGTTAAAAACACATTGTGTCGCTAATCGTGACGTAACATGTTGGGTAGATACATTGGCTTATGTGGTAGTTGTACTTGTAAAGTAAAATCTTTAACAAAATTATCAAAGAGTTCATACCACTGCGTGCAAATATACGAGTCCCGAGATGTTTTGGGCAGTAGCCAAATCACTGTAAGGACTACAATAATATCTGTACACAAACTCGAATTCTACCCAGCCTGAACTGGGTTTATATGGACATAAATACACATACACTTCTGTGGTGTGGTTTGACATTACAATTTCTTGTACAGGTGCCAGAACATGTTTGTATAGCTTTTATTTTACTGGTGTATGATGTTTATTGGTTGTTCTATAATCAGTAATTTATCGTCTGATTCAGCTAGGGCGTAGTATAAAATTTGTTTATTAGTCAAGTCACCCATCCAGAAACATAAAATTGATGATATATAATATTGTTGTTTGATGTGTTGTTTGTATGCTTTTGGAACCTGGCATCTCACATTAAGGGCAGGATGTGGATTGAGGGTATCTTAAGAATAATGTGGTCTAAACATTTATAGACTGGGGCTGTGAGGAGAATGTTTGAACCAAAACAGAGGAAATGGCAGGAGGCTGTAGGGAGTTGTGTAATGAGATGCTGCATAATCTGTACTGGTTGTAAAATGTTAGGATGATCCAAGCAAGGAGTTAGAGATGGGTGGATTTTGTAGCATGCATCAGAGACCATACAAAACAAAACAGTTTGATAGGAGAACCTGAATAAAATATACCTCTCAGTGTGTGTGTGTGTGTGTGTGTCTGTGAGAGAGAGAGAGAGTGAGAGTGAGTGAGAATGAGGTACTACAATGTATCTAAAAGTCATTGGACTGCATGAAGTAGACTGTAATTGTGGTGCAGGAGAAGGATTTGTTGTATGTCTTTTGTAATGATCTTTTATGAACATGGTGATGGAGTGCTGAGTTATATAAAATTTAATAAACTTCTTGACTAGCTGAGTGACTATTGACGTCTCAAAGAGGACACTGTGCTCCATGGGATTAATTTCACTGTTGCGTTATTTCCAGCTTGTACCGAAGTGTTAAATCTTTGTTTTTTTTGGGGATGTTATGCAACGTTGAATGGTAGTTAGATATCAGCATTTTGGGACAGCCTTTAGGTCCCGCTTCAGCGCTCAAGCAATCTGAAAAGAGAGAATATGGGACTGATAGGCTGTCCCAAACTCAACTCTGTGTAACATCCCAGAAGAACGAAGACTTGGTTTGACTGTTGTATTACTGTTTTCTAGTGGTGTGTATTATTTGTTTATATACACAGTGTTTAAATTAGTGCGTTAAATTGTTCTGTGTTGTTGTCGTCACCATGGTTGGAGATATTCAGATGGCAGGAAGTTGTGCTGTATGTTTTGCACTGCCACTTATGCGTACTCATACAACAAGCTTTAAATCAGTGAATTTCATTTTTACTTTACATGACTCTTAAGACTAAAGTGTCACAGGCTAACCCTGTGTGGTTCATATTGCTGCTAAGTTGTTGCTTTTTCACCGTAAATCATACGTCTAGCCACTTCTTGTTGTGATTCTTCTAAAACTTTCAATGATCCATGTCAGCTGTGTCATTGTTACTTCTGACGTATATTAATAATTTGTATTTTACCCCCACAGGCCACCTCCCATAATTTCTGCACCTCATGCATACCTGAGGGTTATGTGGAAATGGTAACAGGTGTGGGGGGGTTATTCCGCACATGCTGGCAATCCGTACCCTGGGTCTCATGGGAGGTGGTAACAGGTGTGTAGGGGATACTTTATAGTGGGTTATTACGACACGCTGGCTAATGGGGCTCTTGTCCACTCACTCCAAGGTGGAAGGTATCGTGCTGTAGGCTGCATTGCGCTGGAGTAGTAATAGCACTGTCATAAACAATCCCCTTGGGGAATCAGGCTGCACCTTGTTGTGTGTACTCCTTCTGTCTACGTGGGTTTCTGTGGATTGTGACTTTATTTTCCCAGCGTTTTGTGGGAGAGCTCCTTAACTGGGGACTCTGGTAAAGGTAAAGTGGTCCCATACAGGCCTTGGCAGGCCCTTAGGGCTCCAGGAGGTCGAGGCTCCCAGGTTTTTAGACAATCGGCACATGAAGGTGGTAAGGTTGTCAACCCTATGCACCGACTGCCTTTACCCCCCAGGAAAGATTCCTGGTACTCATTTCTGTTGGAGGCTGAGTCGAACCCAAGGCCAAAGTGCGACCGAAACCATTGTGTCAATGAAAAATTCCAGTGACACCATCGGGAATCGAACCCGCGACGTTCCGGTTTGTAGCGTAGTGCCTCAACCAATTTCGCCACCGCGCGCCCCCAACTGGCGACTCTGAGAGATAGGAATGAATGAATGGATGGATCAATCTATAAATGAATGGCTCTGGAAACGGTGCATCTCTTTTTATAGGAGCTCTGCAAGGGTAACCTAGAATAGACTTCATGAGTCTCAGTCCGTTTTTACGATGGGAAGTGACTCTATGAAGCCTAAATATAATTTGTAGCTGTTTTATATGGCAATTTTTCTGTTCATAAAGACTGAATTTGTGGCCCAAAGGCTCTTACGGATGTCCATGGTTTTGTCTGGTTTACAGACGTCTCTTGGACAGAATACGGGACTGAGGCTGGGATCTGTGTGCCCAAAAGAGGCTCTTCTTTTCTCAAGATAAGGTAGGGACCCCATCGGTGGAACCAGGTGGGGGGAGGGGTGTTCCTTTACCCAGTAATTTGAGAAATGGTAAAAGAAGGCTCTGGAAATGTAGTGTCTCTCTGTATGGGAGATCTGGGAGGGGAACCTGGAGGGAGGGTTCCTTTCCTGGGGACTGAAGGATATTTATAAGAAGGCTCTGGAAATGGGGATCTCTCTCCATAGGGTCCCCATCAGGGGAACCTGGAGGGGGGAGGCTTCTTTACTGGGGATGTTGAGAGATGGGTAAAGAAGGTTCTCGAAATAGAGTGTCTCTCTCTCTCTGGGAGCTCTGCAAGTGGAACCTTGAGGGAGGGCTCCTATACTGAGGACTCCGAGAGACATGTAATAGAAGGCTCTGGAAACAGAGCATTTCTTTTCATAGGGGCTCCATAAGGGTAACCTAATGATACTTAGCCAGGGAGGATTCAGCCAACTTGTTTATTGGGTCGGAGCACGTAAAAAGCATCTAATGTGTTGGATTTTGTGATTATCTCACATGTAGGAGTGGGAAAGAATTTGAGTCATCTTCCCATATATGATATGACTGTGATGCTTTAGCCACACTTGGATATTCTCTTTTGGCTCGGATAAGCTGGACCCAGAGGTTACTAGGAAAATTCATTGAAGATGAATCCTGGCCTTTAGTAAGGCTGTGGAACTTGAATAATTTTCTGTCCTAGAGAGGAAAGGTTAGAGAGAATAAGGGGGCACAAGGGGCCTGTTAATAAAACGCCTATGTGCATTGGGTCTTTAAGGGCTTGAACCCATTATATATTCTTCTTCTTCTACCCTCATGGGCCGGGATAAGGTAGTTGGTATAGCGACTTCCTATGGGCTAGATGGTACAGAAATTGAATCCTGGTGGAGGCGAGATTTTCTGCACCCATCCTGACTAGACTTGGGGCCCACCTTGCCTCCTGTACAATGGGTAAAGAGAAAACCCATTCCTGTTCTTCATACTTACACATCAACCTGTGCTGGCCTTGAACTGATGCTGTGTGATGTGAGATTTTACAAGTACTTGTGCTTCATATTTAATTGCTGCACAAGTACTTGGCACTCCAGTTTCTCGCTTTAAGCACACAGCCTCAGCAATTTCCTGTTCTGCCTCTGGTTACTGTTACTGGAACAACCATGAGATTTTTGGGTGGAGTTTGCGTTTATCAGCTTTTGCTTCTGTTGCCTCCACATTTGTACAGTTGCTTTCACGTCACTGAACAGTCCTTCTGCATTGAAGTTACAGGGGTTTTTGGTGTATTCCATTACCATTTGTTTAAATTTGATATTATAGGTTCTCGTGATCCAGTCTGGACACATTCACAATTGTAGCCCTCATCTCAATGTGGCCTGATACTTTACTGGAATACAAACGACTTACAAAGCTCGTGGATCAGAACTAATTTCCTGACAGCATGCCCTGTTCTCACTTTCATCTATCCATGACAATTTGGCAATGCAGGTCATGGTTTCCCTCGGTGTGGTTTGGTTCAGAACCTTGTACTTGAATTTCAGATGACACCACATATTTAATCCCCAAATTTAGGAAAACCCTGCATTTTTCATTCCCATAAATATGGTATTTTTTGTTTTGTACGTTTAGAACGGCTAATTGAAAGAAGATGATATGAGCGGGCTATGTAATGTACAAATGATTTTTGAAAATACATACAGAGTTGCAATGCATAGATACAAGGATAATTTTAAGTTGGATCTTAAGGAAATAAGATGGGTGGTGCAGACAGGATGTTTGGCTCGTGATGGCAATCAGTGGAGGGTTCCTCTGATCATGGCAGCACCCTTCAGGTTCTGCAGAAAGCAGGTAATTTCTTGACCAGTGGAGCAACTTTCAGCTTCTGAAGAAGAAGAAGAAGAAGAAGAGTGTTGCTTGGAATTTGTCTGTTAGTAATGATTTTGAAATTTGTTGTGCAGTAAACATGTAAACAGCAGCTGTCTTAAGTTTGATAAAATGCAAAATTGTTATAAAAAAAATCTTGTGTTGTTTGTATTTAGTAAGCACAGCCATGATTTTAGGTGTATGGTGTTTTTACAGAACTGTATGGCTGTACTGAAAAGTGAACCTCCTTCAGGTGCTGAGTTATGTTTGAGGTCATCTGATGGTACAAATCAGGTTGTTCCTATAAAAATTGAAGGGGTCACAGATATAGAAGATGAAGAGTCATCATCATCCCCACTTATAATGACTGAACCTGCGGTGAGTTGTATGTCTTTGTGTATTCAGTGTTATGCACATTGCACAGATATCCATGAATGCATGCTTCTCTGTGTGCCTGTGTGCATGAAAAATTTGGACTGTGGTGACTGGGTTGTGAATAGTTGCTTTGAAAATGTCTCAAGAATATTGTGTTTTGTGGTATGTAGCTTATACAATACTTGTCCAGTTTATTGTAAGTCTGTTTTAAGATTAGTTTATACAGATAACAAGGAAATCTAAAAAGGAACCACATTTGTGAAGAAATAACAGCGGACTAATTAAAGGCATTGCCTGCTGTGTGCCTTTCAGTACAGAATATTTTGTGTTTGTGTTGTGTTGCATGTGTTTGAAATTTGGCAAGTCACCTGAGTGTAAGAACATATGTTGAGGGTATTTGAAAACAGGATTGTGAGGGGAATATTTGGACCAAAGAGAGTGGCACTTATCAGGAGGCAATTTTTCATAACCCACTTTTGCAGTTTAAAGATTTCAGTACTTTCGTTATCACCAGAAATTTAAATTGTATCTGAGATAGGCTGGAAAGTAAGCAAAATAGACACTTCTTATGGTATGAGGGCTTATTACGTCCTTTAAGAATTTCCTATTGTGACGAAGCTTGGTCAGTTTCTAGTTTAGTCACTGAATGTGAACATCCCATTTCGTATCTTCAGACATATATATTCCTAGAAATTTGGGTTCAGATTGATAGGCAGTTACCATACTATAAAATAGTTGTGCTGTTTTAACACATTTCTGTTTGATCTGGTATGCAGTGACATTACTGTTGTTTGTTCTGTGTTTGTCATAAAAATGTTTGTATGAAACCGTGACTTCATCTCCTCCACAGCGTTATTAATTTAATATTTGACGGTTACTATCTCAGAAAGCAACATGTTGTCGAACAACAAAACTATCTTCACCTTTCAGCACTCCATGATTTATTTTTGTAAAAGAAGAAGCAGAATTATTATGCACACAATTGCTACTGTCACTCTAGTTGATTGTGACTAAGTCTTTTCAGTACGATAGGTATAAATTAAGAGTGAAGTTTGTTGTACGTCCTATGCCATAAGAAACTAGCTTAGCCAGTAAGATTCCATGATCTATAAAATCATATGCTTTCATCAGATAAAAAAAAACATGGAAAGTGAATTTGTGCCCCTGTCAGTGGAGCCCCGTATACTTCCATGAAAATTATGTATTGCTCTCGCTGTTGATCTGTGTTGTGTGGAACATTTCTGGGCCTCTGTATGATCTCATCTTTTAATACAAATTATTTTATCCTATTGTACATTACTTCTTGGAACACTTATAAATAAAAAAAATGAGTTAAAAGAGATTGATGTATAGTTCTGTATGTTATATTAATGCCCCTTTTTATTAAGTGGTTTAACTTGAGCTGTTTTTAAGCTGTTGGTGGAAAAATATTTGATTAAAATGATACATTATGAGCTAAAGGCTTCTGACATCTATTTATATGTTACTTGATTACACAGTACGGTATTTTGTGAAAGCCCGCAGTAAGTTTACCCGTTAGATTTCTTGTCACTTTTTCCACTTCATATTCAGTTGCTGTAATAATGAGCAGGGTCTGATTTCATCTATTTATTTTTGCTATGGGAAATGACAGTTAAAGTTTCTGTTTTATTTTTGTTTTAAAATGTAGTGAGAGATCTGAGCTATGGTTTCAGCAGTGTGATGGTTTTACAGAACTGTGTGGATTCATTGAGTAGTGGCCCTGTTTCATGTAGTGAGACATGCCTGAGGTCGTCTGGTGATGGATATGAGATGATAGGTATAAAGGTTGAAGATCCAATTGATATAAAGGAGGAAGAGCTTCCAGAGCTAATACAATGTCGAACAGTAAAGACGGAACATGAGGTAAGTTTTGTGTCGTGTTGAGGATTATACAACTAGGCAGGTTAAACATCATCACACGTGAGAAGCCTACTGATAGACAGCCACATTGCTTTGTATTTTAAGGGGTGGGAAATGGGGGCCATCATGGTTGTTCAGGGTTAAGCTCCTTGGCTAGTTACTGGATGAGGAACCTTTGCAGGTTTAGCAACATGAAATCAGGACTACAGTGGGAGTGAAGTAGTCAAACTGACTCTACTATCACACATGAGGTGGAGGTATCTTAAACTTGTACATAATCTCCAAATCATGTATCAAATTCTGTGACATGCATTCATCTCTATGCTGAGCTATTTGTAGAATAACATTACAGGTTTCCATCTGTCAAGCTTAAAAAATGCATGCAGACTTTATGATGTGTGCCCAGAGATAAACGTCATACACATTCGGATCTGGCTAGGTTACAGCCGCAGCTATTTCATACTATTACTAAAATGAGAACAGTCTGGAGAAATAGCTGTGAGTGTTCTGTGGTATGAGCTGGTGCGTTGTTGTTCCGAAGATATATGTAAATCTTTCATTTGCTTAATTCTTCAAAGAAAGGTTCCAAAATACATTTCACATACCGCTCTGAAATGTCTGCATCAGCTGTTGTTGGAAAAATACTTGATTAAAATGATACATTTTGAGCTAAAGGCTTCTTAAGTATATTTATGTGCTATTTGATTGCACAGTACGGTATTTTGTCAAAGCGCGCAGGAAATTTACCCATCAGATTTCTTGTCATATTTTCCACTTCATTTTCAGTTGCTGTAATAATGAGCAGGGTCTGATTCCATCTATTTATTTTTGCTGTGAGAAATGACAGTTAAAGTTTCTGTTTTATTTTTGTTTTAAAATGTAGTGAGAGATCTGAGCTATGGTTTCAGTAGTGTGATGGTTTTACAGAACTGTGTGGATTCACTAAGAAGTGGCCCTGTTTCATGTAGTGAGACATGCCTGAGGTCATCTGATGATGGAAATGAGATCATAGGTATAAAGGTTGAAGAGGCAACTGATATAAAGGAGGAAGAGCTTCCAGAGCCAATACCATGTCGAGCAATAGAGACGGAACCTGAGGTGAGTTTTGTGGCTGTGTGTTGAAAGGTCTGAAAGGTGTATGGGGCCTGTTATTTTGACAGCACTCTTTACACCATATTGCTAGTCATAAAGTGTGATTTGGTAAAGAACACAACTGTTTGAATGTAGTAATTAATAATCTCATTTATACCTGCTTTGAGACCTACTGTTGTTAAGATGTAAGTTAATATGTATCTTTTATCTTTTGACCAGATTACAGTGAATGAACAAACTTGTGCACGTAGTGGAGAGCGACCATTTTCCTGTGACGTATGTAACAAGACATTTGGTCAACAGCGTGATCTGATGAGACATAAGCGGATACATAGTGGAGAGCGGCCATTTTCCTGTGATATATGTAACAAGACATTTGGTGAACAGTGTGGTCTCATGAGACATAAGTGGATTCATAGTGGAGAGCGACCATTTTCCTGTGATGTATGTTACAAGACATTTGGTGAACAGAATGGTCTCATGAGACATAAGCGGATACATAGTGGAGAACGGCCATTTTCCTGTGATGTATGTAACAAGACATTTGGTGAACAGAGTCATCTGATGAGACATAAGTGGATACATAGTGGAGAGCGGCCATTTTCCTGTGATATATGTAACAAGACATTTGTTCAACAGAGTGTCCTGATGAGACATAAGCAGATACATAGTGTGGAGCGGCCATTTTCCTGTGATGTCTGTAACAAGACATTTGGTTATCAGAGTGTTCTGGTGACACATAAACGGATACACAGTGGAGAGAGGCCATTTTCCTGTGATGTCTGTAACAAGACATTTTGTGATCAGAGTGTTCTGATGACACATAAGCGGATACATAGTGGAGAGCGGCCATTTTGCTGTGATATATGTTACAAGACATTTGGTCAACAGAGTGTTCTGATGAGACATAAGTGGATACATAGTGGAGAGCAGCCATTTTGTTGTGATGTATGTAACACGACATTTGGTCAACAGGGTGATCTGATGAGACATAAACGGATACATAGTGGAGAGCGGCCATTTTCCTGTGATGTATGTAACAAGGCATTTGGTCGAAAGTTTAGTCTGATAAGACATCTACAGATACACGGTGGACAATGACCATTGTCCTGTAATATGAAGATGTGATACAGTATCAGAGTAGTCTGAAGTCATCAGTACATAAGATTTGCATAGTATATGTATTTCTGTGTTATATATCATAAGCCTTTGCATTGTCTTCACAGAAAATGCTGAACAGCCCTGTCCAGTAACATGTAGTTTACTTACCTGCTGTCAGTCTCTGGTGTGGGCCAGAATATGTTATAGGATTGCTGTAATATGATATGTGTATATATAGCATGCAGTGTTCCTAGTCCTATATAATAAAGAACCGTGTCTCCACAAGTGCTGCCTCTTCATGTCACCCTTCCACTTTTTGAGCAAGGCTCTTGTAGTCAAACCTCAAACATTCCATTTGGTTTGTAGGCAATGTCATGTCCTGTGTTGATGACAAAGTGAGCTCCTCATCATTGCGGTTATATTTTTTGTTTCCACACTGTATGAAATATCCTGAAACACAATATTGTATGTTTTAGGATATCAAAACAGCATAGATTGTTCAACTTTAATACAATTTTTAACAACCAACAACCACAATTTTTAACTTTTATTTGTTTTAAACAGTTTATCTGAACAATTGTAAAGAACTCGTAAATAATTGTGGCAGTTGGTGTAACTAGTGTGGTATTTTAGATAATGTGTCCCTGAAGATGAACACAGGTTAGGGTTTTGAAACATGTAGGGCGGTGAAAGTTCACAAATAGTGTGATTAAATTGTACATGTGTCAGACTTTAAATATAAATATATGTAGGGGATTTTAATACATGCTGTATATGTATTCATTATGTGCATTTGTTGGTCTTAAGTTTATGACAAGATGCATGATCTTTGTAAAATAAAATGGAATTGTTAATTTTTAAAATTGAATCATATGGTTATGTTTGTAAAAGCTGCTAATTTGAATACAAATGTCTGTGATCCAAGGATATTTCTCGTTGATGATATCCCTATATCACCTGTGCTTAATCATTATGTATATTAAGTTTTTCTGTACTGCATAATTTCAATAAGGGGAGTTTACACTGCTGTGAATAAAAAGTTTCTTCATTTGCCCATTATATGGAGAAGTTACTCTACCATGTCAGGATTTCACATTTATTCGTGGGTCTGACAGTGATAAAGTGAGGGGGAAAATATGTGAAATTACGATGTACATACCGTGTAGTTAGCATAATTCTATATTGTATTTACTGACACCCTGCAAATGTATGTGTTCTGTGTACTGACTGCAAATTGGTGCTGACTGTTGCATCATCGTCATTAGTTACACATCTTGCCATTTGTAGGTGGTTGCATTATTTGCACTTCCTGTGTTGATGTTTTGCATTGTTACACGCAGTTGTTTCATCTTGTTGCACTCGCAGGCTACTTGTTTACTACATGTTTTAGTTCTTTATTGTAAAATAGTCACTTGCTGGTTGTTCTGCGGCGGTTATAAGTGCAGCATCCAAAAATTAAAAATGGCAATTTTACAGGAGCGACTTACTATGAAGGAAGTAAATGGAACAGAAATACATATCTCAAGTGCAACAGGAAGAAAAACAGTAAAAAATATGAAGACTGTGCAAATAATACAGCATACGATAAATGGCAGTGTGTTAGAATGATACTGAAGATAATTCAGTAGTTAGCATGGAAACGTTTGTGTCAATAAATAGAACATACATGTAGGTTATTGGTAATTACAGGAGGATACTGAAGGTTGGATAGTAGTGGATTTTGTTACCAATTGAAGCAGTGAGGCACGTTCTGTTATTACCGACATCGGACATAGATGTCGCAATAATTGTTACGAGTGTGTTAGTTGGATGTCTCTGTATACAGAAGGAAGGAGACCGGATTGCAACTTTCATCGTTGACTATGGTGTATACTATATAATCTGAGGTTGAATCTGTTTGTGTGTGTAACGTACAGCGTCGTTTACTGCTCCCATTTCATAAGTTAACTGTTTCGACGATTTCGTTGTCTCCCTACAGTGTGATCGGGAAAGAAAACTGGAGTGCTGAAATTTAAACAGTAACAGTACGTGTCGAGTAAAACTTGCATATTTAAGAACCTCTGCTACACGTATCTTCATTTCGTACAAGCCATCCACAGGCTGTACAGTAGGGTGGAGCGAAAATATTAATTTTCTATAAACGGTTCGGAATACTTGGGGAAATATGGGGTGAGTGGTCACTAAGAACTGGTTACAATACTTTTTGTTTTGCTTCACGTATTGAGGTGCCCCCACCGCGATAAAAATCATAATATTTTGAAAAGAATCGAAGATTTCTTACTTTCACTACAGTTGGCCTAAAGTGGCTGCACTGTAAAACTTGTCTGCTATGGTCGTGAAATACTTGTACCGAAAGCAACTTTCTTCCACAGCCACCGCCACTAACCGCCCTCTCGCACCCGCCAATCAGTCACTCAGTCAGAATCTAACAATTGCGAGGAGAGGTCTCGTACGTTTCTCCAGAATTTACCGCATCGATGTAATTGTGTAACAATTTCGTGAATAGTGTTCAACTTGTGTCTGCTACAAGCAAGGTGAGATATTTTTATTCTCAGTAGTATTTTGGCCACGATATCATCTAAACTCAAATTATGATGTTATGATTTTTTTTATAGGTTATAACCATAATATGGCTCAAATAAAGACAAGAAAAAGTACTAATTGCCCCATATTTGGCACGCCCGAGGAGTTATGGCCGTCTCAGCTACCTACTTACCGTGATGTCATGAAATACTACCTTTTTGTCAAACATGAATTAAAACCGGAAATAACATCGAAAGAACCTACTGTAACACAAATATCAGAAAGAGTTGCTGTCAGAATTCGTGACATTTGGGCGAAAGCGTCTATCCCAACAGAAATTCGCAAAAGGATTCTACAAATGATTAGGGCCTATCACGATAAATACAGAAATTTAATGAAACCATATAAGGAACGTCAAGCGAACGAAAATTATAAAGAAAAAATTAATATATTCCAAGAAAATTCAAAACGACTGTTTGACGTTTGTAGTTGCAAGTGTAGTATAGGTAATTGTACCTGTGAAAAAAATCGCCGAATTCCAAAAAGTTAAATAGATTTTCTAATCGATCAAAGAACAGAAAGAAAGATGATAATTGGGTGCATTGATTTAGTTGCAACCAAAAAGGAAAATAATAGAATAGAGAGAAAGAAGAGAGATTTATCCCTCGCTCAGCGAGACGTGGATTTTCCGAAACCTTCTTGTTCCTATGGGCTTACATCAGTTGAAAATGAGATGACCGATGTATCAGATCCACTAGAAGTAAGGTCCTCTGTTTAGTCAATAGAGATACAAGTACAAGTATGCAGCTCAGGTCCACCAGAAAATCCGCTGCCACTGCAAGATGATATCCAGGAACGACCAGCTAAACAAATGCGAATTAGTCTTCCTTCTCTTGCTCTTGCCTGCGACCGTACTGGAGTGTCTGATAGATCTGCTGCAATTATAGCGTCTGCCGTGCTACACGATGTTGGAATTATCACGTCAGATGATAAAAGTCTTGTAGTAGATCGTTCTAAGGTTCGGCGCGAAAGATTTAAAAAGCGATCTCAGTTAAAACAAGATAAAGTAATAGAGCCCATGCTTGGTCTGTATTTCGATGGCAGGAGGGACAAAACAATGACAGTGGAAAAGAGAGGGTCTAAAAACTACCGAAAAGTACAATTTGAAGAACACTATGTTCTCGTATCGGAACCAGGCGATAATTATTTTGGCCATGTAACTTGTCATTCAGGATCAGCAGCAAACATCAAAACTAGCATCATAAATTATTTAAATGACAAGTCCGTTGACGCAAGTCTCTTATCTGTTTTTGGTTGCGATGGAACCGTCGTTAACACAGGACCCAGAGGAGGTGTCATTCGGCTCTTAGAAGAAGAACTTAAGAGACCGTTGCAGTGGTTGGTCTGTCAACTTCACGCAAACGAGTTACCTCTACGCCATTTAATGCTACATTTAGATGGTCAAACCACAGGGCCCCGTTGTTTCTTAGGTGAAATAGGGACTGAACTGCAACAATGCGAAAAACGTCTTGTAGTTCAATTTGAAATTATATCTACGACACTTCCTACAATAACGGACGAACATCTGAGTACAGACCAAAAATACCTATTCGACATAATGACAGCAATTTCAACAGGAATATTTTCTTCCGATTTGGCAAATAAGGACCCAGGTCCACTAAATCATTCCAGATGGGTCACAACTGCAAATAGAATCTTACGTTTATACGCAGCTAAGATTGATCCAGGTGAAAATCTGAAAACTCTGGCAACTTTTGTTTTAAAAGTATATGGACGAATGTGGTTTGAAATCAAGTGCAATTCTTCATGCACAAAAGGAACAAAACATTTGTGGTCAACCATAAATTACAGCCGTTATCTTAGCAATGACTTAAAAAGGGCAATTAATCCCGTCATCCAAAGAAATGGATATTATGGTCATCCTGAAAACCTTCTTGTAGCTATGCTAGCAGATGAAAAGAAGATTATTAGAGAACTAGCCTTTCGTCATATTTTAAAAGCAAGATCTCAAAAAATAGCTGGCATTCGAAAGTTCAAAATACCTTTCTTCAATTTTGAGGCTTCTGATTATACGGAAATCATTTTTTGGCAAGAGTCTCAGGTCACCGAACCACCTTTAACTGCAAATTTATCTGCTGAAACATTAAGAAGTATGGCTGAATGTGGATTTGAAACAGGAGACAACATAACGCTCTTCCCATGTCACATCCAAACAGTTGAACGATGCATTAAGCTGGTGACAGAGGCTTCAGGAGCAGACTGCGGTTATGAAAAGCGAGATGGTTTTATAAGGGGCAGGCTTTTATCCCGCAAAATCATGCCCTCGTTTGAAACAAAGAGAGATTATACTACGTAATTGTATCTTTCTATTTTTTAATTGTGTAAACAAACATTTTATAATATCAACTAATAAAAGCCTACAAGAGCTCAACAACTTTCTTTCACTATTTTCTTGCGAAAAATCTTGAAGTTTGGGGCCTTTGGGGCACCTCTTAGCTCTAGGTAAGGGCAATGAAAATTTATACACTGTCATTTTGAGGTTCATGTTACAATGCAACGACTATTCTAGCTTAATTTTCGTATTATTTAATTAAATAAAAAAAATAAGAAATGCGCAAGAAATTCAAAATCTCTGAAAGTCCGAGACCTTCGGGGCACCTCAAAACTTAAATGTAGAAAACCAATTTTTCGCACACGCCTTAGTGGCATAATAAAGCAGCTTTTAAACACTATTCCATAACGGAAATTTAAAAAAGTGTAAAAACCATACATTTTCACTCCACCCTACTGTACAGTACTTTAAAGATACGATATACCACAGGTATAAATTAAAAGTTAAATACGAGATGTGAAATTGTTAGAAATTCTTATAGTCAGGATGTGTTAAAACCACATTGTGTCGCTAATCGTGACGGAAACATTTCGGCTATGTGATAGTTTTACTTGTAAATTAAAAGCGTCAAGCAAATTAAGAGTTTATACCACTGCGTTCAACATATTTACGAGTCCCAAGATGTCTTAGGCAGTAGCCAAATTACTGTAAGGACTACACTGATATCTGTACACAAACTCGAATTCTAACCCTGGTTTACTATCACAAAACCAAAGCCTGAAATTGTTTTATATGGACATAAATACGCATACACTCCAAGAAGTAGGGCATGATTTATACCAAATCACAAAACACTGGAGACCTAACTATAACAATACATTTTGTGTGTTTTTTATGTGTGTGTTCCAACTGTGACTTGAACTTATGTGGCCATAAAAAAATATGGTGAGAATTGTATAAAATGAAAGTACGGCAGTTATGAAGGGAAACTACTTGCATGTTCACCTGTAAATATTGTTTCAGCTAGGAAAATAATACTATTTTGAACAGTCAGTGAATGAAGGATTGTGAGGAGTCTAGTGTTTGAATGTAAATGAAGTTTGTCACTACTCTGCATTTGTCCATACCCCTTCTGTAGTGTGGTTTGACATTACACTTTCTTGCAGAGGGGCCAGAACATGTTTGTATAGCTTTTATTTTACTGGTGTATGATGTGTATTGGTTGTGCTATAATTAGTAATTTATCCTCTGATTCAGCTAGGGTGTAGTATAAAATTTGTTTCTTAGTCAAGTCACAACTTTCTTCCCACCATTTATTTGAGAGTCTTTTATCATTTTGTCTCCCATCCAGAAACATGAATCTGATGACATATAATACTGTGGTTTTGATGTGTTGTTTTTATGCTTTTGGAACCTGACATCTCACATTAAGGGCAGGATGTGGATTGAGGATATTTAAGAAAACTGTGGTCAAATCATTTATAGACTGGGGCTGTGAGGAGAATGTTTGAACCAAAACAGAGGAAATAGCAGGATGCTGTAGGGAGTTGCGTAAAGAGATGGTGCATAATTTGTACTGGTTGTAAAATGTTATGATTAGGGCAAGGATGTATATGACCTAAAAGTCACGCAAATGTGCAAGCATTTATAACCTTTAAAATTACAAAATATGACCTAAAAATTTCAAAATATTACCTACAATCTCCAACAAAACCATTGAGATTTATTTATAAAAGAATCTGAGTGATTAATTCTCAAATATTAAGGTGTAACCTAAAAAGAAACTTTGCCTCGTTTATAGCATTTTACTTTGGTATAAGGCTAAATTGTACTGACTACATAAGAAACATTCAACACAATATTTCAAATGAATAAGATTCCACTTTATTTACTGACCATATAATTGTTTCCATGCTAATTGGCTACAGAAAAATAAATTATACATAATGGGACCTAGCATATCATGTTCAGTGGTCACTGTCTTTCTCAGAATTACAGTAAACAATTACATACATTGTGAAGTTTTCAAAGAAAAATGATCTCCGATTGTCACTTAGCATTGTTTTATAATGGGAAAAACACCTTTCCACATCACAGGAGATAATTGGGGCATATTTGAAAAATGTGAAAACATTGCTATTAAATTCTGGGTCATCTTCCTCGAATGTTGCCTGCTTACCACTAAGAATGTCACTAATCTTGCAGATTGTTGAATATCCTTCATTTCAGTGGAGCACACTTTGCAGTTTTGCAAACACTTTGTCACCTACCATGCCCTTCTACATTTTCTTACGCGATATCCTGTTATTAATATTTTAATTGGACGAAACCTGGTGTAATTCCGGTTATACTGTACACAAAAGCTGGATTCCAAAATATATCACTTATATAGTAGTCTATCCATCCCCAATTCTTTCTTTTAAATGAAACGTAACTCTAGCAGAAAGATATGTCTTGCCAGGTCAGAAAGTCAGTAACTTCTCTTTTCACATAATTTTCACAAAATGCATAAAATATGATAATATATGCCCTTAAATGGTGAAAATATGACCATATTCTAAAAAAGGCCAAAATATGCAATTATATGCACAATAAAAACCATATAATTTTAATGAGAGTAAGCTAAAACATACTGAAAATATATTTATAATGATAATAATGGCAAGGAAAAAATATGACATTTCACAAACATCCTTGCCCTAGTTATGATGATCCAAGCAAGGAGTTAGAGATGGGTGGGTTTTGTAGCATGCAACAGAGACCATACAAAACAAAATTTGATCAGAGAACCTGAATGAAATATACCTCTCAGTGTGTGTGTGTGTGTGTGAGAGAGAGAGAGAATGAGGTACTGAAATTGGTCTGCATGAAGTGGACTGTATTTGTGGTGCAGGAGAAAGATGTGTTTTATGTCTATTCTAAGGTACTTTTATGAACATGGTGATGAAGTGTTGAATTACATAAAATTCAGTAAATTTCTTGACTTGCTGAGTGACTATTGATGTCTCAAAGATGACACTGTGCTCCATGGGATTAATTTTACTCTTGCGTCATTTCCAGCTTGTACTGAAGTGTTAAATCTTCGTTTTTTGGGATGTTATGTAGCGTTGAATGGTAGGTAGATACCTGCGTTTTGGGACAGCCTTTAGGTCCCCTCTTCAACGCTCAAGCAATCTGAGAAGAGAGAATATGGGACTGATAGGCTGTCCCAAACTGAACTCTGCATAACATCCAAGAAGAGTGAAGATTTGGTTTGACTGTTATATTACTGTTTTCTAGTTGTGTGTATTATTTGTTTATATACACAGTGTTTAAATTAGTGCATTAAATTGTGTAAAGGTAAAACCCCAGTCTGTCTAATAGTTTTGTTTACATATGATGTCATTTCTTTGGTTTAAGTTGAAGTAAAAACGAACTTTGCTGATTAAAGCTACATCAATTCTACTGACGTTACGAGTAAAAATTTATGTCTCATATGTTGAGTAATCAGAAATATTGAAATACAACTATGGCGCTTCTTTAGTATCTTGACAATAGGAATAATGGATTTGTGTACTAAAAATTTAGTTCTTAGACATAGACGTTCCGAGCAAACACATTTGAAATATTTAAGCGTTTTCAGCTTCTAAAACGCTGAATTAAAACAAATCTAACTTTAACCGTAAACAAGATTATTGTTTGTATAAATTTAGGGAAAGGTAAAACCCCAGTCTGTCTAAATTTTTGTTTACATATGATAATATTTCTTTGGTTTAAGTTGAAGTAAATACGAACTTTGCTGATTAAAGCTAGATAAATTCTACTGACGTTACGAGTAAAAATATTGTCTCTTATGTACAGTGACCAGAAAGAGTGAAATACAACTATGGCGTTCTTTAGTATGTTGACAATAGGAATAATCGATATGTGTACTAAAATTTAGTTCTTAGACATAGACGATCCGAGAAAACACATTTGAAATTTTTAAGCGTTTTCAGCTTCTAAAACACTGAATTGAAACAATTGTAATTTTAACCGCAAACAAGATTATTGTTTGTATAAATTTAGGGAAAGGTAAAACCCCAGTCTGTCTAATAGTTTTGTTTACATATGATTTCATTTCTTTGGTTTAAGTTGAAGTAAAAACGAACTTTGCTGATTAAAGCTACATCAATACTACTGACGATACGAGTAAAAATTTTATGTATCATATGTTGAGTAATCAGAAAGAGTGAAATACAACTATGGCGTTCTTTAGTATCTTGACAATAGGAATAATGGATTTGTGTACTAAAATTTAGTTCTCAGACATAGACGTTCCAAGAAAACACATTTGAAATTTTTAAGCGTTTTCAGCTTCTAAAACGCAGAATTGAAACAATTCTGACTTTAACCGTAAACAAGATTATTGTTTGTATAAATTTAGGGAAAGATAAAACACCAGTGTGTCTAATAGTTTTGTTTACATATGATATCATTTCTTTGGTTTAAGTTGAAGTAAAAACGAACTTTGCTGATTAAAGCTACATAATATCTACTTAAGTTACGAGTAAAAATATTGTGCCTCATATGTTGAGGAATCAGAAAGTGTGAAATACAACTATGGCGTTCTTTAGTATCTTGACAATAGGAATAATGGATATGTGTACTAAAATTTAGTTCTCAGACATAGACGTTCCGAGAAAACACATTTGAAATTTTTAAGCGTTTTCACCTTCCAAAACGTTGAATTGAAACAATTCTAACTTTAACCGTAAACAAGATTATTGTTTGTATAAATTTAGGGAAAGGTAAAACCCCAGTCTGTCTAATAGTTTTGTTTACATATGATGTCATTCCTTTGGTTTAAGTTGAAGTAAAAACGAACTTTGCTGATTAAAGCTACATAATATCTACTTACGTTACGAGTAAAAATATTGTGTCTCATATGTTGAGGAATCAGAAAGAGTGAAATACAACTATTGCGTTCTTTAGTATCTTGACAATAGGAATAATGGATATGTGTACTAAAATTTAGTTCTCAGACGTAGACGTTCCGAGAAAACACATTTGAAATTTTTAAGCGTTTTCAGCTTCCAAAACGTTGAGTTGAAACAATTCTAACTTTAACCGTAAACAAGATTATTGTTTGTATAGATTTAGGGAAAGGTAAAACCCCAGTCTGTCTAATAGTTTTGTTTACATATGATGTCATTCCTTTGGTTTAAGTTGAAGTAAAAACGAACTTTGCTGATTAAAGCTGCATAATATCTACTGACGTTACGAGTAAAAATATTGTGTCTCATATGTTGAGGAATCAGAAAGAGTGAATACAACTATGGCGTTCTTTAGTATCTTGACAATATTAATAATGGATATGTTTACTGAAATTTAGTTCTCAGACATAGACGTTCCGAGAAAACACATTAGAAATTTTTAAGCGTTTTCAGGTTCCAAAACGTTGAATTGAAACAATTCTAACTTTAACCGTAAACAAGATTATTGTTTGTATAGATTTAGGGAAAGGTAAAACCCCAGTCTGTCTAATAGTTTTGTTTACATATGATATCATTTCTTTGGTTTAAGTTGAAGTAAAAACGAACTTTACTGATTAAAGCTACGTCAATTCTACTGACGTTACCAGTAAAAAATTTATGTCTCATATGTTGAGTAATCAGAAAGAGTGAAATACAACTACGGCGTTCTTTAGTATCTTGACAATAGGAATAATGGATTTGTATACTAAAATTTAGTTCTTAGACATAGACGTACCGAGAAAACACATTTGAAATTTTTAAGAGTTTTCAGCTTCTAAAACGCTGAATTGAAACAAATCTAACTTTAACCGTAAACAAGATTATTGTTTGTATAAATTTAGGGAAAGGTAAAACCCCAGTCTGTCTAATAGTTTTGTTTACATATGATGTCATTTCTTTGGTGTTAAGTTGAAGTAAAAACGAACTTTGCTGATTAAAGCTACATAATATCTACTTAATTTACGAGTAAAATATTTTTTTTCTCATATGTTGAGGAATCAGAAAGAGTGAAATATATCTATGGCGTTCTTTAGTATCTTGACAATAGGAATAATGGATATGTGTACTAAAATTTAGTTCTCAGACATAGACGTTCCGAGAAAACACATTTGAAATTTTTAAGCGTTTTCAGCTTCCAAAACGTTGAATTGAAACAATTCTAACTTTAACCGTAAACAAGATTATTGTTTGTATAGATTTAGGGAAGGTAAAACCCCAGTCTGTCTAATAGTTTTGTTTACATAAGATGTCATTCCTTTGGTTTAAGTTGAAGTAAAAACGAACTTTGCTGATTAAAGCTACATAATATCTACTTAAGTTACGAGTAAAAATATTGTGTTCCATATGTTGAGGAATCAGAAAGAGTGAAATACAACTATTGCGTTCTTTAGTATTTTGACAATAGGAATAATGTATATGTGTACTAAAATTTAGTTCTCAGACATAGACGTTCCGAGAAAACACATTTGAAATTTTTAAGCGTTTTCACCTTCCAAAACGTTGAATTGAAACAATTCTAACTTTAACCGTAAACAAGATTATTGTTTGTATATATTTAGGGAAAGGTAAAACCCGAGTCAGTCTAATAGTTTGTTTACATATGATGTCATATCTTTGGTGTAAGTTGAAGTAAATACGAACTTGGCTGATTAAAGCTACATAATATCTACCCCCCTTACGAGTAAAAATATTGTGTCTCATATGTTGAGGAATCATAAAGAGTGAAATACAACTATGGCGTTCTTTAGTACCTTGACAATATGAATAATGGATACGTGTACTAAAATTTAGTTCTTAAACATAGACGTTCCAGAAAACACATTTGAAATTTTTAAGCGTTTTCAGCTTCTAAGAAGCTGAATAGAAACAATTCTAACTTTAACCGTAAACAAGATTATTTTTTCTATGAATTTAGGGAAAGGTAAAACCCGAGTCTGTCTAAAATTTTGTATGCATATGATGTCATTTCTTTGGTTTAAGTTGAAGTAAAAACGAACTTTGCTGATTAAAGCTACATAATATCTACCCCCGTTACGAGTAAAAGTATTGTGTCTCATGTGGTGAGGAATCAGAAAGAGTGAAATACAACTATGGCGTTCTTTAGTTTCTTGACAATAGGAATAATGGATACGTGTACTAAAATTTAGTTCTTAGACATAGACGTTCCGAGAAAATACATTTGAAATTTTTAAGCGTTTTCAGCTTCCAAATCGTTGAATTGAAACAATTCTAACTTACACCGTAAACAAGATTATTGTTTGTATAAATTTAGGGAAAGGTAAAACCCGAGCGAGTCTAATAGATTTGTTTACATATGATGTCATTTCTTTGGTTTAAGTTGAAGTAAAACGAACTTTGCTGATTAAAGCTACATAATATCTACCCCCGTTACGAGTAAAAATATTGTGTCTCATATGTTGAGGAATCAGAAAGAGTGAAATACAACTATGGCGTTCTTTAGTATCTTGACAATAGGAATAATGGATACGTGTACTAAAATTTAGTTCTTAGACACAGACGTTCCGAGAAAACTCATTTGAAATTTTTAAGGTTTTCGACTTCTAAAACGCTGAATTGAAACAATTCTAACTCTAACCGTAAACAAGATTATTTTTTGTATAAATTTAGGGAAAGGTAAAACCCTAGTCTGTCTAATAGGTTTGTGTACATATGATGTCATTTCTTTGGTTTAAGTTGAAGTAAAAACGAACTTTACTGATTAACGCTACATCAATTCTACTGACGTTACGAGTAAAAGTTTTATGTCTCATATGTTGAATAATCAGAAAGAGAGAATACAACTATGGCGTTCTTTAGTATTTGACAATAGGAATAATGGATTTGTGTACTACATTTTAGTTCTTAATCATTGACGTTCCGAGAAAACACATTTGAAATTTTTAAGCGTTTTCAGCTTCTAAAATGCTGAATTGAAACAATTTTATCTTTAACCGTTAACAAGATTATTGTTTGTATAAATTTAGGGAAAGGTAAAACCCCAGTCTGTCTAATAGTTTCCTATACATATAATGTCAAATCTTTGGTTTAAGTTGAAGTAAAAACAAACTTTACTGATTAACGCTACATCAATTCTACTGACGTTAAAATTAAAAAATTTATGTGTCATATGTTTAGTAATTAGAAAGAGTGAAATACAACTATGGCGTTCTTTAGTATTTTGACAATTGGAATAATGGATTTGTGTACTAGAATTTAGTTCTTAGACATTGACATTCCGAAATAACACATTTGAAATTTTTAAGCGTTTTCAGCTTCTAAAACGCAGATTTGAAACAATTCTATCTTTAACCGTTAACAAGATTATTGTTTGTATAAATTTAGGGAAAGGTAAAACCCCAGTCTGTCTAATAGTTTCTTACACATATGATGTCCTATCTTTGGTTTAAGTTGAAGTAAAAACGAACTTTGATGATTAAAGCTATAAAAATTCTACTGACGTTACGAGTAAAAATATTGTCACATATGTTGAGTAATCAGATAGAGTGAAATACAAGTCTGGCGTTCTTTAGTATCTTGAAAATAGGAATAATCGATATGTGTACTAAAATTTAGTTCTTAGACATTGACGTTCCGAGAAAACACATTTGAAATTGTAAAGCGTTTACAGCTTCTAAAACGCTAGATTTACACAATTCTAACTATAACATTAAACAAGATTATTGTTTGTATAAATTTAGGGAAGGGTAAAACCCCAGTCTGTCTAATAGTTTCGTTTACATATGTAGTCAAGTCTTTGGTTTAAGTTGAAGTAAAAACGAACTTTACTGATTAACGCTACATCAATTCTACTGACGTTAGGAGTAAGAATATTGTCTCATATGTTGAGAAATGAGAAAGAGTGAAATACAACTATGGCGTTCTTTAGTATCTTGACAATAGTAATAATCGATATGTGTACTGAAACTTAGTTCTTAGACATTGACGTTCCGATAAAACACATTTGAAATTTTTAAGCGTTTTCAGCTTCTAAAACGCTGAATTTAAACTTTTCTACCTTTAACCGTAAACAAGATTATTGTTTGTATAAATTTAGGGAAAGGTAAAACCCCCGTCTGTCTAATAGTTTCGTTTACATATGATGTCATTTCTTTGGTTTAAGTTGAAGTAAATACGAACTTTACTGATTAACGCTACATCAATTCTACTGACGTTACGAGTAAAAATTTTATGTCTCATATGTTGAGTAATCAGAAAGAGTGAAATACAACTATGGCGTTCTTTAGTATTTTGACGATAGGAATTATGGATTTGTGTACTAAAATTTAGTTCTTATACATTGACGTTCCGAGAAAACGCATTTGAAATTTTTAAGCGTTTTCAGATTCAAAACGCTGAATTGAAACAATTCTATCTTTAACCGTTAACAAGATTATTATTTGTATAAATTTAGGGAAAGGTAAAACCCCAGTCTGTCTAATAGTTTTGTAGACATATGATGTCCTTTCTTTGGTTTAAGTTGAAGTAAATACGAACTTTGCTGATTAAAGCTTTATCATTTCTACTGACGTTACGAGTATCCGTAAACAAGATTATTGTTTGTATAAATTTAGGGAAAGATAAAACCCCAACCTGTCTAATAGTTTCGTTTACATATGATGTCATTTCTTTGGTTTAAGTTGAAGTAAAAACGGATTTTACTGATTAACGCTACATCAATTCTACTGACTTTACGAGTAAAAATTTTATGTCTCATATGTTGAGTAATCAGAAAGAGAGAAATACAACTATGGCGTTCTTTAGTATCTTGACATTAGGAATAATCGATATGTGTACTAAAATTTGGTTCTTAGACATCGACGTTCCGAGAAAACTTATTTGAAATTTTTAATCGTTTCCAGCTTCTAAAACGCTTAATTTAAACAATTTTAACTTTAACCGTAAACACGATTATTGTTTGCATAGATTTAGGGGAAGGTAATACCCCAGTCTGTCTAATAATTTCGTTTACATATGATGTCATTTCTTTGGTTTAAGTTGAAGTAAATACGAACTTTACTGATTAACGCTACATCAATTCTACTGACGTTACGAGTAAAAATTTTATGTCTCATATGTTGAGTAATCAGAAAGAGTGAAATACAACTATGGCGTTCTTTAGTACTTTGACGATAGGAATTATGGATTTTTTGTACTAAAATTTAGTTCTTAGACATTGACGTTCCGAGAAAACACATTTGAAATTTTTAAGCGTTTTTAGCTTTTAAAACGCTGAATTGAAACAATTCTGACTTTAACCGTAAACAAGATTATTGTTTGTATAAATTTAGGGAAAGATAAACACCAGTGTGTCTAATAGTTTTGTTTACATATGATATCATTTCTTTGGTTTGAGTTGAAGTAAAAACGAACCTTGCTAATTAAAGCTACATAATATCTACTTAAGTTACGAGTAAAAATATTGTGTCTCATATGTTGAGGAATCAGAAAGAGTGAAATACAACTATGGCGTTCTTTAGTATCTTGACAATAGGAATAATGGATATGTTTACTAAAATTTAGTTCTCAGACATAGACGTTCCGAGAAAACACATTTGAAATTTTTAAGCGTTTTTTACCTTCCAAATCGTTGAATTGAAACAATTCTAACTTTAACCGTAAACAAGATTATTGTTTGTATAAATTTAGGGAAAGGTAAAACCACAGTCTGTCTAATAGTTTTGTTACATATGATGTCATTCCTTTGGTTTAAGTTGAAGTAAAAACGAACTTTGCTGATTAAAGCTACATAATATCTACTTACGTTACGAGTAAAAATATTGTGTCTCATATGTTGAGGAATCAGAAAGAGTGAAATACAACTATTGCGTTCTTTAGTATCTTGACAATAGGAATAATGGATATGTGTACTAAAATTTAGTTCTCAGACATAGACGTTCCGAGAAAACACATTTGAAATTTTTAAGCGTTTTCAGCTTCCAAAACGTGAATTGAAACAATTCTAACTTTAACCGTAAACAAGATTATTGTTTGTATAGATTTAGGGAAAGGTAAAATCCCAGTCTGTCTAATAGATTTGTTTACATATGATGTCATTTCTTTGGTTTAAGTTGAAGTAAAAACGAACTTTACTGATTAAAGCTACGTCAATTCTTCTGACGTTACGAGTAAAAATTTTATGTCTCATATGTTGAGTAATCAGAAAGAGTGAAATACAACTACGCGTTCTTTAGTATCTTGACAATAGGAATAATGGATTTGTATACTAAAATTTAGTTCTTAGACATAGACGTTCCAAGAAAACACATTTGAAATTTTTAAGCGTTTTCAGCTTCTAAAACGCTGGATTGAAACAATTCTGAATTAACCGTAAACAAGATTATTGTTTGTATAAATTTAGGGAAAGATAAAACACCAGTGTGTCTAATAGTTTAGTTTACATATGATATCATTTCTTTGGTTTAAGTTGAAGTAAAAACGAACTTTGCTGATTAAAGCTACATAATATCTACTTACGTTACGAGTAAAAATATTGTTCTCATATGTTGAGGAATCAGAAAGAGTGAAATACAACTATTGCGTTCTTTAGTATCTGACAATAGGAATAATGGATATGTGTACAAAATTTAGTTCTCAGACATAGACGTTCCGAGAAAACACATTAGAAATTTTTAAGCGTTTTCAGGTACCAAAACGTTGAATTGAAACAATTCTAACTTTAAGTTGAAGTAAAAACCATCTTACTGATTAACGCAAATCAATTCTACTGACGTTACGAGTAAAAATTTTATGTTCATATTTGAGTAATCAGAGAGATTGAAATACAACTATGGCGTTCTTAGTATCTTGACAATAGGAATAATCGATATGTTACTAAAATTTAGTACTTTGACATTGACGTTCCGAGAAAACCATTTGAATTTTTAAGCGTTTACAGCTTCCAAAACGCTGAATTTAAACAATTCTAACTTTAACCGTAACAAGATTATTGTTTGTAAATTTAGGGAAAGGTA
This sequence comes from Reticulitermes speratus, assembly GCA_021186555.1. NCBI lineage: Eukaryota > Metazoa > Arthropoda > Insecta > Blattodea > Rhinotermitidae > Reticulitermes > Reticulitermes speratus. Next base: position 12,326,744 of record JAJKFL010000009.1, read on the forward strand.
AAACCCCAGTCTGTCTAATAGTTTTGTATACATATGATGTAATTTCTTTGGTTTAAGTTGAAGTAAAACCGAACTTTACTGATTAACGCTACATCAATCTACTGACGTTACGAATAAAAATTTTGTTCTCATATGTTGAATAATCAGAAAGAGAGAAATACAACTTTTGCGTTTTAGTATCTTGACAATAGGAATAATCGATATTGTACTAAAATTTGTTCTTAGACATTGACGTTCCGAGAAAACACATTGAAATTTTTAAGCGTTTTCAGCTTCTAAAACGTGAATTAAACAATTCTAACTTTAACCGTAAACAAGATTATTGTATGTATAAATTTAGGGAAGGTAAACCCCAGTCTGTCTAATAGTTTTTTATACATATGATGTCATTTCTTTGGTTTAAGTTGAAGTATATACGAACTTACTGATTAACGCTACATCAATTCTACTGACGTTAAGAGTAAAATTTTATGTCTCATATGTTGAGTAATCAGAAAGAGTGAAATACAACTATGGCGTTCTTTAGTATCTTGACAATAGGAATAATGATATTTACTAAAATTTAGTACTTAGACATAGACGTTCCGAGAAAACACATTTGAAATTTTTAAGCGTTTTCAGTTCTAAAGCTGAATAAAACAATTCTAACTTACCTAAACAGATTATTGTTTGTATAAATTTAGGGAAAGGTAAAACCCAGTCAGTCTAATAGATTTGTTTACATATGATGTCATTTCTTTGGTTTAAGTTGAAGTAAAAACGAACTTTGCTGATTAAAGCTACATAATATCTACTTACGTTACGAGTAAAAATATTGTGTCTCATATGTTGAGGAATCAGAAAGAGTGAAATACAACTATTGCGTTCTTTAGTATCTTGACAATAGGAATAATGGATATGTGTACTAAAATTTAGTTCTCAGACTAGACGTTCCGAGAAAACACATTTGAAATTTTTAAGCGTTTTCAGCTTCCAAAACGTTGAATTGAAACAATTCTAACTTTAACCGTAAACAAGATTATTGTTTGTATAGATTTAGGGAAAGGTAAAACCCCAGGTTGTCTAATAGTTTTGTTTACATATGATGTCATTCTTGGTTTAAGTTGAAGTAAAAACGAACTTTGCTGATTAAAGCTACATAATATTACTTACGTTACGAGTAAAAATATTGTTTCTCATATGTTGAGGAATCAGAAAGAGTGAAATACAACTATTGCGTTCTTTAGTATCTTGACAATAGGAATAATGGATATGTATACTAAAATTTAGTTCTCAGACATAGACGTTCCGAGAAAACACATTTGAAATTTTTAAGCGTTTTCAGCTTCCTAAAACGTTGAATTGAAACAATTCTAACTTTAACCGTAAACAAGATTATTGTTTGTATAGATTTAGGGAAAGGTAAAACCCAGTTGTCTAATAGTTTGTTTACATATGATGTCATTTCTTTGGTTTAAGTTGAAGTAAAAACGAACTTTACTGATTAAAGCTACATCAATTCTCTGACGTTACGAGTAAAAATTTTGTCTCATATGTTGAGTAATCAGAAAGAGTGAAATACAACTACGGCGTTCTTTAGTATCTTGACAATAGGAATAATGGATTTGTATACTAAAATTTAGTTCTTAGACATAGACGTTCCAAGAAAACACATTTGAAATTTTTAAGCGTTTTCAGCTTCTAAAACGCTGAATTGAAACAATTCTGAATTTAACCGTAAACAAGATTATTGTTTGTATAAATTTAGGGAAAGATAAAACACCAGTGTGTCTAATAGTTTAGTTTACATATGATATCATTTCTTTGGTTTAAGTTGAAGTAAAAACGAACTTTGCTGATTAAAGCTACATAATATCTACTTACGTTACGAGTAAAAATATTGTGTCTCATATGTTGAGGAATCAGAAAGAGTGAAATACAACTATTGCGTTCTTTAGTATCTTGACAATAGGAATAATGGATATGTGTACAAAAATTTAGTTCTCAGACATAGACGTTCCGAGAAAAACATTAGAAATTTTTAAGCGTTTTTCAGGTACCAAAACGTTGAATTGAAACAATTCTAACTTTAAGTTGAAGTAAAAACCATCTCTACTGATTAACGCAACATCAATTCTACTGACGTTACGAGTAAAAATTTTATGTGTCATATGTTGAGTAATCAGAGAGATTGAAATACAACTATGGCGTTCGTTAGTATCTTGACAATAGGAATAATCGATATGTTTACTAAAATTTAGTACTTTGACATTGACGTTCCGAGAAAACGCATTTGAAATTTTTAAGCGTTTTCAGCTTCTAAAACGCTGAATTTAAACTTTTCTACTTTAACCGTAAACAAGATTATTGTTTGTATAAATTTAGGGAAAGGTAAAACCCCAGTCTGTCTAATAGTTTCGTTTACAAATGATGTCATTTCTTTGGTTTAAGTTGAAGTAAATACGAACTTTACTGATTAACGCTACATCAATTCTACTGACGTTACGAGTAAAAATTTTATGTCTCATATGTTGAGTAATCAGAAAGAGTGAAATACAACTATGGCGTTCTTTAGTATTTTGACGATAGGAATTATGGATTTGTGTACTAAAATTTAGTTCTTATACATTGACGTTCCGAGAAAACGCATTTGAAATTTTTAAGCGTTTTTACCTTCCAAAACATTGAATTGAAACAATTCTAACTTTAACCGTAAACAAGATTATTGTTTGTATTAAATTTAGGGAAAGGTAAAACCCCAGTCTGTCTAATAGTTTTGTTTACATATGATGTCATTCCTTTGGTTTAAGTTGAAGTAAAAACGAACTTTGCTGATTAAAGTACTAATATCTAATTACGTTACGAGTAAAAATATTGTGTCTCATATGTTGAGGAATCAGAAAGAGTGAAATACAACTATTGCGTTCTTTAGTATCTTGACAATAGGAATAATGGGGTATGTGTACTAAAATTTAGTTCTCAGACATAGACGTTCCGAGAAAACACATTTGAAATTTTTAAAACGTTTTCAGCTTCCAAACGTTGAATGAAACAAATTTTAACTTTAAAAACCCTAAAAAAATTAATGTTT